>CM035227.1:27390021-28117815 GCA_020226215.1 Sindora glabra
ATATTTTCAATACTCCCATTAATTATTAGTGAAAACTAATATTATTTATTACAATTAATTGCAATTAATCAATTTCATAATATTAAGAAAATAATTTAATTTATTTATTTTTAGTAAATTTTTAAAATTTATATTTTAATTTCTTATTATATATAAATTTTAAGATAGTTGAAAATAGAGAAAGAATTATTATAAAATAAATATGTTGAGATATTCTAAGAAGAATAATAAAATATTTATTAATAAAAAAGAATAAAATTAAAAAATAAGATTTAATATTTTATTAAAATTTTAAAATAATAAATAAAAAATAAAAAATTTCTTAACAATATGATAAATAATAAGAAATAGAGGATAAGTATGTTAGCTGCAAAATAATTACAACTGCTGAGATTATCTAATCAATCAGCATCTTAATTAATTCCGACTAATTATTTGATGAAGCTTTCATCGAGGACTTTCTTTTCTCGTACATAGTGCGAAAGTTGTTGGGTAATTTTAATTATTAGCCTTTCTCTAAGCATTTAGTATAAATATTGGATGCCTTTTTGTGAACAAAAGTAGTTTTAGTGATTATTTTCTAATCTTACTTTCGGGAATAATATTTGACGTTATACTTGCTATTAGTTCACGGTTGAATAGTGCAAATTTTGTAATATACGACGTTATACGTGCTATTAGATCACGGTTGAATAGTACGAAGATATGACAAATGGGGCCTTCCAATAGACTAATCCCAAATTATGATGATCCAGACTTCAATGGTAATATATGAAATTACGCTGTTGGAAAAAAAATTAGTATTATATTAATATCAAAAACTCAATGTTATTTTTACATAAATATTATTAAATATATTATTTTTTAACTTAATAATATTATTTGACATAAAATCATCTATTTTTATGAAAATTTGGATTTCTGATGAGCTGTACAATATAATGACATTCGTTCATCATTGGTACATCACTTTTTTTTAATAATACATCGAAATCTCTTCTTAGAAATAACATTTGACATTTTAGGTGCTATTGGTTCACGGTTGAATAGTGCAAATTTTGTAATATACGACATTATGCGTGCCATTAGTTCACGGTTGAATAATACAAAGATATGACAAATGGGGCCATCTAATGGACTAATCCCAAATTAAGATGGCCCAGACTTCAGTGAAAATATGTGAAATTATGCTATTGGGAAAAAAAAGTTTAATATTATATTAATGCCAAAAATTTAATATTATTTTTATAAAAATATTATTAAATACATTTTTTTTTCAATTTGGAAATATTATTTGACATAAAATCATCTATTTTTAAGAAAATCTAGATTATTAAATTAAAAAAATAATATATTTAATATTTACATAAAAATAATACTAAAAATTTATCCTTGCTATTGATAACACAATTTATAACCACCTATTTATTATGATCACAATCAAATGGTTAAGATTGGTTAAGGATTATCAATAATACAAGTCATCGTGATATTGAAATTCAAGCCTAATATTTTCATACATTATAATTTAGCCCAAAGTTCATCAACATTGTGCTTCAACAATTCGTTTTTTCTTCTTTTGGGGTAAATCAACTTCATAGAACACCACTTTCTTAGTTTACTGGCAAATCAACTTTCTAGTTTGTTGGCAGATCGACTTGAAATAAAAATCTCTTATGGAAACTTAGAGGTGAACCAATTTGCATTGATAAAAGATTCTTGAATGAGAAATAACCTGTAAACTTAAACTTGCCAAAAACAAACGCAAATTTATATAAAACTTCAGTTCCATTGTTAATTCACTAAAAGAAGGAGGATTGTATCATGCATCGAATAAAATTTAATGTATAAATGAATTAATTTTATTGATGATCTGTGAGTTATTAAATTGAATATTTTTATTAAAAAATATATAAAATTTAATGTGATCTACTAAATACTTAATGCATAAATAAATTTAATGTATAAAAAAATTAACCAAGAATTAAAACACATATTCACCCCAATAATATATAATAAGGCACTACCTGCAATTTATGTTGAGGAAGCAAACCCTTTTGCTTCTTCTACAATTCCTCATCTCCCGGAATCGCATCAAGGCATATGCCTTGATCCTGTGACTCAAATGAAATTGGATTTCACATATGTTATCTTTGAAAATTCCTTACCGATTCAATCATGGCATTAGACAAACGGCGGTCACATTAAGCAAGAGGTTGATGGCTTGAGCATTGGGGTCTGTAATTAGTAGGGAAAATATTACAATTTCATAATTTTGTGGGGTAAAAATAAAACATTCTTCAACTTACAATAAATTTCAGATATATGCAAACGTGTCATGATTATGGATTTAAATTATCATGCTATTAATAGGACGATCTTCCATTTTACTATGGAAGTCTTGACCAATTAAGATACCAACTTTTGTTCTTTCTTCGGAAAATAAGGAGTGAAAGCAATAGTTGTAAATCACATTCAAGTATTGTGTTTAGATGAATTTATGTTAATTATTGGGAGGAATGAAAAACAAGCTTTTATAATGGTTAAATATGCAGAGGAAAATGCAAAATATCCTATTAATTTTGTAGTAGTCATATCTTACTCACATTAATTTTAAAAACATGTAAATTAAAATATTTAACTATATTATTTATTTCATAAAGGAAAAGTTTTACAATATTTTAAGTGAATTTTTAAATATAATAAACTTACAATGATTTGTCAATTAAAAAAAATACAAATATCAACTAATTTCTACCAATAATTAAGAACTCCCTCATACCCGGAGGGGGGGGGGGGAAACAAACATAGATGAATAATTATAGCAATGGTTAAATTTAAATGATATTTTTTTGTGTACTTCAAAATTTTAATTTTTTATATTAACTTGCAATATAAATGAATAATAATGACGTTTGTTTTATTCATTGAGTAAATCTGAATTTTCTAATATCTTATAGCATTCTTAAGAATGAAATCACCACAATACTTTAAATTTGCAAGTCACACTACATATCATTAATATAGTAATATATTAGTATATCACTGAATTTAATTATCAATACATCATTATGTAATATGTATTAAGATATTAGAATTGGTAATGTATCATCATTGATGTAATAGTATATTAAAATCTCTTCCATTATGTTATTATGTTATATTCTAATTTTTTTCTTGTATTAAGATATTCTCACCTGATTAATAAAAAATTAATCTTTAAAGATATTATTAAACAGTAAAAGCGGAGACTTCTTTCAAATGAGTTTTTTCTATGTGTGAAATCTAAATCTAACTTTTAACATCTTATCTAAGATATTCAAGTCTCTTCCATATATACCAACACATGGAAATAACTGATATGTTTAACTTCATCATAGGGCCAAAAAAAAATTTATTGGTAAATGAAATAAAATTTTAAAAAAATTAATTACTTAAATTTGGAAAAAATGATGGATTCTTATTGATATGTTCATGTCAATATAAATACACCTGTCCAAGGCAAATTTGCCTCGGTGTTCTCCGGAGTATAATAGACTCGCCCTTCATGATGGGATAAGTTGAAAAATCTTTTTATTGCTAAATGAAAATTTAAAAAGAATATAATTACTTAAATTTGGGAAATGGGAGGAAAAAAATGAAAAGATATGACCATAAGGGATAATAGATGTATTATGGAAAAAAAATAGAAAATATTAATTATTATCAATTATCAATGATACATTACCATAAAATATTGCAATTAGATGATTAAATAAAATTATTATTTTATAATTATATTTGGTATAATAAATATCGAGGGAATGGATTTAAAAAAATGTGAATAATAATAAAACTTTTAAAAATAAAAAGGAAGTGTAAAATTACAATAATATTTATATAAAAGATGGTATTATCATTTTTCATTTATTATAATTTATAATTTTCTATAATTGAATATAAAAAATTATAATTATCAATATTATAACTAACAAATAATTTTTCATGGTAATGGCATGAAAATTTAATTTTTCAATTTTTTACATTAAAAATTTTGCTTATTAAAAATATAAAAATTATTTTATTTTAATTTTTATTATTAAAAATATAATTGATAAAAATATTTTATTATTTATTAATAAAAAGTAATGTTAAAATATATAAAAAATATAATGGTAAAATTGTAAAAAATTAATTCCAAAAAAGAAAATAATGAAATGGTCATTCCATTACTTTTATTATAAAATAAAAATTTTATTATTTATTAAAATGATTATTTCCTAAGGAATAAGTATTTTCATCTTATAATATTTATTAAACGAATTTTTTTCAATTCATTCCTTTTTAACTTACCAATTATATTGTAGTAGTATTATATGCTTCAATTCAACCTAAATATCATAGAGTTACGTTTTATAAAAATATTTTAATTTCTATGAAACTAGCAGATAAAATGTTCATATGTTAAAACTTTGGAGGGATTGAAAAAAATAAATAAAGTTACTTTACTACATTTACGAGATGATCAAGTCATTAGGGAAAAAATTGATTCCTAGATATCAATCTTCAAATTCCAAAACAGCAATTCATAAAATTACTTAATAAATAATTAAAAATGTTATATGCCCTGAAAGTTAAATTTGAAATTGATTTCAAATAAATTTATAAATTATTTCATTATTCTATATTTAATTAATAGTACTTGATATATATTTGAAATCCAATTTTAAATTCTACTTTTCATACATTGCTAATAAGTAATTCAAATTCTAATAATTTTGGATTTTAAATTAAACACCTACTGTTGGATTGGATTCTTAAATTTTTTTGAAAGTTAAATTCCAATCGTTTCAATCTTCATATTACACTTACCACGGCATCAAGGTTCCACTTGTTTCAATCTTCTTAAATTCCCTTTACACTTAAGTGCCAATTGAAAGTGTATTATGTACTTTATAACATATTTAATTCTCCTCAAATAAATAAACTAAACTCAAAAAGTACTCCTAATTCATTTTAATATTTGTTTTAATCCATTTAACTTGATTTAATCAATCTAATCATGGATGAGAAGTCATGATTGCATTTTAATTATAAATTATCATTGTGCGTTCACCTTCGCTTCTTACCAATTTGAAATTAGATTAGTTTCTATAGTTCAACCGAATCAAATACAACTATATTAAAAATTGTAAAAGATAAAGTAAGTACTATTGTGAACCTAGCACAATCCTTCAAAGAATATTTATTTTATTTTACCGTTATCTAAAATTCAAATAGTGCAGAATTTGTTCCTAATATCTATATTTGATTCTTCAATTATTATTTAATTAAGTCCCTATACATATGCATATTATTAGTTTGATTTAATATTTTCTTTAAAATTTTATTTGATAATATTATACTATGTTTGATATTTTTGAATTGTATATATTAATCTTTCAATATATTTTGAGATTTTATATAAGACATTTATTAAATTTTATATTTTTAAATTGATTTATTTTAATTTTTTACTAATTTATTATACGTATATCCTCATATGTGTGTATCAATGTGTACACATATATATGTACATTTGTATATATATGCTAATGAAATATTTTATATTACTTTATTATTATAAGGTAAGATTTTAATTTATATGTATTATCATATTTTTTAAAAGACATTTTTGTTGAAGAATTTTTTGCTTTCATTGTGTACTTCGAATTCATTTGCAACAGTTCTATTGATTTTTTATGTGTAAGTATATTTTAGTCAAATTAATTATTTTTTTAGCCTATATATTCTTATACAAAATGACAACAAATAAAATATGACAAAACTTTACACAAATTTTCATCATATAAAGTAATCAATCAAATATCATATAATATATATTACATTATCATATACCATATATCAATGTGTCAAACAAAATCTTTAATTATAATTTTTCATCATGTAAACTACTTTGAATTTAAACTTAACTTACTATTATTATAAATCAACTTTATGCTATTACTCACTTGCATATTATCAATAAAAAACTGTTAAAATTTCATTATTATTATTAAAAATTCTTAATTGTTATTATTTTTTAAATAACTTGTCTTAATCTCATTCAATGACAATGTTAAACTAATACTGATAATAAATCAAATTTAAACTCTATTACTTTTTGCTAAACATAGGTATGAAAAATAAGTTAATTTATATTATCGTATAAATTTTTCACAATTTGAACTTTTATCTATAAGAAAATTTTCAATATAAAAAGAGGTATAATAAAAAGTAAATAAAATCTAAACAAGTAGAAACTCTCGCAACTTATTTTACTCCTTATTTATTATTTGTCAATCATATTTGAAAAATATCTCAATTTAAAATCTTCCAATAAATGCAAAAAGATAATATATAATAATGAAATACATATGTTTTTAATAAATTAATCATTTATAAAAAATATATATATAATAAGAGATCACCACAATTATAAACCACATAAATCATAAGTAGAAGACATATTTGTTCTTACAAAAAATAATTATTCTTATAAGAATCAGTTTGGGAATCAAAACTCAATAAAATTTTTCATTTTTTTTCTTCAATCACTATATAATATAAATAACTTATTTATATTAAAATATACGAGTATTGTATGTATAATATTTTGCATGATAAAAACTTGAGAAGGAAGCTACAACCCTATATATAAGCATACTAATCAGACCTATTTGTTTTTAAGAGTAAAGATCTTAATGATAATAATAGTACTGAGGGAAAGAAAGAGTATGTGTTTGTTGTCCAACACAGTTGCAAAGAAAATATTGACAAGAATTAAAAACATAAGTTTGATTTTATATTTTCTTAAAATATATCAGATATATTTAATATAAATTTACATTATCAATTCAAATTATAGAGCTAGTATACTTAAAATCCCCATAACTGGCTTCCTGAAATTTTTAAAAGTGAAATCCTAGCCATAGTGTGAAGGCTAGGAAACAAGTACAACAAAAATAACCCCCCTGCAAACTATGCTAGAGACAAGGACCACAATTACACAATAAAGCAGTCTCAGTGCTGTAGTTGACAAAGAATCTTATATTCTTGATTGTCTTAATTTCTTATATCATATCAAACTCAAGAGGACAAGGTTCTGCTTACATTATAAAATCCCATCAAATGAGGCCATCCAAAAAAGATGAAGGCGCACACCAAAGCATATTGTACCTTCCATATCCATTATATGTCTGCTGTAAGGAAGTTACCCTGACAAAGTTACCTAGAAAAATACAAAGAATGACTTCTGTAACAACTTTCTCACAGGCCATACGGAATGGAAATGGCATAAACCAAATTGTGAATATAGAAAGAGAAGAGAATGATTACCTTTTCGCCTAATTTGAACAGAGGAAGACCCTTGTAAGGGCAGGTACTACATCTGAAAGCATCTCCTAGCCCACACTGCAGATTTAAGACAACTATGAGAGCATATGGCATATGGCAATCATAGGATTGATTGTCATGACAAGAGTGAAGCTTCACATTAGTGAACATCACAAAATCAACCATTGGTCAATTCAATTGCAAGTTCTCATTATAAAGGCCATGCTTGCAATATTTTATACCAAAGGAACCTATTTCTATGTATCAACAAACCAGGAGATTTACTTTGCTTCATAACAGAAATAAACCACAATGCAAGAAAAGGAAACCTCATTTATTTAACATTGTTATAGATAACTGCTAAGTGTAACATTTGATGCCGAAGCACATCAGCTTTAAAGTTTCATGAAATTTACATCAGCAGTGGAAAATACTTTTTGACCAGCTTAGTGCTCACAGATAATCCTGCCTGAAAAAAATTCATACAACAACAGCAGCAGCCAAGCCCTTTTCAATTAGATGGGGCCAGCTACACGGTTTACAAAAGCTTCATATACTCAGAATTTAAACTGCTATAAGATTATGACAGACAGAAAACTGATTTATCTTAAAACATAGCAAGCTGTTACTAACATTTTGGAGTCTACAGAGAACCATGATTGATACCAAACAGAACAATTTCATATTTCAAGGAGACTAGGACATACATTGCCACAAGCAGACTGAGGATTGTTGATCTGTTCGGCAGTCAATCCCAACTTTAGTACTTTTTCCTCCTCTCCTGCCCTTCCACAAGTGCAATTTTTGCAAGCTTTTCTCGTACTTCCAATCTCACAATCACCTATTGCCAAATCTTATCACCAAACATGGAACAAAGAACCAGAATAAAATTGAAGGACAGAGACTAGAGAAACTAGAAATCTAGTGCTTACCAGATGGCATCTGTGGTTTCTTTAAATCCTCTTCAGTCAAAAGACTATCTTCATCTATTAGATCATCGTCAATTTGCACCTTAGGTGAACTCTTCATCACCTTCTTGAGAGCAAATGATGAACCAATTTTCCATAAAGGCTTTTTGGCTTTAATCTGTAAAAAACAAAATACATTGCATTAGTAAAGCGGTACTATCCAAAATGCAAGAAAGACACTCAAGTGAACAAAGGAAATGTAAAACCAAGCATACAGAGCCTGAATCATTTGAAAGAAAGATTTCCTCCTTCAACAAAAGCAAGGAGCTATTTACTTGAGCTTAATTAATAATTAATAATTTACAATATAAATGAAGAATTTAAGGAAGAACACAGAAGTATTAAACACCCAACTGAGATTTCTGAATATCTCAGATCCTATGTGAAATATTTGAAATGCATTGATTCAGTATCCGTTATACAAAGGACGTCAATGGTGATGAAAATATGGGAAGCCTAGCTAAACTCGGACAACAACAATGGTGATGAAAATATGGGAAGCCTAGGTAAACTCGGACAACAACAATGCGGGTTTCTTAAAATGCATGTTGTTTTCCGCATGGATATCATAAATAGGATGGTATGTCAACAAACTAGCCAGTTGACAAATCAATTAACCCTGGTTTTTTGGCATTTCAAACCTGCCCAAAAATTGGGTTCTCAATCCATGAGATATAGGTGTTCATTCAAAGTAAAAGGCACTTCTAAGGTTCTCAATAACTTCAATATAAAAAAACAGAATAATGAATCTTCAATCCAAATAGCCAAGATTTCTGTGTATGTGGTATTTGAATGTATGATGCTTAAAAATATTACATCCTTTACACATAAAAGGCTCCCTACTATACTTCACTTTGTCACTTTATACACAAAAGCCACAAATGACAGCTTAATGCTATCAAAGATGAGCAGGTTGCAGCACTGACACATAATACAACAATGCAGACATATATAAAGAAACTTTGATATGAGCTAGGAATGTATTATGACACTTTGATATGTGCCTCTTGTATTTTGGAGACTGACCCATGCTGCATGTCACTATGTCAGTACAACCTATTATTTTACTCATCCACAAGACTACAACATTTTTAAGTTTTGTTCCATTAGTTAAGAAAAAGTAATAGTCAACTGTGGCAGAAAATGCAACTTACACCAGAAGTGATGGGTTCTGATGAGATGGTTGACTTTGACTGCAAAACCTGCAATTCTGTAAACCCAGCCAACAGTAACTTGTGCTCAAAATCAGATACAATCTGCGTAGACAATGAGAAAATGTGAAAAAGAAAGATCTTTGACAACAATATAGTTTCATGAAGGCACACTTTAATTGGCCCTTACCTTATTAAATGAACCCGCATCTGCTGATTGAAAAGGCTTGTGAATAAGAGTTGTTCCACCTACTTTTAGTACTCTCAGAATTTCTTGGACAAGTTGGTCAGTAGGACAATCAAGTGAGTGCCAGATTAAAACAACTATGTCCATTGAGGACGACTCCGCAGGCAACTTATCTGGGTCATTAGCAAGAATATTAGGCTTTTCTTTAGCCATGCTGCTAAAAGGAAATATTCTATGAGCACAACACAAAAGATTGTGTATTTAAATTTTCAGAAACTCTAGAAACCAAGGGATGCAAACAGATTGGAAGAAGAATGAAACTATATTCAATCAACATTTCTCAGTCCCATATACCGTACAATAATTCATACAAATATTAATCTACATGGAAAAGCAACAAATATCTTAAATATCCATATGACTTCAATACCAATAAAAGCAAAAGCAAAAAGCAAAAATAAAACAAAGGTGATTCCTCATCAACAGAACCTGTTTCCTAGATTCTCATTTTAAAGGTAAAAAGGCAAGGCATTTGCAAAAATTGATCTCTGTAGGTAGAACAAAAATGACTAGGGTAAAGAATATCAGTGACATTCTTGTCCCAGGCTCCCACAGAAAACTCCAAAAACACTGTGAGGGTGCATTTACATGTCCAGAACTACCTAACTTAACAAAAGAAGCATGTTTATGCTTGCATTACCTACTTAACACAAACTTACTACCCGAGAGTGAGACAACTAGTACTTATACAGCTGAATCAATAGATCTAGAAGTGCAGCATTGATTTTTTTCTCTATGAATAGTCAGCCCTCAGTAATTTAATGAGTTGATTGAAACTATAAATCATACAACCCAAAATCACAGCATAAATTACACACCCTGATAGCTTGGTGACACAGTTAAAGGGAACAATCATTCAACATGGGTATAACTCTACTCATTATATGTCACATGCAAGACCAGAAAACAAAAGAGAAGCTATGATAAACAGGCTTAATAAATGAACCTATAAGTAGACTTGCACATAACTCCAAGAATGGACAACAAATGAATAATGAAAACTAATATTTATAGCATCAGTCAAGCTACCAAGTACAGAGGCCTAACTAGTATAGTAGCTCATCAAATGATCAAACAGCCTTGCAATGCAAACATCTTTTCTGGGGAAAACCAAGTTGACAACCATGCTTACAATGTCAATTGTGAAGTCTAACTAACCAGATTTCACCATAAATAAACAATTTCTACAATTTAAAAAAAAATGCCATGGGAGGAGAGAAGTACTCAGAGATGAGGCAGATGTGATGAGAAGAGGATCATAGTGTTGAGTCCCTTCATTGTCAAGCTCTCTAATTGCACCAAACACCGTACTGACAGGAAGAACAACATTATCTGTGCATGCCAACACAGCACCAGCATTCATCTTCATAGCATCCTGCAATATTCAACTCTTGCGATTAAAACAGAACGTCTTTTAATAATATCAATTTTGTTTAATTAACTAAACAAAAATTTATCACAATTAAAATTCAAAAAAATTAACAAGAACAGAAAAATTCAGTCCCTTTTCATCCTATCACATGGAAAATAGGCCTTATGATGTAACAGGAAAAACTCAAGGAAGCAGCCAAAATCCAGCTGCCCTATTCAAATAATGGACATCTGTCCATCTTATGAAAATCTCATGCCACTTGAGTAATTTAGACAGTAACCACAGGTCACAAACCAATTAATGGCGCCCTCCAATAATTAGAAACCAAAACAAAACAGTAAATAAAACTCATCAAAGGAAGCTCTCATGAGGCAACTCCCTTGGAATAATAAAGTAATGAACTGGTTTGGTAACTGAAGCCCATTTTTTAATGCATTTTTAGCAAAAGGCTTCACCCTAACTGAAAATTTTTTAGCACAAAATTACTTCTAATTAAGTTTCTGTTGGACCCCCAAACCCCACACTAGGTTCCTATTTAGCTAAGCAAACCACGCAGCTAGAATCAACAAAATTGTAGCTAAGAAAATTATTAAAATTAGCAGCATGGCATCTGATAACAGATGAAAAAGAAAATGATTGGAAGAGAAAAGTTAAATAGGGGGAGAAGTGATACAAATTGCACTAGGATTCAAGAGATGGCCCCCACGTCACTTTTGTGACCAATGGCACTTTGCTCCTAGCATAAGAAATAAACTATAAGCAATATTCAGGAGGTGACCCTCAAAGTCATTATGTATCTCATGGCACTTTGCTCCTAGTGCCACATCATATACAAACAGCACATTTGGATTCAAGAGGTGGCCCCCAAGCTGTTATATGGCCCGTGGCCCTTAGCTTTGAGTGTCATGTCATTCATATTATATCACATGTCAATTTCCACACATCTTTCTACAAGCCATGGCAACTCAATCCAAGTGCACTTAATGTTTTTCTACTGAAATCTCCCAAGGATACATAATACCTCAATTTATAGTCTTATGCAAATCGAACTCTGAATCTTATGATATAAATTCTTAAACATATTGACGAAAAAAAATTAGTTTCAACTTTCAAGCATCATAAAATTTAGTTAAAATGAAAACATTGGTCACAAACTATTTCCACGTAAAACTGTTCACCAAATAATGAATACGAAAACAAAGTTATAAACATTTATAGAAGAATATAAGAATTTGCCTTGAAAATTAAAATAGGACATCCACTCACCTCAACAAACTTAGAAGATTTCAATCTTCAAGTTCTAATAGCATAGTTAGCACACAAGTCCCATCATTCAAGCATTCTACCTCGATTCTATGTTTTGAAGTCAAATAACTCATTATTGGTTACTAATATTTCCCATTACGATTAACAATAGTCTCCTAATTCAACAACACTTCTATTAAGTCTCAAATTTCCAATTTAGCCATTCCTATGACCTCGTTTCCCGCAACAAGTGTTACTCAAAAATCTAAAACACATATCAATTAGTTTCTAATTATGTGTTCCAAATCATTAGTCAAATTATTCCTATAATCATAATCTAAAATATTACTTCTTCTCCCACAACTTTCTAAATTAGCCTCCTAATCACTCATGCCATATATCAAACAGTTGTTGTGGGCGTTTTAAATATGCAACATTATAGGTTCATGTATAATCAAAATCCATTAACTTAGAACAGTCACCGCATCAGTTTGCCACACAATAATTTATTACTATCGAGAGCCCATAACACATTAAAAATTCGATCTAATCAAGTTTATAGGGTGAGGGTTCCTAACTTAAAACAACCAAGCTTATTTTATCGTAGCTAAAATCAGATGATTTATAAGTACTCACAAGCCCTTAAGGATAATCTGCGTAATTCAATCTAAGCCGAAAAGCTGCTGACTGGTGTCCGCCCAAGCCTCTGACGACCCTCAGCACAATTCGTTTAAATGCCAAACTCGGCCAGTAGTTAGCCGGCAGTGGAAGGTAAGAAAGGATGGCTAAGAGCGAGGAGAAACAGCGATGATTGAGAAAGGCAAAGATCGAAATGGTTGGAGATGAAGAAAAATGTTGGTGGAAGCAGATACGGCGACGACGATGTCACACGGAAGAAGAGGAAATTGAAAGAGAAATATAAAGCAGGAGAGGAAAAAGATATAAAAGAAAATATTTTAAAAAGAATTTTGAATAATATAAAAAAATATAAAATACTCTCATTAATTATAAAATTATTGAATTTTATTTTCTTTTATTTTGAAAATTTAAAAGTTACCCACTGCATTTCACAAAATTTAAATTTAATACCCATTATGATTTTTATTAATTATTTTATCAAATTATATAATTTTTTTTACAAACTTTTAACAACAATCGCAATATTATAATATATTAACTTATTTTCCTGATTTTTATATATAATTTTGTAACATATTTTTATTATTTAATTAAAATTTTATATATCTAATTTAATTCTTATTAATTATATAATATAAAAATTATTTTTAAAAAATAAGATAAACTAAAATGTTATAATATTATAATTTTTATTTAAAAATATTATTAAAAATTATGTAATTTAATAAAATAGTAAAATAAATTAATAATTAGTGTTAGATTTAGATTTTACATATTTTAAAAATATAATTTAAAAATTTTTTAAATAAAAATGAATAAGATTCAACTATCTCAAATTTTAAAAATTTTAAAAAAGTATTTTATATTTTTTTCAAATTTATGGAGAGAACAATTCAAGAAATATCTTGGATACATGAAATAAAATAAGGTCCATTTATAAAATGCTAATGGTGCTAATATAATAAATAATAAATAATTAAATATAGAAAAAAATATAAAATACATTCTTTAATTTTAGAATGATTAAATTTTATCCTTTTCTACTTTAAATTTGAAAATAATTCCTTTCAACTTTATAAAACTTGAATTCAATACGCATTATTAACTTAATTAATCATTTTATCAAACTATATGATTTTTTTCATGAACTTATTAACATCAATCATAATATTATAGTATATTAGTTTATTTTATATTTTTTCACATATAATTTTGCAATCCATTTTTTATTATTTAATTAAAATTTTATGTATCTAATTTAATTCCAATTAATTATATGATATAGAAATTATTTGTAAAAAAATAATAAGATAAATTAAAATACTATAATATTATGATTCTTGTTTAAAAATATCATAAAAAATTATATAATTTAATAAGATGATAAAATAATTTGATAGCAGGTATTAATTCTAAATTTTATATAGTTTAATGAAATGATTTCTAAGTTTTTAAAATAAAAATAAATAAAATCTAATCATCTCAAAGTTGAGTGAAGTATTTTGTATTTTTAAGCACTTTAATCAAAAACAGTTTATTGGTTTATACAAATTAAAAAATTATTTTAAATAAATTATCATTGATTTAGAACTTGAGTAACAAAATCACATCATCATTTAATAAAACTTAAGATTTGGATTTTACCATTCATTTACTTAAATGATTATTATGTGATTAAAACAAACAAATAAAAAACTTTTAATAAGAATTAATTTATTATTCTTAATGATTATTGAAATATTTTACTAAATTAAATATCAAGCACTTCTGTTACAATTCACTTAAATCGTGATTGATGTGGAACTTAAAAAGGAATCTATTTTCTAATTTCCACTAACTTAAACTATTCTTAGAACTTGTACCTTTACATAGCTATTAGTATAGCATAACATATTTTATAAAATATTGTCAAAATATTTATAATCAAGTCTCTACATTGTTTCATAATCCTATTACTTCTTACATAGCCTAAAACATAACCCTATAGATAGGCAACAACATGTTCATGGCTGCTCTCCATAAGGTAAACTTTAGAGCAATCATTCTTGTGGTGTTTGATGAAAGAGAAACTTATATTGGAACATTAATAAATATATATATAAATTTATAAGTAAATAATTTACTTAAAAAGATATATATATATATATATATATATATATATATATATATATATATATATATATATTAGTAAGTAAACATTGGTAAATATATGTATAAAGAAAATAATAATTTTATAACTTAGTAAGTTAATAATTTAAAAATAAAATTAAGACTAATTATGTAACCCCCCTCACACTTGTTATTTCGTTCATTAGAATAAGTTTGCTCACAATAAATGATAACATCAATAATATTTTCAATCATTAGAAAATTAATAAATAAATAAAATAGAAAGTATTTAAATCTCATCATGTCTCCCAGTTAACATTCTCTTTACACAAACATATCCTTGTTTTTTTAAAGTTTGTCTTATTCCCTCACAAACATTTTTCCAGATTTGATATTGTAACATATATCATATATTTCATTTACCCCTTCCACATTCCAATCATAAATTCATTCCAATAACAAATTCTATCACATGAATTAATAATAATTCATCCATAGTTTAGGATTTCATCATTAATATCACATTTATTCACATGCATGAATTGACTATATCCATAAATAAATTATATATACTAACCATATTACATAAACCTGTATTCTATACAAACTAAGAATTTCATGGACATATTTAGCTATTGTTATTAATTATTTTGATTTAAAGGCAACAAGCTTAACAATAATCGACTGCGATAGTTAATTATAGGCGCTTAAAGAATAACTCCTAGAACAATAATTGATTATCATAACTGATTATTTGCTTATAGAAGCAAAACTTTTAAGAATAGTCAATTATAAGTTTTTTAGGAGTGTATAGTTGATTATCATAGTGGACTATAAGCTAAGTTTACTATATCCCTTCTGGTTTTACTATACAAATAGTCATTTTTATCAACTCAAACACATATACAATTACAATCCAAATTTTTGTTACAAAACTAACATTCATATTCATATTTCCATCATCAATAACAAGATTTTCATTCCTATCATTAGTTTTCAACACTATATTGTCAAATTCCTTTAAGTTTAACAATATATTCACATTTAGAAATCATACAAAGTAAAGAAGATCTAAATAAATTTTCTACTTACCTTGAATGAAAGTAATGGAAGAAAGTTAATTTAGCAGTTAGGTTACCCTAGTTAGGCTTAATTCATATGAAATCAAAATCCCAATTTCCTCATTGATAACAAAATTCAAGAAGAAAAAAATATAAAAGCTTAGTTTGTAATAGGATTACATTAATCTGGCTTGAGTTGACTAATGTTTTCTTGAGATAATTGTTTTAAGCCTACTAATTTGAAGAAATAGAAGAAGATAGATGGAAAAGAGTTAAGGAAATTAGGCAAAAGAAAGAAATGGCTAAGAATTTTATATTTTAAGAGTTAAAAGGATGATTTAAGGGCATTTTTCTAATTTTAGAGTTTTAAAAGGTAAAATAGAAATAAGTCATCCTAATTCTCTTTCATACACACTCACTTAGTTTTAATTATATATTAGCCTATATATAATTTAATTATTCCTATTCGTATTCATATTATAAAACTCTATTATTTTCAAATATTTTCTCACCCTAGTATCAATTGTAATAATTAAATAAACATTTCTAACATAAAAATGCTTTTAAATATTCCAAAATTTTCTGAGAGGTATAATAGTTCTTCCTCTTCAAAAAATTCATCCTTGAATCTTTAAAAGTAATTATACTACAAACGATTCTATTAACTCTAAGGGTTTTTCAATAAAATATAGGTAATTTTGTCTTACTTCTAATTCAGACTCCTAAGTAACTTCTTCTATTCTATGTCATTCTCATCAATCCTTTAATGAAGGTAATTCCTTGGATCTTAATTTGAGAATTTGGTAATCTAAAATTTTCACTAGTCACTCTTTATAAGATAATTTCAAACACAATTAAAGTGGTTCATGCTAGATCATATAAGATGCATCATGAACATATTTCTAGAGCATAAACACATGAAATACTAGATGTATAACTTGTGAATTATGTAGTAACTTTAATTAGTATGCAATTGCTCAACTCACTTAAAGATTAAAGATGGAACAATGAAATGAGGCGTTAACTTCCTTTTTCTTGTTAAAATGCATAATTCCTTTTACGGGGGAAATGTTTAGAAAGCCTATGTCTCCCTCCTGAAACTCTAATTCTTTTCTTTTTTTTTCATTTGCATATGACTTTTAAAGGTCTTGTGCTATTTTCAATTAATCTTTGATGATTTACATTCTTTTCGATGCATTTATCACCAAGCCTAGTCTAAAAAGTTTTACTTATTCTAGTTCAAACTATCCCACAAAAGATTTGCATTTTCTACCACACAAAGTTTTATAAAATGTCATCTTAATGCTAGATGGGTAGTTTTTGTTGTATGCAAATTCAATTAGTGATAAGTATTTTTCTAACCACCTTCAAACTCTATAGTGCCAGCTCGGAGCATATCCTTTCAAATCTAAATGATACAATTTGATTAACAACATGTTTATAGATGGAAAACAGTGCTAAACCATAACTATGTACCTAGCACTTTCTAGAAAAACTGCCAAAAGTAGGCTATGAACTAGATGGCTCAATCTAAAATGATGGTGAGCAAAATTCCATGTAATAACACTATTCTATCTAAATAAACTTGTGCATATTAGGTTGCAAATTAAGTGATTTTAACTAATAAAAATGAGTCATTTTGGTCAATCAATCAATAATCATCTAAATTAAATTAAACTTTTTTTAAGTTCGAGGCATACGTATGAGAAAATTCATGGTTACACTTAAACTAGCCAATCTTTAGTGTTTAACTTTCACTTGTTAAGATTTATGACATTTTAACATGTAGTCAAGCACATCCCTCTTCATACCTTTCTAATAAAAACTTTGCTAGAAGTTATAATACATCTTTACTATGCTAAAATGCATGGTATAAGATGAATAATGAGATTGATGCTACAATTCATTCCTTTCATGAATAGAAACCCAAAGTGACCTTTAATTACTCCTTTCTCATCAATAGTTAAGTCTTTATTTTGATATATATTGTTTCATCTCTCAAAGTCATATATTAAGGGTCTTATCTGTAGAATTCTTTAATTCTTTCTATTAATATAGACTAAACAGTAACTTGTGCAACTATCACCATTTGCTTTTCAACCTAGATATTAGTTAAGGCTCTTAATGATTTTTAACTTAATGCATTAATGAGTTCCATCCACCTTTATACCTCAAATTCAAGTATTTCTGATAAAAAAATATACTTCAAACTTTTATGGTCAATGTAGATTTTACATGTTTCATACTAAAAGTAGTGTTTTTATATCTTCAAAGTAAAAACCACAATGCCCATTTCAAGATTATCGATAAGGTAATTAAGTTCATGCTTTTAAAATTATCGAGATGTATACATGATAACCTTTCCATTTTGCATTAGCATACATCTTAAGCTAGTTTGGGATATATCACAATAAATTGTGAACCCTTTAATATCTAATGAGAGAGTTAAGGATAGAGCTGAAATTAATTAAGTCTTTAATTGTTGGAAACTTTTTTTACACTTCTCAAACCACTCAAACTTAACTTTTTTTTGTGTAAACTTAATCAATGAATACATTATCTTAAAGAAATTTTTCATGAAATGCTAATAATAACCTACCATTCTAAGGAAACTTTAGATTTTTTATACGATTGCTGACCTAATTACTTTAATCTTTTGAGGATTAACTTGAATTCCATTCCGGGATATCACATGTCCCAAGAATTTCATATTGGTTAACCAGAATTTGCATTTGGAAAAGTTAACATATAATAGATTTTCTTATAAGATTTGTTAGATAGATTTAAGGTACTGCATATGCTCTTTTTTTCATTTTAAGAATATATCAAAATATCATTAATGAATACAATTATGAATTTATCAAGCATTGGCTTCAATATTATGTTCATAAGATCTATGAATATTATTATAGCATTAGTTAGTTTAAAGGATAAAACCAAAAATTCATAGTGATTACAATGAATTCTGAATACAATTTTAAGATGTCTTCCTTTTAAATTTTCTATTAATGATACCGAGCTTACAAATCAATTTTTATAAAGCATTTGGGTTCTTGTAATTAGTCAAACAAATCATTAATTTAGGTTAAAAGGTATTTTTTTAATTATCACTTTGTTCAACTACCAATAATTTATGTATAATTGTAAAGTCTCATATTTCTTCTTGACCAATAGAACTGGAATTCTTCATAATGAAGAAGTAGGATGGATAAACCCTTTATCAATTAATATAATCACAAATTTATCAAACAATGGTTTGAAAATTCTATTCATGAGATCTATAAATGTTGTTAAAGCATTGATTAGCTCAAAAGACATGACTAGTAATTCATAGTGACTACCTTGAGTTCTAAATACAATTTTAGGGATATCTTCTTTTTGAATATTCAATTAATTACACTTGAATCAGGGATCAATTTTTAAAAAGCATTTGACTGCTTACAATTTTAGGTATTTGTTTTTAATTATCACCTTATTTAGTTACTAGTAATCTATACATAATTGTCAAGTCTCATTTTTTTTTTTTATAAATAGCACTAAAACTCTTCACAGTGAAGAACTAAGATAGGTAAACCTTTTATCAATAAACTCTTATAGCTACTTTTTGAGTTTTTTCAACTTGATTAAGGTCATTTAGAATACTAGTATTGAAATCGGATCCATGTAAAGGACTAATTTAATGTTGAATTTGATATCTTGGTTAAAAAGTAATCTTGGCAACTTTTTTGAAAATACATCTAAAAATTTCCATATAACTAAAACATTATTAATGTTTAGAAAAGGTTAGTTTAGGTCTTGAATCACTACCAAATATGTTATGCATCCATTTTCTTATAAACTTCTAAGCTTTGTTGAAACAATCTATTTGGGCATGGTAAATAGATAACCAGTCCATTCCCAAGATAATATTATAAACCATTATTTCTAATAGAATCAAATTAGTAGGCATTAATTGATTACAAACATATATAGGATAAATATTCACAAATAAAATGGCTATTAAAGTTTTATTTAGTGGAGTGACTACTAACAAATGATTTGATAACTTAATAAGAGATTTCCAAGATCAAATAAAACATAAGCTTATAGTTTATTAATTTCAAGAGTACCTACCATAGTAACATTAAATGCTTTGGCTTTCTATTTGGTCAAGGTTAAAACTAGAGCTTTATTTCTTGATGCATTTTTTCCTTAGTTGTTCCCATTGTTGCTTGGCCCTAAATTTATTTAAGGTCTCACTAGAGTTATAGGTTGCACCATTAACACACTTTGTTAAAGTGCTAGGTAGTTCACATTGTAGCTAGAAAGGTTACCAAGGCAATCTTTCCTTTTATGGCCTAATTGTCTAAATTGATAACATACAATGTTGGTTTGAGTACAAAGACCCCGATACCTACTCCTACATTGAACATACTAAGGCAGTTCTTCTCGATAGCTACTTTTTCCTTGAGATTATCCTCTTACAAAACCCATTAGAGCATTAGGATGAAATTACTGGCTTCCCTAACTTTACCTTACTGCAGGTACACTATACTAGGCTTGAGAAAGATTGACTTCCTCAATTAAAAGGAACATTAAAAGGAGGCATTCCTCATATACTAGCTGAAAAACTAGGTCTTTCTAACTTTTTTCACTTTCTCTTTCCATATTGCATTTCTTTTTCTTCTCTTTCTTTTATTATGAATTCAACTTAAAACGCTTAATCAATTATCTTTTGGTAAGTGGTGGCTTAAATAACATAAGTGACATTAAAGTAATGGTCTCACAGTCCATGTACAAATCTTCGCATTTTAGCCCATTCATTTAGAATTAGGTAACTCATATAACAGGATAAGTAGGTGAATTGCATGTTAAACTCATTGATGGATAGAGATCTTTGCTTCAAGTATTTAAATTATCTCATTTCATCTTTTTTCACACTCAGTGGCAAAAAATGATATATAAAGAGTTCTTAAAAAGCTGCTTAGGTTAAATGTGGTAAATTAGCTCTTCAGATCTTTATTATGTTGGAAAACCAATAATAGGTAATATCCTCCAACTTATACCCTACCAACTCAATAGTCATCTAATTGGAATAGGAGAATATTTTCCCATATCTTTTAATTTAAGCAAGAAATTGATGAGAATCTACTTTTAGATTTAAACTAGTAAAGCAAAGTAATTTCAACTTGTTAAATTTATGGAAAATTTACAACTTTTTACCTACATTTTTCCTAGGAGGGATTAGTTCCTTTTTCCTCTACCTTCTTTCACTAAAGGCTTAATCCTTCTTATCTCTACATTTGTCTTACTTGTTTTGTTGGCAAATAACTTAAATTATACCTATCATTATTTATTACCTAAAAGCAATAACTATTTTCCTCTAATTCCTAAAATTTATAACACTTAGTTAAATATAAATCAATAATAACTACTTTAAAGAAAGAAGCTTCACCACTACACCCTTAAATAATGCAAAGTCTACTAAAATGGTATTGGTAGTATATGATCTGGAACGCATATATACCATTAATGTTATTTTGACTAATACCTTATTAGTCAGCCATAATTGTATCCTAATCAACTATCTTATTTTTTTCCCATTAAAATTTGAGACTATAGTTTGATACTAACTTTATCATGACTTACCTAGGCCTTGACTGGTGTAAAACCTATTTTTTGATTTTTACTAGCCTAAACTATTCTCAGAACTTGGTATCATTATATAATTGCTAATAAAGCATAACATGTTCCATAAAATAACATCAAAATATTTACAATTAAGTCTTTATATTATTTTATAAAATTATTACTTCATATAAAGCCCAAAATATATTCTTTTATACAAGCTACAACATATTTATGACTGCCTTATACAAAGTAAACTCTAGAACAATTACTCTTATGGTGTTGTAAAGAATGAGCTTTTACCAAAACATTTGTTAAAAAGATATTTAAAGAAAACAATAAGCATATAACTTAGTAAGTAAGTAATCTACTTAAAATATAAAATTAAGGGTAATTATAAAACTTCTCTCATATGCGTTATTCCCTTCACAGGAATAAGTTTGCTAATAATAAATGGTAACATTAACAATATTTCCAATCATTAAAAATTAATAAATAAATAGAATGGAAAGTATTTATATCTTCTTATATTTTCTAGTCAATCTTATTCCTTCATGAATTTATCCTTATCCCTCTAAGGTTTGCTTTGTTATTTCATAAATGTTTTCCTATAACTGATACTATATCACATATTTCATTCGCCTTTTTCCACATGTTAATCATAAACTTATTCCAATAACAAATTCCATTATTAGAATTAATAATAACTCATATGCAATTTAAGATTTCATCATTAATATCACATTTACTCACATTCATGAATTGATCATATTCATAAATAAATTATATATACTTACTATATTACATAAACTTGTACTCTATACAAATTAGGAATTTCATGGTCATAATTGGCTATTGTTGTCAATTATTTTGATCCAGAGGCAATAAACTTAGCCATTATCAACCATAATAGTCAATTATAGGTCCTTGAAGATTAACTTCTAGGAATAATTAAATATTATAGTTAATTATTTGCTTACAAAAATAAAACTTTTAAGAATAGTTGATTATGGTAGTTGATTATTAGTTTTATGGGAATCTATAGCTAATTATCATAGTCAACTATGAGTTAGATTTTTTAAACCCCTTATGATTTTACTATACAAGTAGTTATTTTTATCAACTTAAACTCACAAACAATCATAATCTAAATTTTGTTACAAAACCAATATCCACATTCATTTTTGCACTATTAACAATAAAATTTTCATTCCTACCATTAATTTTCAACACCGAGTCATCAAATTCCTCTAAGTTTAACAATGTATTCACATTAATTGGCATTAATTCATGTGAGATCAAAATAAATCCTCCTAATTCCTAATTTCCTCATTCATGAAAAAATTCAAGAAGAAATAACACAAAAGTTTGGTTTATGATAGGATTACCTTGAATTGGCTTGAGTTGACTAATGTTCTCTTAAGATGATTACTTTGAGCTTGCTAATTTGAAAAAATAGAAGAAAATGAAGTGGGGAGGAGTTAAGGAAATTAAGCAAATGAAAAAAATGGTTGGGAATTTTATGTTTTAATAGTTAAAAGTATAATTTAAAAACATTTTTGTAATTTTAGAATTTTCTGAGCTAAAATGAAAATAAATTATTTTAATTGTCTTTCATATACACTTAGTCCTAATTATACATTAGCCTATATATAGTTTAATTTTTCTTATTCACATTACAAAACTCTATTATTTTCAAATATACTCATCCTAATATCAATCATAATAATTAAATAAACATTTTTATCACACAAAATACTTTTAAATATTCCTAATTCTTCTTAAGGTTGTAACAAATATTGAAACTATAAACATTCTTAAGGGTATGATAAATATTGAAAAATTATAAATTTCTTCTAATGAAGTCATTTATTAATGTGTCTTAAAAAATACATATTTAAATCTTACAAATATAAATTCCCAATAATATTGAGAAATATCATGATTAATTTCTAAAATTTATTTAAAATATAAATTTTAAATATGATAATTTTGTTCAAAAAATAGTTTAGGCATTACATAAGAGATTTAATTATAATTTTAATTTAAATTATATTATTTTTTAACTGAATAAAAGATGCCATGATAATTAAATATTTAATAGAAATTTTAAAGCTTTTTAAGCATAAAATAAATTATTTTGACAATAACAAATGAAATATATAAAAATTTTAAGTTTGTATAAGTTATAAATAACATGTTCAAATGTACATTAGCTAATTCACATTTGAATCATAGCAATATTTTAATTCTAAGTTTCATATGTTTCTCTTCTTTTATTTTTGGTCTATCATTTCATCATTTGTCTTCTTATAACTACATTGTCTCATCTTCTTATACTATTTTTTTTTGTTTAAATACATTTTTTATCCCCTAAAATATAAATCAATCACATTTAGTCCCTTTAAAATGATTATTCAATTTTAGTCCTCCTAATACACATTGTAGGCCAAAGTTAATTCATTCAATATATTGTCATTTGAACTTAAACGGAGTTGCTAATATGGCAAATTAAAAGCTAACTTGACAAGCTAGCATGGAGCAATTAATGCATTTAATCAAAGAAATGTTATAGGAGTGCAAGAACTTAAACATAAATGTAGGGAAACTTTTTGACTTTGCTAGTGTTCTTGTTGCCGACATTCTTACTTTTCTTTAAAGGCCTTTTAACCTAAATTTCATAAACTTGGTGATTATTTTGTTAAGCAATGGATTCAGTAAATCTCTTAAGAATAGAAACCTTAATTTTTGTAATCACGATACCTTTTTCTCTTGCTTTTTTTTTTTTGCTACTATATGGTTCTTATTCTCTACCAAAGGATCATAGAAATCTTGAGTTGAAAAAGGATTTGAATCAATTTATCATAGCTTATTCTTCACATTATCCAAATATATACACAAATTCAATAGAATCAAGCGAGCCTCCTCCTATATTGAGTTCTCCCTTGTAAAAATGGAGTACTTGGTAGTATTCAATTAAAGTAATGTTAGAAAGACATGTTAAATTACCATTGAAAGAAGGAATAATATGGGGTTTCTAATTATTGATTAGGCATAAATTTATCTGTGAAGAGTTAGCAACAATAGTGGTTGCTTGGCATTTTATCAAGATAGCTCTATAACTTGTGTTAGTGAAAGTTCGAGGAGTGCAGTAAAAATGCCAGAATTTTTAGAGGCTGGGGCTATGAAATGGGCAAGTAAAACCCATCGATTGCTTTATTTTGAGTAGCCATGTTAGCTTTTAATTTACCACATTGGCAACTCTATTGAATTTTAGATGTCAATCTATCAAAAAAATAATTTTAATCTTAAATATGTATTAGGGAACAGAAATTGAATGGTGATTTTAAAGAGATCAGATACAATCAATTTATATTTTAAGGAAACCAAAGATATCTTTAAGCCTTTTTGTTATTTTAATATTTTAATCAAATATATATTAAGTAGTTCATTCATATTTTAACTATAATGATATTAAGTTTTTAAAAAATCTAAGTTCCATATATTTTTCTTCTTTTTTAATTATTTTCTTATAAGTATATCATCTCATGTTATGACTATTTTTCTTATTTTTTGATTTTGTCTTCAATCAATTTATATTATAATTGCAAAGATAGCATAACGATCCCATCAATGATATCCATTCTACAAAGTTTGATTATAAAATCAAAGCACAACTAATTCATGTGTAATTCAAACCAAATTATAAAGATCTATCCTTAAAACATTGTATGGAGATAGTGTTTTTACACGTGTATGAAACTATATTTCCATTTGTTCTAACTTTATTTTAGTTTTAGCAAAAGTTTAATTATAATTATTATTGCAAATAGTTTAAGTTTTTATATTTATTTTTATGTACATTTAAAAAAATATTATTAATTTTTTAATCAATGCATTATTATCTTCTTAAAATGAATAAAAAAACTTAATTTATAAATATTATCTTTATTGTCATTTTCAAAATTTTCCTTCATTAAAGCAAAATGTTTGAATTTTGATTATTTTATCTAGAATTAACAAAAGGTAATTTCATAATGGGTTTTTAATCTCTAAATGATATAAGTTAGTTTCTTTTTTTTGATGTAATGATTTAACTTTTCTTCACCATGAGTTTAAATCATAGAAAATGTTGTGGGAAAATTTTCATGTTAGAATATGAAAATTTATAGGAAAATTTTCATGTTAGAAATTTATTTTATTACTTGTATCTTGGTTATGATTACAATTATAAATAAGTTATAATGTTTAAATAATTTAAGTATAACAAAATTTGAAAGTAAAAAAAAAATATCTTGAGCCATAATGAATTTGTAGCTACAATAAATAAAACAAGATTTAGAATTAGATACTACCTTAGCCTTCTTCCTTCTTACTCAAATAGTACTATAATATTTGTAAAATGATAGGAGTTACACAAATTTATATTTATAAGTGAAGAGAGGGACCAAAAGCCTTATTTATAACCTTCATAACTTAACTCATAAAAAAGTCTTAACTTTTTATTTTTCTCTAACATTTATGAATCCAATTAACTCGAATAATTAAGTGGAAGACCTTTCATATGCAAAACCATCAAATGCATTCAAGAGTATATTAATTTTACATAATGTATATTTAATTTAGGTAAATGACTTTAATATTGCATAATATATATTTAATTTAGATAAATAACTTTGATCAAATATCTAAATCTAATTTATGATGATGTCTATGTCCTTTCATATGACTACAATTATTTTATAATATAGACTATGTCTTTTCATGTAGTCATAAAGATCATATTAAGTTTATCACAAAATTTATCATAAATCCATCATTCTCCTACTTAGCTGAATGAGTACATGAGCTTAATAAATTGTAATGGATTTGTAGAAATTATGGCCATTATAAAACTATAATGATCAATTACCCTTGTTTTAAACGTGTCATAAATATGGATCATAGCAGTTTTACACTTATAGATGATATAATTCCAATTATGCATCACAATATTTGCATGCTTCTAAGAAAAGCTTAATGAGGAAAGATATGAACAAATTTAGAACATCATGAACTAATACTGAATATTCATATTAATGGTCCACTTTAATTACAAAACATAAGAGTCATCCTTTCTCCATACTATGTACATATACAAGGGAGACAAGTTGAAATATGTAAATCATATTAATTACATAAGATCATTTCTATTAATTGGTCCCATAGATGATACATGATCTTTATAAACTTTAGGTGCCAATGTTTTAGTCATGGGATTTGCTACCATCATTTTAAATGTGTTCAATAGATACTTTCTTATTCTATACCCTTTCATGAACAATAAGGTATTGTAACTTAACATGTTTTAATTTACTTGAACATCTATTATTCTTAGAGAAGAAAATAGTAGCTGAATTGTCATAAAAATTTGTAAAGGGCTTTGAAATAGAATCTATAATTTTTAGTCTAGTCATAAAACTCTTTAACCAAATAACTTGATAAGTGGCTTCATGACATGCTACAAATTCAGCTTTCATGGTTGAAGAAGCTGTCAAAGTTTGCTTTATACTTTTTTAAGAAATAGCTCCCTTAGCTAATGAGAAGATATATCTAAATATGGATTTCAATGTGTCCATACAACCTATAAAATTTGAACCACAATAACTAACTACCTCAAGCGAATCACAATATTGATAGGTGAGCATATAATTTTTAGTACCTTGAAGGTAACGTAACACCTTTTTTATTGCCTTTTAATGATCCATTCCAAGATTACTTTGATATCTTCCTAGCATTCCAACTATATAGCTAAGATCTGGGCAAGTGCATATTTGAGCATACATTAAACTTCCAACAATAGAGGCATATGGAATAAATTCCATTTCCTTTTACTTAAGTTCATTTTGTGAACCTTGACTTTGACTTAATTTATCACCTTTTACAATGGAAGCTGGACTTAGTGAATAATTTTGCATATTAAATCTTTCAAAAATTTTGTTAAAATAAGTCTTTTGAGATGAACTAAGTAATATCTTAGACCTATCTCGGTAAATTTCAATGCCAAGAACATAAGAAGCATTTTTCATATCCTTCATTTCAAAATTCTCAGAAAGAAAAGTTTTAGTTTCAGTAACATAGCATGATCCTTACTAGCAATTGTTATGTC
The DNA here is from genome assembly GCA_020226215.1 of Sindora glabra. NCBI lineage: Eukaryota > Viridiplantae > Streptophyta > Magnoliopsida > Fabales > Fabaceae > Sindora > Sindora glabra. Next base: position 27,417,922 of record CM035227.1, read on the forward strand.
ATCTACGTACAAAATGACGAAGACAAGCTTACTCCGATTAACTTTCAAATACATACAATTATCAAGCCTATTGGCTTTAAACCCAAAGATCCTTACTAGTAATTATTATGTCATCTATGTACAAAATGACGAAGACAAGCTTACTCTCATTAACTTTTAAATACATACAATTATCAAGCCCATTGACTTTAAACCCAAAGGTTATAATTGTATTATGAAACTTTAGATACCATTAACAGGAAGCTTGCTTAACTTCATATATGGATTTTCTTAATTTATATACTAAATGCTTATTCCCCATTTCCTCAAATCCTTTAAGTTGCCGTATATATATTTCTTCATCTAAATTCCCATTCAAGAAAGCCTTTTTCATATCCATTTAATGTAACTCAAGATTAAAATGAGTTAATAATGCCATAAGAATTGTAAAAAAATCTTTTTTTTTTATACTGGAGGAAAGATTTCATTATAATCTATTCCTTCTTTTTGAATGAAACCTTTAACAACAAGTGTAGCCTTATATCAATCAATATTACCTTTAGAGTCCTTTTTAGTTTTGAAAGCTCACTTACATTGATTTAGAATAACCCCATCAGGTAAATTAACTAATTCTTAAACTTGATTTCTCTGCATTAATGCCATTTCATCCTTCATGGCATCTAACCACTTATCAAATTCTTCACTTTTTGCAGCTTGTGAAAATGTCATTGGATCATCTTTAATTCCAATGTCAAAATTTTGTTCTTGTAGGTACATAATATAATCATTTGTAATGATTTCTTTCCTTGTCTTTGGAGAACGCCTTAATAATTTTAAATGAACTATATTTTCTTCATCATATGTATTTTTTTAACAGAATATATAATGGGATTATTATTTTCTTTTATAGGTGATATCTCCAAACTAGTTTGAAAACTAGTTGATTCCTTAATTAGAGATAATACCACCTTTCTTGATTCATGACTGCCACTATCAATTCTATTTTCAAGAAACTTTACCGTATTTTTTCAACACTTGTAGTGTAATGATTAGGAAAATAAAACTTATATCCTTTAGACATTTCAAGATAACCAATAAAATAATAACTTATTGTCTTACAATCCAATTTCTTTTCATAAAGATTAAAAAGTTTTGCTTCAGTAGGACAACCCTAGATACGAAGATGATTTAAACTCAATTTCCTATCTACCTACAATTCATAAGGAGTTTTAGGAATAACCTTTGTAGGAACTCGATTTAAAATATATATTGCCATTTTAATTGCCTCTCCCCATAAGAAGATTGGTAAAGTAAAATTATTCATCATACACCTTATCATATCTAATAAGGTATGGTTATGTCTCTCAGCCACACCATTCTACTGAAGTGTAACAAGTACTGTGTACTATGCTACAATGCCATTTTCTTGAAGGAATCTAGTAAATGAACCTAAATTATGACCAATTTTGTTGTATTTTCCATAATATTCACCACTCCTATCAAATCTCACAACCTTTATCTTCTTTTCTAGTTAATTTTCAACTTCTACTTTAAAAATTTTAAACATTTCCAAGGCATCAGATTTTTCTTTAATAAGATAGAAGTAACCATAACATGAAAAATCATTAATAAAGGTTATAAAATATTTTCCCTCCTATATAAGGTGGAAATGTTCCACATATATCTATGTGTATCACTTCAAGTAACAAATAACTTCTTGTGGCACTTTTCTTGGTATTTTTAATTTGTTTTCCTTTAATGCAACGAATACAAGTACTAAAATATGAAAAATTGAGATTTGCTATAATATCATCCTTGACTAATCATTCTAGTCTTTCCTTAGAGATGTGACCTAACCTTTTATGCCATAAAAAAATAAAATTTCATTTTGATGAGTTCTTTTAGTACTAACATATGTATTTAAATTTAAAGCAAAATTAGTTTCAGAAAAGGAAGGATCAAGACAAATTTTGTACAAGCCATTACATAAAATGCTAGATCCAATCAAAATGTTATTTTTATACATATCAAAGGTTCTATTACCAAATTTAAAACAATATCCTTCCAAGTTAAGACGGAGAATAAAAACTAAATTTTCAGAAAAAGAAAAGACATAAAAGGTATTTGACAATATCAAGGAACAACTAGTATTAAAAACAAGTTTATAAGTTCCGATGGCTTCAACATTAGCTTGTTCTTTATTTCCCATAAAGATGATGCTTTCATGTGGCAATGGGGTTCGGGTTAAAAAGAATCCATGTAAAGAATTAGATATATGAATCATGGCACTAAAATCTAACCATTGAGTATTAGAAGGAACGTTAATTGAATTAATTTCAAAACAAACATAGGTAAAATAAGTATCTTTCTTTTCAAACCAATTCTTCCGTTTCAGACAATCATTCTTCATATGGCCTCTTTTATTGCAAAAGAAGCATTTCATAGAACTTGTATTTGCACCATTATGTACAATAGCTTCCTTTCCTTGAATTGGTGGTCAATTTGTACTTTTTTTTACTTTTCTTGGATTTTTTACCATTATAACCCTATGATACTGTGTGAACTAATGGAATAGAATGCAATCCTTCTCTCTTTCATCTTTCATCCTCTTGAACACACATGGTAATCAATTCATTTATAATCCATTTTTTATATGTGTTATAACTTATTTTAAATAAACTAAATTGAGGAGGAAGAGAATTGAGAACAAATTGGACTAAAAAGGGTTTGAAAATGATAATATCCATAGATTTAAGTTATTCAGTCAAGTTTATCATTTCTAGTATATGCTCAAGAATACCAAACATCCTATTATATTTTTTAGTAGTCAAATTACTCATGATCATACCTGCTAATGCCTTGTTAGAAGATTTGAATTGTTTCTTTATAAATTCCAAGAATTACGTAGTGTTAGAGTAATCTGCTATGGACATATGAATATTCTTAGTAATCTTACTTTTCATAATCCTTAAGCTCAAACGATTAAATCTTTTCTAGCTAGTATAAATGGATTGTTAGTTAGAAGAACTTGCTTTAGTTAGCTTTTCAGGTTCATTAATTCGTAAGCATAAGTCCAAATTTAAGCATCCTAATGTAATTAGTAATTGTTCTTTCCAATTTCTAAAATTAGAGCCATTTAATTCAAGAATGTTTCACATATGCCCAAAAAGAGAACCTACCGAGATAGCTTAAGCCATGATCATGATCCATTAACAAACCATTATGTGACAATTCAAGAGTAATCTTAATGCATGATCATATATATCCTTTGAGAGAAAATATAACATGCAATTTATTTACTTAAAGTGATAAACTTCATTCAATTTTATAAATCTTTATTTTGAGATGTTAAACAACTTTGGGCATAAAACAACTCAAAACTATGGCATGATTATAAAATAATTACACCTTTAGGCATAAAAAAATTATAATCACATCTTTTAGGATTTGTGTAATATTCCAACCATGGATATATCTTGTTTCACTTTGATGAACACAAAACAACCATAAAGAATTTAATATATTACACAAATGAACATTAATATAATTATAATCATAAGCCATAACCAGACTTTAATACCACATGTAGGAAAATTTTATTACTTGAATCTTGGCTATGATTATAATTACAAAAAGTTATAGTGTTTAAACAATTTAAGTATAACAAAATATGGAAGTAAAAAAAATGAAATACCTTGAATCATAATAAATTTGATAGCTATAATAAATAAAATAAAATAAAATTTATAATTAAATAATATCTTAATCTTCTGTCTTTTTACTCAAATAATACTATAATATTTGTGAAATGATGGAAGTCATACAAACTTGTATTCATGAGTGAAGAGAGGGACTAACAGCCCTATTTATAACCTTCACGATTCAATACATCAAAGAGGCTTAGCTTTTTACTTTCCTATAATAATTATGAATTCAATTAACTTGAGTAAGTAGAAAACCTTTCATATACAAAACTATCAAATGCATTCAAGGGTATATTAATTTTATATAATGTATATTTAATTTAGATAAATAACTTTAATTTTGCTTAATGTATATTTAATTTAAATAAATAATTTTGATCAAATATCTAAATTCAATTTATGATGATGTCTATGTCTTTTTATATGACTATAATTATTTTATAATATATACTATATCTTTTTATATAGTCATGAAGGTCACATTAAGTCTATTGCAAAATTTATCATAAATCTAACAAACTTAAGTTGGCTATGAGAATAAATTTTTATTATTTTAAACATAAAATTAAGCTAAAATAAGAAGATCTTGTTTACGTTACTGGAGGAAAATGAAGTCTATCCCTTGCTAGGGAGAAATTAGGTATATGTTAGGCATATATGACATGATTGAAGAATTCTGATATATAAGCATCAAAGGACTACTTTTATAGAATATTTTGTAATATAACATTTCTTTCTATTTTGTTACTAGCAATGATCTGGTAGTTATTTGATCATAGAGATATAATTTGTAGAGTAATTATTAATATTAAAGGTAGGCTCGAAAACTTTTTCCTTTAATCTAAAAATTCTTTAAATAAGATAGTTCAAATAATACTTATTTTATCAGAATGAAGTGATAAAGTGAGAATAAAAATTATGATTATTTTATTAGTTTACAAACCATAATTCCCATTTTCCAACATTACAAGAGAGCAAAAGAAAGTTATGAGATTTTTCTAAAATTGGCATCGATTTTTTTAATATTGAAGAAAATTGAATCACATAAAAATTATATATTGATTATGTTTAGATATTTAATGGATCATTAACAAAAGAATGTTATGTACATTATAGGTAGATAAGTAGCATATTTTAACACTATAGAGGTAAATTACATACTAAAAAAAATACACAAGTGTTTGGTGTAATTTACCCTTTTTTTATTTACATATAAATGAATTATTGATAGACCTAAGTTTTTGAGAGTGTGGGCACTTGCCTATACTCAACTGTCTTAAACCTTTGCTTAATATATGCTATTTTGTAATGTATAATCAAATAATTAGTGTAGACTATTTTGTTATAGCTATTAAACTTTTTCTTTTACCACATATTAATTTATATAAGTTAATTAGTTAAAAAATTGGAACATATCAAATAAAAGAAATTGTGCATTTTAAAGTTGAACATAATAAGTATTAATTAAATGACATAAATGAAGGTTAAAATATAAATTAAAGATAAATAAGGACATTTAAATGACATAAATGAAAATAAAGGAACAATACAACTTAACTAGCCTTTATAGTTTCAGGGAGCAATCTTGTCACATAGTGGGATCGTTATAGGGCCAACAACTAATTATTTGCTACTAGAAGAAAATTTGTCAAGTTTCTAAGCTAACAATTGACCGTTCTTTTAAGATTTTACAAAACTTCCCTATAATTTTTATTATTCATCAACCAATAAAAGCCTTCCAATGCTTTTATTTCTCAACCAATTCACACTAAACCATGAATACACATCTAAGAAAACTTATTCAAGCCATTTCCAATATCAAATACAATTAAACACTGCAAATAATCACATTTCTACATGCATTCAAATGAAATTACAAACTTTAACTCAAATTAAATAAAATCATCTTAATCTTATAAATAAGATTAGAATATTCACTCATTTGATATGAAGAAGCATTTGAAAGGTTGAATTTGTGGTCTTTTGACCTTTATTAACAAAAATACAAGATTTCCAAATTAGATTTCATCTTTTCCTGATTTAGGTTAAACACTCAAATCTTCTCAAATTCAAAGAAACAATAAAGAATTTAGTTGTTATAGAAATCTTGCCTTATTAAAATGAAAATTTTGATGAAAATTAGCTTTCCTCTAATTTGATTAAAGAAGAATTTAGGAAGGAAAAAAGAAGAGAAAGAAGAAAAATATATAGAGAGAGATAGAGAGGATAGAACTAGGGTTGGGTTAAATGAGAAATATTGGAGAAAGGAGGCTAAGGGAAAGGGCATTTATACTATTTTGTTATAAATCTCCTCCATATTTATATATTTACTTTCAATCACTTGTAATTTTTAATTCTTTGGTTTAATACACTTTTTCTTAACTAAACCTTTCAAATTTTTTATTTCAAGCCCATCCAAATAATTTATTTTTGTTTACCCTAAAGTTGTATTCAAGGCTCATTTAATTAGGTAATTCTCTTTTTCCTTATTTTATTCATACTTTTCTTATTGAAATTTATTCAGTTCACATAAAATTTTTGTTTCAAAATTTTACTATTACAATTAATTATTTCTCCTTATAATATAAAAAATTTTAAAAGTATAAAATAATTAAAATTCTAAGGAGGAAATAACATTGTAATAACGAGGATTTCAATGCTACTATTTTTACATTTTGATAGATAATAAAATTATTTTTCAAATTTTAGCATTCGTTTAATTGTAATATCAAATTATCTTACTTATCAAAATGTAAGTATGTAAGTAGAAGTATAGTGTTGAAATCTTAATATTTGAGTAAGATCATAAATATTTTTGGCTTTTTATGTAAGTTTTATTATAAAGATTTAAATTCAATCAATTGTCAGTAGAAATCAATATTACATTATCATCGAATCATGTGTTGTCATATAAATAAAAGAATTATAAAAATCATTTACTATTGTTAAAATTTTTAATTACTATTACTTGACATATCTTTCTTTTATTTGAAAAGACTTCTAGTGTTATATTAGTATTAAAAATTTAGTGCTACTTCTATGCAAATGTTTACATGTGTATTATTTTTCTAATTCAATAATTTGATTTTTTGAAAAATGACCGATTTCCAATAAAAAATAAATAATTTTCTATCATACTATATTATTGAGTTAAAAAATAATACATATAATAACATTTGTATATAAGTAGCACTAAATTTTTAGTATTAACATAGAATCGAAAGTTCTTTTTCCTTTTGTTCATTGATGTTTAAAATATTTTATACTCATAATGGATCAAATTTAATCTCTTACTATCATAGAGTATTTTTTGAAATAATTTGAATTTTAATGCATACTTTGATAGGAATTTATAATTTTTGAAATTATTAAAAAGAACAATGATACATACCTATTACTATAAAATTTAAAATAAATAAAAAATGTGCTCATACACTATTCATTACTTTACCTTGTTACTACTTATAGAAATGTATATTTTTTATAAGTAATATAATTTGAACAAAAATATGATTTATATAGTAAATGTAAAAATAAATATAATTAATACAAAATTTCAATATAGAAAATATTGATAATAAATTTGGAAGATGCTATAGAAAGGAGCAAGTGTAATTAGAAATTTAAACAAATCTTTCTTTGTGAGATTCGGCAGAAATTTCATATGCTTATGATTTCGTAATCCCGTACTATTATTTTATATTTTATTTTATTTGTATTTTATGATATAATTATATATTTTTCAAATAAATTTTGAAAGGAGAAGAAAGTTAAGAGCTTTCAATGTTGTTCATCTTTACCAGGGTATCTATTGAATTTGCATTTTATTAAATATCTATGTAAATTATTATAAAACAATTGATTAAGCTCTTTTTATCCTTCAAAATAAATTTTTTATAAGCTATATAAACAAGCATATAAAAATAATTTTTATTTAGTGATATAATAAGTTAATATAGTAAATTTATTTAAATAATAATTAAATTTTTATATATACTTAACTTATTAGATAAATTTAAATAAATTGTAATTAATCTTAATTAATTAAAGTTTCATTTATTTCACCAGAAAATATTTTTACAGGAAAATATCATTTACATATATATATTAATAGAAGAATAATATTCACTTATATTGAATCAAAAAATTAATGTTTAATAACATGATATTTGAAGAAAGTAAATTTTTTTAAATAAAGAAATTTTTTTTTTAAACTCTTCATATTTAATTTAATATTAAATAAAGAAAGAAATTTTGCTGCAGCGTGAGGCTGCATACAACCTTAATAGCCTGCCACATAAAATTTAACAGCAATTAGAATTTAATTAACGAGTCATTGTGCAATTACTTTCAAGCACTGTCTGCCTTTATTTTTTATTCTTATCAAAAATTTTCACAATTTAATAATTAGTCTTGAAAATAAAAAATATTATTATACTAATAACAAAAATTAGTTGCATTTCTATTTGATAATTATGCCTTTCAATTTTTTAGAAGAAAGTTAAAGTCATTTTTTTCCGTTTGCCTTTATTTTCTTTTATAATTTGATAATTATGCATATATATATATATATATATATATATATATATACACACACACACATATTAGAAGTCTTGAAAATAATAAAAGTATAACTATTATAGTAACAAAAAATTAGTTAAATATATTATATAATATTATAATATCCGATAAATGTACAAATATGACACTCTTTTTTTTAATTAAGCTTATTTTAATTATTTTTTATCAAGAAGAAAGTTAACTTTATTTTATTTTTTTATAAAGTAAAGAGTTGAATAAATAGTACATGCGTGTTTGCACATGCACAAGAGGTGTAAGTATTGTAATTATATTTCAAATACGTTAATATCAGTGACTTAATTCAAATTATAATATGTTTATACATGCACGATATAAAAAAATATGAAAAGTTACTATTAAAATAAAATATTTAAATAGAATACAAATTTTCAGAATAATCGTAATAAGTTGATTAATGTTATGTTCGGATTGATAAAAGAAGAAGGAATAGCAGTGATAAATATAATTAAAATTTTTGTTAATTCAATAAGATTCTCTTTATCTTCGTTTCATTGTTGGGGCTACAAGTTTGATATTAGGTTTCGCTATAAAATATAGAAGTGAAGATATTTAAATCATAAAAATTTAAACGAAATGTAAATAAAAGAACTTTTAAAAGCACATTATATACAAAAAGTACAGTAAAATAATATGGCGGAATAAAATTGATATTCACTTCACCAAAATTGATAAATGCATAAGTTTTTATATTAGTTTGAGTGATACCAAATTATCAAAGATGTTTTAAATTATAATAAATATATAATAACAAAAATATTTTAAAATTAATTCATGAATTATAAAATTTAGACATTAGATATTTAATCTAATTAAACGTTTCAAAAGAGCTCGACTTATAATTACTTTGCTCTTGGCACTACTATGAAATTTGGGAGAGTTAATTTATTAAATTATCCGGAGAAGAATTTATTAATTTATATATAGCGTTCCTAAGTTACTTTTCGATTATAATTTATTTCTTTTTGTTGTTTCAAATGGATCTTTGATTTACTTTCATATTATTATATTGGACATAAATACACATATAATTAGAATACTTAAAACTCTTGTATACTCGCTACATTATAAAAAAAATATATTTAACTTTTTTTCTAAGAAAATAGAAATGCATGATTATTAAATAGAGATACATACATAAGTAATTATTATCATGATAATAATATTTTTATTATTTTCGAGAGTTTTATTATAAAAAATACATAATTATTAAATTATAAAAAATCTGATGAGAGTTAAAAAGAAAATAAAGGCAGAGATCCCGTTTGGAAGTAATTGCACAACTCGTCAATTAGATTCTAGTTGATGTTAAATTCTATAAAAAACGGGGCATGTTATTAAGGATGCATGCAGCCTTGGACTACAGCAAAATTTCGCTCTTAAATAAATTAAAAAAAAAAATCACCCCATTTTAACCTTTATAATTATATTTTATTAAAAAATAATATATATTTCACAAAATTTTTTACAAACAAATTTTCTATTTGGACATCAGGACGCTTTACTCAGTAACCCGTCATATAGGATAACAAAGCAGAGACCGATCCGATAAACAGTAGCATTGGTAGTGTAAAGGAAGTTAAGGGACAAGGCTACGAGATGACGCCGTTTTGAGAACACAAACTAAGCCTGAGACGGGAGCGATGATTTGAATGCCACGTGTCAAAAGTGGGGCCCACCCACAGAAAGGGAGTAAGAAAGAAAAAGAAAGTGAGACTCTCTCGATTTTACACTATTTTATACTAAAACAACATCAACGAATAACTGGAATCTGCATTCTTCTATCTTCGCCCACCACACATTTATCCCATTCCCCCTCATATATATACACACCCTCCTCCTCCTCTTCTACGTCTTCTTTCCTCCCCTTCTCCGCCACCATCTCTCTCTCAACAACTCACTCAAAAAAGGACTCTTTCTCTCTTCTTCTTTGCCGAATGATGATGGCGAACGACGAGTGGGTCAGGGCCGCCATGACGGATGTCACGGTGGTCGTGGAGCTGCTAATTCGCCTCAAGCAATCTCAAGCCGCATCTCCATCGGCCAAATCTCACTCTCTACCCTTCACTTGGGGCTCGAAACAGCCACGCTCCAAGCTAGCATCGGCTTCTCGCTGCGGCGGCGGCGCTCTTTCCAGAAAGAAGGACTCCGATTCCACCAGATGTAGCCCTACCACGCCACTCTCTTGGAGTGGCAGCGCCTCCCCTTCGGCTACCGCCGATGGTTACGAAGACTGCAGCCGCCCAACCAACGCCGCCAGATCCAAGGTTCTTTCTCTTTCTATCTGTGTATATACATCTGATTCTAAACTGGTCTCTGTGTCTTCATCTCTCCCCCTGTATCGAGTCTAATCGGTGGGGCAAGAGTCCTGGCCACCTGATTTCTATCTACAGGTGCGACGGACTTGCAGTTTTTACTGAAATGGCCCTACAAAGTGCACAAAATTCCGCCTATGGAGGGACTGTACTTGGTGGTTACGGTGGCCTGGCGTGTTTGCCGATGACGAGACATTCTTCCCTTCCGAGCGGTTATCTGTGCCGTTTTTACCCTTTGTGCCTTCATCTGTTCTCTTGCCTATATCGCGTCCTCCGGTACTTGAAAGCCGAGGTTTTCCTTTCCCAATAAAATCATTGTTTTCGTCCTTCCGCTGATGAGTCAGCTCATGACGAGGGCAAATCTGTCAGGATTAAACTTCATTTTTTAAGAATCTTTTCAGCCATCTTCCCCTGCCGAAGCCCGCAGGGCAGTAGTTGTGTTTAGCGATGGCGTCGTGGCCATAGCATTTTCGATTTTTCTCTTTTTTTTCTCACCTTTTTTTTCCGATTCGGTTTTCAATTTTTGGGACGGAAAGGCCCTCGGATGGTTTGGATATCTCCGATGCGGTGAGGTCAGCACATGCACAAAGTTTGATTGAGGAAAGCGTATTACGTTTTCTTCTCGTCTCTTTTCGGGTTGGTTGTCATAAGTATTTACCCTTTGATTTGACCAAAACACCCTCCATGCTCCTAGATTTTGCTCATAAATTCCTTTTCTGCGACTGGCGGTATTATAAAAAAAGGTAACCCTCCAACTCCTCGCCGGGTGGAAAAAAATTGAATTGGCCCAGGGGAACGGTACAGTCGGAGGGCATTCTGGTAAGTAAAAATTTATTGGGTGGGTTAAGTGGGTCCGATGGATGACCGAGGAAGAGGGCTGTGGGAAGGTTTGCTTTGGTGATGGATAAGTCTGCGTTTAATTGAGGGTAAGTGTCGTTTGTGGGCGGGGCTCTTTTTGGTTTTATGCCATTCTTATAATTCCATGTCATGACTTTGAGGAGATAATCACTTGTTGTGCGGTATGATGCACTGGTTTTATTTTTATTATTTTTTTAAAGATCGCGGACCTCTCTTTTTCTGGCTGTATTGTTTTTTTTTTCCTTTTTCCTGTTTGCCTTGACTTTTTTCTCCTTGGTTGGTTTATCTAATTTAGCCTTTATATCGAGATGCGAGATAGTTTAGGATGTGGTCGCTCAGATGTGTGGCATTCTGCGCTGGCACTCAAATCGCAGATGGGCTAGCCGGGCCCAGAGTTCTTGAGGCGCTTTCAGAGTCCTTGATTTCGGGGAGGTATGGCGGGTTCACGAGTGTGATAGTGATTTAAGGAAATAGCAATATAATTTTTTTTAAAAAACAATATTGAAACCACCAAAAATATTAAATAATAATAAAAATATGCATCGGCGTCAAGCAACATTCTTCTTCTTAGCTCCATTTACCCGAATCAGTGTCTTCTCCATGTCCCGAAGAAACCATAGCCTCTTCAGATCCTTGGTTGTGTATGTAGACAAATTCGTGTCTGGCCCCACTTTCCATATTTTCTTATAGGCTGTTGTATACTTAGTTGTTATATCTCCTATTATATTATGCTTTCAGCCTCAAGTTACTTTTGATTATATACTTGTGCTAATCCAATTTATTTCCCTTTATTCCTCTCTATGCTTCTGTTTTTTGTTTTCTAGCTTTTACAACTCTTTGCTAATGTGATATCTAATGACTGAATTTTCAGGCTACTTCTACTAGTGAATATATTGGCAACTCTGCCTCCACAAAAAGGTGCAGAAGAAAGAAGGTAAGCTTAGGTATTTCATTTTTCTTATAATTTTTTATCTTTTAAGATGTTGGCGAGTGCACACTCTAGTTGACCAAATTTGGTAGACGTGTACTAATAATCATAATTCTATTCTTTTTTGCCATTTTTCTAGACGTTTTATGAATTGAAGGAGGAGGAGGACTCACTGCTTAAGGAAAGGTTCTATTTAGAAAAGGTATCTTCTTCCTCACAATTTTCCCCGCTCCGTCAATTTCTGTTGGCTCACTTGTACATAGGTGAAATAATAGTTAGGCGAGGTTACTGAGTTGAATCTTCCCTATCTTGCAGGAGATAGCAAATCTAAATGCAACTTTTACTGAAGAGAGAGTTAAAAACGAGAGCTTGAAGAGGATTAAGGTAAATTTGAACCTTCCAGTTGTATTTTAGTGGAGCATTGCTTGTGTAAATGACTTTCAGAAATGTCTATTCCTGCTTACCTTGTTTTTTCTTTAAATCACAGCTTGACGTGAGTACAAGATCTCAGAACAATCCAATTGCAAAGTCTGATGATGAATTGATGCCGACACCTTCTGCCCTGAGAAGGGGAGCTCACGAAGATCACGAGCACGAAACTGGAGATGACAGCCATCCGATAGCAGATTCTAAGGCAATTAAGACAGAATCGACAGGGGATAGCTTTTTCATGATACCAGATCTAAATGCGATGCCATCTGAGGATGTCAGCTACTCTGAATGTGGAATGAGTTGAGAAATTCCCTACTTTGATTTCTTCATCTTCAAAAGTACCAGGTTCTTGACTGCAGAGTCGAAATACATGAATGGAACACTGTACAGGTAGGTACAGGCCAAGGCAGCTCTCGTGTTGAAGCTTTCTTTGATCCAAACTGCCCAGTCTTACGAAGACTAGCGGCGTTGATGAATCGGGAATATTCTTGTTGACCGCCATTAGATCTTAATGTTGCAGATTCCTTCATTTTTGGAATGTTGTGGGGGCGTTGCTGCGTTTCTTTATCGGAATTCTTTCGATCATAAATGTACAATTCTTTGTAGGTTAAGGCTTCTATTTCTAATGCAATCTGCGAGTCTTTTTTCATAGACAATTTTTAATGCTGCCTTGTCTCTTTATTCATATAGAATGTTTCCTGGTTTAACGCATGTTTAGACACTTCACGGGATACGTCTCCCCGGACTCAAAAACGAGAATTCTATGTTTTTAGCTTCGAAATGTTGAGAGTAGAACAGACCATTCGAGAGCCGAAAAATCTGTAATTCTAATCCTGATGTGGTGAATTCTATGGTTCGTTTTAAAATTGGGAGGAATGTGACAATTTTTATTATTAATTAGACATTCAGACTTGCTGAGTTGAATTCAAAATTAAAAAGCGAGAATAAAATCCATGGTTTGAACCCGTTCTAATGTCGGTAGAATCAGATGTTGCACCTCGTTCTATATTCTTTTTCAACTATAAAAAGTTGATGTATTTGATGGGCTGCAAACAATTTCTGTCTTAGATCTGAAGCTAAAGTCAGTGTTGCGTGTGATGGGCCCCTCGTCCCCAACTTTCAGAGAATGATGTGGCCAACCAAGCAAAAGCAAAAGAGCAGATCCACGTTGCTTTTCCCCTTTTCAAGAAATTTCGTGGAAAGAGAAAATTTGCACTTCTCGTTCTCCAGAAGATACCAATACCAATAAAACAGCAACGTCAAAAGCGGGTCACCCTTCATCAAGGATTACTTTTGTCCAAAGGATTAAAGAACTGTCAATTCATATCGAACATCAAAACACATTACAGAATCTCCCAAGATAGTGGGCGTACAGTTTTAACTCCTGTTTAGCTTTGTCAGCGGCCCTGCCATACTACTACTCTGAATGTGTACTAGATAGCGAGCAGGAGGTTGTCCTTCCTCCTCCTTCCTCCATGTAGATCACTGGTTTGAAAACACTTTTACAGCTTCATGCGGTTGCGGATTGCTTGAGCTTGTCCTCTGCAAGCTCGATACAGCGATACAGCACCAGCTCAAGTGGATTCAGGGTACATAAAGTGTCAAGTGCAAGCTGATCATAGTCATTTGTGTTCTCTGCCATTATCCCTGTCACCAGCGTACGCAAAGGCAGAAGCCATTCGTTGTAAGCCTTCTGTAGACTGCTCTTGGACATCGCTCCAGTGTGGTTGGTTTTTCCTGGAAGCAACCGATGCGTCAAAAATAGCATTCATAGCACTTTTTAATTTAGGTTAACTCTGTGGAATCACAACATTGGCAAAGTGCACTGTGTGCCCCGGAAAAAAGAGCTCCATACCATTGGATTCTGCCATCAATGCAAATCTGTACAGGTTGAGTGCTGATAAAACCTGTGGTTCATAATAAATCAGAACATGCTATTTACACAAACCCCAGAAGGAAACGGTAACAATCATAGATGAATGAATGTTTAAACAACTGCGCCAATGTCAATATAAATGGCAAGAACACAGTAAACAAGGTAAAATACCGCATCACTCTGCTCAGGAAGGGAAGGAGGTCCCCCCTGTGGAGGTCTCAGAACCAATTCCACCAATTCAAGTACGCTGGCGCTCCAAAATGTCCTTGGACACACTTTACCATTTATCTGTGTGAGTTCATCCCCAGCTGAAGTGCTATTGCAGATTTCCATGTGCATTTCCATCCTCACTAGATCCATGAGAATGGCAACCTCCACAAAGTTGAAAGACTAAAATTAGAAAATGTAACTTTGGATAGTTATTTAAATAAAGAACAAGCCAAACAAGCTTCTAGGAAATACCATAGAGGAAGACTCAGTATTTTTAATCAATGCTTTTAGGACGTCCAACCTTTGAGGACTAGGAATATCTGCAAGTAACTATTTAGAGCAGCACAAGGATGTTGCCATTAATGATCCCTTCAAAGGTATAAGAGAACTTCATATAACACACTTTCAAAGCAAGTGCATCTCATATTGTATGCGGATTATCACATACTTCTGAGCATTGTATGGTGTCAGAAACTAACCCTTTTTAGTGCATCAAATGCCTTTTTCCTAACATCTGTGTCTGGGGCATACATAACAACCATTTCAACAGCCTGAAAGGTTAAAATTAAACTAAAAGAATAAATATATAATACTTTTGTTTTTACCATGGATAAAAGAGGTTAACAGATTGCCCATGTTACACAAACAAGTCAGCAATTGCAGAAAACTACCTGTAGAGCAGAAAAAAGATTAGTCATATAATATGGCCATTCAGAGTGTTCATCACTATGTTTCCTGGAGATACATCCATCTGTGATGCAAAGCAAGAAGTTGATAGTATGTTTCTTTAACTCCCACGTCAAATTTACAAAGGAAAGTATATGCTTTAATGTTCCTATTGCTTGCCACCTTTTGTTCCGGTCACTACGAAGCTCATTCTTGACAGCAGTTAAATCCTCTTTAGCAGCACTACTAACCTGTTCTGAGGTGCTCCCCCAGATCACTGCAAAAATTGAACTCAATAGGGAAGTGAACAAGTAAGTGCATAAAACAAAAGGCAAGGATAACAGCTCTCCAAACACAAACCTGAGAGAGCTGCACCATGTTTGACGTAAGACAAACAACCCATAGAGTCATCTTTATTATCTGGCAATCAGGAAAGAAAAAAAAAAACATCATGGAGTGTCAATTGCATAACATGCAAATAGCACAGCAAACATGTAGTAATCGAAGAAACATACCTCCAAAAACAAAGCTAGTCACTGCCTCAACATCATAACTGGTAAGCAGATTAAGATATGATAAACCACAATATGAAGAGATTTGTGACAACTTAAACAGCAATGAATGACAGCTGGAAGCTTTATAGCTTATGCTGGCTGAAACAAGAGCCTGAACATCAACAGTACATGACACAGTGTCGGATACAAATTAGAAGCAGATGAATACGAATAATAACAAACACAATTCACTAGAAACAGTTGGGAGAAAGTCATAAACAAGACTGAAGATAGAAGTAAACTATGGAGATATCAACCGTGCATTGCAGGGCATATAGACCAAGAAGAGCACAGAGCTTCTCACTTGCACCACCCTCCTGATGCATAAGTGAGTGTTTGTCAGGGAAATTTTGAATAAACATCAGTAATATCATAATTTTTCCTGCCAAAGCAGGAGATATATAATGGTACAGTCACAGACCAGCTTACTGCAAACTGAATGTATCGAACTTGCAATCTCTACAGCTCTGTCAAATACAACCTCAAGTTCTGCCTCATCCGATTCCAAAGACACAGCCTTCAAAACATTAAGAATGATAGGGATGGCTTCTTTTATTTGCTCAAACTGACGCCTCCTAATGGAGATAAATGCTGAAAAACAACATAAATAAGAACGAGGACCTCTTAGCAATGCAGCTTCAAGATGACAGAATCATGCAATAACACACAAGAAAATGAAATGAAGTTCAATACATGCAATCTATAATGGGTTTCACTTGGTCAAGGGAAAATGTATATAACTATAAAAAAGCATTGATTTGGATGTGTAAGTAGTATAGCTGCTGTCCATCCTCCTAATATGGCACAGGATTGGCGATTTCCTTTACACACCCATTAGGTGGTAGGTTCATTCACTACAATGAAATACCTTTTGAAAGCCCTGTTAAAGGAGGAACAACATAACTTGAAGGCTTGATGGTCTCACTCGAGTAACCTAATACCTGTTCAATTAATCAACGGAAGCATGGCATCAGAATATATAACAAAAAGAAAAAATTGATGAAACAAGAGTATGAATAAAGATGCATTGCCACAAACTTAGGACAAGAAAGACTTCAGGCCAGCAGGGAATTAACATGTAAGAGGATGCCTGTTTATGTGTAGTCACATCCGTGTGTGCTTGTAGAAAAACCAAAACGTGTAGAAGACCCGAAACTCACATTGCAAAGAATTGAAAGCATGTCCCTTGGACCGCATTTCTCTATAAACTGATCAATGACATTAGTAGCAATATCCAAAATTCTATTTGATAAACCTGCAAACTTTGAAACAGCTTTTGGCAATTCAAAGGAGAGAACATCAACAAACGCCTGCCACATCACCAGACAATCATAAGATCACTCTAAATTCAAAATGTTAACTTTAAACCTTGAGATTCAATTGGACCTCAAGCCTTCAAAGTAAACTGGATAGAGAGACATGTTCAAGAAAGTTGGAAGTATCTTATTGCTCGTGTTTATCAGAATGTTTGCAAAAACACTCAACTACTGAGGTACCAAAACATATTGGATATAAAACATGATCAAAAAGCCAAAGATCACCCACCTGATCAAGTGAAGGAGAACAGGTATAGTTATAGATCTCAGAAAGAACTTCAAATGCAGCGTTTTCTTCATGGGCATTGTCTGGGTCAGATAGAGCATCATCCAAAATAGAATCAAGGAATTCTACAAGCTCTGAGATGGTGTTTTCACACTGATGGGAATTCCCAGCTTCATTCAACTACAAAGGTACAAAATCAAATTAATAAGAAACCCTCAGTTCATAGCAATACAGTCAATTTTAAGTTCTTTCAATTAACCCATTTGTATCTTTACCACTACTGACTACAAATATACATGAAGAAAACCCCAAAGTCAATGCCATAAATTTGCGGTTGCTGATATATCATTTTCTCAATCCAATTAAAAAGCTTCAGTTTGGTAGGAAATATAACCCGAGTGTAAGAACTCGGAAAACTATAAACATAAAGGGAGAAAAAACAGTTTTTTTCCATCTAAGTTGCCAAAAACCTAATTAAAAAATTTCACTAATAATCCAACGCCAACTCTGTTCCAGTTGTACCGATCTTTTATTTAAATATTTAGGCTAAGACGCTTCTTCGTTTAGGCTTCTAGCTCACCTAAATTTCCACTCTGAGTTCCTAAGCAACGAAATCCTCACAGAAAACGAGGAAGAATAATCAACAAACAAAAGGAAAAAAAGTTAGTAGGAATTGATCTTACTTTGGAGAATAAATCGAGAATTTGTTGAAGACGAAGCACCTTATTCTGAACTTCAAAGGCCTCACCTTTGCTCTTCACCGATCCTGACATGATAGCTGCTCCTTTATTCAGTGGCTACTTGCAGGAATTCGCTTAAACGAAGGCGGCAGATCAAAGAGGAAGACGGGGCAAAATAGTCAGTTAAAGTTTACGTACGTGGGTACTTCGGTCATTTCAGCATTTCCGATCTTTCGAATTCGATCAAGACCATTTTAGCAACAGTTACTGACTACGAGAGTTTCTGCTTTCTACTGAATTGCTCTCTGCAATGGAGCCCGATGTGAGTATTGAAAGCTCATCAATGATTCAGGTGGCGGTGCTGCCGATAGGCACTGTGCCGCCGAACATTCTGCGGGACTACTACTCTATGCTGCTCCCTCTTCATACGATCCCACTCTCTGCGATCAGCTCCTTCTACACTGAGCACCAGAAGTCACCGTTCGCGCACCAACCATGGGACTCCGGGTCCATCCGTTTTAAATTCGTTCTGGGTGGTGCTCCTCCAAGCCCGTGGGAGGATTTCCAATCTCACCGTAAGACGCTGGCCGTCATTGGCATTTGCCATTGCCCATCCTCACCGGATCTCGATTCCGTCATGGATCAATTTTCCAATGCCTGCAAATCTTACCCTTCTTCGCTTGTAGATCGATGCTTTGCTTTCTGCCCAGGTGATTCGCAGGTGGGTGTTTTCCCCCTTAATTTTTTTGAATCCATCAGAAAAATTGATTTTCTTTTTTCTTTTTTTTTTTCAGTTTGTTTCCATTTCTCTTTGGTTTTTAATTCTTCTATGGTTTGGTTGCAGTTGGATGATGGGAGCAAAAAGGGTGGTAATTTAAGGTTGTTTCCTCCAGCTGATCGTCAAACTCAGGAATTCCACTTGAACACTATGATGCAAGAAATTGCTGCCTCGCTGTTGATGGAATTTGAAAAATGGGTGCTTCAAGCTGAATCTTCAGGAACGATACTCAAGACACCTTTAGATTCTCAAGCTAGTCTCAGCTCAGAGGAGGTTCATGTTTAGGTGTCCTGATTATCTGTATTTAGTTTTAATCATGGAAACCATTTGTATATCTGATTTTGATGTGCTGTAGTCTTGTGGCAATTTGAACTTAATTTATGTTAGAATGCAGGTTATTAAGGCCAAGAAACGAAGACTCGGGCGTGCTCAGAAGACCATAGGTGATTACTGCTTACTGGCAGGATCGCCTGTTGATGCCAATGCCCACTATTCAACTGCACTAGAACTTGCTAGGTTGACGGGGGACTATTTCTGGTATGCTGGGGCACTGGAGGGTAGCGTTTGTGCCTTACTGGTACTTTCTCTTCATTTTCCTACGTTTTTCTTTCTCTTCATTATCCTATGTTTTTCTTGCTTTCATTTTGGATTTGTGAACTCCTTAGCCCGCTAACAGAAAAGGTTGACTTGTTTTGATTATACTTAAAATGCAATTCCATCGAGCAAGATTGTAAAAGCTTGATTCAAAGAGGGATAAATTTCATATGCTGTCAGGATAAAGTTAGTTGAACTGGGAGATCTGGCATGTCAGATATTATTTCATGTTTAAGTTTGGTATAGTGGTGGGAACTTATTATGGGTAGTGGATTTTGAAAGAATTGATTATAGTTGACCATTTTATGTTTGGAAGCATCATTGATTTTAGCTGATCTTCGTATCCATGACCTTAGTCAACTGTTTGAAATTATGTCATATAGTTTCAATCAAATGCAGTGCTACTTTTTTTACCCTTTTTCTTTTTCCTGGCAGTAGATAAGATGCTTATGCTGACCACAGTTGTCCTCAAAAAATGCCATTGATATTCTTGTTTGCACTCACATGACTAAACATTAATTTGTTCTATTTTGATGGTTCAGATTGATCGAATGGGCCAGAATGATCCTGGCATAGAGGAGGAAGTTAGATACCGTTACAATAGTGCCATTATGAATTACAAGAAATCACAAGATAATGCTCAGAGGTAACCGGTTCTAGTTTGAGAATTTGTTGATTGAGCTGTCTTTTAAGACCCATTCTTTAAGCTTTTCTTTTCTCTAAATCATAATGCTTAAATGCAACTTAGATATTATTCAAATGGCTATTCATTTTTCACTATCTTTTTTTTTCCTTCTGTGCAGAGTTTCTCCCCTAAGCTTTGAACTTGAAGCTACTTTGAAGTTGGCAAGATTCCTTTGCAGGTATGTGTTTTTACAGTGTGATATATGTGGCTTGTAAATATGCTGTGCGTGGAATGTTAAGTTAACTTTAGTATTCTTGAATCAAGATGAAAAAAAGAGGGGGTTTACTCTGAACTCTGAAAATAGAAATTGGTTGTTTATAAATTTTTTCTGGAGCTTTCTGTAGAAAACTTTATTCATCTCTGGAGTTTCACCAAACTGAGCCTTATTAACATCTCTCATTTCAGTTCTTTTGACTTTGGGAGGAAGTTAGACCAACATCTTAGTTATTATTTTATTTTAAGGCTACATTCTCTCAACATCTTAGCCAACTTCACTTAATGGGATAGGGCTTTTGTTGTTATTGTTGTTTTTTTTTTTTTTTTTTTTTGGGGGGGGGGGGGGGGGAATGAAATTAGCCCCCTTCATCTTTGATGTAGTTGCACTTAGCACCCACATCTTCTAGCTTTCGCAATCACCCACTAAACCTATTCATAAGTTGTAAATTGCACCCCACATCCATCTTGTGAGCGACTTGAAAAGGCAAACATGTTTGTTTTGACACATACTTTGGCAAAAAATAAGCATAGCGTGGAGGCTTTGGGTCTCAAAATTGAAAGAGATCCAGCCAGTGTAGTCTCCTTCCCATTTTTTCCTGTTTTGGTGGTATTTTAGTCATTTTAGCAAGGTTTGTTTGTCCAGTGCGAGTATAAAAACACACGGCAGCTACCCTTGCATTTTTATCTTTATGTTGGTATAATACAGCTTAGATTCCTCCCAAAGCATTGAGAAAAGGCCTTATGTGGGTGCAATTTACCACTTATGAATAAGTTTAATGGGTAATTGCAAAAATTAATAGCTGTGAATGTTAAACACAACTACCCCATAGTTAAAGGGGTAATTTTGATTTTTCCCCTTTTCAACTTATAATTGAAATTGAACCTTAACTGGATGATACATGCACTCAATGTTCTCAACTTTTGAAGGAATTTGAGTTCTCGTACTATGTTGAGCAATGGATTCACTTTTTATTACTTTTAAAACAAATATATCTAATTCTCTCAATAAACAGGAGAGAGCTGGCCAAGGAGGTTGTGGAGTTGTTGACCAATGCTGCAGATGGTGCTAAATCTTTAATAGATGCCAGTGATAGACTCATATTATATGTTGAAATAGCTCGTTTATATGGTAGTCTTGGTTATCAGCGAAAAGCGGCTTTCTTTTCAAGGCAGGTTGCTCAGTTATATATGCAACAAGATAATAGGCTAGCTGCAATTAGTGCTATGCAAGTTTTGGCGATGACCACCAGAGCATATCATGTCCAAAGTAGAGCTTCGATCTTTGATAATACTCTGCATAATGTAAGTTGTGGATATCAACCATTTAAACACCCAAATATATATTTGTTTCATGAGACTGTAGGCAATCTTTTGTAAACTTTCAAATATCTGTTGTGCAATACTGATTCTACTCCACTAGTGTTGAGGATGGAATGCTAGTATACAAGTATTGAACACAGTCAAGGGAAGTTGATAGTTCAGTACTTTTCTTAACTTCATATTGTTCACTCTGAATTTCAAATTTATTAATGTCTTTGCAGAAGGGAAATGGATCAAGTAATGATAGTGGGAAGACAAATCACCAGTCAGCAGTCTCATTATTTGAGTCTCAATGGAGCACCCTCCAGATGGTTGTACTAAGAGAAATTCTGTTGTCCGCTGTTCGCGCTGGAGATCCTCTTGCTGCATGGAGTGCAGCTGCACGACTTCTCAGATCTTACTATCCTTTGATAACTCCTCTTGGGCAAAATGGCCTTGCTAATGCACTTTCAAATTCAGCTGAGAGACTGCCAACAGGGACTCGTTGTGCTGATCCTGCTCTGCCTTTTATAAGGTGTCTACTCAGTCATTTATACTCTAGAGTCATTGGTACTATGGGTCCATGTCATGCTCGCGTACTCAGCTGTATTGAATCATCAATTTATCAGTAGGTTAAAACAACAACCACCAAACCTTATCTCATTAGATGGGCTCAGCTACTAAATGATGCCATTGTACTAGTCAAATAGCATAATTTTCATGAAACCATTTAAGCTGAGATTATTTTTTGTGATATCTCTGAATGTTTTCCTTGAGTCTTCCTCTACCTCTTTTACGTGGACTCTTTTCCAATAAATTCACCTCTCTTATTGAACCATTCTTAGGTTTTCTTCTCACATGCCCAAACCTACTTAAGCATTTTTTTTCATAATCTTGTTATCTATACTACCACAACTTTAAGTATTCATTCCCAATCTTATCTTTTCATCTATCCCCATGCATCAATCTCAACATTTTCATCTCCGCCTCATGTTGGCTCTTTACTGCCTAACACTGACAAGCATAGAGTGTGATTGGTTATAGTAATATTTTTCTTGAGTTTGATGGGTATCTTGCAATCACAAATTACCCCTGCAGCATTTCTCCATTTCATGACCCAGCTTAGACCTTACGTGTGACATCCCCATCCATCTCTCCATATCCTTGTAAAATGGATCCTAAATACTTAAACCTTGCAACTTGGTGTGTTGCAGTCCCCATTCTTCACTTCCAAAATATTGCTATCCTATCTCTTGCTGAACTTGCACTTCCTATACTCCATCTATCTTTGCTTAACTGAAAACCCTTTGATTATCCTTATTAGCAGGGTAACTTGCAAATAATTGCTTTACTTTGTTCTCTGACTATTTTTGGAAAACTACTTTTTTTCTAGAAATTGCCAAATCAAGTGCACTTTGTTGCTTCTAGGCAAACCATTTTATTTACCTTTTTGCCCTCAGTTGCAGAAATGTGTTGAGAATTTCCCATTTCAACAATTTGTTCTTTGACTTTCCCATTCATTGGTCTTTGTGATAGCTGAAATTTACTTATAGATTGTCGTAAATGCAAAAATCCTCTATATTATCTCTACATTCTAACGAGATCTGTGTGATATATAAGCGACTTATGTGGCAGTTCTATCATCAAATGATTCCAGGTTACATTCTTTTCCTCTCCATCCCACACAAGTAGACATTGTGAAACGGAATCCAGCGAGAGAAGACTGGTGGGCAGGTGCTGCTCCTTCAGGTCCTTTCATATATACGCCATTTAGCAAAGGAGAGTCAAATAATATCAAGAAGCAGGAGCTTATTTGGATTGTTGGAGAGCCTGTCCAGGTCCTGGTGGAGTTGGCAAACCCATGCGGCTTCGATTTAACAGTAGATAGTATCTATCTGTCTGTGCATTCAGGAAATTTTGATGCTTTTCCCCTGAGTGTAAGCCTTCCACCAAATTCATCAAAGGTGATCACCTTATCAGGCATTCCAACATCAGTGGGGCCAGTTACAATCCCTGGGTGTATAGTCCATTGTTTTGGTGTTATTACTGAACACCTGTTCAGAGATGTTGACAATTTACTCCTTGGAGCAACACAAGGACTTGTACTTTCTGACCCATTTCGGTGCTGTGGATCTCCGAAGTTGAAGAATGTATCTGTCCCAAATATTACTGTTGTGCCGCCACTTCCATTGCTAGTGTCTCATGTTGTTGGGGGTGATGGTGCCATCATTTTATATGAAGGTGAAATCCGTGACATACAGATAAGCTTGGCTAATGCGGGCACAGTTCCAATTGAGCAGGCACATATTTCATTGTCAGGAAAAAATCAAGATTCTGTAATCTCATATTCTTCTGAAACTTTAAAATCATGCCTCCCTCTAAAGCCCGGAGCAGAAGTGACTTTACCTGTGACCTTGAGAGCCTGGCAGGTTGGCTTGGATCCTGATGCTGGTGCTGGGAAGAGTGTCTCTGGAAGCTTTATGAGACATTCAAAAGATGGAAACAGCCCTTCATTGTTGATTCATTATGCTGGTATTTTCTTTTTAACTTGATAGTTGTTTATTGCTTTCCCCGTAACCCAGCAGTTCATTCCACGGTCCTTACATTATCACTGTCTCAGATCAAAATCTTTACCTGTGGATTCTAAGTAACATTAGCTCTCACAAATTCGATTTGGATTTCCTTTCCTGTGTTCTCTTTAATTTCTTCAGTGTCATTGTCTCCTGCATTTTACCCTGGCAATTGAAAACTTTGGATTTAGGTGGTGCCTATTCCCCGATCAAAACCTTTACCTATGGCTTCTAAGTAACATCTGTTTTCACAAATTCAATCTGGCTTTCTTTTCCTTTGTTCTTTTTTATTTCTTCAGTGTCACTGTTTTCTGCATTTTACCCTGGGAATTGATAGTTTTGGATTTTGGACAGTGCCTGTTTCCATTTCCATCCCATATTGTGTACTGACACCTGCAGTAATTTTTCATATGATAATCTCCTTTGCTGCTGAGAACTATCGGCTTATTCTAGTCCATATGTATCAAGTGGCAATGCTAATTCCCCTTCTATTGCAGGGCCATTGAAAACATCTGGTGATCCTGCAACAAATGGGTCGACTGTGCCACCTGGCAGGCGCCTTGTTGTTCCTCTGCAAGTATGTGTTTTGCAGGGTTTGTCTTTTGTAAAGGCTCGTTTGCTTTCAATGGAGTTTCCTGCACATATTGGTGAAAATCTTCCAAAGCTGGTCGAAATAGACAATAATTCTAATCGAAAACAAGTTGACTCCCAGACAAAAATGGACAGATTGGTGAAAATTGATCCTTTCAGGGGAAGTTGGGGACTGCGATTTCTTGAACTTGAGCTGTCTAATCCAACTGATGTTGTGTTTGAAATTAATGTTTCTGTCAAACTCGAGAACCCCAACAATGGGGGTAATCTCTCTTCTGAACATGGTGCTGCTGAATATGGCTATCCTAAAACGAGAATTGACAGGGATTGCTCAGCCAGGGTTCTTGTGCCGCTTGAGCATTTTAAATTACCTGTTCTTGATGATTCCTTCTTTGTTAAGGATAATCAAGCAGATGGGGTTAGTGGAGGCAGAAATGCATCATTCTCCGAAAAGAACACCAAAGCTGAACTCAATGCTTGTATCAAGAACCTTATATCCAAAATAAAGGTTCGATGGCACTCAGGACGCAATAGCTCCGGTGAGTTAAATATCAAGGATGCTATCCAGGCTGCTCTGCAGACATCAGTTATGGATGTTTTGCTGCCAGATCCATTGACATTTGGTTTTCGACTTGTTAGAGATGGTTTTGAGTCAGAAAATCCTGATCCTGATCAAGATTCCAATATTAACATGAAGTCTCCTGCATCAAGAGGCTCCGTGCTTGCACACGAAATGAGACCAATGGAGGTTATTGTCCGTAATAACACAAAGGAAGTGATCAAAATGAGTCTTAACATTACGTGTAGAGATGTAGCTGGTGAAAATTGCGTAGATGGTAGCAAAGCAACTGTTTTATGGACTGGTAATATCTAATCTTTGTCATGTTCCTGTGATTAGCATGCTTTTATATCATCTTACCTTAGAAAGTTTTGTCTTTCAGGCGTTCTGTGTGACATCTCAATGGAAATTCCGCCACTCCAAGAAATTAAGCATTCTTTCTGCCTGTATTTTCTTGTCCCCGGCGAGTATACTCTAGCAGCTGCTGGTGTGATTGAAGATGCGAATGACATCCTAAGGACGCGCGCGAGGACCAATTCTGCCGACGAACCAATATTCTGCCGCGGACCACCATACCACGTTCGTGTCCTTGGGACTGTATGACAGCTTATATGCGTAAATGTGAACTTAATCTCACAAATGTTGATTCGAGCATTTGTGCTCCAGCGTATGAGGTTTTGCTTTGGGCTTTTGGGTGTGATATGCTTCTTCAAAATAACACGGCATGCTGCATGCGAGTCTGTGTTGAGAGGCTCCAAATTAAGCATTTAGATATAGACATACCTTTGGTTTATGGGTAAATCAATGTTCAAATCAATGAGATGCTGCTTGTTTTTGCCAATACATCTAACGATGCATGTTCCCATACAGCTAGTGATACTTGTTTCATTTGCAGGTATAACTCAATACAGTGTCGTTTTGCTGGCAATAAATAGGCATGATCATTGACAAATCAAATGGACGAGTAGTTTTTAGGTTACTAGGAATAAATTTATAGTTTTACAGTGATTTTGAAAATTTGGATACTGCCTTCTATTTATTGATGTGTTGTCAATTATTAGCATCAAAATAACGATTGCATTGAAAAGAAAAAAAGGTTGTCAATAAGTTGCACTCACCTCTAGGAGTGATTAAACTATCAACTATATATACAAGATATGAGATCGAATTCAGGATGCAGAAAAAGCAATGTCTTCAGGCAACATTATTTATATTATTTAAGTTAAATGCTTTCAATAAAATATAGTTATGATTCTGAGATGAATGTATATTTGAAATATAAGGAAATAAAAATTATAAATAAAACTAAATTAAATCTTATAAGATGGGCGTTTGTGATTTGCCATTATAAAAAGCAATGATACCTAATAATTATGACTTTGTATTTTTATGTTTATTATCCTTTTTTGAGGAAAAACTGAAGTTTTGGTATTTATAAATGGGTTAATCCTTTAACATCATAAGCATTAGTTTCCTCTTGCATGGTTTTGATTCTATATTTTTTTTTAGTAAATCGAGAATTCCTATTTACTGATGAAGTATATTAAAATATCTGGCGTCGTACATTTTAGGTTTTTTTTTTTCCCCCTCTTTAATTTACGCCATGTGAAACAGTTTAGTTATTGGGCTTGTTTTGCAGTATATATAAATCTTAAAGGAAAGTGTGAATAGGGCTTGTTTCGATTAGATGAGCTCGTGTTGTTGTTCACAGAAAGGAAAACAAAGAACGCTCATTGGGCTTTTGATTTAAGGAAGAAAAATCGATTATTGGTCCCATGATCCATCATATCTTTGGGAGGGCTTCGTAGAGTAATTCATTGCCATCACACATTTTCAAAGCTGAAATGGGCTGCTTCTGAGCCCAACAGAATTAAAAGTTTTAATGAAACAAATGTTTTCTCCGCTTTAATGTCGAGGGAAAATATTAAAAAAAAGGAAGAAGCTGAGAAAAAGGAAAGATTAATTACAGTTATTTCATGTTGTACACTTGTACCTTTGAAAATTCAGAAGAATGTGAAATAAGAAAAAATAAATAAAAAACAGCCTGTAATGAAACTATACTAAGATTGTTGTCAAGGATTTATTTTGTTATAATTTCTTCACATATTTGTTAAAGTTTTTGTTGTTATAGTAAGGTTGACAAATCATTTAGTATACATATATAATATCCAATGCAATATTTTAAAACTGAATTCAAAATACAGGAAAGGAAAAACTTTATAGCCAAAAAATAATATTGAATCTCATTGCATATGTTGATTTAGTAATCTTAACGATAAAGAATATCTGCATGTGAAATATATCAATTTTAACCAAAAAATGGGGGAAATAATTGCTTTGTATGTCGTTTATCATTTCTTCCAAGAAAATTAATTATGATTATGATATGACCCTTTGGTAAATTCCCATGGGAGGAACCAACAAACCAAGATTATAGCTTAAGACGCGGTCTCCTTCTACCACTTTCATTTTCGGATGTAACTTGGCAATGCACACTTAACGTGTCAATGCCAGCGAAAGGGAAAGGAATATCACTAAAAACATTTTTTTTCCATATTCATAATTTAGAAATCTATCTATTTTTTTTAGTGACAAATTAAACAGCCGAAGTTCCTTTTTTTTTCTTGAACCTTTTTTTTTAAAAAAAAAACTTTAAAGTTCATTTTTTTTCCCGATATACAGCTCCTTTTTAGAGAGAAATAATAGTACAATACTTTTTTGCGGGTTGAATTAAAAAAATTTAGGCCGTATTTACTTTCACATTTCAATTTAGAAGATGCCAGCTTCTGTCTTTTTCATTTTTCCCTCCTTCTATTTTTGTGTCTTGCAAAAAAAAATTTCAAAAGGGTAAGTGACGTTGGTGGTGGGGATATATGGTACTGAAAAACTAGGTCATTCTCTAGGGTTATCTCAGTTGGGAGATTGGAAGCAGGCTATTTTATTTAAAATAAAAATGTATGGGAAAGAAAGTGACCCAAAAGAATGTGGGAAATAAGGGACTATAGGGCACGTTTGAAAACGATTGAATGTCCAATTTGACCCTATTGTTGGTAACATAACAAGAAGGTCTCATGTGGAGAGGAATTAAACGGTTTCCTCAAGCATCATCTACTTGTTTCTAGCTACTTAAACAAATAGGAAATTGGTGTGTACCATTTACATTTCACATTGACCTTTTCTTTTGTTTCATATATTACTTTCTGTTAAAAAGAAAAAGGAAAAATTCCAACTTCCACTCTATTTTTCCCACTCGGCTCCATTTCATTCCCCATGTTCTTGATCGATTTCTTTTCCAAACACACAAATTCCTGGTTTAAAAAATATTAAATTTAAGGCCAAGACTTTAATAAAAAGTTTATTTTCTTAAATATTCACATTCTGGATATATTCAAATAAAAGTAAATTATTAAATTAATTATTTATTAAATGAATAGTTTTGATTTAGTTTCTTAATAATGTGATTTATAGTTTCAAATTCTTAAGGTTTAATGTTAAATCTATCTTTGAATTTAAAAAAAGCCCCTCTCATATGAGTTATTAAAATTATGTCACATTAATTAATTATTTATTATATATCATTTTTAATTTAATTATTTAATTTCATACTAAATTAATCAATCCTAGTTAGTTATTTTGATTAAATGTTGAGTTGTTAAAATCGTTATGTTTTATCTTTAATCTAAATTTATTAATCATTTTTAATTATTTTGATTTAGATTTTGGAATTTGCCATGAAAGGGATCCAAACGCTGAGATGGATTAAAGTAGTGAACTTGTGATTTTGATGTAAAAATATTATACATTTAAAAAATATATCCTAGAATACGTGAAAAGTGGTCAAGAATAATATTTTATTTATCCTTTTTATAAGAATAGTATTCTATCCAATGAACCCTCAACTCTATGATAAAATATTCTTTCATTGTCTTCGGAAAAAAACAAGGCCCTGAAGATTTTCTAAGCGATATAAAGCTACAAAACTATGGAACTGACGCAAAACAGTGTTCTTTCGTGCCCATGAATTGTCAAATTTAAGACCCACAAAAGTTTTTTTTTTTTTTTTTTATAAAAGAAAGGTTTAGGATTCGTTTGTCATCCAAATTTTTTAGTAGTAATTTTAATTTATCTAAAAATAATTTTTTTTATTTAGAATGTATTAAAGATATATAAAATTAAATTAAAAAATAAATTTTAATAATATTATGATAGATATAATATTATAAATAAGGTAAATTTTTTATATAATATATATTTTACATCAAATGAAATAAATTCTAGTAAAATTTTTATTAAATTTAATGAACTTTATAATAGCATAAATGTAAATAAAAATTATAAACAAATTGAAATAAATTTTTATTTAAAACTAAATACTATTTAAAAAAATTTATTTAAAAATAAAATAAAATTTTATTTATTTATTTTCCAGGAAGGGGTAAAAGTTTTTATTGAAATAATGATAATATGCTATCACTGCATTGCATTGGCAAAATCGTCCAACAATCCAACAATTTTGCCTAAACCATACACTTTGGCCTCCAACCTGTTTGTGTATAGTACGCAAAGAAATCATACCCCGGCAGCGTTTATACTATTTGATTCTCATTTGGGTTTCTTCTGCGAAGCAACTGATGAAGCAAAACAACAAAGAAAATTCCTCCATAAAAAACAAAAACAAACAGCAGATTGGTGCGACAAGACATCAAAGGGCATATAAAATGCAAGCATCAATCTCATTATGGTTTCAAACCAAACCTAATCAGACTGATTAATTCTTGTGTGCTTTGAGATATATACGAGATTCAAAATCTGCATTATTAACTTTGATTTCTTTTTGTTACAACAATTAAAAAAAATAGTTATTTTTACTTCGCACTCTTTGTTTGACTCAAAATAAGTGCTGACTGAATTCTCATTAAAAATATATATATACCCATTAATTCCAAATGCATATATTGGGCAAATAGGTATTACTTGGAAAACTTTTTCATCACATAAAGAGAAATAAATTTGGAGAAAAGAATTTTTTTCTTATAATAAGAATAATTAAACCATTAGATACATATATATAAATACATAAAATTAAATTTAAGATGCAAAATGAAAAACCTTTAAAAAAATTTGAAAAAAATGTAAATTACTCCTTTCAACTTTAATATGATTGGATTTTACTCCTTCAATTTTAGAAACTTAAAAATTACAATCATAAACTTTACAAAAACTTGGACATAACACCTATCTTTCACCTAATTAATCATTTTATTATATTTTAATAAAAATTTTAAGCAAGAATCAAAGTATTATAAAATATTAATTTATTTTAATATTTTTTTACATATTATTTCATACCTTATTTAAAAGCATTTAATTAAAATTCTTTTTATATAATTTAATTTCTATTAATTATACAATATAAAAATTATATATGAAAAATGATTAAAAAAAATAACATACTATAATATTTTGGTTATGGTTATTATTAAAAAATTATATAATTTGATGTTAACTCCAAATTTTGTAGTAAGTTTGAGGAAATGATTTTTAAAGTTAAATGAGATAATATTCAATCACTTTAAAATTAAAAGAAATAATTTATATTTTTTTAAAAAAATCAAACATCATTTAAATTAAAGATCCTTTGCCATGATATAGAAGAGCATTTTGAAATCATAGCCAAAGTACCAAATGCATGCTTTTTTCCTCATCCATCATATCACCTCCCTTGCTCTGCAGGGGTTGCCGCTGCCCCCTCGCTTCTGCTTCTTGTTGCAACGTTGTCGTTCTCATTTGTTCCCGTACATGCATATATACACATATAGCAGTTTCTTCCCTTGTTCATTGCATTCATTGTGTTATTTCTTAATATTATAGATTATAGATATAGATTAATATTATAGATGCAAATTTTAGAATCTTTAACTATTCGTATCTTATATTTGAATCTAATTATTAATAATATTAAGGAATTAAATAAATAATCTATAAACATTACTTCAGATCTCTAAAGGCAGTAGTAGTGATACGTTTTTGATTTTGGAATGAACCATGTCTTCCCTGGGAACTCTATAAAAACAAAATAGAATAATAATTAAATTGTTTTGTATTCTTGGACTAAATATCCGGTAACTGGTCCGAAGGAAGTAGCATCTTGTGTGAAGATAACTATTAGAGGAAAAAGAAGATGTGGAGAGGGTGGATAAGTGGTCCAGGGATGGAAAAAGGGCTCGCAAGTGCTTTTGTGGTCCTGGAGTTGGGGAAAGCCTAATTTAAGGGCAGATGAAGGGTGGCAAAGGAACATTAGCTTGTGGGAAGACAAAGCCTTGGATTTGGATGTGTAAGCCACAGCTTCATTGTGACCTAATCTCATTAACCAAACTCAAACTGTGCATCACATGAAATGAAATGACAGCTTTATGTCCCAAGCATAAACACAAGTCATGTCGATCCAAAGTTATGGTTCAAGTCATAGGGTAGGGCTTATAAATAGAATCATCTTCTAATTTACCTTTCATTTTTTTTTTTTTGGTGATGTGTTCTTTCGTTCATTGAATTTTATTTAATATATAAAATTTAATAATTTATATTAAATTTTACATTTCTTTAAAAATATTTAATTTAATAATTCATGATTTACTAATAAGATTAATTCATATATATTAAAATTGACCTTTTTTTTATAAAAGTTTAAGGGTTTTGCTTCCCCGTGACTTTAGTAGAAGTTATGTTATTTTATAAAAAAAAAACAATTTTTTTATAAGTTTATAATATTTTATTTAAAGTTTTCAAAAGGGTTTAGATTATAGGAGTGCAATTTTTTCATAAAATCTTATAATTTTTATTTTTTTTTATAAAATTTTACAACAAGAATACTCATATTTACAATACAAGAATAGGTGTTTTATGAAAAAATTAAAAGATTTAATGAATAATTTGCAGAAAATTATATCCATACACCATTTTTTTAAGGAAATACCCAAAAAAATTTCATAGTGTAGAAATAGAACAAATTACTTCATTTCAAAGCCAGAATAAGTGATCAACTTTTTTTAGTAATTTATGGTAATACATACAAATTATGTAGTCTTTCATATCGTTAACAGGAATATTTAAACTTAAATATGACTGAAAAAAAACAATTATGCTATATTTGGAAGAGAAAAAAGGGAAAGAAATGGCAAGGGAAAAAAGTTATATCATGAGAGGTTTAAATTTACAAGGAAAAGAGATTAAAAGTTTATAATTAATTTTTAAAAATCTCCCAGCACCCTTCCGTTATTTATATTATTATATGTTCTTCTAATTTAAGAAACTTTTTTCAAATATTCAAATAAAAAGAATTTATTTTTTCTCTTAACCATCAATTTTCCTCCCCTCATTATCTTTCATTATTTTTCATTGTCTATTCTTCCACTCTTAATTCCCAAAAACATGTCATCGATCTTGCAATAAATTGACTACTGAATGTAACTTGACGGTCCACAGAACAAAATGCGAAGAGCATTATTTTGGGAAGTCACTTTTTGAACCAAATTCTTCTGCCTCTATAATTGTTCCATAGAGATAACGTTAACATACATGCCACTTAGCTTTGATTGCTGACAATCATTTTCTTAGACAAAGTGAACCTCAAAAAAGCATACAAGGAACGGAACAATAGAATGGAAAAAGTGCCGAAGACGAAACAAATGGACAGATGCAGTGATCGACACACCCAAAACTAAGGATAAGAGCAAAGGCCAATCACATGCCAATGGAGGGGCCATCCCCATTCTCACGCGGACTCTTACAATTAAGACACTTCCGTATCTCATGCAAATTTCAGAAAAATGCTTGATGCTCTCTTTTTTTAAATATATTATGGACTTTTTATAAACGGAAGAGCAAATATAATATTGAATTTCATAATTTATAAGAGGGAATCATTAATTTTAAATTTTTTTTAAAAAATGTACGTGGCAAAACTGGTGTTGTTTCTGCTTTTTAAATTTTAGGGTTCTTTTCTTTCGTAAACTGTACATCTAAAGTTTGTGATTGCAACTATTTGTCCGTCTACGTACCCTATCCTTTTGTTCGTGGCTATGAAGCTGCGGTAGGAAAATGCCAATTCTAACTTTGTTATGATTGGCCCTTGACGTGAAATTTTGCTCTGATCCTGCTTTGGATATGCCCTAATTTTCTAACATTAGTTAGACTTGGAAATCTGGCGTACCGAAAGTGTTTCGATTCAATGCTAGAACAGTAATTCGTTGGAGGGTATGGTTGGGTTAAATTTAGATACTTGTTTAATATTTTTATAAATATAATTATCAAGAATTTAATTTTCAATAATATAATATTATTATATTTAATTTATTTAAAATTATTTTTATAAATGTTACAATATTGTGTTATAATTAATTTTTATATTTTGCTCAAAATTATCCTCATCCAAAATTGGATGGCCAAGGGCAGTGTGTAATGATAAAAGGTGATGACAATGACTATCGATAATAAGTGATAACTAATTAAAATCACCTATAATAGATGATATTGATTGTAGTAACCCATTTGTTAGTTGTGGATAGTAGTCAATAATCATCTCAATAATGATTATCAATAATACATAATGGTTAATTAAGATTATTAACAATGGTGATAGCAATGACACCATTGTTAATATTGACAATGGCCAAGGGTAGTATGTGATGGTAAAAGGTGATCGGCAATAGCCATTGATAATAAGTGATGGCTAATGAAAATCATCTATAATAATGATATTGACTACAATGACTCATTTGTTAGTTGTAGATAATAGTTAATAATCATCACTGATAATGAATAATGATCAATAATAATTATCAATAATACATGATGGTTAACCAAGATTATCAACAATAGTAATAATAATGACAATCACTCATGATAGGTGACAAATGATGGTTGACAGTAATTATTAATAATAAAAAATAGTCAAAAATAACTCCCAACAATAGGTGGTAGCACTGGCGATTACTTATGATTGGTAATAATCGATGATAAATGGTGCAGGTAGTAACGAATGATGATAGGTAATGAATGATAGTGATTAAGTGTGACAAGTAATGATAAAATGAAATATTAATAGTGGTAAAATCTTAATAAGAGAGTGTGCAAATTAATATTTATATTGTTAAAACATTTCCAAATTATGAAAATATATAATACCTATTTCTTCTCATAAAAATATTTTAGGAGAGATATTGAA
Organism: Sindora glabra; assembly: GCA_020226215.1. NCBI lineage: Eukaryota > Viridiplantae > Streptophyta > Magnoliopsida > Fabales > Fabaceae > Sindora > Sindora glabra. Next base: position 27,452,780 of record CM035227.1, read on the forward strand.
CTAAAATTTTTTTCAAAAATATTTTTTTAAAAGTTGAACTAAACATAAAAATCTTATATTTTCTTTAAACATTTTCGGGAATGTAAAAAAAGATTGAGGAATCAAACATCACCTATAGGTATTCGTAATCTTCACACTCATATATGGTTGGCAACTTTCACTTTTTCATTTAGACTAAAAAATTATATCATTAATTTGATATTAACAAAATAATAAGAGTCTTTAAGTAATTTAAAAAATAAATATTAATTTAAAATATTTAATTCAATTTCATTTATTTTCTTCTATTTTCATAGTAAATGCATTTATTAAATTAAGAAATTAATGAAAGTGACAAATTAATTACGGTGTTTTTTTATTATTCTATTATTATTAAATTTATAATATATTTTTTATCTAAATAAACAAGTGAAATTTCCAAACCATATAACCCCTTGTGTGTGTGTATATATTCTAGTTTTTTAACCCAAGCTTTGCACGGGTTTGTTAAAAAAATAATAATTTAGTTACGTATCTTTATATAATTTATAAGGAAAAGTATATGTAATTGAAGCAAATTTATCCATATGGATGATAACTACACCACAGGCATAAATTCTATAGAAATTATTCAGTTTTTAAATAGAATATCATACATAATTACTTTAACACGAGAGACATTAACACCAAATTTGATAATTTTTTTAACAACAAACTCTATGTTTGAAAGCTTTGCTAAAAAATAAAAGTAAATGTAAATTATGAGTGTGTGTAAATGTAGTTTTAGAGACAATATTATATTTTTTATATTTTAAAATTCAAAATATCAGTAGATAATGCCTCTTATCTGTAAGTTGGGAATAAAAGTTGGCCAAATCAAAAGTAAATATAATGTAGATAATGGGTGGGCATCAAGTGCATCATAAGCAAAAGTCATCCTTAGACAATTGCACAATCAGGCGTTTTAATTCTCCCTTTCTTTAATCAATTTCTGAAGTACAAAAGAATTTCACTTAGATAGGAACCAAAAAAAATATTAAAATTTAAGTACTTAACGTGTATTTGAAGTAAAGAACCTTAAATGAAAAATATAATGCTATTAAAACTTAAAGATGCTATTCACATATCAGCCAAATACATCTCATTTTTGTTGAATTTTTTATTGCAAGATTAATAATTGAAAAAAAATTAATATAGAGGAACAAAAATTTTCTAAAGAAATTATACTATTTTCGCATAAATTTTAATTAAAAATAAGAATACGATGCAGAAAGACAATACCTTTCCAAAGAAAATATATGTTGAAGTTGTGCTTTGATTTGTAATTATATTTTTGAACTAACTATATTTTTGCTTTGAGTTGTGATTATAATAAAAGATATTTAAATAATTTTAAAAAATAAATGTTAATTTATAATATTTAAATTAATTTTAATTTTTTATTTTTATAATAAATATATTTACTAAATTAAAAAAATTGATTATAATATTATTATTATAAAATTAATAATATAATTTGTTATTTAAATAAAAAAAGGGAGTGCTAATCACACAATCCCTTATATATATTTTGCAGTCTACTTCAATTATTTTCAATTGTAAATATAATGTCAATACAGCATCAGAGGAATGTGTAGCAAAATAATAATAAATAGAGTTGAAAGAGATCAAAATTGTAGCTCTCAGTGCTCAACATTATTCAAAAGTCTGTCCACACAAAATATATCTGACGATTTTGAAGATTTTTCACTTAGGTATCAAGACAGATCTTCTGAAAAGCGGAGCATTGCTAGATACAGAGATCCGTTAACTGTGTGGATGTAATTTTAGGAGAAGAATGGCCGCCCATTTGACATCTCTTCGGATGGTTACTTGATAATTAGACTCTGTTTGTTTTAATAAAAATATATAATAATAAAATATTAAAATAAAAATATTTTATTTTTTTAATATTAAATATAAAGAATTTAAGGAAAGAAACTTTTTTATTTAAAAAAATAGTTTTTTCTACTATTATATTGCTAAAAATTACTTATTTATTAATATATATAAATAATATTTTTATAAAATAAATGAAAATTTAATAATATATTATATTATTTTTATTTATGTTTGTTTTAGTGTTGTTTGTTTGCGGATTGTCTTTCTTAGATTGGTTTGATCATTTAATTTTCAAATATTTTTTTATCTTTGTATCTATTTTTAGTGTAACAAAAAAATAGACTATTCCATATTCAAATTTTATCATATATTTTTTTAAATAATAGTAACTTCGAAAAAAAGTAAAATTTTTAAAATCGCATCAAGTATGATTAAACTATCAATTTATCAGAAGTTTTAGTAATGTTCCATTTTAACCGATGTACTTATTATTCTAATTTACTTGCATTAATTAAGAGAAAGAAAATCATAGGCACGCTTTTGGTTTTAAAGAGGATTACTAGCTTGGTTATTTAGGATTTTTCTTTTTGGTCTTGATTGCATGTAGTAGACGAGCTTGCTTAGCTTATGATTTATCAAAGAGGCTTATCTCCTTGGGATTGATCAAAGCTAAACTTTAATATTTTATGAGTACACTTAGGAAAAGTGGATTCCATACGCAAGTGTTTTACATAACATGAAAGAGAATATCTACGAGATGATCCATTTTTTTCCTTGCTTCCTACGTACCTTAGACCTTTTCGAGATGTCTCCCTCTTTGGGAAGGACCACGCCCATAAAATCAAGCAGCTACTTATGGAATTGTACCGCACCTTTATTATGTGGAAGCTAGAATCTCTAACTTAGCCCTAATTAGGCCATTGGGATTAAGAGCATGACCCGTTTGCCCTCCACATTTATGGTTAGGAATATGATTAAATAACCTTTTTTTGGTTAATTGTGAGTTAGTAGGAAGGGGTGTTAAGATTTTTATACCTAGAGTGTGATCGCAGGAACTTGGCTTACAAGAGAAATGAAATGGACAAAAACATTGAGAGATTGAAATAGAATTTATTGATTTTTGAGGTTAAATATACTTTCTTTTTGGGAAAAATATTAAAAATGTGGGGGAAATTTTTAAAATTTTCACACTTTAGGTAAGACGTTGCTTCGCCCTTGCTTATAAAGGTTGGAGTGAATGAATATAGCTTAATTTATAATTTTAACTTTAGTATTGAAAAGGAAAAAAAATGAGTTAATGCCTCACAATAATAAATTAGAATTTACATTTGATTTATTATTAGCATAAAATATTTTATATTATTGGTGGATGAAAAGAAATATATGATTAAAAAAGTAATTATAATTAAATTTTTTATTATGATAAAAAATGTTAATATTTTTATTAATATAATAATATATGAATATACAATAATATAAAATTAATTTATATTAACATTGCATCAAAATTAAATCCTAATAAAAAATATATATTCATGCATTAGAAGTTTCCTTTCTCTCATCAATCATCTTTTGCAAAATCGTTGAAGAGAATAAAATAGAAATTATTAAGGACATATAATTTTTTTTAATTTTTGAAAGTTAATTATGAATTTAAAAATAAAAAGAAATGTAGTAGAAATTTCTCAAGTTTAGATGCCTTAAACTTGTATGTAGCTTTATCCCTATATTTTATGTTTCATTTAATTTGATTGCACACAAAGATCTGCATTTGGTTTAACATAAATTCTTATAATTTTTGTATAGTCATAATATTTTAATGAACCTCGCATCCGATCATAATGGAGATCATTCTCTCCAATTTATATGTTAAATGTGGATTTATAATTGGATGGCTAAAAATATTATAACGATAATTTTTAACAAAAGATTTTTTATCAGAACTGGCATTTTTCTCATCGTAAATAAATAAAGACAAAACTGATAAAGTTTATCCAGCATTCTAATTGTGTAATCCAAAACGCACACAGGTCGATAAATTTGATAAACAATAGGAAAAACAAGTGAAAAACAAAGACAAAGAAAGATAAAGACCGACCTTAAGCCCCTAACCATATTAGCAAATTAAGAAGTGGCTGGCCATATCTGGACAAAGACAAACCTCAAATAAAGGCGTTCAAGAAAAACTTAACACGCAGGCCCCACTCAAAATTAAGAATGAACCCTAGCCCACCAAACACAACAACAACGTTATCGTCATATTAAAATAAAATCGAAATTTGTGGCCTTTGCTAATCTAATTGGTTTGTGCTAATTAAGTGTGATTATTGTTTGATGAATCGATTAATTTAATGATTAGTGAAGAACCAGAAATGATTTTTTTAAGAAAAAAAAAGGCTGATGGGAGGGGACAAGGGCGAGGGTTCTGTTTGTCATGCTCGTGTAAAACGTGTGGGGCCAGTGGGGCCAGAACTACCGTCCAAAGAATGAAAGAAGAGAGGAAAGGATAGGATGCGTGACGATGCATGATTGGTGGTGCTTGACAACCCCGCCAACTGGACGTTGGTAAGACGAAGGTAGCGGATGCTCCACGAAACCCAGACCCTCCTTACCGGATAAGGAATCTCCAAACTATCATAAGTCACAATCCCATCCGTTCATAATGGATCTTCTCCGTTTCCTTGAATTAAAAAAAATAATAATAAAGATATAATTTTTATTCTAATATTTATAATTTAAAAAAATTATATTTATCTGCTTCCTAAATTTATTCTATTCATTTAGGAAAGGGATTTGACATTTCTTAGGAAATATATCAAAGAAATTTTAAAAATAAATAAATATAAGATTTTTTTATTTAAAATTGTGACATTTATTAAAAATAATAAAATTCAGGATAAAAATTATATTTTTATTTTGTTAAAAAATAATAATAAAAGAAGAAGAAAGAGAGGAGAATCCGAATACATTCATTTCGACGGGGTCCATTCTCATTTATAACAATCATGCTATCTATAGCTCAAGAGGTCTTCTGCAGACCTTGTATACCGTGGTTGACGGGATGTATAACAGATTTTTAATTGCATTGATTTTGCGTCCCTACAGATTTTAGGAGATATTTTTCCTTACACCAGCTTCCGTGCGCAGATTCTTTTCCTGGTCAAATACGTACATGTTTTATATTTAAAAAAAATTATCAATAAATATTATAAAATTAATATAGCTTATGTAGTTAAAAAATTATAATTTAAAATATAAATATTTATACATATTTAAATATATATATTATCTTTTTAATTTTATATAAATATCTTTTGTTTTACAAAAAAAATAATGTAAAATATTGAAATCAATAATTAAATAACAATAAAATAAAAAAATAAAGAATGTGTTTAAATATATTTTATTTTCAAAAAAATTTTTAAATTTTTTTTATAAATTAGTTTTTAATTCAAAAAAATAATAAATAGATGATATTCAATGAAATAAATAAGTAATAATTTTATTTAATTATAAAATTATCATTAAAAATTAAAAAATAAATTCAAAAAATATCTAAAACTTTGTTCTAAACTTTTGTTTTTAAAATAAGAATTTTAGAAATAAATTTTAAAAATTGTTTGTTAAACAAAATATTTTATTTTCATAAATAAAAAATTATTTTTAAAAATAGTAAAGAAATGAATCCCAAATGTTCAATTTTATCAAATTTATATATCTCAAAATTAGCTTAAATATAAAATAATAACACATTTTACCAATAAATATATTATAGTTTATTATGCATAAACAGTATAATGATTTATAATATGGGTATATATATAATTAGTTAAGATTATAAAATACATTAAAATAAAAGATAGTTATTTTATATTACATAAATATTTTACCTAGAAATCATTCTAAATTTAATATGTTTGAAACGTTAACGGATAAAAATATTATAAAAATTATAAAATTAACAATTTAAAATTTAAAATATAAATTAGCATGAAAGGGTGGTATTGTAAATAAAATATTTCAAAAATATATTTATAATATAAAATTAAATATACATTTATTGTAAATTAAATTAATTTAAGTAAAACAAACTGGTAATAAATATAAAATAAATGTTTATATGAGCATTATAATTATAATAATATTAAATAAATATGAAAATAAATTAATCTCTGAGAAAATAGTAAATATTTCATTAAATACTTTTTTACATGAATTTCTTTTAGGTTGTTCTAAAAAGAAAATTTGCAGGTGAAAAAGTTTTAAAGAAAAATATCAATAGATATAGATATATATATATATTTCAAAAATTTTAAAATAAAAATTAATTTACAAATAATTATAATTTTTTAATTTAGTTATTAAATATAATTTATTAAAATATTTTAAATTTATTTATTTATTTAAAAGGGGATGAAAATTATATAATTATAATATATTTAATTTTAAGAGAAAGTAAATTAGTTTAATAAAAATAAAAATGGTAATGCTGCATTAAATACTTTTTGATATGAACTTATTTGAAAGTAGCTTTAGGAGGAATTGTTTTTTTTTGGAAGACAATTTGTAAGTGGAAGAGTTTTAAAAGAAGATATTGAATATACATACATACATATATATATATATATATATATATATATATATATATATTAAAATTTTTAAGATAAATATTAAATATGATCTATTAGTAAATTTAAAAATTTTTATTTATTTAAAAGAGATAGAAAATTGAATAATTATAATGTAGTAAATTTTAAAAATAAATTAATTTAATAAAATATAAAAATGACAAATATTGCATTAAATGCTCTTTGATGTAAAATTTTTTTAAAGGTTATCTTTGGAGTAATTTTTTTAAATACAAATTTGTAAGTGGAAGAATTTTGAAGAAAGATATAGATAGATAAATTTATTTTATTTTTATTAAATTTTAAAATTCATGTTACTTATAGAGTTTATGATTGGCTATATATATATATATATATATAGAAACAATAATAGAAAATTAATTTAATTTTAAAATAAAATTACTAATTAATATTTTAATAATACAGTTACATTCTAGATTATCTTAAAGTTATACTATCTTTATATTTGGGCTTTGAATTTAAATTATTATATGTCTACATGAAGTAAATTCTCATTTCTATAATTATAAAAAATAATAAAAATTATTTTGAATCACACTTCTCATATTTAATATTAAATAAATTAAATATTTTTTATTTATTTTAATTATTTATAACTATAATTATAAGTAAACGAAACTATTTCAACTTGAAAATACTTTTTGGTTTGAGGTTAAATGTATTTAGTTGTTTGTATTAATCAAAGCAACATATTATTTTTTATTATTATTCCTATTCTATTTAGTGATGCAATTCTTGAGTTATTGTCTTAGTGCCCCCAATTTATATACGCACTTAATAAAACTGAGAATATATTCACATAATCATATGAAGCTTATATTTATTCTTTGTGTTTCTTTTTCTTTTCTTTTTTTTTCCACACTTGTAGAATGAACAAGATCCAAACGAAGTTTTTTCTTGTTTGCATCCCGTTTTTGTATTGCCTCAGTTTTAATTCACAACTTTTCACATTAACATTTTTTTTGGTAAAAACTTTTCACATTTACATTTACTTCTAAGTTGGAGTTGGAAAATCCCAAAAATAATATTTATTGATAAAATAGAAAATTATAATATTTTAATTCTCGTAACAATTAACTCGCTTGATATTTCAATAGAAAAATAAAATTTAATGTCATATAATTTTCTTAAAATTTTAAATTCTATAAGTAATTTTTAAAGCTTTTAAAATAGCAAAGATATTAAAATTTCAATTAAAAAATAGAAAAAGACAAAGATGAATCACTTATAAATTTTTTATAGTAGAGGAAAACAAAAGAAGTAATAGAAAAATAAAAAAAAAACATATTTTACATTTTCAAATATAGTTTAGTCAATTTCAATAATAATTTACTTGAAATGCATATATCATAAATATATTACAAAATCAATTTGGTCAATAATAATTTATTTTAGTGGAAATCTAATTTAAAACTTGATTAAATTTACATTAAAAATAATTATCAGTAACTTATGTATCTTTTTTCTATTTTTTAATTGAATTGCCAATATTTTTATTTTTTCAAAAACTTAAAAAGGATTATTTAAACTTTAAAGAGATTATTTAACATTAAGTTATAATTTAATAGATTTATTTGTATTTTAAAATAGAAAAAGTGGGAGACTCCTTGCATTACAATTTAAAAACAACACGCAAAATTTATTTTAATATAACGCAAAATTTATTCCCTTACACTGTTTGCACGAAGCACGATGTTCGTATATGTCCGTGAGATCAACGGCGGAGCTAAGAATTCGTTGTGTTTAAATGTATGTATTTAATTTTTAAATTTAAAATTATATTTTAATATTATATTAAAAATTTATTTTAATATATAATGTCATGAATTTTGTAAAAGAAATTATATTCTTATGGAAAATCGTAATTGTAATTTTATATAAAGGAAAATTTCAAAATTCTTTTTATGCAAGTTTAATCAACAGAACTGTTGACTTTTATATAATTATTATATATAAAATTCATATAAAATGTAAATTTTGTAAAAAAATAAGATCTCATATTCATTAAATTTACAAATCCTTTAATATGTATCAAAACATTATCTTCGATTTTAATCATAACGATATCAATTTATTAATTTTAACTAAAGATAAAAATATGTTATTAGTATGCCCTTCTAAGTAATACTAAATATGTTGTGTAACATAAATATATGTTGAGTAACATTAAATATAAAATTATAATTTTTATGATTAATTTAATATTAAAGAGCAAGTGTGATTTTTCATTTAGTTTTATAATATTTTGATAGGTTCAGTTACTAAATTTTATTAGATTCATGCATAATATCATTTAATATATTTATAAAAAATTTGAGCATTTAATATTTTCATTTATACATATTCAAATGAAAGTGCCTTGCCATTGCATGTAATTGTACTTATTAATTATGTATCTATTTTTTAAAATTATTAAGTAGGATGGATAATTACATTAAAAATTAAAATATTAAAAAAATTTGTCCAATATAGTGTTATCTCTTGTATTATTAAATATGTATGTATTTTTAAGCAAAATAATAACGTTGAACATAAAATGGTAAAAGTGGAATGTACATCATTAATTTCCTCTGCAACGCTTGACCAAATTATTAATATTATCATTAAACTTGGATTAAAGTTGTGTTTATTTCAATAGAAAACTTTTTTTTGGTAATATAATTATAAAATATTAAAATAAAAAATTATTTACTTACTTTTAAATATAAAAATTTTAAAAAATAAATTCTTCTAAGGAAAATTTATTTTTCCCCATTACAAGTGGCATGCTATTACTTTGTTAATATATGTAAATATATAAATAATTTTTTATGAAAAATATTTTTACAAATATAATTTTCATGATCGATTTATTATCAAAGAATAAGTATAAGTCATCATTCAATTTTATAATATTATAGTGGATTTAATTTTAAATTTTATTATTTTTTATAATGATAGAAATAGTTAAATCAATATACGTACATACGTAAAAATTAAATATCAAATTTTAAATGTAGCAGAAAATATAAAATCTTTAAAGGATATCAAATATTACTTGAGTTACAACAAGTGAAAAAATTTAAAAGTTTAATATCTTTATTTGCTTATTCTCAAATAAACGTCGCTTCACCATTATTTGTGGTTCTACTTATTAAATATATATATATATTTTTATAAATTATTAAGTGAGATGAATATCCATTTAAAAAATTAAAACATTAACGAGTGTATGCCTCCAAAAAGTGTTATTTCGTGAATTATTAAATATGTATCTAAGTAAAATATTAACATTAACATTGAACATAAAATGAAAAAGCGGAATGTATATAATTAATCTCCTCTCCCACGCTTGACCAAAATATTAATGTTATCATTAAACTTGGAACAAAAATCCATTTGTCTTGGTAGGAGGTGAGATTTTTTTTATAAAATATTAAAATTAAAAAATTATTTATTTAATATTAAATAAAAAATTTAAAAATTAATTTCTTTCATTATAAAGAGAGTTTATTTTTCTTTATGGATAGTATTATGGATAATTCTATCCCTTGAAAGGTTAGATAATTTCACAATTGGTTTTTTTCAAATTTAAAAGTTAAAAAATTAAAATTAAAAATATACATTTTACTACTTTTTTTTCACTCTAAATGACATATCAATCCTTTGTTAATATAGATAATATCATGAAAATTTTCATTTCATAAAAAATTGAATCTTTTCATTATTGGATTCGGTTGAGTATATTAAAATTTACATTTTTACTTTTAACTCCCTTACTTTAAAATTTAATAAAATATAATCTAGTAATAAAATTCTAACATCTTAAAAAGTAAAACTTTCCACAATATTATTTAATACATAAATAATTTTTCTTACAAAAAAATACCTTCGAGAAACCAAACGACCTTTCCATATCTGTAAAATGGTAACGTATCTCTTTTATTTCAATTTTAATAAAAAAAATTGTAATTGTTTGAGTTATCATCAAAATTTCATTATTAGGGTCACTTTTATTGTCGTCGGTGTAATGACCCCATGCTGCTACAATTACTATAATTATAAATATTGCTTTTCAAATTATTGCCGTCATTTCAGCGGTTAAAATACTGGTCACCCGTACCATACTACTTTTATTTAAATTGTACCTCAAAATTCTTATAATTAATGATATATATATGGCAGAAAAATTATTAGTAAGAATTAATATTTTAAAAATGAGACCAATTATTAAATTAAAAATGATAGTAAATCAAAGTTTTGAACCAAAAATTTAATATATAAGAATTAAAAATTATTAAATTATTATAAAGGTAAACTTATGATAAGTTTATAATTCAAACACTATCAGATAATTTTACAATTTTATAAATTTATAATTTAAATTATCATAAAAAAATATAATGTTGAACTCAATGTTCTTGTTGGGACTTTTATTTATAAAGATAAGGTAATTTTGATTATTTGAAATTTTGATCTTTAAATATATATATATATATATATATATATATATATTACTAAGTAAAAATAGTATTATTTTTATTAATAATAATATTTTTTAAAAATTAATTAGTTGAATAGTGAAAATCATGACCGATTTATTGACTTTCTAACCGATTTTGAAGCTCAATTAGATTGATCACGTTACTATTTCATAGTTTCTCTGGTTGAATTAAATGACGCAATCCGATTTTAACATCAAACTGAATTAAAAACCATTTTAGATTTATTAAAAGATTTTGAGCTTAATGCTTATATGTACTTTTATCGGAAGCAATTTATTGTTTATGCTCTTATTTCCGATAAGTATTAATCTAATCTAATATGTAATACATAATATAGAAATATCTATATGTAAAATTATCTATGAAAAGAACCACAATATTTTAAAAAAATAAGGGGAAAAAAAAAACAAAACAAAACTATCGCTGTATTAAAAGAGACATCAAGCAGTTTCGCTGGCTGCTAAATATATATATATATATATATATATATATATATATATATATATATATATATGTTCTTTTTTACTTATGTCGCATATATATATATATATATATATATATATATATATATATATATATATATATATATATATATATGTTCTTTTTTACTTATGTCGCAATATATGCGGGAAGCTTTATGTACTTGCCGTTTATCAATGTTTCCTTTATTCCCTGTTTTTTGGATCAAGAAGAATGTCTCTATCAAGTAAAAGCTTCAATGCTAAACCAAAAAGTAAATAAAAAAGTTTAATGCGATCATCATTGTATTTGTTCATCACACATTCCTCCTCTCTCTTCTTCATTTTTTTTTTTAGTATAAGAAGATAAAAATAAATAAATACTAATTCTTAGAACAACATAGTTAGAATTGATATCCAATAAGAAAATGAGTTTTTCTACTAAATTGATAAAAACATTTTTCTTAACATAAAAATTTAAGAGGACACTTGGTTGTTTGCAATTATCACTGTGACTAGGAAATCGAAGGAATAAAAGCACTAAATGCAATAACAGGTGATTATAAATTGATTGATGATGGAACTATTTGTACTATGCTTATAACGGCGGATTGTCCACCCTTTTTTTTTAAAAAAAAAAGGAAAAAATTATAATGACGGGAGTTAACTATCTTACCTTAATATTACTATAAAAAATTACACTTTATTTTATGGTAAATTTATTTTTTAAATTAATTCACATGTAATTTTAAATATTATCATCCATCTATTTGAATTTTCAATTATTAACTTTTTTGCATATAAATTTTTCTGTCCAAAATTAAATAAAAAATCATGTGTATTATATATGATTTTTACCTCTTTAAATTTTATCTCAATGTGACCTTTATTCAAAACTAATTTAGTTCAAAAAAACTTTATTTGGTATGCTTTATCAGTAATTATAAATTAAATTGTAGAAGAAAAATTACTAACATCATAATTAGGTTTTTTAAAAGTAATTTAATTTTAAATTAGCATTAAATTGAATCAAAATTTGAGAAAATAAGGAATATTTGTAATGCACATGAGTATTTTATTTAATTTTGAATGAAAAATAGTTTATATAAATAAAGGGTTAATGGTTGAAAATATATGTATAAGTAAACTATAATACTTAAAATTATAAATGAATTATGTAAAAAATAGCAAAAATCAATGTGAATGAAGTATAAATTTTTCCTTACAAAAATGTATTTTTTTATAGCAAAATATAAGACTCAACTATATTTTTATTATCTAGAATGGAATACATAGTTACAATCACATTCCGAAAAGAAATTATAACCAGTATGTTTTTACATCAAATTTATTGTTAGATTTTTTTATTTTGAATTTATTAATTTAATAATAAAAACAAGATATAAAAAATTTGGCCTAATATTATAAGTAACAATCTAGTTTGGGTCCAATATCAATTCAACTCATTAATATCTAGGCCCAATATTAATGTGGTAACGGATAAGTTTTTACGATTGGTCGACTTACTAACTAGTACAATATAAATAAGGATTACTAAACTTTAAACCCTAAGTTTTGATTTTGATCACTTCCTATCAATGACAGAATTTCTCCCTAAATAAAATATATAACCAAGGTTGGTAAGAATAATGATTCTTATTGGACTTTGTGATCAAGATTAATTGTAAGTAGTTTGTAATACATTAGAAAATTTATATACATCACACATCATAAATGAATTCCTCAAATAATTATTAATTTTATTTTATTTACATTTTAATATTATCTTCTCACATGATTTAATTAGAATTATTGTTATAAAATTTAATTTTAATAATTAATATCAGTGCTAATAAATCATGTAGATTGAATATATTATTACGTGAATTCAGGAATATAATTTTATATAAATTAGGATTAGTATCAGCGACAGATATAAATAAGTATTACTAAACCCTAAATTTTGATTTTGATCACTTCCTATCAATGACATAATTTCTCCCTAAATAAAATATATAACTAAGGTTGATAAGAATAATGATTCTTATTGGACTTTGTGATCAAGATTAATTGTAAGTAGTTTGTAATACATTAGAAGATTTATATACATCACACATCATAAATGAATTCATCAAATAATTATTTATTTTATTTTATTTATATTTTAATATTATCTTTTCACATGATTTAATTAGAATTATCATTATAAAATTTAATTTGAATAATTAATACCAGTACTAATAAATTATGTAGACTGAATATATTATTACGTGAATTCAAGAATGTAATTTTATATTTTTAATAATTTTATATTTTATGATAAATTTTTCTTAGATAAAAATTATTATGAATCCTAAAATATATTATAGCCCTTCATGTATTTATTTTACTATTATATATGTGTTATTTTAGTTTATCATGAATAATATATGCATTGTATATGTAAGAAATTTTGTATGTTTTAATAATTTAAATATTCTAATTTGTGCTTGAATATTCATATATTTTTGTAAATATAAATTTAATTAACAATTTGATAAATATACGTATGCTCTAATCCAATGTGAATTTTATTATAAAATACTAGAATTGTGTATTGGTTAAAATTTGGAAATTTTTCACAAAAAAAATGGAAAGCACCAGTTTATTTTTTGGAATTTTTTTTCCAAAAAGCATGATTGTTACATTGTCCATCCAGATATTTTCTAGAAGTTATATGAGTCTTGCCTCTAGAAAATTAGCTTTCATTCAACAAGCTTTTGTGGTGTTCTAATATTTTTTAGGAAAATTGTTTTGGTAATTCTAACAAAATTTGAATTTTTAAGTTTTGGCCATTAATTTTTCACTTAAATGGATTTCATTCTATTTTTTTAATCTATTATAATTTAATAAAAATATATTGTAACATTTATAAGTGTCTAAATTCCAGTTTTAAAAGAAAAAATGGCAATAAAACTTTATAGTTGCTTTATTGAAAATTTTTTAATCATGTAAATCAACTTTAAGTCTCATTTTTCTCAAAAAATTTGTAATAAATGCATTAAAGTAGCATTATATGTGAAAATCACATTGAAAAATGTATTAAAATGGTGAATTAGCAACCTAGGTCATACAAGTTTGCAACCGAGTTGCCCAACTCAAATTGTAGACCTAATTAAAGTTGGCGATGCCCACATGTGGCATTAGTGCATGCACATTATGCATTACCGTGTTGGTGTCACCCGACAATTATGAAAACTATCCTAAGCTCCACTCTTTGAGTTGATTTTTTGAGCATTTTTTCAATTTTTTTGAAATTAAAGAATATTTTGATTAATTTTTATCTATTTAATTTGAATAGTTAATTAATTTTATTTTAGGCTAAAAATTTTAATAAATATTTTCACATTTTAATCTTTTGCATATATTTTTTATGGAATTTTTTGATACTATTTGTTGTATTAATAATTTTTCTCTATATAAATATATATAGGAAAATAATTTTTAAAAAATTATTTAGACTTATGTTATACTATAAAATTTTATATAGTTATGGGCCTATGCAATTATGTAAAATTTTATTCTTTTAATAAAATGATAGTTAAATTAAAGAAAGTATCATATTTATAATATTTTATCAGTATGATATTATTAATGTGATTTATTAGTGATAATATAAGCGTAGTAATAAATATTATATTTCTAAAAAAATTTCTCACCTTATTGGTGTTAAATTTTTAAGAATATGACATTTAATCCTTATATTATATTATAGAGCTAAGTTTTATAGTATAATACTAAGTTCAATTGCGTAATTTAGTGAAGAAAGTTTCTAGCATTTTTAAAGTTAAACATGCATTAATATTTTAAATTTGTTTCCCAACTCCTTTACCTATGCAATTAAAATATTCAATAAGATGAACTATGAGGACTAGACTAAGTTGTTAAAACTAAATTTCACAATCTCTAATCTTGATTTGGTAACAAGACAGATAAAGCCTCAGATTAATTTTGAATCTACAACAATTCAAAGAAATCATTATGAAGAATGGACCTATTCTAGTAAAATATGTTTAATGATAATAAAATACATGATGGATAAAACTATAAGAGAGAGTATTCTTGAAATGATTAATGCAAAAGTGTTTCTGAATTCTATAGCTAAAAAAATAGAAAGTTTGATAAGGTTGAGAAGGTATAGCATCTTTCATTGTTTAAGAAATCTATATATGGTGGTGTTAACAAGGGAAGTAACCATATTCTGATATTAGTCAATTATTACAACAAACTAAAAATCTGCAAGTTAATTTGGGGGAAAGTTATTTAACTTAGCATGTATTGGAGTCTTTCTTGTCTCAATTTGACATTTTGAAAATGTCTTATAGTAACTAAAAATAATGAGCTCATTTCAATTGTTATACAAGCCAAGGAAGACATGAAGAAGGATAAAACTTATGTAATTAATTATACCTGACATGACATAGATTCATATCATGGTGGAAGGTCTAATTAAAAAGACAAGAAAGGCCGTTACAATTATGGAAGAAAGAAAGGTAGGAAAAGTGAATTTAGTAGATTGTAACACTATAAACCTAATAAAGCCCAATTCAAAGCTAATTGATAATTTTGCAAGAAGTATGGACACAAAAAATAGATTATTTCAAGTATAAGAAATAGGTTGAGAAAAAAAAGAAAGGTACCCATCTAACTTTAGTTTATTTTGAATTGAATATTATTGATGTACCATTTAGCTCTAAGTAGTTAGATACTAGTGTAACTACTCACTAATTATTTTCAAGTGTTAACAAATTTGAAGAAATCAAGTGAAGAATAGCTAATTATGAGATTCGAAAATGAAGATAAAGTTAAAATAGAGTACATAGGATGAGAAAAGTTAAAAATTGGACATGAATTATTATTAAATAATATAGCTTATGTACCTTTTATGACAAAAAATTTAATTTTAGTTATTGCTTTGGATTTTGTTAGATATTTTTATTATTTTAACAATGAAAAACTTAAACTATTTTATAAATCCTCTATTATAGGTAATAATTCTATGCATGATTGTTTATGTGAAATTAATTTAGATCCTAATAAACTTTGTTATTGACAAGAAAAGATATCGAATTGATGAAATCTCCTCAATATTATGGCATAAATGATTAGGATACATTTTTGAAGAAAGAATTCAAAAACTTATAAAAAGGGAAATACTTTATGATCTGGACTTCTCAAATTTTAAAAACTATGTAAACTGTATCAGGGGTAAACTTACAATTAAAGCTAGAAAAAGGAAGAGTAACAGAAAAGAGAATGTTTTAGAATGGTTCCATACTAACATTTGTGAGCCTATAACACCTAGTGCTCTGGAAGGCTACAAATACTTCATAATATTCATCAATGATTACTCCATATTTGGTCAGATAGAGTTGCTTAATAAGAAGTTAAAATTACTAGAAGCTTTCAAGTTATTCAAGGTGACAATTAAACTAAAAGTAGAGAAATAGATAAAATCTATTAACTTTAATAGAGGTGGTGAGTAGTATAGTAAGTATAATAAAATAGAAAGAAATCCTTATCTTTTTACGAGATACCTACAAGAATGTGAAATTCAAACAAGTTACACTATGCTTGAGACGCTAAGCAAAATGGAATTGCAGAAAAGAGAAATTAAACTCTTATAGATATAGCAAAACATATGCTAGCTCATATTTCACTACTAGAATTCTATTAGGGTGATGCATTAAGATTAGTGACATACATTCTAAACTAGGTTCCCATTAAGTTAATGTTCAAAACCTTTTATGAATTATTGTATGATAAGAAGCTGGTTTAAGGCATTTTTGAGTTTAGGGTTACAAAGTTGAAGTAAAGCTTTACATTCCATTCATAGGGAAATTTCATTTAAAAACTCTTAATAGATACTTCATTGGATACTACAATGACTAGAGGGTAAGTAAATTTTACTGTTTAACTCGTACAACTAAAATAATTGAATCTATTGAGTTATCTTCTTTAAGGATGAGTTGGATAATAAGATCAAATACCATACACTATGAATTTCAATAAAGACAAAATAATTGTTTCATTAGCACTAACATTAGGAGAGTTATCTTTTGTTATTTCATTAGGTGATCCAATATAACTAATGGTAGAAGATATTGAACTAAATGAAAAAATTCCATTAAGGAGATTTCATAGAGTTTGTAAATCAATAATTCTTGATGTTTACTTTGTATATTTGCAAAAGCATGAATATGATATTAATGATAATACTGATCATACAACTTTTTCTTAAGTCATATCTAGTTCAAACTATTTTAATTGGATAAGTGATATAAAGGATAAATTGATTTTAATGCATAAGAATCAAGTATAAGATCTAGTATAACTTCTTGCATGTTATAAGTTGGTTAGATGATAATAGGCTTTCAAAATTAAAAGGAATGCTTAAAGTGAAATTTAGAGGTACTAGGTCATATTGGTTGCTAAAGGCTATATCTAAAAACAAGGCATAGACTATAAGAAAATATTTTCACTAGTTTCAACTGAGGACTCATTTCGAGTTATCAAGACATTGGCAGCTTACTTTGATTTAAAACTATATTAAATGAATATAAAAATAGCCTTCCTAAATGGTGATTTATCAAATACTATTTATATAAACCAATTAAATGCTTTCCAAGAAAAAGGAAAAGAACATCTTGTGTTTCAACTTAAAAAATTCATATATGACTTAAAACAATTTTTTAGACAGTGGTATATTAACTTTAATGAGGCAATAACTTCTCTTAGATTTAAAGAGAATACAATAAATTGGTATGTTTTTATACTGATAAGTGCAGGCAGTTTTATTATTCTTGTACTATACATGGATGACATTCTCCTTGCAAGTAATGACGTGAACTTACTAATTGAGACAAAATAAATGTTATCCAAATATTTTAATATGAAGGATCTAAAAAATACTTCTTATGTTCTAGGTATAGAGATCCATTGTGACAAATCTCGGGATTTGCTTAGTTGTCTTAGCATACATACATTGAAAAAATATCGAAGAGGTTTAGCATGTCAATATACTCTCAAGTTTCCACAACCATTTCAAAAGGGAAACTTTTCTCTAAATTATAATATCCTCAAAATAATGTTCAAATAAAAAAATGAAAAAATGTCCCATATGCATTAATTACTAGTAGCCTAATGTATGCTCAAGTATATACATATCTTGACATAGCTAATACTATTAATATATTGGAGAGATACTTGAGTAATCTTAATCAAAGATATTAAACTATTACAAAAAGAGTTTTGAGATATTTGCAGGGTACAAGAGATTATATGTTAAATTATATGAGATCAAGAGATCTCACAATTATAAATTACTCGAATTTAGATTTTATTGATTATCTAAATGCTCAAAAATCGACATTTAGATAAATTTTTATAATGATAAGAAGAGTTATGTTGTGGAAAAGTATTAAATAGTTCTTAACAACAACCTCCATTATGGAAATAGGATATATCAGATGTTATAAAGCCATATGTGCTACTATATAATTAAAGAATTTTATAGCTAGTTTTGAGATTATTAAGAACATTTTTAAACCCTTAACTATTTATTGTGATAATACTACTACTGCAAGCTCTCTTATAATAACAAAAATTCTACTTGCATAAAATATTTTGATATAAAGTACTAATTTGTGTGAGAGAAAGTACACCAATACATCATATGTATTAAACATATTTCCACAAACTATATGCTCGTGGATTAATTAACCAAAGGCTTAACGACAGGAATATATTATGATTATGTAATCAGTATAAGATTAGCTAAGCTTTTTGATGTTATGGATTAGTGGAAGTATTATGATATAAACTATTTTTTTCAATATATATATATATATATATATATATATATATATATATATATGTATGTATGTATATAAATGAAATATTCATATTTTATCATATATTATGCATATTTTTATTATGACATATTCACAGAGATATTTAGATCCTATCTCAATATTGGATTAAGAATTACAATTCTCATTTAGCATATTTGATGAATGCTTCAATCCAATGTATAAAAATTTACATATATTATCACAATTTGTTCTTTAAATCTTATTAAGTATAATCTTATTTTTTATGGTGAATAAAGTGTGAGTGTATAACATATATTTCATTGATATTTCAATTAAATATTACGTTTTATATTACTAAATACTTATGATCTCAATTTAGATCGATAGATATAAGAATGTTATATTCTACATTTATATCTCATTTAAAGTGTTCATTATTATTGAATTACATGGTTCAAGTAGAAGATTATTATATTTTTTTATTTTGAACCTATTACTTTAATAATAAAAATAAGATATAAAAAGTTTGACCAATATTATAAATAATAGTCTAATTTAGGTCCAATGGCAATCCAACCCATTAATATGGTAACGGATAATTATCAGCAATAGATCAACTTATTAACTGTTATAATATAAATAAAAATTGTTATTCCTAAACATTAAGTTTTGATGTTGATCACTTCCTATCAATGGCAAAATTTCTCCTTAAACAACATAAATAAGTACGAGGGATAAGAGCAGTGATTCTTATTAGAATTTATTATCAAGATTGATAGTGAACAATTCATAATATATTAAGAGATTTATATATATTATATATTATAAATGAATTTATCAAATAATTATTAATTTTATTTTATTTATATTTTAACATTATCTTTTCACATAATTTAATTAAAATTGTTAGTAAATAGGTTCCACATCTATTATATTCTACTATATGTACCCTGTATTATAATATATATAGTGACTGCCTGACTCAGTTGAGAATATGGCAATACAAATTTCTCTCTTATTTAACATGGTATCAGAGGCTTCCAATAATCCTTCACCTATCTCAATCAACAACCCAACTCTTTCTCTCTCTCTCTTCTTCCTCCTTTTCATTTTTTTTTTCTTTTATGCGTGACTAAGGTCACGGTGGGATCAGCGGCACTCTAAGCCGCTTATTGGTGGAAGCCCAGGCCTCCGGATTGCTGTTTGGTGGCGGCGTACGGCGTCGTACGGAATTCGAGACCAGAACAGCACTGTTCAAGGCCGTAGAAGCAGAACCGGAGCCGGTACGGAAGGTCTGGGTACACCGGACAACAGATCGGGCCGAGACGGACCCGGCTAGGCGGCGCGTGGCATCACACGCGCGTGTGTACGGAGGCGCGTGAAGCCCACGCGCAGAGGCAAGTGGCGGCGCGTGGCGGCGCGTGCGACATCTTCGGGCGGAGATCTTCCGTCTGGTGCTGTTTCGGAGGACTCTGAAGGGTTCTATAAGGTTGGTTGTGCAGTTTCGTGTCCTCAGGTGGCATTTTCTATTTTCTGGATAATTTTCTTCTGGTTTTTTTGCTGTGCTGGCTGGATATGGATACTAGTTCTGATTTCATGAACGATTCTGAGGGTCCCAATGGTTCTGGAAACTCAAGGAGAGAATTTAGATCTAATTTTTCAGAATTATTACCAGTTGGTGAAAAAATAACAGAGCGGAAGTTAGATATTGAAGGGCGACAGTATGTTACCTGGAAAAGAGCAATTGAATACTATTTTGATGAAGTTCGTATGACACATCACTTGACTCAAGAGCCACCCATAGAAGATCCTGATCAACAATGGATCATAGAAGATCGTCGGTTGTTCAGGTTGGTTTGTAATACTTTAGCTACTGAAGTTGAAGATAACACGGCTCATTGTCGTACTGTTAAGGAGTTATGGGAGTCTATTGAAGGCCTATATTCGAAAAAGGATGATCTGAATCAGGTATATGATTTGACTGTGTCCTTGTTTCAATCAGATGAGAGAGGTAAGACCAATGCTCAAATTTATACTGAGTTCAATCGTATTTATGAACAATGGAATTCTCTGCTGCCTATTAGTAGTGATGTTAATGCAATGCGTTCTCAGCGAGAACAACTAGCTGCTTTGTGTTATTTGATGCGTTTACCTCCTGAGTTTAGCACCGCACGACAACAGGTCTTATCTAGTTCTGAGCCCCTCACCCGGAAAACAGCTTATTATCGAATTCAGAGAGCATCCAAAGATATTTCTTCCTCCTCTCCATCTTCAAATATGAATGAGTCAGCAGCATTAGTTGGCTCAGGTGCTCGTGGAGGCCGTGGTAATTCTAGAGGTGGTAGGGGAAGAGGAAGAGGGCGAGGACATGAAGGAGGAAGAGGAGGTGATTGGCAGAATAACTCTAGTGAAGGAAGGAGAGGAGGTGATTCAGTTGTGATTTGCTATCATTGTCAAGAACAAGGACACATCAAGAAATTTTGTCCGAAGTTGGTAGGAAGGAATACCCAGCAGTCCAGGTTTGCTCATATGGCACAAGAGTCAGAAATCAATGGTAAATTATTATCTGATAGCGAATATGCTGAGTACTTGCAATTAAAGGCCTCTGTACAGCCGCCACCCACCCAACCTACTGCCACCATAGTTCACACAGGTAATTCTACTGCATGTCTATCCCATTCCAATTCTAGATGGGTCATTGACTCTGGGGCTACTGATCATATGACGGGTCAAACAGGTATACTATCTTCCTTTACTAATTCTCATCCTTCACATGTTACCTTAGCTAATGGGTCTACTGCTTCTGTTGTTGGAAGTGGCATGATCAATCTCACCTCTGATATCTCTTTATCCAATGTTTTGTGCCTCCCAAATTTTCCATTTAATTTACTTTCAGTTAGCCAAATTACCCGTGCTTATAATTGTGGTGTTTTCTTCTTTCCTGGTTATTGTGTATTTCAGGATCTGTTGACGAAGAAGATTTTTGGTAGGGGATATGAATCTGGGGGATTATACGTGCTGGATGACAAAGTTTCTCAACCAATTGCTGCTGCTGCTACCCCCACTCTACATCAATTACATTGTCGCCTTGGCCATCCCTCGTTGCTCTCTTTACGAAAATTATGTCCTAGCTTAGCATCTGTGTCTCATTTAGATTGTGAGTCTTGTCAATTTGCTAAACAGCATCGCCAATCTTATGTTTCTAGAGTTAATAAGCGGGTTTCATCCCCCTTTGAGTTAGTACATTCAGATATTTGGGGGCCTTGCCCAGTTATTTCAAAGTCTGGTTTTCGTTATTTTGTGACTTTTGTGGATGATTATTCGCGAATGACTTGGCTCTATTTAATAAAGAATCGTTCAGAGTTATTTAATGTTTTTTGTACTTTTCATGCTGAGGTTACAAATCAATTCCAGACAACTATTCGTAATTTTCGCAGTGATAATGCTAAAGAGTATTTCTCTTCACAGTTTTCAGCTTATTTGTCTCAGCATGAAATAATTCATCAGTCTTCCTGTGCTGTCACTCTACAACAAAATGGAGTAGCTGAACGAAAAAATCGACATTTATTGGAAGTTTCTCGGGCACTTTTATTTGAAATGAAAGTTCCTAAAATTTTTTGGGCAGATGCTGTTTCTACAGCCTGTTTTCTCATCAATCGCATGCCTTCTTCTATTCTTGATGGTCAGGTACCTTTTTCTATTCTGTTTCCTTCTAAGCCTTTTTTTCCTATTTCCCCCCGTATTTTTGGGTGCACCTGTTTTGTTCATGATCACCGTCCCCAGGTATCGAAATTGGATCCTCGGTCTTTGAAGTGTGTTTTTCTTGGCTATTCTCGTACTCAAAAAGGGTATCGATGTTTTTCTTCTGAGTTAAATCGTTATATTATTTCTTCTGATGTTTCATTTTTTGAGTCTACCCCATTCTTTGGGTCGTCTCCCTCTTCCTCCTCCTTGCCAGGACCAGATCATGTTGATGAATACTTCCTTGTCCCTCCTCCTTCACTAGACTCACAAGTTCCTCCACCACAAAATTTGGTTCGACCTCCAATTCAGTTTGTTTATTCTCGTAGAGTGCAGGTACCACCAGCAGCTCCTCCACCGATTATGCAACAGCCATCTGATCCAGCCTCACTTTCCCATGGTCCGTCAGCTTCATCTCCTCTACCGGCTTCTTCCTCAGCAGATCCGCCCCTTGTGTCTTCTGATTTGGATCTTCCGATTGCTCACCGAAAAGGTACCCGTACTTGCACTCAGAAAGGTAACCCTCACCACCCTTATTCCATCTCCACCTATGTCTCTTATTCTTCTTTACCTGCTTCTTCTCGAGCCTTCATTGCTTCTTTAGATTCTATTACTGTTCCTAAGTCCTATTTTGAAGCTCTTTCTCATAATGGGTGGCGTGCTGCTATGGAGGAAGAAATGTCAGCTCTTGAAGCTAATCAGACATGGGATCTTGTGCCTTTACCTGATGGTAAACAAGCCATTGGTTGCAAATGGGTCTTTACCGTCAAAGTGAATCCAGATGGTTCTATTGCTCGTTTAAAAGCACGTCTAGTTGCTAAAGGTTATGCTCAGACCTATGGTATTGATTATTCAGAAACTTTTTTCCCTGTGGCCAAGATTACCTCTGTTCGTTTACTCATCTCTCTTGCTGCTACTCATGATTGGTCGCTTCATCAATTGGATGTTAAAAATGCCTTTTTACATGGCGATTTGAATGAGGAAGTGTACATGGAGCAACCACCTGGATTTATTGCTCAGGGGGAGTGTGGAAAGGTATTACGTTTAAAAAAATCATTATATGGGTTGAAACAATCTCCTCGAGCTTGGTTTGGGAGATTCAGTGAAGTAGTGACAGAATTCGGAATGAAGAAATGTGATCATGACCACTCTGTGTTTTATAGACAGTCTAGTTCAGGATGTATTCTTTTGGCTGTATATGTTGATGATATTGTGATTACAGGAAGTGATAAGTTGGGGATCTCACAATTGAAAGCCTTTCTTCAAGCTAACTTCCAGACTAAGGACTTGGGAGTGCTTCGTTATTTTTTAGGCATTGAAATTGCTCGAGGGAGAAAAGGGATTTTCTTATCCCAAAGAAAATATGTGCTTGATCTCTTGAATGAAACAGGAATGATTGGAGCTAAACCATGTGAGAACCCTATGATTCCAAATATTAAGCTTAATCCACAAGATGGGGAATTACTTGAAAATCCTGAACAGTACAGGAGATTGGTGGGAAAATTAAACTATCTTACTATAACTAGGCCTGATATTGCCTTTCCAGTAAGTGTAGTTAGTCAGTTTATGAACTCCCCAAGGACTTCTCACTGGGATGCTCTTACACACATTTTGAAGTACTTGAAGAAAGCACCTGGTCGAGGAGTCTTATATAAAAATCATGGTCATTGCAGAGTGGAGGCTTTTTCTGATGCAGACTGGGCCGGATGTCCTATAGATCGGAGATCAACTTCTGGGTATTGTGTATTTGTTGGAGGAAATCTTGTATCATGGAAAAGTAAGAAGCAAGCAGTTGTATCTCGCTCCAGTGCAGAATCTGAATACCGTGCTATGGCTCATGCTACATCTGAACTTGTATGGATTAATTATCTTCTTCAGCAACTTGGCATCAAGACTCATGGGATTATGCAATTATGGTGTGACAATCGAGCTGCTACTCACATTGCTTCAAATCCAGTTTTTCATGAACGAACTAAACATGTAGAAGTTGACTGTCATTTTATTCGACAGAAGTTACAAGAAGGAATTATTAGTCTTAGACATATTAGAACAGGGGAACAATTAGCTGATTTATTTACTAAAGCTCTTCCGGGAAAACGGGTTGATGAAATTTGTAACAAGCTGGGCATGATTGACATCTATAGCCCAGCTTGAGGGGGAGTGTTAGTAAATAGGTTCCACATCTATTATATTCTACTATATATACCCTGTATTATAATATATATAGTGACTGCCTGACTCAGTTGAGAATATGGCAATACAAATTTCTCTCTTATTTAACAAAAATTATTATTATCAAATAATTATTAACCCTTGTATCTACCGAAACGAAGGAACCCCACACTGAATCAGAGTTAGGTTGCCGACACCTGGTTTCTAGTTAGGGTTTGCCGATTTGATATAAAATAAAACAAATACAATTTAACCGAGGTCGGCAACGGCGTTGTTATTGTCATTTCTTATGACTTTTTTTTTTTTTTTTCAATTTGAAAATACATTTGTTTTAGTATTCATGCTCTGCAGCCGGCAATCCTAAACCTTAATTTAGTAAGCCTAATTCTTATAATCCATTTTACCCCTAATAGATAAAATTATCATTAATTTTACCATGCTTCGGCAACTTCATTTTTTAAAAAAAATTATAGTATAACATTTTTTAATGCTTAATTGATAAAACTCATTATATTTGAACATTCATATAAATACAACTTTAAGTTTTGATCGATTCATATTTCACCAGATCAATTCCAATTTATCTCAAAATCAGTCCATCCATCTGTAAATAGGGATACCACTTTCTAAAACTAATCTATTCTTTTATTTTTATCGGTGCACCATTTTTCTAAATAAGATTTCCGCAATGCTAGCAAAGATGGAGATAAATTCAACGTCAAATGAAGTGTTGCAAAAGGCCAAAGGAGATTGAAAGGATGAAGACCGTAACCCATGGGGGTTGCGCTCGTGTCAACTACGTTATTCGGTGGAAACAAATTATTTGACAAAGACATACTAAATTCAATTGTCATTTGTCATTTGTCATTACCCCATCTCTCTCCTCTCTTATACATAATACTCCACATTTACTTTGATTTTGCCTTTGTGGCTTCATAATCTTATCGGATTCTATGTCCGTGAATTAAGTTACTCATTTCCTAACGACAGCAGGGTCAAATAATTTCCATTATGTTTTCATTATTTTTAGAAGGAGATATTGTATATCATAAAGTGAAGAACCTATGAGTATTAGATAATTTTGGGAAGACGTTACAATGATGTATTAATATATTATTAAATTTGATCATTGATTGAATTTAACTTTTAAAAAATTTAAATTTTTTACATTTAATTAATAATTAATAATATATTATAGAATTTTTCATAATTTTACGGAACTATCATTACTTATTACTTGTTGCTGCCCGCATAATAGTGTGACACAACTTGGGAGCAAATATCCACATTTCTTTTAACTCCTTTTAGTTTTTTGGAAAATGCACGTCCGATTAGAGGTGGTAAATGAATGGATTAGTATGAATATGAATTGGGTCAACAGTGGATGAGTCATTATTAATTTATTTATCTATTTATGACTTAATATAAAAATTTAAATGGGTCATAGATGACCCATGACCCTTAGATATATGGTTAACCTGACCCATTCATTTATCCATCAAATTATTATTATTTTATATTTTATCATTTTTATTAATATTATTTTTCACCACTTTTTTATATTTATTAGTATTATTTCAAAACAAACTTATGTTATCAAATTTTTTATTCTTTATTTATATTTACTTTTTAAAATTCTAGTTTACAATGAATTAAATATCATTATTTTTACTTTTTAAAAAAAAGAATTACAAGTTAATCAAATGCGGGCCAGATTAGAGACCTCAAAAACATCATAAATACATTCCTAGCTTGGCACATCTGCTCCTTTTCTTTTTTTTTGTAAGTGGGGTTGACTAAATCCTACGATCGCAAATTGATAAAATTTTTGCGTTTATTGATGAGAGAGAGAGGCGTATGTTTTCATGAAGGCGAGCATCCATTCATCTATAAGAATATTAACGAATTGTTTAGAGTCTGATTTTAAAACAACCAAATTTTAACCCAATTGTTAAATTATTTCTTTCTTATTATTATATTATAATGAATTAAAATGTGAATTCATTATCATTGTATTGGTTGATTATATATTTTTAATTATTTTTATATTATAAATAATTAAATCATTGATTCACTTGTTGAATTATGACCGAATAAAATAAATCTTTATTCAATTCAATATTCCATTCAGCTTTAAAAGTTATGCGGGTGATGAATAAATATACACTTTTTAAGCAAAAATTTTCATGTGTTTTATGTAAATTTTTATTGAAATTATGATATACGTATTAATTATTCACACTAAAATAAATAGTTATTATATGAATAATTATTATAATCAAGAATAATTAAAAATTAATTATAAGATTTTTTATTTAAAAATTGAAAAAGATAATTTTGTGATTATTTTTAAGTTTTAAAAGTAAAAATAATAAATTATATGAATTTTAGTACAAAAGATTGGACTTGATTTTACTTTTTTTATAAAAAAATTAATATTGTCACATTTATAATAATATTATAATATTTATTTTAAAAATTAATTTTAAAGATATTTTATTATATTATTTTTTTATTTTATAATATTTATTTATATAGTATACAAATTTACCTCTTATGAATATATATGGATAAATATTATTCGTGGGTTGACCTAATGTGACCCTTATTTTAATGGATCAATAATGACTCAACCCATATTTATCCTAAAATTAAAATGGATGGATATTGATAAGTCAAAATAAAGATAGATATACATAGATAAATGAATATGAATCAAAATTACCAAGTTTACATCCGATGTCACACATGGCATGAAAAGCAAAATAACTTAATTATCAATTCTCGAATTTCTTTTTTTTATTATGTTTTAGTAACAGTGAAATGACTAATTTCCCTTTTTTTTATAAGACACCAAGCCGGGGAGAAATCATTCTGATGATTACAATATTAATGAGTTCTTTCTCTTTTAACATTTAAATTTTTATCCATCGATAAAAACGGAATCATTCACATGGAAGTAACTTTGTGTAAAAATTTGAATTTTTTAGAAAATAATTTTTTATGCAAATTTTTCAGAAAATATTTAAAATTATTTAATTGATACTAAAGAAATAACACTTTTTAAAAAGTAATTTTTTATATTTTATTTAATTTAATTTTAAACTTTTTAAGAAATGTAAATAAAATAATTATTATATTATTAATATTATTATAATATAAATTAATAATTTTAGTTATCATTAATTAAATTTAATGAGAAATTTTTTGTCTTTATATTCATAAATAAAAAAAGAAGTAGAACTTATTAAGAGAAAAGTAGGTAAGTAACTTCTAATACTTCAGACAGTAAAATTTCGTGAAAAATTTTATTTTCTTTAATTTATTAGATAATAACTAATTTTTTTATTTTTTAAAAAATAAAATTTTTCATACTATTGTGATGAATAAGATGACTTTTAAAATTTATTTAAAATTAACATATTTTTTATTGAATCAATACTTTATTGATAAATGACAAATTTATTAAATACATATATAAAAGAATTTGTAATCAAAGCTATAAAATATTAAAAAAAACATGTATTATACTGGTTAAAACTCTACTTTTCAGCTTTGAGTTTAATATTTGAATGCTATCTTAGTCATTGCCATTGGATGGATTAATTAACTAAAATTATTCGGAACCTTTTATTGATTAAGTTTATTTTGATTGATATATGCGAAATTTTGTGCATTGCTAATTACGTAATTCTCCAAATAAAACAAAAAATACATTGAAAGGAATGAGAAGAAACCGACGGCCATTCTAAAGTTTTCTTTGTGCTATAATTATCAGAAGATTTGCGGCTTAATGTTGACATACCTGTCTCTAATCTTTAACAATGGTTGGCTCTTTTCTTTTCTATTGATTTAACTATGGTTTTGGTAGTAGTTAAGTTGGCCATTTAAAAGTCAAAGGTTTACGAAAGTCGGTGCTGACTTCTGTTAACTACATATAATATTAATAAAAAATGATATCAGAAATTCTATTTTATAAGAAATTAAATATTTTTATTGTTGGATTTTTTAAATATTAAAATAAATAAATTAAAATTAAAAATGAGTATAGGAGTTTTATTTTTTAAGAGATTGATTATTTTTATCATTGGATTATCTCTTTTTGAATTTTAAAATAAGTAAATTACAATAAAAAATACAAATTTTTATATATTAAATATAATTTAACCTCTTAAGAAATAAAATTTTTCATAACATTATCTATAAAAAAATATGAATTTTAATATATTAAATATAATATAATAATAAAAATATTAAAACTCGAAAAAAAAGTAAAACTATGCATAATATTTATTACCTTATTATAATATAATTCCTCGACAAAAGGTAATTTGTTTTGATGATCCCAATTCAGGAGAATGTAGCGCCGGATATAGCATAGCCATTTTTGGTCTTTTTATTTTTCACTTTAATGTTTCGCTCCAACCTATGATATTTTTTTAAGTGGTTTATTATTTTTCTTATTATAAATAAAACATTTTCGATCTATTCTGTTCATGGTTTTAAAAGAAAATGAATAAAAATATTTACAATGCATTCTTGATATACTAATATATCAATACATTATTAAATTTAATCATTAATCTATTATAATATAATATATTAAATTTAATTTTTAAAAAAATAAATTTGACATATAATAAAATTTAATAATATATTAATATATTATTATATTAATACTATATCATAATTTTTTAAAAATCACTTCTTAAATTAATCACGAAAGTGACATTATATATTTTAAAGCTTAAATTATAAAAATCAGGGGGGAAAAAAGGAGGGAACATTGAGAAGTAGGTTGACTCCATTTTTATGACTAAGAATAGCCAGGAACCAATGAACCATGGCGTTAATAGGGGAACAGTTTGCCGTGAGCAGGAAAACAGTGGACCCCACCCACCTCACTCCACACAAGTTCCTCTCTTCCTAAAAAATGGGGACCACAACTATTTGATTTGGCACAGTCCACATTGATTGAGCCGGCGGCTGTCAGACAAGTCAAAAATTCTCGGTGGTCCCAATTTCCCTCCCTCCACGTGGACGCCCACGATTAGTTAAATCCTACGCGTGCTCGAGCTGGTCCCCTCTCCAAGTGGTCCAAGCGGTTTAGTTGTGACGCGTGTGAGTGAGAACTTGTCCCGCGACGAAACTGATGGTCCCCAGCGTACAGGACTTTTTATGCTCACCGACATATTACCGCCTGTATCCGGTAAAGCCAATACGTATTACCCTAAGCAATGGCCAATCTTACAAGTTTGATAAATTATATATTTATATTATTTATATATAATAAAATTTTGATTTATAATTATAATTTATTTTATAAATTTATAAAATTTAATTATAAATTTATAAATTGATTTATGTTATTTATAAAAAATAAATTTAATTTTGAATAATTTAACCTAATTTAAGTTAGTTTGCCTGATCTACAGAACAATCGGTTGACGTGGAACGCACGCTCCAAGACATGAGGGATGGTTACCTGCAAGTAGCAGAAGAGGGGGATGAGTAGGCTTTATGGATACAATAAAACCGTGTTATCATTGCTTTGGAAGATGACAAGTGCCCTTTTACGCTGATCATGCATCTATGCTGAAGTTGTTAGATTTGGTTTAGTGCTCCAACATACATATGCCCTTTTTGCAAGTCAAATTTGGGGACACGTGTAAATTATTATGCTATCACTACAGTACAATTAAGTTGGAGTGATTTTTTTTAAGTGACCGAAACAATTATTTTATAATTATATTTAATATAGTAAATATTAAAAGAACAGAATAGAAAAATGGGCCAATGATACTAATATTTTTTAAAAATAAAAAAGTATAAAATTAAAATTACATCTATATTACTATATAATTGATTATATTATTATTATTTTATTTATTTATAATTATATATACAATTTACAATCGAACATATATATTGCATAATAAACAATCTCCTCCTTTGTTTGAAAAAAACAAGATATTCACTTTTACAAGCAATTTGTAACTATATAAAATAAGATAAGTATATATAAATATCTCAAAGTTCGATAAGAATCCTTAGTTATAAAGTATTAAATTAATTACTCTTTATGATAGAACCGAAAAATATCATGCATATACTTATCTCCTATTACGTTGAGAAAATATATTTTCTTTAGCACTATTATAGCCATGTTCTTATTTTCAATTTATAAACTCTTTAGAGAGTAAGCCTTTAATTTTTAAAAGATCTGGCATCATTTGTAAATTTTAATGAACAAAAGTCTACAATGTATTTTTTTTGTACCTTAAATACACAATAATAATGTCTTAAACTTTTATTAAAAGTATAACTCATTCTCTAATTAATCTGTAATGAATGATATCAACTATATTTCCTAGGACCCGTATATGTTAATATCAATAGACTATATTCATGAATATCTTCTTTCTTATTTAAACTTTTTAATTAAAACAACTCTAGTAAGAGGTCTAGTTACCATCCAATTGATCAAAATATATTAGCTTCCAAAGCTATTTCGGATTATGCCCTCTAAACTACCTCTTTCACTAGAGGTTTTATAAAACATTAAACAAGTTTTTTAATTTGTCTTAATGTAAACTATAGTTATGACACTACTTTGTATTGATTATTTCATGTTATTATGTCTTAGACATTTATATCTTGACTTACCATCATAGGTACAATTTATAAGTCATTTTCCAAAGTGGTTTTACCATAATAATGGTTTAACATTGTAGGCATCTCATAATAATTTCTTATTCATTCAATTTCTTTATTAACATTATGTTTCTTATGCATTTAAGAAAATATTTCACCAACAGTGGGTACCACTCCAAAGTGGATTGGTTCTTTTGTAAACTATTTGTTTCTTGCTCATTCAAAAAACTCATCCACTAATAGTGGGTACCACTATATTGAACTAGTTGTCTCATGCATAATATCCAACTTTCATCAATGTATTCTTATAATATCACTAGACAAATTATAGAACAAAATCAATTTTGACCTTTCCAACACCTTTGAAATAATATTTCCATATTCTACACTACACTTGGATCACTAATGGATCTTTTTTTTAAAACCAAAACAATAATCAATATAAGATATTTACCATTTAAAAAATTTGTGTGAAACATCTAGAAAATGGATATTTATCTCTTTAGTATTAAATGCAAGATTTTATACATCTTTCTTAATTTTGCAAATTATCCAGTAATTTTTTTCACTTAATTTGTAAGATTAATACTTTCTCAAATAAAGAGATAATTTGACAATAAAACCCCCCACTACTTTATGTTTTATAAATACTTACTATTTCTTATTCAATATGGCATGTTTCTTAGCATTTACACAAAATAAAATTTTGTCCCAATGACAATATAGTTCATTTTACATGAAAATATTATCATAACCCATTTCGACTATGACTAGCATAAGATTACTCAATAATAATCCTATTAGCCTAGTTCACATAATTAATAATCATAACCATAAATCTATTCATAAGAGACACTTAAACAATTCAAATCATCATTCATCCAATTCATTCCCAACACTTACAATTCAAAGGTTTTTCAAAAGATGGCTAAATTAATTTATAAACCTTATAACAAGGTATAGGTTATTCTAGTTACATCAAAGTATGACTTATAGTCTAAATCCTATCTTAACAGAAGAGAATTGACCCTCTATATTACTTAATTTCACTTTTTAAATTTACAAGTATACTAATTGATATATATTGTTGATCTACAAAAGATGAGATTGAACATTTAAAGGAGAGCGCCCTGCTTATTATGGTAATGGTGGTAGAAAGTCTTATTGTGTATTTGAAATATTAAACTTATAAAACAATGAGTATGAGACTTAGTAAGAAACATTTTACCTAGCGATTAATGTAGTATAAGCTAAAAGGATTTAATAAAATGAAAAAGGATAAATATGAATATTAAAAAACTTTCATGTTTCATGGTGTGAAATGTGAGACACTTATCCTTTACTTAGAATTTTAAGTATCTAGTCTTTTTAATCAATAGTCTAAACTAAACATGTTTTAATGTAAAGATAAGTCATGATATGTTAGTACATAAAGCTACAAAAACTAGGAAAATATTTTTATCATAAAGTTGCTCTTTCTACCTAAATTTTTTGTTATTGTCCTATGTTTGCTTGGTTTTGTTCTTCATTATTTCAACAGGTTTTATTACTTAAAATGGAATAGAAATGAGTTATACTTGTAGCTACTTTTCGTATTGATGATATGCTAGGTTTTTATGGCTTTAAAATGTTAAAAATTATCAATTATGTCTAATTGCTCTTTTATTGTCAAATTTATACTGTACTATTTTTACAAAATTTTTAAACTTTCTACAAGTTGCTTTTTGATTGTCAACCCATGCTAACTTAACAAAAGTACACTCACATGTGATCAAATTAGAAAAACACTATACCATAAAAGTAACAATATAAAAAGAAAATTTAAACTTTTTATAAAAAGCAAGCAAAATGTACTTTTATAATATACAGTGAAAGTGACACATCAAGCCGACTAACTTTGATATTGACAATATCACTTTTTGTTGGAAAAAGTAAGTTACCTTGAAGACTAAAAAACAAGAGAAGAAATCTTTTGGAATATGGTTGCTTATTGGAATATATGCCTCTCTAATGGCTAGTTTATTTCCTTTAGCTATAAATAGAGAACCTCATTCACTAGAAGATACAAGGCAAGCATTATCTTCTCCCTAGAAGACTCTTCTTAGAAGTTTTCAATCACTTTTTAATCTTCTTTCTTTGTACTTAAACTTGCAAATATACATTATTAAAGTGTATAAACAATTTTGATCTCTTAAAGAGATAATCCTTACCTATTAAAGGTTCGCTAGTTAAAGTGGAGTGTGAAAGAAACATTTGTAATTACATTGTAGGTATGTTGTGAGAAGAAATCCTCAAATGTTAAGGTGAGATTACTTGAGCCTTTAAAAGATTAAGTGAAAAGGTTATATTTGGATTTAGTGGATAATCAACAAGATTGATTTTGATTTTAGGAAAGTGGAGTAAACTTAAAAAGATAATTTCTTTCTTTGAATAATCGAACCATTACATATCAGTGCTATCTTCTATTTTCATTTTTTTTATTTCTTACACTTTATCACATATCTTTACTTATCATTCCTTTAGATTATCACTTGAACAAGAAGGCCATACTAAAGCCTCCATTAGTTAATGGAAATAATTATGATTATTAGAAATATTGAATGATGATATTCCTTCAAGTTGTTAATGATGAAGTATGGGAATTGATCAAAGAAGAATGCACACTTCCAATGAAAAAGCAAGGAAAAACTAATGTTCCTAAGCCAAATAATGAGTGGAGTGAAGCTGAAAAGAAAAAAAAAATCTCCATGTTGAAGCAAAAAATGCCATCATATGTGGCATTTCTCTTAAAGAATATAAAAAGATTAGTAAATATACCATAATAAAGGATACATGGGATAAACTCCAAGTCACTTTTGAAGGAACAAGGCAAATATGCACTATCTATATGAATATGCTTACTTAAGAATATGAACTCTTTTAAATAGAAGAAAATGAAGGCATAGAGTATACGTTTGAAAGATTCTCTATTATTTTAAATGATCTTTATACTCTTGGAAGAATCATTTTCAAGTAAGATGTCATCTTGAAAATACTTAAATGTATCGTAAATTCATGCGAATTTAAGTCTAAAGCAATTTAAGAAGGTAATAATCTTGACATTATCACTTATGATGAGTTAAGAGATAAATTTATAATTTATGAGAAAACTAAGATGATAAAAGAAGTAACTAGGAAAAGAAAAAGAAACATTGCTCTTAACATTTGAACACTTTTTCAAAAAGATAAAGAAAAAGATGATATAAAATCCAAAGATGATAAAGAAATAGCTTACCTTATTAAGAAATCTATCAAAGTACTAAGAAGAAAAAGTTAGACAAACCTTAAAAACCAATTATAAAAAAAGTGCAAGCTAAAAAATAAACAAACAATCAAGTATCTATTTAATTTGAATGCAAGAAATATAGCTATATTAAGGCGAATTACCTAAATCTAAAAAAAAGGTTCCTTAAAAGGTCATTTAAAAAGAAAGTAGTGATGGCAACATAGGATGATAAATACATGCCTTCAGATGATGATGATCAAAAAATGAAAATGGAGGAAGTTGCCAATGTTTGCTATGGCCATAAAAGATATAATGAGATAATGAATTGTAATACACTAAACCAATAATTAGAATTTTTTATTTCAAAGCCTTAACATATTAAGTTCCTATTAGTTGCAATATTTAAATATAGCTTATATGGCTAAAGTTTAATTATAAAATTTATTTAAATAATTTTCACAATAATTTTCTCACAAAATCAAGAATAAATTTATGACTTGAGTGTGAAAGTTTATGAAAATATATATTTATGATTTAAATAAAATATTTTTAATAGGTTTATAGAATTTTCAATATTTATTTAAACTTTCAAATTTATTTAGCTATTAAGTAGATTGTTGGGAGAAAAATACGAATAATGAGAAAAATTAGTTTTAGTTAACTTAGGTTTATAAGGGACGAAATTAGCAAGGATAAGGAATGATTAAGATTAATTGGAAATGAATTTAGTTAGAAGAATGAATGACCAAAATTAAATCAATCTAAGCTTACCACAAACTCTTCACACCTAATAATTTCTCTTAGCTCTCTAAAATTAAGAAAATCACCCTTCTCTTTCCTGTATTGTCATCTTATTTTTTTCCTTCACTCTCATTTACTTCTTTCTCTTTCTTTTGTTTTTGCTCCTTTCTTAATCACCATCTCTTTTCTTTTTCTTCCATTCATCCATCATATCTAGGCATTAGCCAGTTGCACTGCCACCTCTTAATCATCCTTCAACCATCGACTGATATGAAAGGGAAGAAGAATTGCTAGAGTGTGGTGGTGGTGTAGTAGAAGTAAGGAACTTGATTCCTTTTCGTGCTAGAGATTTAATGAGCTTCCATCATTGGTGAGCTGGCAAAGACCTCTTTAGAAGGCATTGAGTAGCTCTGTATCATAAAACATCAATATTTGAATTTGTGTATGCTTGATCTAGGAATTAATAGATATTAACCCACCTCCAATTTTTTAGGATAATGTTAAAAATATAATAACTTTATGCTATAGGATGGTAGAATAACATGATTAAAGCCTTGCTAGATTATTAACTCTAATATTTTTAGTTATTTTGATTTTGATTCAAAAAATCTCTAAAATGTATATTTTTATAATTCTTTGAGATAAAGTTATAAATATTAAGAAAAAAGTGCATGATTGGCTAGGGTAATGAGATTAAAGCACACTTAGAATTTAAAAATCTAATATTTTGATGATTTAAGTTAATCTAAGAAAAAATAGCTTTTTTGTATGTATCTAAAAAATATGATGATGCTTTTGAAAAATAAGGATTGTATGCTCTAGAATGCTCATATAACTTGACTAAAGTCCTTATAACACATTACGTTTTGATATTTTTTAATTGAAAATATGTAATTTGGAAAATCCATGTGTGTTTTGAGTACATAATGGTCAATAGCTTCATAAACATAATGTTTTTATGCTATAAAATGCTAGAATGATAGAATTAAAATATCTCTAGAGTATTACATTCTAATATTTTCATTGATTTAAGTTAGTTCAAGAAAACTTCTAAAATGTGAAATTTAGTTTTAAGGAGATAAAGTTAAAAATATTATAGAAAAGTGTAAAATTTCTAAAGTAAAGTAAATGGAGCATAGAATGGTGATTTTGGACAAAGAATATACATCATTAGTATATTTATGAATTATCATTGTATAATTATGAATAAAAAATGTAAAAAAAATGAAAATGGGATAGTGAACTTCATGGAGTGAATAAGCATTATTAGATGAGTATATATCTTAACCTGAATTAATATTTTACTAAAAATATTAACCGAATATTATATCTCACATTTTTGTTTATTAATTCTATTGATCACATATGCCTCATGTATAATATCTTAGAAATATAACTATGCGATATAAGAATATTGGTGAATAGAAAGCTTAATTTTGATACATGTGGTTATGTACTTCACGATGAAATTTAGTTAAGTAATTGAGTTCATTGGTGTATATATTTCTTTATGGATTAACATGACTTAGTGGCCACGGAAAAGAAGCATGGAATTGTTGATATGAAATATTGCTATACTTTTGTGATGTATGATATATTATATAATTTTGTGTAAAGTTTATCTAATTTATTATCATAAAAGGAAAATTTCTTCATACATATTTTAGATTATAATTTTAAAGATGTGATAATGTAATAATTCAAATAATTCATACTTTAATATCGACATTTAAAATCCATAAACATCATATCTCTTCAACATGAAATAACTTATCTTTTAATTAGGAACAATTGTATGATCTCCTACACATGAAAATTTTTGTTTGTTAAATATAAACCAATTCATCTTTAGCATATGAACTATTATGTCATTTACACACAACATCATACTTATTAATCATGAGTCAACGTGTCTCTTGATTGTGAATCACCATGTCTATTAAACATAAACTATTATGTCTTGCAAACATAAACCATCACGTCCTTTAAACATAAACTAATATGCCTATTTAGATATGAATATATGTATTTTTTAAAATTATATTTCTTGGATGTGAGCTAACATATATTTTCATATGAATCTTCAGATAACTCTCTATGTTCCTCTTAACATAAAAGTTTTGAATGATTTATAGTGTATGAATTTGATAATGTATATATTTGTAATTTTTAAACTTTTTTTTCTATTTAAGAAGAATAACAAGTTATGTCTATATTATTTCATTATATCTATTTAATTACTTTTCATATAATTTTAACTAGATTTCACATATCATATGTCATATCATAGTATTCTATATAAAATTTATCTAATTTTATATCATCAAATTGGACACATAAAGATATTATAACTAGTCTATATGATATATATTATTTTGAATAAAATAGATAATTAAATTATTAGAAAATCAAGGAAATATGCACTTTTCTATCTCTTTGCATAGTTGAATGGACTTCAAAATCACATGGATTATGTTACTTTTTTTTTCACTTTTGAACTTTGTTAATTCATTTTATAGTTGGTTGTTTTTTACTAGCATTTAGTTGTGGATCATCTACCAACTCTAGATTGGATTTAAAATGTAGGAAATTATATCTTGATTCATCACTTTGATAGATTTTAACTCTATTGTTACAAAGCTATTTCTTTAAAACTACTAAGGAAATTTCAATAAAATTTTAGCTCCATTGTTGCATAAATGCCTCTTTAAGATTATAACGGGAAATTATGGAGTAAGAGTTAGAATTTTTAAGGTGTGAAATACAACATTTTTCCTTAAGGAAATGTTCACTCCCATTTGATTGAAATTTACTTTAGGAAAATAATATTTGAACTAGCCTCCTATGATATAACAAAAAATTGAAAAATTGTAGAAAGCATAATTAAAGTTTTTTCCTATATTTATTTATGAAATAATTTTGTAATAATTACAAGTGTTTAAAAAATATAAATAAATAGATGAGAAGAAATTTTGATGATTTATCTAAAAAATATTATGATTCTTCTTTTTTTTTTGAAAAATATGAAACTTTGAATTATTTATAAAAGTTAAAAAGTTTTATTCAATAGATATAGCTCTTAGATTTGGAAAAATAGGAAGTTATTATCCAAAAGATATAATTATTGAATTTTGAAAAGACATAAAAATTCATATATAAAAGTAACAACTTTTTGCCTTAAAAGATATAACTTTACATTTTTCAAAAAACAGTATTGTTGATTCAAACTTTTTTTTTGAGATGATTATTGATTTTTTTTCCAAACAAACAATTATAGAAACAATATTTTCTTTTCCATGGTTATAGGATAGAAAAAAAGGATGGAAAAGAAAAAGAGTAGTAATAAAATGAATGAGACCTAGCAAAAAAGTTTCTTAGCACTTATAAGCAAAAAATGAGTTGAAAACTAGATTATTATAAATTTATTCTCAATTTTATTTAACTTAAAAATTAATTTATTAATTTGAAGGATAAATTTATAATTTAACTTCATTTAGTTATATTTTCTTTTACTTTTTTTTATCAAAACAAGAAAACGAGAATCATTTTCATTTTCATTTTCTTTTCTTATTTTCTTTTGCATTGAAGCAAGAAAAGAGAAAAAAAAATTTCTTATTATTTTCTTTGCAACCAAGCAAGGGGTAAAAAATAAACATAATAATTAGTCCCTCATTTATAAAGTAATGACTATTACATTCCTCAAATTTTATAACTAGTATTATTAATTTTTTATTTTTACTTTTACTATATCGTTCATCCTTCACTTAGAATATTAAAATAATTAAAAATATTGAAGCGAATTGTTAAATCTCATTTTAGCAATATCAAATACATGTTTACTTTTTGATTATTTTTTTACTATTTATATCAGTATTATGAGTGAAGAAATGAATAAATAATTACAATAAAAGTAAAAATAATGAAATAATAATGTTAGTTATGAATTTTGATAAAATAATAGTTATCACCTCTATAAATGAGATATTAAATATTATGCATACTCTTTTTTTAAATTGAAAAAAACCCTAATGTAATTAGACTAAATGTATGTTTAAAAGTTAAAAAGGAAAAGAGAGGGAAGACAATCAAGGAGAATTAAGGGAGAAGGAAGAGATCAGAATATATAGTTAAGTCATAACTTTTTCTCCTATTATTTAGATATTTAGAAAACCCTTTAACGTCTTTAAATTAAAAGAATACAAAAAAGTTGGTGGTGAAAGGTTTTAAAGGACTTTAGACAATTAGTCATAAATATTCAATCCTTTCCATTCCATAATTAAACTCTTATGGTATGTTTGAAAATTAAGAGGGGAAAAGAAATGAAGGGAAGATGATGTGGGAGAATGGAAGATTAATTCATGACCTTTTTTTCCTTTATTTGAATGTCTAAAATTATATATGAAAGGAAAATTAAGGATTATACCAAAATATATAACTAAATAATATGTATTTTTTTTTATAATTTTAACCTTTCTTAAGAAGTTAATTTAATAATAAGTTTTTAAAATTAAAAAAACTTCAAAGAATTTCTCCATCCAAATTTTTTCTCTAAAAAATTTTTTATTCCGAAAAATGATATTGCAAGTTAATATATAATTATATTATAACTCTTACTTAAAAGTTTTATAAAAAAATTACCTTGAGTTGACTTAATATAACACTTATTTAACAAGATAAATAGTAATTTAACCCATATTTACCCTAGAGCTAATATGGATTAACCAAAATAATAATGAACATGTATAGGTAAATAAATATGGGGGTTATAATTGTCAAATATAATTAATATCAATAAGGAAGGAAAGATAATTTTGTATTTTTTAAAAAAAATTTCATAATTATAATATGTGTTTTTCATATGTTCGATAATTTTCATAGATATATATAATATATTTTTTATTTAAATATAAATAATAATAAAATATTAAGAAAGTAAATATAAATTAAAGAATAAAATAAGATCAAAATTATAAATTAAATAAATAACCTTTCAAATTCTTCAATTTGAAATGATACAAAAAATTAAAGAGTGGAAGGTAGAAGTGCAAATATATTAGCAACCTATCATGAACCTACAACTTAACCTAACATGACCTATTTATATAAATAAGTTAAGTCACTATTAATAAATAAGCTTATTGAGATAGATAGGTTAGGCCTATCTTTTTTAGATTCAGCTTGTAGTTTATAGGTTTATTAAGTCAATCTATTTAATTATTAATATATTTATAAATCTTAAATAATATAATATATAAAATATAAATATAAATACTTTAAAATATGTATTTATGTATATAAGCTTAATTAGGCCATTGGATAATTTTGGACTTTAAGAAGACTTTAGCTTATTGACTACTTTGAAAGTTTATTTATACGAGCATGCTTTTAAATAAACTAATAGATAAGTTAAGCTTCTTTTATAATCAAGCTAAGCTTGAATTTTAGTCTTATATAGACTAATAAGCTAGACTTAGACTACTAATTTAAAAATTAAGTCTAACTTATTAAGATAAAAACTAATTTGATTTAACTTATAATGGATAATCATAAACTTTCACTACCTTCACTTTTTTAAACAAAATCCCCAAACAAAATAAATGATAACACACAATTTTTTATTTCCATTCCCTCACCTCCATTTTCCTTGATCCAAATAAGTCATTAGCAATCCTTCGTTTTATCTCTAGTTCCATGATTATTATTTCATAATAAATTGAAAATCTTCATCTTTATATCCAAACAACAATCTAAATGTTCTCTTATAAAAATATAAAATTAATTTTCATATTAATTTTTTTATCTAATGAAATCAATAATACATTTAAATTGGTCAAGTATTCAAAAAGAGAATTCTTGATTTGAAGATCATTCAATAAATTAATTAATTTAACTTCATTTTCAATTACTTTGAAAAATTTTTGTATCATAACTTTTAAAAATATTGTGAAATTTCAATATATTCTAATAATTAAGACTATGGTTCATACCAATCATATAAGATAAATTGAAATCATCATTATAATATAAATTTAAACAGTGAGAATTACATTGATAAAATTCATACTCATGGAACACTTCTCAATAGTCTGACTTCTTAATATAGGTGATAAAATTCTTAAAATTATGCATATTAATAAAATTAAGGGTAGATTTTAGGGGTGTTTGGCAAACAACTTTTTCATTAGCTTTTAGCTGGTTTGACCAAAATCAGCTGGTTGACTTGCCAATAAGCTGATTTTGGTGTTTGGTAATCAGCTTATTGAATCAGCTTATTGGTCCCAAAAAGCTAAAAACGAAAAAGCTAAGAAAAGGAGCTTTTTCAATTAGCTTATCTGAAAAATGACCAAATTACCCTAAATAAATTTTCATAGTTTTCATTTTATCCTTTCTAAAAATTCTTAAAAAATTTAATAATTATAAAAGTAGATTAATTTAATTTCAAAAAATATTTAATATATAATAATATATTATTTATAATATATCTAATAAATTAATAATAAATTATAATAATTTTAAAATTTATTTGATAGAATAAATATATAATATTACTTATAAAAATTATTTAATTTTTAAAATATCCAATAATTTAATAATGAATTATAATAATTTTGAAAATTATTTAATAGAATAAATATATAATAAATATATTGACTAATATATAAAATTTAAAAATATTAAAATAAAAAATACTCAAATAATTCATAAAATATACTCATACCCTTATATGTCATTTTACATGCAAACAGCTAATATAAACAGCTAATTTTATCAAACACTCTTATTTAAACAGCTAATATAATCAGCTAGTCAAATCAGCTAATACAATCAGCTATAAGCTAACAGTTAATCAAACCAGCTAACAGCTCCAGCTATCAGCTGTTTCCCAAATAAGGCCTTTACATATTGATAAAATGAAATGTAGTGCAATTAAAAAATGGAAGAAAAAGGAATCTTAAGAAAAAAAAAATTTACACGTAAAGATTACATGTGAAAAATTTTTTTACGATAGAAGAAAAACCTATGTACTATTAATCAAGTAAAAATGTATGATGAGTGAAGTTTAGTAGCATATAAGGTAAATCACATATAAAAGAAAATTTAGTTCTGTGTATAATTTATTACAAAATGTCTGATATAATTATCTAAGGAAGTCTATATATTAACACTGTTCTGGAATTGATGATGAAATTTACAAAGTTGTAAATTTTATCATATATTGCAGAAAAATGAGAATACTGTTATTT
The DNA here is from genome assembly GCA_020226215.1 of Sindora glabra. NCBI lineage: Eukaryota > Viridiplantae > Streptophyta > Magnoliopsida > Fabales > Fabaceae > Sindora > Sindora glabra. The sequence continues at coordinate 27,495,901 of CM035227.1, forward strand.
TAAATTATTCGTTTTAAATAAGTTAAAAAAAAGGTAAATTTAAATGGGTTGAATTAACACGAATGGGAAAAAAAAATAAATCGATTCGATGAATTTGCAATGCTGATCGAAATAATTAAAATGGATTTTTTTAAAATATGAAATTTAATAAATCGAATTCGTACGAACTTTGATTCAATGTGGTTTACCAAGCCTCTTCAACACTCATGCTATCCTATGTCCTCACCAATCAACCGGGGCACACAATCACACACACCAACCAACCTGCAGTCTACAGCACAGTACTTCAGTATGTACGCTTCTTGTTCGGCTTTGTCTTCCGTTTCGTCACGCGCTTTGGTTTCCGACCGAACTTAATAAACAAATAATAAACCGCAAAGACATCATGAAAGAGAAAAATCCAGATGTCTGCCACGAGATTAGTCGTATACCGTTGGATCAGACGTATTCAACGGGGATTATATCTACGGCACCGAAAGGCCCACGCAAATAATCTAAAGTTTTTCTTTGCTCGATTTCCATCAACTTTAATTTTTGTCTTCCTCTGTAATTGGCTTATATTAAATTACACCTTATTAGGATCAACAAATCATAAAAGTAAACATCTAATCGTAGACTCCGGGGTGGCAATTTATAATTTCTTAAAGTATATGGTGATTATTGGGCAAAGGTTGCATTGCATCGACTTGTTTATTCCAAAACCATATCCCGTAAGCAGAGACGCAACAGTTAAAAAAATAAAAAATAGAAAGAGAAGATAAATAAATTAGGAGAAGATTTATTACTAGAACCACCGAACCGGATCTGTATTGAAGAACGTGAGTCTGCAAGTAAGTTCGAGCGAACACCTATGCAGAGTCAATTCGTTTAAGTATAGAATTTAAGTAGTCTGATTCGTTAAATTTATTGTTTGTACGAATTGGATCGAATAATACGCAAATAAATCTGCATTCATCTTTTATTTTTTTTTATATATTTACCTTGCAATTAAATTAATATATTATATCAATATTCATTCAACCAAATCAATTCTTATTTTTAAACACAATTCTTTTTTTAATTTAACTTAACTTAAATAAAATTATCTAAATTAATAATTTTAAAATTAATTAATTTTTATTATAATTTATTTAATTTTAAATTATAAATTTGGATTAAAAATATATTAAAAATATGAATTTTGAATTTACTATTATTATTTTAGAATTAAAATTACTTTGAAGAACTTATTTTTTAAAAAAGAAAGAGTTGACAAACCTAATTTACAAATTTTAGGATTCAAACTCACAATTTTCACAATCCTAATTCAGTATCTATGATTTTTATAAATCCATCCAAGCCAATTTATTTATAAGCTTTATTTCATGAAATAAATAAGTAACTTATAACTTATTAATTTGATTAATAAACTATAAGTCAACCTTTAGAGGTATTTCTCACATTAACTTACTAAAAAAATAATTTTTAATTTAATAAATTATATAGAGTAATGTATAGTTTATAAGTTACTATCTTTTCAAATTCTTTTCAAATTTATTCTTATTCATTTTATTGATTTACAATCCATGCCATTTATAATATAAATCTAAATATTTTTTTATATAATATAATTAATATAATTTTAAAATAATTATATCCTATTTTTAAATTATAAATATATATAAATAAATAATATCATAAAATATAATTAATTATATTTTAAATAATGATAATTTTATTTTAAATAATAAAATAAAAATTATGTTAGTAAATATATAAGTTTATAAAATATAATTAATTAAATATTAAATATTATATTTTTATTTTAAACTTCTTAATTATGTTAATATAATTAAAATAATTTATATTTATTTTTTAAATAAATATAAATTATTTTAATTATATAGCTATTTCTATTAATATATCTTTTTATATTATTTTATAATTTTAGTAAATTTAATAGTTAATTTTGTGAAATATTTTAATTAACTTATCAGTTAGTTTATTAATTTTTAAATAACTTATTAATTAAAAGGAAGTCATAGTATGTTGACATGGATTAACTTGTGGGTAGACGAGTTCATTTAACAAGTGTATTTGTTCACAAAGGCCACTCTTGCACTATATTTTATTAGCTTCTAGTCATTCAATTAAGTTGCGGTAATACTCAGATTACCACCATGTGTTTCTAAAATGTGAAACTTTGAAATGCTTGTAAAAAGTTTATTATTTTAACCTACAATTTGTTGGATTTTTCATAAAATAATACTAAGTTGGGCAAATTATAAATAACTCATTAAAATAAAGCTTAATATCAAATAAATTTTCAAATCTTATAATAACCCCTGAAGTTTTTAAAAATTAAAACGTTATAAATTTAGTTGAAAGTGATAAAGATATGCGAGACGTGTGTGACTTTATTTATTATTATTATTATCGTAAATTTTAGTTAATTTATGATTACATTTTTTGAATTAAATTATTACCGGTAAGGTGGAACTTTTTGACGCGTTGGGGAAAACAAATGCATTCCATCAAGGGTAGTTCTTCCGCGCACATTTATTATTGAATCTTGGCTCAACTCAATCAGAGCGGCAAGAAATAAATATATATATATACGTGTATGTATATATATATATATGTATGTATATATGTATATGTATATATGTTTTTATAGTTTCAGGCTTTGAACTTACTGTGTTAAAGAAAACGGTTAAAAATTGTCATAAATAGCTCTGATGCATTCTGTATTTCTTTTTAATTGAGATTGTAATGTTTTTAATGTTTTTAGTTTTTTTAAGAGAAATATTATGGAGAGTTTCACTTTATAAGAAATTAAATATTTTATCTTAAAAAATAATTCAAGTTAAAAATATAAATTTTAATATATTAAATATGATTTAATAGTAAAAATATTTAATCTTTTAATTTCAAATTATTATTTTTTTAAAAGCTTCAAAAATTTATTTGAAAATTTAAATTTTTATAAAATTATGTAACACTAGAACTTAGTTTGGAGTGTGATTTCTATTTTGCCCCTAATTAAAATAGTCTTTTTTTGGTCAGAATTTTTGCCCCTAAATCCTAATTAAAATAGTCTTGAATAATAGGAATATTTGTGCTGACCGGGGCAAGCCAACAGGGACATCTAATCACATTACAAAGAGAATTGGGATTCTATCTGAAAATTATAAGTTTAAGGAAAAGTTTATTGAATTATAATGAATTTTATCTACTAATAAATAAAAATTTAAATTTTAAAAATGATATTTTTTAAAAAATGAAAAATTCAATAATATCCTAATCTATATACTAATTATCCATCACTTGGCTACTATAGAAAAAAAAAAATTAGCATTGCGTTGGTGGCGGTATTTCACAATTCACGTGCAAAAATGTAGCAAGGAGTAGCAACGGTCTCTTGAATGTACCAGGTGCAGCCAAAAATAGGAATAGATTCTAGTTGAGTTACTTGTGAATAATTCGAAATTAATTTTATAAAAAATTTAATTTGAATCCAAATTTTAATGAATTAAGTCTAAATGAGTCTAACTCGCCTAGTTTATTTATTAAATGAGTTGAGTCTGAGCATTTTATTGCTCAACTTGAATTATTCACGAACTTAAATGAATTTAATATAAAATATATTTTTATTTTTATATTATATATAATGTCAATATAAAAAACCTACTAAATTCTTTTAGATTTATTTAGATTCATATAAGTTCATTTAAAATTATTTAAGCTCAAATATAACGTAAATTCTAGTTTAAATTTAAATACTTAAATTTAATAAAAAATGTAAAGTAAGGAATTTAAAATTCATTTAAATTTAAATAAGCTTGATTGAGTTTGTGTTTGAATTGAGCTCGAGCTCGAGCTCAAGCTCGAATTCGAACTTGAATTTGAATTCGAATTCGAATTCGAATTTGATTTTTTTAAATTTGACGAGTTCAAACTCCATATCATTTAATATTGTCGAGTTTGAGCATATAAATATTCGATTCGATTCAACTCGTTTGCCCTTCTAGTAAAAAATAATGAGTCCATATTTTGAAATTACCATAACCAAACTGTCATTTTCATGATTAATAAATAGAAAAAATATTAGCCTTTGATTTTGTAATTATTCCCGGTATCCTTCTCGCACTTCTTTTTGCATTCTCCTTCCTAAATTATGCCCAAAAAAATTTAAAAAAAAAGGGAGAGAGAATTTATCATGAACTTTGGAAAGGACTGATAGCTTATTTACGGAGAAAGAAATGCGCTATTTAAACTACCAAAAAAAGAAATACACTATTTAGCATTGATTAAATAAAGTATATATAATATATCAAATAATTATAATTATATATAAATTTAAATTTGATAATGATACATTATTAAAAGAGTTATTCTAACTAAAATTTTTTAAGAGAATTTTAATAATTTGTTAATAATACAATAACATATAAATAAATGATAGTATAAAAAATTACTTTATAGCAATAATAAATAAAATTTAAATTCATTATATATTTATATTCACCATAAAAAATTGAAATATTATCACTATTTATATACTTTGTGATAATAATTAAATAATTAACTGTATTAATTTAGATGACGAGAATTGTTTCTATATTATCTCATGAGTTTAAATTTGATGAAAGTCTAAAGAATATCAAAGCTTTTTTCAATTCGCTGGATATTACAAACTCTAAGCAGAAGAGTATTGACAATACCTAACACCCCTGCCCTTATGCCTGCACGAGAAGGGGAGAAAAATAAAGATAAATATAGTTTTCTCCCTTATTATTTGCTTGGAATGAAATTGTTATAAAATATAAGATAAACCAGTTTTTAAATTTAAAAACTGTAAGATAAAAAATATATATTTTTTTAAAAAATGATCAATATTGCTTTTTATGAACATACTGATTCCAATTTTTTTTTTCTATTCATTTTCCCTTCTTTGAGGTTGTGAGGCTCATGGTCATATTTTTTACTCAAATTTTCATGCTTTCCATTTTCTTGCCCATTCAAACAAGGAAAATTGCATCCTTTTTCCCATTTTCTCTGACGGCCTATGTTTTTTTATGGTAAATTACACCTCAACCGGACGTGATTCACTTCACTGTAATTTTAACTATTCAAATTTATCAATTTATATTTCCAGTTTCAAATGTTAATATTTTCCTTCCTTAAATTATTTTACATTCAAAGTTAGTGGATGATACATAAAATACATATATTCCTTGTTTCTCCAACTTTAACATAATTTGACACATATTTAAAGTGTTATCAGCAGTAAAGTTATATATATTTCAACGAGATGTATCTTACTATTTAATTTTTTAAAATTTTATATAAAATTATATATATAATTTAAAATATTTCTATTAATTTATAAAATTTATCCTTATTGAAATATTTAAATATATTTACTTCACTAACCTTTGGGTTTACTTAAAATTATGCAAACCTTCAACATTATCACTTATATCCCTTGGCAATCAGATCAAATTTAATTGAGAGATTTTCGTGCGTTAGGTTTCCTTTAGGTAAATTAATTTTAATATTCGGTATCAAATTAGGCCATACTTCGGAAAACAAAGAGCATAAGCATTTGATATGTATTTTTATTAAATTTAGATAAAAATAATTCAAATAAGTAAAGCATTAAGAATTGAAAGTATATTTAATATTTAAAATGACAAGTGAATTAAATAAAAAAAAAAGAAACTACTAAAAGTAAGTCCCAATACGCATTGAGCTGAGTTGAGTTGAATCATGCATTTGTTTACTTGAATCTAATAAAGTTAAATAAGTTTGAACTTTTGGAATTGGAACTTAATTATTAAATGAGTTTAATTAAAGCTAAAGAAATTTTGATATACTATATAATTTTTTATCAAATAAAAAAAATATAAATTTCAATAAATATATATAGAAAATAATCATGATGTTTGAGCATAACTTAATCACTGCACATGTAATAACATAAATAGAAAATTTATTGTTAGAAATATCAATTTTTTAAAACATCAATTTTTTCACTTAACTCAAACATAAATTATTTAAGGCATCAGAATTACAATTGTCTTTACCTTTCTTTTTCCTTTTATAAAATGGGAATAACATAATTTTAATGTTAATATCAAAATATTTAATAATTAAATTAGTTAATAATTTAATAAATTTATAAACAATATTGAAAGAAAAAATATATATAAAAAAATCGTTCACATTCACTAACATCATGAATTTTATTTTATGAGATTTAAACTTGGCTTGTTTAGATTTTTGTTATTCATTTAGATCCGTATTCATTTAATTCCAACACAAATTAAATTTTTTACAGGTTAAACTTCATAAATAATTTTATTCATTTATACTTTTATGTGTGAGTGAAATATAATATATCATACTTTTTTTTTTATTCATTTCAACCAATCTAAAGGTTAGAAAAATAAAAAAAAAATACTGTGTATTATAATAATTATAATTATAATTATAATATAATAATAGGGTATTGAAAAGAAAAACGAAAAACCAGTAGGCCATAGTCTAAGGCAGTATTGCGAACAAATTTTGAGTTTTCCACCAGAAATCCAGAAATGAGAAAACCGCCTCACCTGCAAACTCTAATCTGTGCTGTAAATTTCTAATTAGGATTAAGACTACCTTAATACACATTTATAGTACCACTAAACCTTTCCTCCTTTGCTTCCCTCTCTCTTCTCGCTGTACTTCGCTTGTCATTTCTCCAAAAATACACTACACCCTTTACCTGTGAGAAATACTTATATCTTCCTACTTCATATCCCTGCAGACTTATAAACTGCTGCACCAAACTCTCTCTCTCTCCGCACGGCCCTTTCTCTCTCCTTCGTCCTCCGCACCAAACACCATGGACTCATAGCAAAGCAAAAACATTAACTTTGCTCCTTTTGTTTTTCTCTCTCTTTCGGTGACATGGCGTACCACAACCACCATCTCTCTCATGACCTCCCCCTCCACCATTTCACTGACCAACAGCAGCAGCAGAACCAGCCTCTCTCCGACAACTCGTTGCGGACCATATTGTCCGACGACCCGACCACCAAGTCCCGTTCCGATCCCCACCACCAACACCCTCTTCAAACCGCGCCCAATTGGCTTAACAACGCCCTCCTCCGCAGCCAGTACAGCGACAATACTAACAACGCCGCTGCCAACAACGGCGGCACCAATTTCCTCAACCTCCACACTGCCGCCTCTGACTCCAACGGAGCCGCTTCCCAGTCCTCCAGCCAATGGCTGGCTCGCCCGATCCTCCACCGCAACCACAGCGAAGTCATCGACGATGTCGCCGGGGGGGACTCCATCATCGCCGGCGCCACCTTGTCTCATGAATCCGCCGATTTGAAGACCAACAGCGATAATCTCAATAACAAGGGCGACGCGGTGGTCGTGGACAGCGGTGGTGGGCCCGGCGATGGATTGATGAACTGGCAGAATGCTCGGTGCAAGGCGGAGATTCTGGCACACCCGTTGTACGAACAGCTTCTGTCGGCCCACGTGGCGTGTCTGCGGATCGCCACCCCAGTTGACCAGCTGCCGAGGATCGATGCTCAGCTTGCGCAGTCGCAGAATGTGGTGACTAAGTACTCGGCGCTGGGACATGGGATTCAGAGCATGGTCGGAGATGATAAGGAACTCGATCAGTTCATGGTAATTTTTCTAAATTTCTGTTGCATATATTTGATTTTTTTTTTATTAATTCTTAAAAGGGGTGACCCTTTTTTTGTGGGATTTATTTAAAATTTCGTGATTTTTCTGCTTCTAAGTTCTGCCGTTTGCGTGTCAATTAATGGGTGGAGTGCATTACGATTTACAAATTGGAGCCAAAGGAAAATTACAGGTTTTGCGGATGTGGTTATTTTTCCAACTATAAGGTTTCTTGTTTAAATCTTAATTTGAATAATCCTGGTTTAAGGATTTCATACAATGTCCTCTTGGATGATTAAGAACCTGATGAGGAGTCTAATCTTTTGTTAGCATGTTAATTATCAGCAACGGAGAAGCAAAGGGGCTGGGAGTGTTGGATTTTTCCTATTATTGTTTGAAAATTTGTGAAAACAAATCAAAATTTGGTTATCCATTAATTGGATGGATAGAGAGGAAGCAATTGGACAGCCTTGAGTTGGAATTTGACTGAGGCTTGCAAGTCAATTTTTTTCTTTTTAAAGGAAGAAGACCGGGATTTGCACGAGTTCTTGTTTGTAAAACTGGGATGACTTTAAGGCAGCTTGGCTGTCATGTTTTCTTCTTCGTTTCTCTCTCTCTCCCTCTCTCCAATTTCTTCCATGAGCCTTCTAGGATTCATCGTATTCGGTTGAGTCTAGAAGGTTCTAATCACAAGGATGAGCTAATTTGAATGAGCATGTGATATACGCCGTGCATTTCTTGATTATCATCTGGAAAATTGCTCGAATATTATTTATTCGAGTGCGCGGTTACTCCAATTATGACAGACAAAGTCGTCCGACACATGCAAAGGTTGTATACTGATGATGCTTTCTTGATTCTGCAGTCGCACTATGTTTTGTTGCTCTGTTCGTTCAAGGAACAATTGCAGCAACATGTGAGGGTCCACGCAATGGAAGCGGTGATGGCTTGTTGGGAAATAGAACAATCTCTTCAAAGTCTAACAGGTGCTTAACTCATTCAGTTTCACTTCCTTTTTTTGCAATGTCTTGAATATTTTTAATTAGCTTGTAATATTCGGTATGCTTCCTAGATTTTAGTATTATGCTCTGCGATTTCTTAGTATAATTAAGGAGTGATTCTGTTCCTTGAGAGTTTAAGAGAATTAATCATAGACAATGCCAAAACTATATATACCAGTAACTAGTTCAGCTACTGAATCTACGCTTTAAGAGATCAGAATGAATTGTAGTTTCAATGTGTTCGCTACTATTCCCTGTTTTTGAATCCTAACCAATGTGTGCTCTAGGGAGATTTGCGATCCTCATATTCACTAAAAATGGTACACTTGCCTCTTTCAGCTTGATATAAACTAATTTTACCTATTTATATTTTGTCCACTTAAAAATCCATGTGCATACCATTTCCTACATGCAAAGAGCAGAGTGCTTTTTGTAATTTGTGGGTACTAGTTAACAAATATCATAATCTCATCTCATTTGAACTGATTATGGCTGTCAAAATGAGTCAAAATGTATGGATTATGTGGATCAACTCGCAGATTGGAACAGATTGAATTGTTTCAATTCTAGCCCATTTTCATTGCAAGCTTATATAGAGCAGTCTACATCGACCATAGTCCGCATGGACCTGGTCTAGTTCGGTCCAGTTCATAGATCATTTGGACCAACCCAAGGACCAGATCATTCAAAATTTGGTCCATTTTTATTGCAGGTCTATGCAAATGGGTCTGCATGAACTTTCGGTTTGGTTTGATCTGTCCATTTGGCAGCTCTAGAATTATTGTCACTTCTTACATTTTTGTCATGTCAATCATGTACACACACAAACTAGTGGGTATTGACACATGACATAATTTGATTCAAACTGGCCTCATTCTCACATTTGGTCACATTGGCGGTGGGTGTGCTTCCTGCACACACAATTTTTCGCGAAAGTGCACTGCATTTTGCAGTTGGTTGGTGTCAGTTAGTGTATGTCACAATCTGTTTCAGCCTCTCATATCATATTCTATTTCGTGAGCAATGAATGCAATTTAGTGCACAAATTTAGGCGTATACGAAATTTTGGGAACAGGAAAAGCACATTGCTTTTATTTGTAATGGTGGGTAGTGGATAACCCTTAAATTGTTCCCACATGAACAGGAGTATCACCTGGAGAAGGTACAGGGGCGACAATGTCCGATGACGAAGATGAGCAAGTGGACAGTGATGCCAACCTATTTGATGGGAGTTTGGATGGAGCAGACAACATGGGATTTGGTCCTCTTATCCCGACAGAGAACGAGAGGTCCCTCATGGAGCGTGTCAGGCAAGAACTAAAGCATGAACTCAAACAGGTAATGCAGTCAGTAGCTTTTTTACTGTCCCCATGTGTTTTCTGTCCATTCCCATGTGACTGATCTGTAATTTTTTCTATAAATGTAGGGTTATAAGGAGAAAATTGTGGACATAAGAGAAGAAATCTTGCGAAAGAGACGAGCTGGGAAGCTTCCCGGTGACACCACCTCTGTACTTAAAGCTTGGTGGCAATCACATTCTAAGTGGCCTTACCCTACAGTAAGTTTGGCTTTTGAGAACTGATTATTGACATTACTGCATTTTGGGAAATAACTATTGGTTTTACAAGAATTAGGCATTCCGCAATTTTCCGAGTGCTCTCCTTATAGGCATTTTAAAGAACTAGATCTTTGATTTTACTTCTTAGTAGTGCAGTGATGCCTAATGATACATAAGGGTTTTATTTTTCATCATGTTTAGAGTTTGAACTTAGGACTTTGTGCATGTATGTTAAGTGAATTATTACTTCACCTATTATTTAAAAAAAAAATTATATGTCTAAGAATAAACCAGTGTAATTCATCAATTTTTGTAGCAGGAAACCTTAAATGTTACTGTCTAGAGTCAGTTGATGCCAGAAGCTCAGAACTTAGAATGCAGATATAGCATAGACCCAACTTTATCTAATCAATTCTGTGCTATTTCAGGAGGAAGACAAGGCAAGGTTGGTGCAGGAAACTGGTTTGCAATTAAAGCAGATAAATAACTGGTTCATTAACCAGAGGAAGAGAAACTGGCACAGCAATCCTTCAACTTCAACGGTCTTGAAGAGCAAACGCAAGAGGTAAACCTCGTCAAAACAACCCCTCTTACCAACTTGCATCTTAATGAGCTTTGCACCAACCTTGATTTGAAAAAGAAGTAATGCAGGTGACAACAGCGCTGATCGTTTTGTGTAAATGAAGCAATCTCTGAATTTACTTTCTTCGATCTTTCTCTCTGCCAACGTATGAATTACGGGGCATGAAAATTATCACTTGGTGCTTCAAGGAAGGCTGTTATGAGAGAGAACCAGATTTTGCTGCTTCTGCTGGAGGAACAAGATAGAACGCAGGTGAAGAGCTAATGTTGAATGACCCAGTTTACGTATGCTTTTTGGAAGGCCTGCAGATAGCTTTAGTACATGTGATATGCAGCGATATATTTATAGGAAGTTTTAAGTAGGAATTGTATACCCAAACCAATTGGGGTTAATTTGCGGGCTTATTATTTTTGTTGTTATATTAATGCTTGTGAAATATGAATATAAATATAAATATATAACAGGTGAGGGTTGTGGGTGTACAGTAATAATCAGTGCATTTTTCCTTAGAAGTCACGTATACTAATTTTCTTTTTTTTAAGGAAAATAAAAAATGAATGAGTTGTGATATATGAATGTTTTTTTAAGGGATTAATACATTATATTCACCTGTGATTTTCTTTGCAATCTATTTACTTGTGACTTAAAAGTATTAAAAAGAAAATACATGTGATTTATATTGATAATATTTTGCTCACTTATGTTAAATTTTTATTCGAAGTAAGTAAAAATTAATAAATGATCATGTGTTCTTTTATCATCCCTATTTTCTTAATTTTTCCTTTTTATACTCAATATCCTCTTCTATGAAAATTGGGGAGCAAACTGAACGGATATTTTAGAGTAGTGAAAAATCTCCCGCTAAAACTTATGGGTTGTCAAGGCATTCTGTAAATAATTGGAAAATCATGATGAGAGGGAATCATATGTCATGCTTGAAGAACCAACAATTGCTTGATTCCATTGAAATTAATGTTGAGAGGAAATTTTGGTATTAGATATGGGATTAGGAAAGAAATGGAGATTTGATGCAAGTCAATTTTTTGGGAGGAGGAGGCAAACGGTATGTGCTAGATTTCATTACATTTGAGCAGAAAACAACTATGGATAAGTAAAGTGTTAATTGGACAAATTATGGTCTATGCTTTACACTTCAGATAAATAGATTGTTTATAGGGTTAGGTCACAGGTGAATAAAGTGTATTCATCCTCCTTCCCCTCTTTTTTTTCTTTTTTTTAAATAAAGTAACAATACACTAATTCTATACAAGGAAGCAAAACATTAAATATAGATATTAGTTATGATTTTAAATTATGCTCTGTACTCACAACGATACTGTTACAGATTATTCCATAATCATAATTTTTGATAATTTTGATCCATAATATTTGTATTCTTTTCATTTGTAATTATGTTAATTAGTGTAGTTACAACCATAATGAGCATCGTAGTATAAAATCATAATATTAATTTTTTTAAAAAAAATTATTTTGTATACAAAGCCTAGTGCAATTGGTGTAAAGTTTGAAAGTCCTATACTTCTATCCACCCATTGCACAAAATATATAATTCAATTTGCAGTGTATATTAAAGTTTCGTTTATAACGTTGAAAAGTATTTTATATATAGATATATATGAATCAGTGATGTGTTATTTATATTAAAGGTTAAGCATAATATTTAGAAGTTTAAAAATTAAAGAAAGTAATTTTTTTTTAAATAAAGGAAGTCTTTTTTTTAAGGTCTTCATATTTAATATTAAATATTTAAAATATTTTTTTTAAATTTTAAGATTTTATAACTATATTTTACAGAAAATACATAAAACAATCAAAACCGAACTTTCCTTCAATGAATTTGGGCACTAAAATGTCCCTTCAAGCGATTGTAATGCCATTACCAATAGTCGGGGACGGTGTGACTTTTTTGCATGGAATTTGTAAGTGAGAAAATCAATAGCGGTTTGATTTTTCATCGATTGATTTGAGGATCATGATGACTTCCTCGATGGATGGATGGATTTAGATTGCGGAAATTTGACGGTCAAGAGTAAATTAGAATCATCATACTATACATTAAAATTTTTCCCTCCAGAAGTTTTTTTTTTTTTTTTTTATAGGCACATGCTGTGATGATTTTATTTTCCGCAAAAAGGAAAAAAAAATTCAACCATTTATCGGGATTTCATTTTATGGTTATATAGCAATCAATTTTATAATCAATTCTACCATTAATGATGAGAGTCAATAAGTGTAACATATATTTAATAATTTTCTCTTTTTATATAAACATCCATTATCCTCTAACAGGTGACGGTTATGTTCAATACATTCTAATTTGACATGTAATTGATTAGTATAAATTAAATCATGAATTGCTTTAATTTAAATGTTTCATTAAAATTTATGTACTATCATATTATTAAACTAAATGTAAAATATAAATTTATAAAGGGTTTAAATATGATGCATTATCAACATAAAATATTTTACATTAATAAAAAGAAGACATTTTATCCAAAAAAAATAGTAACTATGAATTTTTCACAATAATAAAAGAGTTTTAATAATTTTTTATTAATATAGTAACATATGAATAAGTGATAATGTGAAATTAATGTATATTAATAATGAATTAAATTTAAATTTATTTATAAAGTAATTATAAATTTTGCATAAAGAAATATAAAAAAAAACCCATCATTAAAGTCAATAAAATTTGAATTTTTTGAATATGTGAGAAAAATCCATCCAAGCTCTACCTTGTTTAATCGTTTTCTTTTTCTTGCTGATGATTCAAATGATCATTGAATGGAATTTATTGTAAATGTTTTTTAAGATTTCCACTGTATTATGCTCAAATTTTAGTTTTGATGGACTTAATTGCATATCCTTCAATTTTCGTAGGCTTGAAATATTATTACTTAAGCAAGTAATAAAATTTAGGCTCCATTTTACACAAATATCTGATAAATTATTTGTAAATGTTTTTCTAAGATTTCCAATGTATTATACTCAAATTTTAGTTTTGATGGACTTAATTGCATATCCTTCAGTTTTCATAGGCTTGAAATATTATTATTTAAGCAAGTAATCAAATTTAAGCTCCGTTTTGTACAAATAACTAATAAATTAGTTAATAACAAATAAGTTAGTTAGTAATTAATAAGTTAATTAATAACTAATAATTAATAGTTGATAAGCTACCTAATTATTTAAAAAAATTTTCATAAAATTAACTGAAAAGGATATATTATAAATATATATAATTAAAATAATTTATATTTATTTAAAAATTAAATTATATTAAAGTAATTAATAAGTTTAAAAATAAAAATATAATATTTAATATTTAATTAATTATATTTTATAAACTTATATATTTATTTACTTACATAACTCTTATTTTATTATTTTTCATAATAAAATTATAATTATTTAAAATATAATTTAAGTATTTATTTACATACATATTTTTATATATTTATAATTTAAAATTAGAATATAATTATGTTAATTGTATTTTATAAAAAAATATTTAAATTTATATTATAAAAGGCATAAGTTGTAAACTAATAAAAAAAATAAAGATAGATTTGAAAAGAATTCAGAAAAATAGTACTTTATATTCTAGATAATTTATTAAATTAGAGTTTATTTTTTTTATAAGATAATACGAAAAATATTTCTAGATGTTAACTTATAACTTATTAATTAGGTTAATAAAATATAAGTTAACTTATTTATTACGCGAAACAAAACTTTAATTTATTGTTTACATTGAAAAATTAAACTATATCAAGTAAGTTTTCTCGTGTCTATTAAATTCATCAAATCCCTAATTGTAGGAGTTGATATTACATTTGGGGGCATTGCACCTTTTTTTCCTTACTTGCTTGCAATTTATAATTTAAATCTATCTGTTTTTTTCGGTGAGGAATTATATTTTGAACCAAGTTTGCTTATAGTTAAGATTGGTTTTACTATGTAACAATTTCATTTGCAATGTGAAGCTAATTACGTGTCATTAAAATCATTTTCCCAATCAATCTCTTTTATTCCATTTGGACCGACCATCGGCATTGTTCTTGGACGATGGTTGCATTGAATCCATTCTTCAAGGATTCTTATTGTATTTGCTGATGGCAGATGTAGGTTATATGTATATCCTTTCTTCCTTTTTTATTTTATTTTATTTGTATTCTTCTCCCTTTTCTCACTGTAAACTTTTCTACAGATATTTTTGTGTTCTTCTCTAAAAGGCAAGAAGAGGGAAATATATACAAAATGCATTAGTTTTGCTTACTAATTGTCTTTCTTATACTTTCAATTGTTTAAGTGGGTTGTTATGATTTTATAATAGTAATAATAATTAGATAGCAAATGTATTTTTCTATTTGAGGATACAAGGTTACTAGAGATGAGTACCTTTTTAATGAATGTTCCTTGAATAGTTTTGTGATTTATTGGATAAAGTTACATTGCACACAAGTTAAATTGAATTTGATTGTATTGGCCTTAGATATTAATTTTTATTTATTGTTATGAGATGAAGTTTATGATTGAAACTAAAAATATTGGGTAAAAATGTACTTTGCTCAAAAGTTATTTATGTGCATTCTTGTAATTTTGATATTAAAGTTATATTTTTTTATAAAATACATATTAAGAAGAATACATATTTTCTAGCTTTGGACTATGGATTGCGATTTTTTGTATATTTTATTACACATAAAAAGCATAAAATTCTTACGCACTTACAAATTTTAAGATATTATAAAAAAATATTGCAAATTTTATAAATTTTATAAATCTATTTGGTTTGAATATGTGCAGATTATTTCTTAGTGCATCAATCTTCATAAGAGTGGAAAATTGAAAAGCGTTTTGAGGAAAATTTGATTGACGTTTCATTTTTGTATGTAAGTTATCCTTGATTGTTATTCACGTTGCACATGCACTGTGATTTGATTATGTGTTAAATTTATTATATTGATTGTTGTTATTCAAAATATACATAATGATAAGGAGGTTTGATACTGTAATTGAAGTTATGTCTATGGACGAGTCCTAGATGGAGGTTGAAAGTTTGTGTATACTTTTATAGTTTAGAAAGCACTACCAATACTTTAGAATTTGTTTTAATTTAATAATATGGTAGATGTTTTATAGTCCAATCATTTTTTCCTTTTTTTAATTGTAACCTTATCTATTTTGCTTGATAATACACATCTTCAAGGGAAAAGAATACGATGAGACATTACCAGCATAGGTATTAGCAAGTTTGAATAGGAAAAATGGTTGCAAACAAAGATTTCTACCTTAAACATTCAGAGAGATACTTTCAAGATTTAATGCTCTACAGAAAGTTGCAAAGAAATATATTATAAAAACTACTACTATGAGACAAGCGTTGTTTGACAATATGTCTATTTTACTTTGCTTGATAGCATTTTTTAAATGGGAAAAAAGGCTAAACGTACTCTTTTGTTTTATTATAGCTTCTACTCTTTAATTTAGTGATGGGAAAATTGGTAAAAGAATTAAAACAGAAGAATATTATTATATTGTACTAAATTTCATAATTCTTCATATGTATCTAATAAAAGAGAAGAGAAAAAAATGTGAGGTTCTAAAAATGCATTCAACAAGTTCCTATGACATAGTTTTGTTGTCTTCAGTCTTTTAGTAATTAAGAAAATGAATATTTTCTAGCATTTAGATGGTATATTAGTATTTTCAAATTTCAAAGTTGCTAATGCATATGATAAGTCAAGCAAATTTGGTAATGATATCATATAAATTGTTAATTTAATATATAAATAAGCATATATGCTCCTCCAATTGTTCATGATTTATTCAACCAAGTGATTCTTTGTGGTAAAGAATGTGAGAAGGCAATGATACGTGTCTAACTCAATTTTTGCTAACTACTTCTATTTTGGGATTTAAAGAATAAGGGAAGATCTAGCTATATGTACACTTCTAATGCAAGGTTAGTGCTTGCACTATGTCCTTTCAGATGTAACTTTATTAATGTATTAACTTTTTCTTTTCATTAAAAAAAATTATTTTGTGTTTTTTTTGTCCAGAGAATACCTCTATCTCAATCTTCTTTAATTCAGATAATTTTTTATTGTACATAATATATTATTGGCTTATAATTTCTTAATATATTTATTCACCTAATATAAAAAATATACAATAAATTCATAATTGATAAAAAAAATTGCCTTGTGTATCGCATGAAGTGTTTATCTAGTTAATCTATTATAGCCAATTATGCCATACTTATAAAATTATCTTAACCAAAACAATGAGGGTCAGGGATATCTATTTAGTGGGAAGAATTATATCATATTTATAAATTTTTCTTAACTAATAAAATGAGAGTCAGGTATATCTATTCAACGAGGATAAATCTTTGCTTTTAATTTTATAGGTGAAAATATTCTTTAAAATTACACATATAGGATAAGAACATTAGTTTCTCTTTTTAAAGAATTTCTCACAAGAAAATCAGTCAGATTCATTTTATTTGTCGCATCAACCTCAAACATCGTGTCCTAAATATTCATTTATCACTCCACGGTACTTACTATGGTACCTTTAGGGGTTTGGTGCCCAGGGTGGTGTGGTAAAATACAAGCCACTGAATGAGATTACAAAAGTCTTAGCATTGACTTAGTAATCTCATCCAATGGCCTGTATTTTGCCACACCACCCCAGGTACCAAACCCCTAGGAGCACCTTAGACTTCACCTCACTCCACAATCATGAGTGATAATATATTCATTTGTTACATATTGCTATAGAATTATAAATAGAGATAGGTGGATAGATCTCGGTTAAAGTTAATATTGATATTTATTTTAATGTGATGGGTATTTCTAAAATTATTTAAAAAATTAAGATGATTAGTTATAAGTATAATTAACATCTATTTAAATGCGGTAATATTTATGAAATTATTAAGAAACATAAAATATTAATTTTTTACTTAACTAACATAAAATGTATGACACTTAAAGGTTACAAAGAAATGAAAAAATTTAATATGTCAATTTAAGAATTAATTGACATCTGACAGTATTGCAAGTATGTTAAGAAAAATGTTAAACTTTAACATGTTGATTTTGAATGTAATAAACATTTAAAGTTATATCATTTATGAAATAATTAGAAAATTAAGAAAATTTAAGATGTTAATCTTGTACATACCTATCATTTAAAGATATTCAAATGATTAGTTGGAAAATATAAAAAAGTAAATACATGGGTTTTATATGTAATTAACATCTAATGATATAACAACCATTAGTTAATTGGAAAATAATGAAATAGAAGGCAACACTTTTATGTTAATAATTAATGTCTATTATTTTTTAAACTACCTATAAATTTTGCTCCACTCTAAAAAATGAAACCATTCTATGATACCTTTGCCTTCATTGTCTAACTTAAGAGTTTGGGTGGAATATAAAGATAGATCACCCATCATTACTATACATCTAGAAATGGTGTGAATCTTGTTGAAGTACTCCATTCATTCTCTAATATTATTTTCAAGGAATGAATGATAAGATGCTTCACAAAGATTTGCAACAAGAATGAGTGGGTTGTCTTCATATTTCACCTAATTGTAGAGTTAGTAATGGAGATTAATGTATTGTTAAAACTTCTAAGTTGCAAATGAGATAAATATATCAATCCTCAATTTGTAGGAAGTTATAGCATTAAAGATAAGTTAAATGATACACATACTTATAAATTTAGTTTAGGTATTATATTGTAAAATATATTACTTTTTCTGCGGTATTACATTCATGATTTAGTGTATTTTTGGTGTAGGTTGATGACCATTTTGTTAAAAATATATATGTAATGATTTGGAAAACAATAAATGTTAGTGTAAATTTTTAGAATTATTTATATATCCTTTCTCACATGTTTATACTTTTTAGACAAATTATTTGTCTCTTTTCTCATTTGTATATTTAGCATTCAAATTATAAAAACAATGGTTATAATACAAATAATTGACATCTTATTTATACTATAAAATAGATTATTGCAATTAAATTGTTGATATCATTATTGTTTTATATCAATTAAGTTTACACTAATTAAATTTGGATAAAATCTCAATTATTCTCTATATATTAGTTATTTAATTGTAGATAATGCAATTGATATAAAAAAATACATTATCATTTGATGTCAACTTTTTTATATAAATAATTGACATCTAAAATCATGAGTGTGATGGCATTTTCAAAAATATAATACAAATAACTGATATCTTATTTGTACTATAAAATAAATTATTGCAACTAAATTGTTGATAGGATTATTGTTTTATATCAATTAAATTTACACTAATTAAATTTGGATAACATCTTAGTTACTCTTTATATATTAGTTATTTAATTGTAGACAGTGCAATTGATATAAAAAAATACATTATGATTTGATCTCAATTTTTTTATACAAGTCATTGACATCTAAAATCATAAGTGTGATGGCATTTTCAAAAGTATAAGAAAACTTTAAATATAAGTTTAAAAAAAAGTGTTTTCATCTTACTAGACTTTGAATGCTAGTTCCTAACATAACTAATATCTAAAATCATTAGAATGTTGGCATTTTCTAAAATATGAAAAATATTTGGATGTTGGTTAATAGTAAAAATAGATGTGTATTTTTTTTTCTTACTTAAGTTTAGATGTTGAATCTTAAAATAACTAATATTTAAAGTTATGTGAATAGTGACATTTTTGAACTATAAATAAAGTACATCTCATTTGTTTTTCTCATTATTACTCTTAATTTCTATTTTATTTGTTTTTAAGTTAAATCTCTATCTTCATCCAATCCCTACCGCAAAATTTTAAATCTCACTCTATCCTCCACCATACATGATAATGAGCTATTGATACTCCTTCAATTAACATCAATTATAAAGTAAATATCCTCTTCTTGGCCATTGATTCAAAATATAAAAGGTTGTCTTTCTTACTTTTATTTCTCAACTCTTCACATATTTCATTTATTCTATTTTTTACATTAGTTTTTTAAAATATTTTTATTTATGTTCCATTTATATAGCTCTTGATGTTGTATCTAGGTTTTTTAAAAGTTTATTATATATTTATAAAATGTTGCAACATAATCCGAAATCAATTGAATAATAATGACAAATGGAGAAAAAGTCAAAATAAAAAGTTCATAAAAATGTTCATTTTTGGTATTTAGCTATTTACAAATAGATCTAAAAAATTTACTTGAAATAAAAAAGTCATCCTAAATAGACAACTGAGTGAGAAATTATAACTTTTCAAAAATTTTAAATTAAAACATTATTTTTTGTGAGATATTGAATTTATTCAACTTTTATTGTAAATATTCTAGTAGAAAAGTTAAAAAATAACATTAAAAAATTATGTAAACACTTCACATGAATTTTTTTCAAAATTTTAAAAAGAAAGACGCTAAAAAATGACATTGTAACTTTTTTTAGTCAATTATATAACTAATATCAAAATTGACATATAATGGCATTCAATTAAATATTAATTGAAAATTGATATATAATCCATTAAACATATTTGTTTATTTAACATAAAACATATACATTAAATTTATAGTTGGATTATAAGTAAATTTACAGTTAGTAATGAAAATTAATGAAAAAAATTTAGCATTGGATTTAAAGATAGTTTTTCTATTGGCAAATGAAACTCTAGGAATCATATTTATGATGTGAATTAAGTAGTGAATTTTTCAACTTAAACCTATATTTATTAATAATTCTTTCACTAATTTTTTTTTTGGATTTCCATAATTTTCCAATTTAGAAGTTTGTTCATCACTAATTCTATTAATAAAATTTACTATTGGAGTTAGCGATGAAATATAAAAAATTAGGATTTCAAATTAATAATGGATTTAGATATGAATTTGTGCACAAAAAATTACAAGTTTATTTGGTGGTGAAGTGATTTTTTCTTGAAAATTAGCATTATAATTAGCAATAGGTATTGATAAATTCATTGCTAATGCAAATGCACCATTTCATTAAATATTAATTAACAACAAATATTATTTATTAAAATTCAATACTAAACTTCCCATTTTCCTCTCTCTTATTCTCGCCTCCTTCCCTCCTCCTCTAGCATCACTATTCTAGTAGGTTTCCTTTGGTTGCCTTCATTATGTTAACCTTACCTTGTTAAGCATTTTAATTAGTGAGTTTTCTTTGTTTAATGCCATGTTGTTAGTTTTTTATTTTTTAGCATTTAGTTTTATAATTTTTTATGTATTGTAGTTATATTTATTGTATTGAATATTTTTATATTTGATTGTTATATTATTGATTATTTTGTAAAAAAAAATCTTTGGATTTTTTTATTGAAAAGTTGTAATTTTTTTTCTTTTTTAGTTAGTGCAAAAAAAGTTATATTTTATTAATGTATTATATTATTTTATTTTCTTATATGACAAACACTTGATAGTTGATAATAATTGTGCAACTTCTTACAAAGTCTTATTTACAAAATAAGCACATCTAATATAAGTTGTATTATTCTTAATATGTAAATTTAATGATAAAAGAAAATATAGATTATTATTTTCTTTGAAATTGATAAAAACCATTATATTTCCTATTTATCATGATATTTTGTATCTTTTAAATTGCTTGCCTAAGTGAATGAGTTAACATGTAACTTATAAATATTGTTGTGGGTTTTCATGAACATGATAACTTAGGCATCCTATTGTTTGATTATATTTCTTTTTTTATCTCAATATCCATGTTCATTTAAGCTAAGAACACATTTATCATTGGAACTTTATTATGTTGTGGTTGACTTTGAACCATCCTACCCTTAGAGATTTCGAATTCTATTTTCTATTTAGTTTTCATGAATGGAAAACTATCTTGTTTAATTAGATATGCTTTGTTCTAGTAGATATTTTTACAAGGTTTTGTTAATAATAACTTTAAGGATAAAAAATATTGCCATGAACATGAAAATAAGGAATTGCTTTAATGATACCACAGTCCAAAAGAATTTTAGCGCTATCTAATTCCTCCATTATGAGCCTACCCTTTTCTTCAAAGTCATAAAACTTGCATTAAGCTCCTTAGCTTCTTATATTATAAGGATATAGAAGTGCTCCATCCTTCTACAATTAAGCTCCCTGACTTCTTATATTATAAGCATATAAAAGTGCCCTAGCCTCCTACAATTAAGAAAGCATTAAATAATTATAATGAAATAATATAAAACATTGCTAAGCCAATAAAAAATATGTTTTTTTTTATATCTTACATATAATGCAAAAGATTTGTAACTTACAAAAATATCACTTTTTTTTAGCTTGAATATGATGTTCTAGATCATGCAACGAGTCACCTACTTTTTTTTTCTTTTCAAATTGAATGTGCTATTTCATATTAATACTTATGACTCACCTTTTTAGAGTAACTTAAATCCTACCATTTGCTAGGTTTAAATCTTAGGAATGAGTTAACGAGTGTCCCTGACATATGGCTAAGTATTTTATAGATATTAACAAATTATACAAATTAAACTACAAATTAACAGTACACATGTACTTAGTTTCCTTTTTAATTTATTCATTGTTACTTCCCTCACTCCATACCCTTTGTTAGGAGAAGTCATCTCATTAACACCTAGTATTTTCACATTTAGTGATACAAGTTTTTTCTTATTTGATTCTCCTAAAAAAGAGGTTATACCTTTGTTGATTTGGTGGTAGTAAGGATAAGAGTTAACCTAAGATTCTCTTTGGGCCACTTGTGGATTATACTTAGTTTTCAACAGTGTAAAACTTCAAAAAGAATCTTCGGTCACCTTTTCTCTCTACAATCACTAAAATCAGTAGAAGTGTAACCTTTTTTTAGGAGAACTAAATAAGAAAGAATTATATTGTCAAATATGACAATACTAATTATTGGTAAGATATTTCTCCTAGTAATAAGCAAGGAGTGAGAAAAGTAATGGTGAATAAATAGAAAAGGAAAGTAAATGCATTTGTATTGTTAATTTCTATGATTTATTGATATCTGTAGAGTACCTGACAATGTGCCAGAGACACCTACTAGCACATCTTTAGGGTTTATACCTAATTGATGTAGGATTTAGGTTGCATTCGAAGGGAAACTCATAAATATTGAAGGAAAATAACACATTTAAACTAGAAAAAGGAAAGAGGTGACCTATTTCATGATGTGGAATGACACATTCAAGTTAAAAAAATGTAATCCTTTTGTGGATTAGAGATCTTTTACATTATGTATAAGTTATAGATGATATTTTTTTATTAGGATAGCAATATTTTATATTACTTCACTATAATTATTTAATGCTTTCCTAATTGTAGAAGGAGGATGTAATTCTACTTACCTATAACATAAGTAGCTAAAAACTTAATGTAGATTTTATGACTTTGAAGAAAAGGTATAAGATATTGGATATTTAAAGGTGGTTGCATAATCAAGAAAATGAATAGTGATGAAAATTTCCTTACATTGTGATATCTTTGAACCAGTTCCTTACTTTCATGCTTATGACAATAATTTTTATCCTTAAACCTATTCTTAGCAAACCTTTGTAAAAATATTTGTTCTTTCTTCCTAACTGGTACTTTCAAATTCACTCCATTAACTTAGCAGTGAATGAATTAAAATAATGTTATTTTTGTCCATTTTGAAATGGTAGTTTGAGATAGATTATGGCCAACAAAGAATGATAGTGTAAGAGCAGCGATTTACTTCCTGGCATTTGATGGTTGAATAACATAAGTGCAACATTAATATGTTGTTTAAGAGCTAGAAATTCAGGATTTTTATTTTTGTTTTCATATATATAGATATCATATATCAATTTTTTAAGGATATTTATTGATTTTTAGTGTATTTTTACTTAATAAATAAAATATTCACATTCAATTTTATTTTATAAATCAATTTTATTTGATGAAATTCAATTAGAGTATTTTATTATTAAAAAAATTTAGACTTTATAAAATTTAATTAAGCGTGATGTTTGCTGTTTGGATTACTACAAAAATGAGTGATATATTAACAAAGTACATAAAATTAGAAATAACATTTTGAAGACAACACCACTAAATTTGTAGGAATTTCTTAATTTAACAACACATTTACCAATAATTTAAAATTAGCAACAAATATTTTCATTGCTAAATTTCTATTTAGCAATGAATTTAATTTTGCAATTGAAATATATATTGCTAATTCGCATTTTAGGGATGGAGATTTTGTCACTATCTATAAATTTAACAATGAAAAAAGAAAAACATTGCTAATTCTATCTTTTTATACTTTCCTTTTGTCATCATTCCACCAAATTGCAACAAAAATTAATTTATTACTAATTCAATTATCAATATACTGTTTATTAATGTTTTGTTTTTTTCACTATTTTTATCATTAAATATTTTAGCAATGGAATTTTTTAGTGCTAATTAATATTTTTTTTGTAATGTTGATAAAAAAAATAGCTTATACATTGCATGGGTTATTTAATCAGTTATTCTTGTATAATCAATTATACTATACTTACAAAATTTTCTTAACCAAAACAACGAGGGGTAAATATACCCATTTATTGGGAAGAATTATTTCATATTTATAAAATTTTTTTAACGAATAAAATGAGAATTGAGTGTATCTATTCAATGAGGAGAAATCTTTGCCATTAATTTTATAGGTGAAAAATTTGAGTAAACAAAATATTTAATTCTTTTATTTATGAAGGTGATAACTATTACATCTTCAAATTTTACAAATAACATTATTAATTTATTATTTTTGCATTTGTTATAATTATTTATTCATTTATTAACTAATAACACTAAAATAAATAGTAAAAATGAGGAATATAATAAAAAAGCAAGCATGTAATTAATATTGTTAAGGTGAAATTTTCAATTTACTTCAAGATTTTTTATTTATTTTAACATTGTAAGTAATGAGAAGGCCGGATAATTATAACAAATGTAAAGATAAGGAATAAATAGTGCTAGTTATATAATTTAAAGGATGTAATAATCACCACCTTTATAAATAAAGAATTAAATATTATGCTTACTCGTTAAAAAATTCTTTGGAATAGCACATACAATATAAGAACATGACTTTCTTTGCTAAGAGTATTTATCACTCCACATTCACTGTTGGTAATATAATCATTCGTTGTCTCACATTCATACATGAAAAAGCATGCTTATTTCTCGTTTCATATTCATACATGATAACTTATTCCTTTGCGCCATTTTAAGGTGAGAGAAATGAAAGCCGTATGGCCTTTAACACTACCTTCAAAAAGCTATGTGGTTCTGACACTACTTGGCCTATGTTGAACAGCTATATGAGAGATGAATTTGGGTTGTTAGAAAGGATTTTTGTCACAATGTATTAATACTTAAAAGTGACAAAGTGAAAAAGAAAAAAGGAAAAAAGAAACTGACAGAGTGATTATCTTAATGAACTTGCTTTAAACTGAAATATGCTCGTTTCTTATTATGTTGTTAATCGTTGTTGACAATACGTATCACGAAATTTTGGTTATCAAAACTGAATTTACAAGAGAGCAAGCGGTAAATAAAAAAGTTGCCAATTTAAAAGCTTAAATTTAGGAATTGAAATCTAAAATGAGGTTTTGACTCAATAAATTGGTACTGTTTGTGCTAGGATGAATGAATTTGAGGATGATATAAAATTACTTCGATCTCAAAATGTAAAACTCGAAACTTTAGCGGAACAGAAACATTATTATAATTTGTTTGGTGGCAATTTAAAAAAAAAAATGGTTACAATAGTGCAAATTGGATTTTCGCTCCTTCTAGTACAAATCAGATTATGCTAATCCTTCTCCAAAGACAAAAAATGAGGAGGATTTGTAACCAATAGTCAGGTAAGACATTTGGAAACATAATGTGCTCACAGTACTTTTGCAAAGAATGGACACCTTTGAAAATTAGCAGCTAAGATTGTATACAAGCAACGGTTAGATAATTGGCGGGGTATAAGTAGGATAAACGGTTTGTCCGGAATTTAATTTATTTATGATATAATTTAATTTATTTATTTAAGTAAGTCAAAGTAAAGATTAATAAGTAGATTTAGATAAATAAGTAAAACCTATTTTTCTATGCTTGACTCGTAACTTATCAAATTAATCTATTTAATTATTAATATATTTGCATATTATAAATAATATAATATGATATATATTATACATTATATAATATAAATACTTTAATATATATATTTGTGTATATAAACCTAATTAAGCATTAGATAATTTTGGATCTTAAAAATGTTTTAACTTATTGATAAATTTAAAAACTTATTTATATAAATAAATTTTTAATTAAATTAATAAGTCAAGTGAAATTTTTTTAATAAGTCAGGTCCAAACTTAAATTTTGACCTTATATATGCTAACATGCCAAATTTAAACCAATAATTTAAAAAATAGTCCGACTTATTTAAACTGAAAGCATAACTTAGTCAACTTATTTACACCCTTACCTCCAGTAATTCATCTTGTCTTGAACTCTTGTAAGTTAGAAGAAGCAAAAGGCTGTTTATCAAGTGTTGGAGAAATATCAATCAAATAAAAAAGAGAGTTAGATTTGAAGATGACAAAAGTTTATGTATCCAATAGATTTTATCTAAAATAATAGATATTTAACTAATGGGTCATAATTAAATTAAGAGGTCGTTTAGTTTAAAATAGGAAAAGAGAATGACATCAGGAAAGGAAATTAGGAGAAAAGAAAAGAAATGATTTCTAATTACTCAAGTCTATTTGATTTAAACAGGAAAAGGAATAAAGTATTTTTAATTTAATTTATTAATAATTATTATACTAAAAAATAATTTACTAATAATTATTGTTAAAATAATTATTATAATTATTATCTTATTATTTTTATTTTATTTACTAATATTATAATTCTTATAATTATTTAATATTAATTATTAATATCTTATTCATATTATTTTTATTATTACTCTTATTATTTCAACTATTATTAATATCTTAATAATAATTAATATTATCATAATGATATTGATTATTATTATGTATTTAATTATTATTTTTAATATTTATTATTATTTTATTAATATTATTAATTATTAATGACTTAAAAAAATTATGATATTAAAAATAATAATTATTAAAAATATTACAATATTATTAATATAATTAAATAATATTATAATATTTATTATTTATTTAATATTTAATAGTATTTAATAATATAATTTATTTATCAAATAAATATTAATAATCTTATTAATATATAATAATTATTTATTTATTATTTAAATATTATTTAGTTATATTATAATTATTATTAAAATAAAATTATTATTATTTAATCAATTATTTTTTAATAATTATTATTTTATTAATATTATCATAAATAATATTTATTATTTTATAATATTATTAATTATTTTCATGTTATTAAATATTATATATTTACTAATATTATTAATTTCATAACTATTTAATTTTAATTATTAATATTTTATTTTTATTATTATTTCAATTATTACTATATTATTTATTTATCATTTTTTGTAACAATGGTAAGTTATTATTTTATTATGAATATTTATTATTTTATTATTAGTGATTAAATTATTAATATTTATTAATATTATTAGTTTTTTATATTAGTAAATGATTTATTATATTTATTATAATAATTATTATATGATTATTTATTTTTATTTAATTAATTTTATCATATTTTATTTTTCTTATTAAACTATTATTTAATAATTATTTTTATTTTTGCTTATATTATTATTTTATAATTATAAATTATTATTATCATTATTAATAAACTCAAAATCCATAATAAGGAAATGAGATTCCTTAAGGATTTGAGGAGAATCACTATTCCTTAGTTGGGTAATTCCCATTAAAGGAAAATGAGAAAAGAGAATGAATTTTTCTTAAATCAAATAAAAACAAGAGGAAATGAAACTTTGTAATTCCGCTCCTTATCCTAATTACTCCCAACCAAACGGCCCCTAAATTTATTATTTAACAGTTTGGATCTAGGTCTAATTATTAGATATCCAGTAGGTTTTGAATTTTTTAGTATCACATTAGACCCATTAAAAATTACATTTAACAAGAATTAATATTATCAAATATATAAATTTTGAAATATTTAAATTTACATTAAATTATGAAATATTTTAAAATAATATTTTTTTATTTTATAATATTAGCTTATACAATATTGAAGTATTTCTGAAAATATCAATGGATAAATAATTATTCATAAATTAATCTACTATAACTTTTATTTGATAAATTCAATGATGATATAACTTATATTTATCCTAAAATTGATATGAATAATATGACTGAGTCAAAATAATTATAGATGTGAATGAGAAAATTTATAAATGGCAATGATAATTATTATCAATGAAAAAAGTATCTTTTATTTTTATTAAAAAATTTAAATTATATTCTTACTTGCAAGTTTAAATTATTAATTGAATATTATAATGTACTTAACGGATTTAGGATCCTTATAGATCCAAAGTAATATAATAAATCTAAATTTAATCAAGTTTAGGTTGAGTTTACTCAAATTTGATGCATAACCATCCCTAGTTAAATTTTTGGCTCTTTTCTCTTGGAGACATGGAGGATGATGTTTTATAGACTCCACAAATATTTTATCAGAAACATTTTCAAAGAACCCTAAAAATTCAACAAAAAGTTTTCAAGTACACTTTTAGTCAACCGGTTTGCCACAGTAGCTTTGTAGGTAGCACGCCTCCAAACTCAACCTCCTCTTCTGCTCTCATCCATTATAATTCTGAAAGGTTTTGGGATTATTCTTTCATATCCAGAATTCAGTATGGGTATGGTTACCCAAACTTTCACACAACTAGAAAAAGACGTATAAACAGAGAGAGATGTCTGCAGTCTGCAAAAGGAAGAAGGTGAAAAATAGATAGGTAAAACAGCTGGGGCAGACTTATATAGGTTTAACTTGCATAAGCCCGCATAGCATGCTCACCTGGCAGTTTGTATTTTTAGTATCTTTATTAATTATTTTTTATAATTTATAAATATATTTTAATATTTTAATTTTTATTAAATTATTTGACTAAGAAAAATTGAGTTGGAATATAGAAATTAGATTGAATTTATTAGAAAATAATTAGAATGAATTTTTTATATATATATTAAGCTTAAATTAAAAAAAATTAATTAAAAAAATTAATTTTTTTCTCATCGTTAAACTCGAGCCTATGTGATCTTGTTTGTATAAGGCTGTATTTATATTAGGTTACACATATTGATCCGTGATTACGGACTACCCGCATTACCTGCGATCATAAGTTCTGTTTTAGAAAAATTATAGGTCAACTGGTTTGACCAAAGTAAGGGAAATTCAATTTTTGACCCGTTAAATGGTTTTTATGGTCTCTAAGTAGTTGGATTTTTTTGTTTTTAGCTTATGAAACCCAAGTGGGTGAACAAAAAATACTACCTGTTATCGAGCCAATAATCACTCACTTATTACGCAAATTGCAACCAGGAAAACGTCGAATGATAAATTTTTTTTTCCTTCCATTAATATTAGCTATCAAATATTCTAAGGGTTGAATTAGGTAAAAGAATTTCTTTTCTTTTTCAAAATTTCTCTGAATATAATTTCAATTAATCTTATATACAATATGAAGATATTTAAAACTTCAAATTTACCGATCCAAGAGTCTTTTAGCAATAAATCTTCAAATTTTAGATCAATTATTGGACAAAAGGTCTAAGGAGGAGGGCAGAAATAAACTTTATGTATTATATTATATTACTAATGGGATCGAAATTTTTATTCATTATATTATTTATATATAATAAATAAATACAAATATATTTTTTATTATTAAATTTATTTAAATTTGCGAAAACTTACCTTGTGTATTTATGGAACTTAATTCGTTTAAACACGAATCGTTTAAAATCAAATTTAAAATGAATTGTTTGTGAGTTAGTCCTGAACTACTTACTAGATTCATTTATATCCCTAAATTACAACACATTACCATAAAGCTAATTGGGAGATGAATGATTCCATAGGTCTCAAGAAGTTTATCTGCAATTTTACAAGAGAAAATAACAAAATTTAGAACATGCCCCCATAGAATCAACTGTCATGTAATACCTCAAAGGAATTCGAGCTTACTCGATCTTGTCCGCACGAGGCCTGCTTGCGACCGGTGACATCGCACAGCACAGTCACCAATAAATCTTTTTTCTATTTTTGCATTCTTAGTTTACGTTACATATCAATTATGAACTATATAGTATCTCTTTCAAAAATATGGTATATTATTAATGCAGTATTATATTACTATGTTATTAAATTTTATTGTACATTAAATTTATTTTTTAAAAAAATAAATTTAATATATTATGCAATAATAAATTAATGATTATATTTAATAATGTGTTGATATATCACTGCATTAATGCAGCATATTACAAAATTTTCTCTTTATAATTATCCAAAAATATATATAATGCCTCTTTATGGCTAATAATAGCCTGAAATACTTCACAAATTTTATTATCTTAGCATACCCATCACTAAAAAGTCAAACTCAACACGTATAACTTCAATTTGCGCTCAAAAAACAAAAACTAGGACTTAAATTTGAGGGTGTTTGATTGGTTGAAGTAGGATCAAAAGGATAAAATTTAGAAAAGTAGAAAATTCTTGAATTGCTTGCTTTTAAAATGGAAGAAGTTCCACTTCCCACTTGATTACTCACATTTTGTTTGGAAAGAAGAATTTTTTATGTTATTTATAAATAAAAATATAAAATTACTCTTACTCAATTTAACTAATAATCACTTTAACTTTCTATCATATGAGTTTGAAAATTATAATAAATATATTATAAAATTATCATAAATTGATTGTAATAAATATAAATATTAATTATATGAAATATAAATATTTTATTAATTACATAATAATTAAAATGAGCATTAAATATTATATAAAAATATAAAATTATACTATGATCATATATATAATATGATAATAATTTAAATATAAATAGAATTATATTTATTGTATATATCAATTGTATTATTCTATTTTTATTTTATCTGGATAACCTTTATTATTTATTATTTTAATATTCAATCACAATAATAAAAAATCATGTATTTCTCATCTATTTTATATTAATTTAAAACAATTAATTATTTAATTAATAATTAAGATGATTTAGTATATATATAATATGTATATATATAAATAAATAAAAGACATCTCAATCTTTTTTTATATACTTTTGTTTTACCCTTTTAAAATAAATTAAAAAAATTAAGATAGAACAAGATATTAAAAATATAGTTTCTTTAAAAAGGGACAATTAAAATTATTGATTTTTTATATTATAATTTTGAAAGACATATTTTTAGTTTTGATAATATTTTATGAAAAGTTCATAATTAAATGAAAAAAATGAAATTAATTTTTAATAAATATTAATTTTTCAACATCAATCAAATAACTTTAAAGATTTTTCAAAAAAATTATAAAAAATTATTTTTAACAAAATTTGGCTTATCATATGAATCAAATCACTTCTTATACTTGAACAAGTTCTATCTATTCATCACAAGCCAAGCCATTTTGTGAAATAATTACAATCAACACCACAAAGGCATCACCATCATCTAGTTTCAAATCTTAAGAACACCACAAATCTATAAAATGCAGAATTCTTGAAACAAAATAGAATAATTTCTTTTAGATCATTCCTAGATTTTATTTCTCAAATGCAACAATAGCTCCCATAAACTTTAATCTTAACACGCTTCTTTACCATCTATAGCACTTTAGCCTTACAAAACCAAAGAACAACACCATTAAACCATCCCTAAACCTCCATTTCTCAAATGCATCAATAACTCCCATAAAATTAAACCATGATAGGCTTATTTATCATACATAACATCATAGCCTTACAAAACCAGAGAAAAACATCAAATCCTAAGGACACGATACAACAAAGCAATACCGCATGAAAAGCAAATAAAGAGAACTACTGGACTGCTAAATTCTAAACTTCATAATTTACCATTCATTGTCCTATAAATAATTGTAGCACAAAACATCACTCATCAAGAGTTAGGTGGTATAACCTTCTTCCTAATCTTAAGGCAACAATATATTCTCAATGAGTTAGGTAGTTTAATCTTCTACCCAACTCATATCAATTTTGCCTCATTAATATTGTAAATTAGTTAGGTAGCATTTAATTTAGCTTAAATTGATAATAATTTCAAAATAAACAATCAAATATTTTCCTAACATCCATCTAGCAAGCATTTCTATCATATTTCTATTTTGCGATCCATATTGAGTGAGAATGAAGCCAATATCAAGTTAATGAGGACTACATTGAATTTGAAGGGTCCAAAACAAGTACGCATTCTCCCATATATAAACAGCATACAAGTCAATAATTTAGGTCGTACTTATAAAAAGTAATGTCAAAATTAATAGTTAAAATGCAAACTATTGATCTCTTCGGTCAAAATTGAGCAATGCTTAAAAGATGATCAGAACCCTGAACCCTTGAGGTTGAAGACGATAAACAAATAGTCGTTTTGATTTTCGGTCTCAAAAGGAAGGACGCCACTCTATTTTAGTCATAAACCAAGGCGTGGCCCACAAGAGTTTTTTCCTTTTTTTTTTAATTCTTAAAATTAATATTATATATGAAGGTAAAACTTGAAAATACTTAACTAAAATCACTTAAAATAGTAATAATAGTCTTTTATATCAAACAATTTATTTTTAAAAAATTTAAATTAAAAAGGATATTTTACCAAATAATGAAAATTGTCTACTTAAAATATATATTTTAAACACAAATTAATTATTTGATAGATTAAAGTAAGGTGTAATTAATAAAATATTTTAATGCATAATTACCTTATATCAAAATTAGGTGTTTTATTTTCTTACCAAAAATTAGGTGTTTTATTTGAGTAATTCTCTTACATTAATTATAATTTTTTTTACTTTATATATATATATATATTTAAAAAAGAATATACTTCAATATTGTTTAACAAATTTTTACATATTTGAAGTGAGAGGGAAGGGCATGTCTTTTTATTTTCTCCCCATTTTCACTTGTTTAAAAAAATTATTAATTCAACTAATCATTTCATTTTTAGATTAAATTAAATTACTTTTTATTATAAAAAATCTATTTTAGTTTGCAAATTAAAGTAATAATATATTTTTTGTTTACAAGCCCAACAAAAAAATTCAAAACCCATTGGAGTTGTAACACTGAACTCATTCATTAACCCATTGTATATGTGATTAATTTGTCAAAAGCATAAAAAGAGGTGGTAAGAAAAATAATATCACATAAGTAACTATTACTTCTTTAATAGGTAGCCCATAAATTTATATCAAACATTCATATATTTCATAAATTTATATCAAACATTCATCTATTGTTTTGAAAGTTAGATTGGATTGGTCCGGTGAATTAGCTAACAAGCTAATCCAATTAAAATCTTTGAGCAAAATATACATAGAAATTGGTAGGGATTAGTATGAAATAATCAAAACCGAAGTAAACTAACCAAAATTAATAGGCTGGATTGGTTTTTCAATTTTTTTAAAAAATAAAATTTTTATGATTCTTTAATAATTAAGATATAACATCTTTATAATTTCATGTCAATTGAATTAATATTTTTAATATAAATTATTAATGTGTCATTTGTATCTTATTATTTTAAATATAAATTACTAGTATATATATAATTTATATTTTTAAAGTTAAAATTAACTCAACCAATAAATTTATAATTGAATCAATAAACCAATAAATTAATACTTTATCCAATTTAATGATTAATCCAATTTTAAAATTATGCATTCATCTCTTTATCTGTAAAATTCAGTGAATATTATATTGCCGTTAGGTCAAGTTATCCTATGTCTATTATATCTCCAATGACTTTCGGTGTGGGATATGGTAGAATTGGCAATTTTATCATCCATGATATTGCCGTGAATTGAAGTTATTTTAAGAATTCAAAGGCCACAATCAACCATCGGAAAAGTTAAATTACATTTTTAATTGGTTCTATCTAATCTCGTTCTTTTGTTTGTATTTTTATTTTATACTAAGGCATTCCTATTGGATCAGTGAGAGATTAATCCTCGGATGTATGGTTGAAGTACTAGAAGTAAGGAACTTTCTCAAATAAATTTTCTTTATAATAAACTTTGAATTGAATCTAAAATATCTTATTTAAAATGTCAAGCCCCTTTTACTTAAGTGGATAAGATGTTTGGTAAACAATTTTTTAATCAGCTTTTAACTGATTTGAATATATTTAATTGTTTGATTAAGTCAATTAGTTAATTTAAGTATTTGATAAATAATTATTCTAATCATTTTATTAATCATCAAACAATCATTTTAAAAAAGTTAAGAATAATAATTTTTTGAAATAATTAATTTATATTTAGTTAAAAAAATATATTTTTGCTTATAATTATTTTTTTTTACATTTCATCCCTAATAAATAAAAATAAATAAATTATGTTTATTTATTTCTTAGAGAAAAATCAAATACATGCAATAAATCATAATTATTTTTAAATAAAAATAAATAAGTATAATAAATTATATTAAAAATTTTACTTAATAATAAAAAATTTATATGAGTATAATTATATCTTTTATATCAAATTGTATAAAAAACAAAAAAATATATGTTTCATTTCATAGTATATAATAGAAAAGATATTGATAAAATTATTAATCTTTTTTCAAATAATATCTTTTCAATTAAAAAATAATACATATTAAAAAAATAATGAAATGATATTACTTGTAAAAAATATATATTTTCACACTTAAAATGTATCATAATGTATCATTCATCAATATTTTAAATGATAAATATATGGATTTTAAATTTAATATTAAAATGGTTACAAAATAAATTTTAATAATTACTCCATCTACCATTATATTTCTAATAATAAATAATATATTATAACTTAAAATATTATTAAATTAAAAAATATTCAAACAAATTATAAAATATAAACATATTCTTATATGTTATTTTATATATAAATAGTTGATTTTATAAAATATTTTTATATAAATAATTAATGTAATCAACTATCAATTAGTAGTTAATTCAATCAATCAATTGTTAAATAAGCCTTATATTAGTTTTTGTTTGTATTTTTAGGTGATTAATTTCTGTGCTGCTCACGCCCCACTCAAATTTAAGTAAAAGAATAATATTTCGATGTTAAAAAAAAAATACACAGTATTGTGTTCTTACCATTTTGTAAACGGTTTTTATGCAATTTTGATCAATAGAATTGTAATTTTTTTATGTATTTATTGGGAAAAATATTCCCCATTCAAACATATAAGTATCAATAATTAAAACAATTAAAATAGTACAATGATACATAAAAACTTTTATGTGAGACGTCTGATTTAGAATATCATATATTTTTAAAATTCTTAATATTTTGGGAATATAATTTTTAAGAATAACATATTACAATCATAAATTCCATTGAAAAATGTTCTTGATAATATTATAATATTATATTTTAAATATTTTTTGTATTTTTTTATTATCTTATTAAATTCCTAAAAATGCATTCATTAGACAATTGATCGATCGTTGAATAACGCTTGGTCCATGGTAATCAGTATTAAAAGTTGACCGCTAATCACTTTAAAATTGTCTCGTCAACGGTGGATAATGACTAAGAATAGCAGTTTGGTGGCGTTGATTAAGGTGGTAATTGTGATAAGGCATTAAAAAATTAATGTTTTATATGAATAAAACATTTGTATTAATAAAACGTAGGATCCGCACTATTTCAGTGAAATATTGAGCTGGGAACATTTTTAATAATAAAAATCTTTAATTGTGAACTAACCATTGAAATATTATATTCTCTTAAAATAATTTTGAGAATGAAAAAAATTAAAAAAATTGCAAATCAAAAACTCCCAAGGAAAAGAAACCAAGTGGATGAAAAGAGATTCACAACAACATTAAAATTATAAGATAATTAAAATAAAGCTATAGGATAATATATGTGAAGACTTTTAACTATGCTACCTTTCCTGTAAAAATGTTTCCCTATTATAATATAACCTTTGCACTTTCACATCTTTCTTATGCTCCATATCCTTAACAGGCAAATAGCTACTATCATTTTTTAATAACATTACAAGAAATTTCATTGTTTTCAACGAATTTCTTCATTGAAAACAACGAAATTTTCATTGGTAATCCAAAAATTTGACAGAGATTTATGGTTGGAAATGTGCTCATTGAATTTTTTTTTCCCAACAGATAATGTGTAACATATAAATTTAATCTCCTCCAAATTTAGTCGAAAATAGCAAAAATATTTCCTTTGAAAATAATGAGGTTTTTTTAAATAGCATACAAATATGAATAAAATATATAAAAAGGCACATAAAAATTAAACATATAAATTATAAAATAAAATATTCAAATATAATATGTCCAATAAAAAATACAAATATAGAATTATAAAAAAATCACTTGAAGTTCAATTGTTTGAAATCGACAATAACAATTAGGAGTGCTAAATAGGTTTGTGGCCTGCGGGTTTTTTCCAAATTGGACTTATAAAAAATAGGTCCGTAAGGCAAAGCCCATGGATCTTGCAGACTTTTGTGCAAATTGGACCGACTTCCTATATACTTGCTTAAATGTAAGCCTTAATGGACTTGGCCTAAATGGGCTTCACTTATGCATGTCTTAGCCTAATTTGGCCTGCTAAGCTCATTTATCACTCCTAATAACAATGTCCTTGCTGTTTACATCCGACTGGGCTAGAGGAATTTGAAGGTAAAAAATGCCTCTTGACCATCCACCAAGCACTTTTTGTATGTATATTGGTGGTAGGCGCACTGGTGAAGCAACACATATATTGATAATAACTATATAGATATATGTGGGGCTGCTGCTAGTATGTTTGCCTTTTTTGAGTAAGGGTAACAATTTATATTCACGTATCGAGTTTATATCATGTTAAAGATTAGTAATAATTTAAATAAGTTCAACCTAAATTTGACTTGAATAATAATCATATTATGTTGGATTAATTAATTTATTAAATGTGTTAAGACAGATTAACCCATTTAAAATGTTTTATTGTTTAATAAATTTAATTAATAAAATTTATATCATAAAATAAAATTACTTATCATTTTTTATCAAAAATATTTTTTAAAGTTTTGTCATGATTTTATTAAAACATGAATTTTATATTTTTATTATATCTAATTATTTATAATTTGATTATTAATGATTTTTCAAATAATTTTTTCTAAATTTTTTAATATAAAATTTTAAACAAGTTGTCATACTAACCTATTTACAACCATACAATAATTCATTTATTATTTATATTAAATACATAAACTCATTTATAATTCAAATGTGTATAAGTTCAACTCGAACTTATGTAAAAGCTTTGCATTCATATTAGGTTATTGTGTTGTATTAAAAATTGTCACCCTTAATTTTGAATGAATTTGATTTCAGCCACCTCCTATCTAAGCATGTAGAATGACTTCTCCCACCAAACATGACACTTAAGTTGCAAGCAAGTGCTCAAAAAGGCTTGCAATAGTAGAGGATGTAATCTCCTTAGTAGGCACCTCTGACCTTAAACCATAAACCAAACCTTTATTTGTACCTTAGATTATCTTTGTCCATAAGTCGAGGTTAGAAGAGTTAGCTATCCCCCCATGAATGATCCTCTTCATTGGCCCCATTATGTTCTAACCTAAATAAGCTCTTTCTTCTTTATGAAGTATTAATTAATTACTTAGAATTAAAAAATAAAATTAAATGAAATATGAATTTACTTACATAAAACTATATAGCTTTTAGGGACACTCACTACTAATCCTTCTTTATGAAATAAGTGCAACGAAATAACTTGTTTATAGAGGGATCCACCTTAATCTTAGCAATCTGCATGTAGAAAATGGAAAAAGTTAATGCAATTATTATAATACTTAAAATTATATAAATTAATTAGAAATAACAAAAATAGAAGTTAAGAATGAGTTACATACCATGTGAAACCTATGCTTTATCTATGCTTTACCACGACTTCATCCAATCATCTATCATTAATAAATAAAACTTTTCAATATGTATACAATTAAGTAAATAAAATTAACTAAATATTTAAACACTTCTAATTAATCACCAAATAATTAATTAAATAAAATTAGTTGAACAATTAAAATTAACTATTTTAATTATAGAAATATGTTAACTAAAAATTTCTAATTAACTAAATTAAATAAACTAAATAAGTAAATATATTAAGTGAGTTATAAACTAGATAAATTATCTAAATATTTCTAATTAATATTACTAGATAATTAAATAAATAAAATAAACTAAAATATTAAATTA
This sequence comes from Sindora glabra, assembly GCA_020226215.1. Lineage (NCBI taxonomy): Eukaryota > Viridiplantae > Streptophyta > Magnoliopsida > Fabales > Fabaceae > Sindora > Sindora glabra. The sequence goes on from CM035227.1 coordinate 27,534,325, forward strand.
ATTATTTAATTAAGTAAATAGATTAACTAAGCAACAAGGTATTCTAATTAACTAAGCTTTTCTAATTAATTAAATTAAATGACTAAATATTAAAATTATTTTTTATAATATTAAATATAATTAAACTATTACACAAAATATATATAATTTTCAAAGTATATTGAATATTGCTTGAGTCAAAAAATTATGGCCTTTACCAGTATTTTAATTATTTTTATTAATAATTATATGAAGTAGTAATTAATAAATAGTTGAGGGCACAAGGATAGATTTTATATAAAGAAAATAGAATTTTATGATAAAAATAAAAGAATTAAATTAACTATAAGATTATATAAAATTAAAATTAAGTAAGTGTGTATAAAAAAGATTTAAGAATCATTATTCTAATTTTACCCCTCAGTCCCTTTCAAATTACTAAAGTGCTTTTTTTAGATATTAAAGCCTTAAAAATGATTATTTTCCTTATTTTTTTCTCTAATAGTCAATCCCTTTCTTCTTCTCTACTTCTCAATTCAAATTTTCATTGTTGCAACACTAAGTGATTAAAGAGATTTAAGAAGCCACTTGCAATCTTCAACTAATCTAAGGTATCTCTTTTTATTTTTAATCTTGAGTAATGATTTTATGAAGAATATAATGTAAGAGGAATTAAGAATTTTCAACTTAAACTTCTAAATTATGTTAAATAGGGGGATCAAGCTACTTCCTTAACTCTTCTCTATCTCCTTTATACTACAGATAAGTAGATAATTTATTTCAATTAAAGTTTTATGGGATTTGTTATTATTTAAGCTTATAGGTTAACTTCATAAAGAAATTTCATGCTTGTTTATGTAGGATTGCTATTGAATGAAATCTTAGTTGTTTATTGAATTAAAAATGAATATGCATATTGTAAAATCATGATTTATGGATTAGGTTATTGGAATAATGATGAGTTTAATGAAAATAGCAATTTATGTGATGATATTCAATGAAAAGTTGGAATACCCAACTGATATTCGACTATAGTAATCAAACATAGCCTAGGGAATTATTTCTAATAGGTCTATATTTAACCACCACAGTTAAATAACTCTTAAAGGCTCGCATTTGAAAAGTGATATTCAATTATGGCAGTCAAATATGACCCTCAAAATTAGGCCTAAGTGAACTAAATTTGACTATTATAGTTGAATATTATCTAAGAAGTACTCTCTGTTTGAAACTATTCAATTATTATAGTTGAATACTATTAGTAGAACCTTTGTTTAACACATGAAGCAATAGAAATTATATGCTAATGGAAGTAATGTACTTATAATTGGTTTGTGGATGAACTTATTAATACTATTAATGATGAAAATTATAATATGATGATAAGTTGTACACATGTAGATGTACACTAGAATTGTTTAGTTACGTTATATATGTTAATGTATTGTGGTAACATGAATTGTTAGGGTTTGTAAAGACAATCAGTTGGTATTTGAATGTGTATGTATGTAATTGGCATTATGACAAATCCGAAATTGGAAATATGTATATGTTTGAAATTGTGATCGAGGGAAATAATGTGATGAGGGTGTGAAACAATACTAAAATCAGGGAAAAATGTTTATGAGGAAATAAAGTGAGATTTAAAAGGAATAAAAATGGATGTTTGTGAGGCGATAAAAGTGATCCAAGAGATATAAGAAAATTTATTTATTTTCTATTTGTTAATATTGATGATTATTTCTCTTGATTGTGAATTTGAATTTGATAATTGATTGTATATATCTTGACTTGAATGGATAATATCAAATATGGTGCCTACAATCAAATATTTTTGTATAAATAGATTATTTACTTATTGAGTTATTGATTCATCATTTTAGATGTTTTATATTTTTCAGATATGTTTACTAAAACTCTCAAACAAAAACTTACACCTCAAAAGTAGAAACTTACTCATAATATTTTTATGAGTAACCATAATTAAAGTTAAGATTTAAAATATTTGTTATTTATTTTAAATTCAAAACAAGGAAAAACTAATATTAAAAATTACTTTAGGTTTTAATTCGGGACATACAATTGAGAGGTATACCATTTTCCATATAATTTTACTTGTAACTATTTTGAAAATGTTTATAAAAGAACTTTGGTTCCTAGAAAATTATGTGATGATGCAAAAATAGGATTAATTAGGTATGTGAAAATCGGGAAATGGGATTTCATGCCAATCATAGACAAATAGATTGTGACACAAAGGTTGTTGACAATATTTAAAATTACCTAAGAATTTAGCTATAACTAGGTCTCCCTAATTAGGTATCAATTAACTAAATTAAATGAATTAAATATATTATTTTGCTTAGTTTATAAATAAAATTAATAGGGCTTTAAAATTAACTTAACAAATTAAACATTTATAAGTAAATGAAAGAAATAAACTACTAACTTCTATCCAAGCATGAAGAAAAGAAAAGGCTTTTAGAAGATTATAGGTTAAAACTACACAAAACATAATAAAAAATGTCAAAATCAATCAATACAATTAGCAAGTAAAGTATTAGGAATAATTTAATCGATTTAGAATTTGCAAATTTACCTCTAAAATATAGGAACAAAGCTAAAAAATTTCAAAAATTCCAATACATGCCAAGAGAATTTGGAAAAGTAAGGGGGAAGAGATTTATGCACTATTTCATGATGTTAAAACTTTCTAATGGATTTTTTTTATAAAAAATATTGATTTTTTTAGTATAAAAATTTGTACCACATTTGTGATGGATTTATTTTAAAATTCCAATGAATTTGTGAAGAAATAAATCCATAAAAAAATAATGAGATTTTTGAATTTGATCACATGTTTTTCGATAAATTTTTTACTGATTATTTTTATTTATTCTCATGGCCAATTTTGTATGAAATGCTAAGATTTTTAGTAGCGTAAAATAACTAATTTTGAATAAAAAATAATTTACAATTAGAAATTACCATTAATTCTAAAAAAATATGATTTGGGTTAAGTTCTAAACATTTATTATTATCAAAGCATCAAGGATGTTTGGTAAATAGTTGATTTATTAGCTTTTGATTGATTGCCTAAATTAAATAATTATTTTAAATATTTGGTAAACAACTATTTTATCCAATTGATTAACCCCTAATCAGTCAAATTAAAAATGCGAACCTATTGATAAATGCCATATAAAAAAATTCCTTTCAAATTATATAATTATATGCATTTATTATTTTGTTTATAACTGTTAAAGAGAGATATTGAACTCCAAACCATAGAATGGATAAAAAAGAGCTTAACCATTAAATTACTAAATAATTTTAATTTTAGTAAACTAATTTAATATATATTAAAATGTAATAGTTATTTATAAATAATAAATAATTAGTTAACATTCTATTAATTAAATTTATAGCAATTTTTTTTATAAATTCATAAAATAAATACTGTAATATGTTAAAGATTATGTTACATGATTCTTTAATGAATTTATTTATTTTTACATCAAAAGCAAAGATTAGTAAGATTAAGTTACACACATATAATATATATATATATATATATATATTGTGTGTATGTGCATGTGCAAGAGAGATATGAAAATAATATAATCTTTATACTAAATATGAATAGTATTTGAAAACATATCATAAAATAATACAAATTACAAAAGTAGAGACAAATACCTAAATATATTTATTTTTAAAAGATAATTTAATAATTATAATAAATTTGAATAATTTATTTTTATAAAATAATTTAATAAATAATAAATTAAATAATATATCTTTTAGAAGAAATTTAAATTTAACAAATAATATATAAATTCATAAATATTATTAAAATAAGATAATATATTTAAATAAATAATAAAATATACTTATATCCCTATATATTATTTTGTACATAAATAATTAACAATAAATAAATACTTTTATTAAATATCTTTATTTAAACGATTAATATTATTAAATAATTAAATCAATTAATACAATCAGTTACTAACTAATAAATAATTGAATCAGCTAATTACTAGTATAATTAATTAATTGTCAAATATAGCAATTACCATTTCCTAGAAGGTACTTGCTATTGCTATAGTACCCGATAAAATTTCAAAATATGAGATTATTATATTAAAATTATTCGATCACTAATTATTTATTTTTTAATATATGTAATCATACAAATTTAAAAAGTCATCCCATCACCCTAAATTTTAAAATCCACGGAATATCATCAAATCCACCTCGTTGTTGGAATGATCAAGCTGAAGGGAATTGAAGATACTTCTCCTTTAAAAAAAAAAAAATTGAAGAATTGTACCTACAAAACTCTCTAAATTTATCAGAGGTTCTCATGGGTAGGCATGTGATTTGAGAATATGTAGTTGGCCTAAAAAACAAGTAAAGCATCTTTTACGTCATTATAATTATAACTGTATTATTCATCAGAAAACGGCATATTTATGGGTAGGTTTCCTCAATAATTTTTTTTTTTTTTGCTGCAATAATGATTCGTTGTGGATTACTGAAAGCATGTTAGCTTAAATTATTAGACATCCCATGTTGGTCCTCTAGTTGTTGCCATCTATCTATCTGTGATATTATTGCTTATCTCTTTCTTTGGTTTTCTCTTCTGGCTACAAACTTAAACTTCAAATCTGCCAATCCCTTTTTTTCCCCCTTCACATAATAATTCAGATTGAAGCCTTTGAAAAAATTAAAATTAATCCACATTGTGCTCTGAAGATTGTATTGTTTTGAAGATAATATAGTTTAAAGAAGAGTTTGATTTTATTGTTGAATTTTTTTCCTTTTATCGTAATAAATGAGTCAAATAAAAAATATAAATAGAAATAATCAAACAATGAAAATATTCAAATTCATTAAGTTCTTGTAATTATAAAAAAAATCATAAAATAATAGATAATACCATCCATAATTAAATCATGCGGAAGCAAATGCAAGAGAAACTCAATAATCAATTACCAACTATAATTCTATGTACAGATTAATTTGATTCGGTAAAAGAAACAAAGGACAACCTGATAATTTTAGGATTGAAATAAAAAAAAAGGCAAAATCCCAAACGATCAAATCATCCAGATTCCAGAACCTTTAGGAGTTCAGTAATCAGTACTCATGTTCATCTCAATTCCGCTTTGTTAATCCCCATGGGATCTGCAAATCTCGCAGAGAAACCAACATACGCACTGTTTTTATCCTCTTTCTCTTGTCCATCATCAAAATTAAGCGCATAACTCTTGGGATCATACTGAAACTGCATTCTCCTTTTCTTGCTTATTCCATGATCCTTCAATCTCAGCCTCCGTATGAAGTTCTTCCACTTCGGCCCTCCCAGAATCTCCGAAAATACCTTCACCTTCCTCAGTTTCCTCAGCACCCAGCTCTCATCTCTCGCCGCTTCCTGTTCGTCCTCGTACAGCACGTACCGATGTGGGATATTGCTGCTTCCGCTCCAACGCAAGCAGAGTCCGCGGAAACAACCGCAACCTGACAACGCCGCCGCCGCCACCGCGGCGTCTTCGTAATCGTAGCCTTCCACGTAGACGAATTCATCGGGTTTTTCTTGCAGCTCTGATGAGCTCTCGACAATGGCGGCTTGTTCTTGTGCAGGCAGACATTGTGAAACTCATCGGATCAGATATCCGTTGTGGGGCTCTATATATAAGGAGCGATGTATTAGTGAGTATCTCGGGAACACTCTTTTTACTCGACCGCGTAGAAAAGGATTATACAGGCACACGGATGGTATTAATGAGAGCCCAAGGACTGGTAGTCTTGTGCCACGTGGAATTTGAAGTGTAAAAACTATTTCTTTTGATGACGTGTCAAGGTACAATTGGATTGTTCTTCTTAATCTTCTGTGACGGGCAATGTAACATGTTATTATATCAAGTAAAATAAACCACCAAACCATTATTCAAAGAATTTGGTGGATAACAAATTATTATAGAAGATTTTTTTTCACATCAATTAAGTACTATTATAAAAAATTTTGATATTCATTTAATTTTTCATAAAATTTACATATTAAATTAATTTAAAAATGTATTTTAATAATAATTTAACATAAAATTTTTAAAATTGATACTAAATTAATGTAAAAAAATTGCAATATTAATGTGATACTAATCATATCCTTGATCCCTCAGCTAAGGATTTAGTGATTTTCCCCGTTAAGTATTATTTATCTGCGGAGGGCATGCTAGTGACTTCAATTTCTTTTAATAACTGTATATAAATTCTTAGAAAAGAATTGTCTATCTAAGTTATGTAAGTTTATGAAAAATTATTTTATAAATATTATTATTAATATATAATTTTTACTTATTTTCTATAAACATAATAAAATAGTTGACTTAATCTACACAAATTATATAAATATAATAGTACTTTATGTAAAAATTAAAAATATACTTTGTGTTATTGAAGTTTTGTTGAGTGCCAAATTACCTATTTAAATTTTAAAATCATGTACATTGAACACTTAAATTTTTAAAAGGTTGCAAACAATTCCCTTAAAGTTTATATATATATATATATATATATATATATATATATATATATATATATATATATATATATATATATATATTATGAAAACATTAATTGACTAATGGTTTTGACACTAAACTAATAAATACATGAACAAAACTTAGATAAATTTTTTTAACTGTTTATTATAAATTTTTTAATCGAATCATGATATGTATATTAATTGTTCTATTTAATAATTATTAATAATTACAATAATTATTAGTATAAAGTATAATTTTTTTAAATAGAATAATGTGATCAGAGAACCTTATAACAAAAATTTAATAAATTTTATCTAAATTTTTGTTCAGAATACATTGCATTTGTTTTGTTCAAAGCGTTGTTTCTTCGTATATAAGCAGGGGCAAAGCCAGCAGAAAATTATTGTGGCGGCTAAAATATAATTTATTAAAACTTTTTATAGATCATCATAATTTTTGGTGGCTATGGATTTTTTTTTCAAGAAATCTGAAAAATATGTTAAAAAATCATTATGCTTAATTTTTTTTTTGTGCGGTGGCGGCAAATCCCGGACTACAAACGAAAGTTCGCCGTTGTATGAAAGCACTAAACGCAAATTTGATGTCTCATTTTATCCCCAGGGTTTCGTTTAGATAATTAACGATTATATTACCAATTAAATGATTGAATTAATTGATAATCAACTAAAATAATTGATTTGACTAATTGATAATATTGATTGTATGAATACAAATATTTAATAAAATTAATTACTTATTATTAATTATTTATATTGTAAAATAACATCCAAACGTCTGAGCATAAATATATATGTATATATATGCGTATTATATATGTATATAAGTTAATTTTATTAACTTTTAATTTTTTTAAATAAATAAATGGGACCTACTACTGTAAGAATGAAATTACATAAAAACTATTCGAGGATAAAAATCTTAATAATATCATCAAGAAATAAAGCACTAGGCTCGAAGGCAATTGCTCAAGAACCAACTTCAAGAGTGTTATTAATTTTTACTTTTAATATAAAAAGCATTTAAATCTCTTAAATAATCATATCACAAAAATTTTAACATATTACAATAATTATTTTGTTACTTAATTTTATTATGTGAATTTAAATAATAAAAATTGAATAATTATTTATTATTTATAAAAATATTTTATTCTACTATATATCAGATTAGATTAATACACTTATAACTAGAAGCATGTAATAGCATAATGGTTAAATATGAGGTATTATATGTTAATTATATGTTAGTGAACATAAGTTCAACACATAACATCTACACTTTTAATGAGGTAATGAGTATAAATTATTATTATATAATTTGAGAGCTTTTTTTTTAGTATCTTATATGCATTTAACAGATCAGTTGTTTGAAAATATTATTTATTAAATACTTAAAATAATTGATTGATTTAGTTAATTAACTAAAATAGTCTCTATTAACTAAAAATTGATGAAAAAATTATTTACCAATCATCCATAAATTTTATGACACGAGTTTGAATAATGGGTTTTGCTAATAATAGTTCTAGGAATATACTTATAAATCTTTATATACCCTTCAATTATTATTATTTTTAATTTTCAAAAGAATCTTATGGGATAATATTAATTAAAAATAATTATAATATATATTTATAATGTGTTTAAGAGTTGAATCCTGAATTAATACTATTCATAAAATTCTTTGAAAATTAAAAATAATAATAAATTAAGATATTTACTTATTCTTAAACATAATGCTTCTAATTATGATTAGCAAAACACTTAAATAATTAGAAATGATTATTAAAAATTTTGTATATGAGTCTCATATTAATTTATAAATAATAATTTAATATTAATGTTATTTTATATTTAATTTTGGTGATTGTAATGTGTTAGGTTTTTGTTTCATATTTAGGCTCAAAATTTATTTAATTTAGTAGCTATCGATCCCATGATAGTCCTTGTTTCACTATTGTGATTTCAAGAACTCAAGGAAGGAATTGCATTATAGCTGTAGCTGATTAGAAGCTGCAGATTTGAAGTACTAGTTATGGATGTCAAGAATCCAAGTAATTTATTATAGTAATTCCTCTCATAATAATTTTATGTTCATAAAATTCCACTGTTTTTCTCATGCCATAATCGAAAGCTATGATTTGGGTTTTAAAATTATGATTAATCAAAATGAATCCTGCACTAATAACACATCCACCGTGAGCTTTGTTAATTATAAGAGAAGAATCAAAGGCCTTAACAATGTATAAGTAATATATTAATAAATTTATTTAGAATTAAAATTAATAATTAGTTAAATTTTTCAATGCTTTTGTCAAGTTCTAAGGGACAATTTGTAACTTATTTAAAGATATTTAAAGATTAAGCATGTAATTTATATATGGTGAATTTTACGCTGTCTCAATGATTTTAAAATTTAAAGTGATATGAAAATTTTAAAATTTATTAGATTAAAATTATTTTATCATATCCATAAAAATAAATAATTATAATTATCATAATATCTTAATTTTCAATTCTCTGTGATACACTGCAAGCACATATTTCACAGAAGAATTTCAGAAAACACGGAGAGCGCGTTAGGCGCCCCAGTAGAATTGTCGGAGCTGGGACGCATGTGATGCCTGTTTTATTGTAACTAGGTAAATAAATATTTTAAATTAATATTGTATAATTAGTTATTATAAAATTATTTTATAAATATTAAATTTTTATTTACTAATATTAATTAATAAATATAATAGTTATATATAAAAATAATTAATTATTTATATTTATTTATATGTATTTATAATTATTTATTCAAGTAAGAAATTGTAAAATTACAATTAAAGTAATGGAATATATTAGTCATTAAATTAAAGAATAAAATAATTAGTACACTGATTGGTCTAGTGATCGTTAGTTATTAATTTATTTTTAAGACTTTGGGTTCAACTCATGAGAAGATAAATTTGTCTCTTTTTACTAGAATTTGATAAATATAATTACCATCTTACCTTTAAAAATAGAATAATCATTTGCTCGGTGTTAGTCTAAAATTGGAAAATCACTTGAATGCTAACCTCTTAATTCAGTGATACATGACAAGAAGGTAGATACACTCCTCTAATTTTATTAGATGGATTCTCGGGGAATTTTTGGCTTAGAGACAATTTTTTGGTAGAAAAATTGATGTGAAATATAAAAAAATTAAAGTATTTCAAAAAGAGAAGACATTAGCTGTTTTAACAAAAAAGTGATGTTATAACTTTTTTTCACATCAATTATATAATCGATGTCAAAATTATATATAATGATACTCAATAAAACATCTTTTGATAATTGATGTGTAATTAAACACTTGATATATGTTAATAATTCTGTAGTAGGAATATTTAATGTTTCTTGCATGCTTAAATTATTTCACTTGATTATTTATTCATAAGATATGGGTTTTGGTTTAGTAAAACTTGATTGGTCTAATTTTCTTTATTTCAAAGCTCTTAATTTTGAATCTTCTATTTTTATAAGCCTAGAAACTATTTTTATTCTCAAAAGCTTTTAAAAATACCAATTTATCCCCTCTTAGTGTATCCTTATTTTACCCAAACTACTTTCAACTATTTTTAGATGGATAATTATCAAAAAATTATATAAAATAAAAAAATTTACCTTAAATTGATAATTGAGTGCAAAATTACAACTTTTTAAAATTTTTTACTTAAAATATACGTTTTTGATGAGAAGTTGAGTTCATTCAATTTTTTTTAATATATCTATTATAATGGGGAAGCCAAAAATCTAATGTTAAAAAATATTATGCAAATATTTCATGTGGTTTTTAGTAAAAACTGACATGAAATATAAAAAATTATAACTTTTTAAAATTTTAGTATAAAATTTTAAGTTAAAAAAATTACTTTAAATTGACAATCGAGTGCAAAATTATAACTTTTTAAAATTTTTAACTTAAAATATCCATTTTTGATGAGATGTTGAGTTCATTCAATTTTTTTAATATAACTATTATAATAAGGAGGCCAAAACAACTAATGTTAAAAATATTGCGCAAATATTTCATGTGATTTTTAATAAAAATTGACATGAAACGTAAAAAAAATTATTAAAAGAAAATACTTCAATTTTTACCAAAAAATAATTTGTAAAAATTTGATATAAATTTTAAGATAATACATATTTTTTAACAAAAAATTAACATGATAACCTTTTCTTACATTAATTATATAATCAATATCAAAACTAATATATTATGACACTCAATTAAATGTTAGTTAGAAATCAAAGTATAATATGTTAAACACCCAGCATTTATTTACAATTCTATAATAGTATATGCCTTATTTATATGTGTATGTGTATATATATAAAAGGATCTATTAATATCAATATAATGACTTACATCAATATCTCTCTATTTAAATCACTTAAATATTTTTATTATTATATTATTATTATTAAATTAGTATTATAACTAAAGGTGTATATAGGTCGAGCCTGCCTGGTTCGAATTGGGCTTTTTGCATTCAATAACATAACAAAGTATAACCTAAACCTGGACTCGACCTGCATTGAAAAAAATTTATTTGGCTCGAGCCCAACCTACTGAGAAATTGATAAGCTTGAATATAACCTAAAAGCCCAAAAATGAAAAAGAGACACATGTAGTTTAATTCAACATAAAATATCATTAATACATTTAAAATCATCTTCATACTTGAACATACAACATCACACTTGTTCAATGCTATTCTTTTACTGAACATAAATCATCATACCTATTTATTGTCATACTTGATCATACAACAATTTGGACCTATTCAATATTTGAACATACAATATTATATATAAATATAACATCACACCTCTACTCTGTATGATGTGGTTCAAACCCTTTTATTAATAAAAAATTACCATATCTAACTACAATTTAGTACTAAAAGTAGGAATTCAATCCTCAGTCGACGTATACTAGAAAGAATAAATGCAGCTTAGGAAGAATAAATGTAGGAAAATGAAGGCAAGTGTTGGAAGAACAAAGGTTTGAATGATCGAAAGAAACTAGAAGAATAAATGAAACAAAAAGATGGATATATGACCCAAAGTTCTAACACATCAAAACAATAAACTCACCAAATAGAGAAATATAGCTAGGGATTTCATCAATAGGAAAGGAAGACTCTAGGTTTTTGACTGACCATCTTTGTAGGTCACAACTAATTTTTTATTTTTAACAATGTCTTTTTTATCTTTGTAGGCCATAGCTAATTTTTTATCTTTGGCAATATCTTTCAAATCTCATAGTCATAACTGATTTTTGCTCTCTGGCAATGGTGAAATGGTGAAAGTAAGATAGGATTTCTTTAGCAGACTTGGCAAAAAAGAGGGAAGACACTAGTTTCTAGTCTTGGCATAATGGCATAGTGTGCGGTCTAGGTGGGAATAGGAGATAGGGGGCTTTAGGTGGTTTTTACTTTTTAAGATTTAGGGTTATAAAAAATAATAAAATATTATTAATTCAAATGGGTTAGATCATGAGCCAAGTCATTTAATGCAACTTGAGTCTAGCTTAATTAAAATCTAGGTTATGAAAAAGAGCCCTTTTACTAATTAGGCTTTAAAAAATGGCCTAAATACATTATTTTTGCAAGTCGGGCTTGTTGGGCCATCAAGTCATGCAACCTATGTACACTTCTAATTATAACTTTTTTGTCCAAATGAAAAAAAGGTATGTGGAGGTTAGCAATCTCCATCCTTTCATTTGGATAAAAAAGCTGTTGTAATGATTTGTAGTGTCTTTTTTTTCCTCAAATTGCCTTATTACTTTTTTAGCATTTGCTTTACATACATACATACATACATACATACATACATATATATATATATATATATATCTTATGCTTCTTGTATATTGTTTACTATGTGAAGAAAAAATACTACGACAACAATATGGTTTAATATTAGTCAATTAATATTGGTTAAATAGGAAATCAAATGCATATAATGGCATGGAAATTTTGAAAATATGAGTAAGTTAACACATCAATTCAAATAAAAAGCTAACATTATAATACTAAAATATTTTTTTATATCAATTATTAGATCGATGTTGAAAGCAAAGAGAAGAGCAAGTTCAAAAAATTAGGATATAGCTAACATCTCAATTTTATAAAAAAAAATCAACATCTAAAGTAATACTTAATCATCAACGTTGGAAAATGAAATTAACTAAGATGTTAGCTTTTTACAAATAACTAATATATTTTTTTGCAAGACTTTAGATGTTAATTTTTAAAATCATGAGAATGATGACATTTTGAAACTATAAAGAAACTTTAGAGGTCATTTCTAAATAAAAAAAAAACCTACAAGTTTTCTTCCCATGAAACTTTAGAAGTTTATTCCTAAAATAATCGATGGCTAAAATCATATTGACGTTAACATTTTTGAAAATATATTAAAACTTTGGACATTGGTTTTTAAAAAAATTGACCTTTTCTCTTGTGAAACTTTAAACTTCAGCTTTTAAAACAACTAATTGTAAAGTCATGATAGTAGTAATATTTTCACATTATAAATAAAGTAAATCTTATTTTTTTTCTTATTATCACTCTTACCTTCTCTTTTATTTGTTTTCAGGCTTAATCACTATTTAGCTTGCTCTACAGAACATTATATGTTACTTCATCCTCCATTATAAGTGAATGAACTGTTGATATTCCTTCAATTAGTATTGAACATGAAGTAAGTTCACAATATAAGAGTTGCCTTTCTTGTTTTTATTTCTTTGATCTTTGTTGGTTCCATTTTTTTAAATTTTTTGTACATTTTTTGAGAGATTTTTATTTCTATTTCTTTTATGTAACTTCTGAAATTGTATTTAAAATTTGGATACTTATTATATATTTAATAAAATACTGTGACAAAATCTAAAATTGGATGAACAATGATGAGAAATGGAGAAAAAGTAAAAAAAATTATGAAAATAACTATTTTTCACACTTTTGGAAGGGTAAATTCCCTTTTGTGGTTTATAGATAGATAAATATCCAAAACTAATATAAAATTGAAAAAATATCCCAAATGAACAATTAAGAGCGAGATTATGACCTTTCAAAAATTTTATTTCAAAATGCATATTTTTTGCAAGATGCTGGATTTATTCATCTTTTATTATAAATATTTTAGCGAGAAAGCCAAAAACTGACTAAAAATATTATATAAATATTGCATGTTGATTTTTATAAAAAAAAATATGAAACAAAAAATAAAATATTTTTAAAAAAAGAGAAAAAAGTGATGTTGCAATTTTTTCATGTTAATTAAATAACTAATATGAAATGTTTTAACAGATAAAATTGCTCATATATATGTCTATTATAAATTGATGCAATTTTTATGAAATAATGAATGTAGAATTACATTTTTATAAGAGTGAAAATATATCTTCTTAAAGAAAAGATAGAAAATTTTATATATATGCCATGTAAATTATTACAAAATAACTATCAATTTATCGATTCATTAATAATAGATTGAGCTCTAAGACATTTGAAGTCTAGTAAAAGATCTTGAGTTTAATTAGTAGAAAGGTCATTATTAGGAGCAGTTTACCATTTATTACTATCATAATCCATCTTAGAACATATGATTAATGTAGGAAGTCACTATGAGCGATGACCTCCTAGCTTTACCTAATTACATGTAAGTGCAATGTTTCATATGTGATTATACTTCCTTCTCCACCAAAAAATAAAAAAGAATACAAATTTCTCCAAAATAAATTATAAAATTCATAAGGAATCTATTATGCATTTATGCATGCCTATCTAATTGTCTTAATACTTACCTCAATACAAAAGTTCTTAAGTAGGCCAATTTTTAGCTTATCTAGCAATAGTTGAATACCTAAGAGTATCCCAATAAAAAAAATGAAAAATAAGGAAAGGGAGGGAATAAATTGGAAGGAACTGCGGGAGTGATTGATTCACAGAATGTTTTTAACATTCTCTGAAATGTTTCAAAGGAATATTACATTCCTATTTTCAGTTCAAAGTTTAAAAGAAAAATCTCTAAAAATTTCACATTCTCAAGAATATTTTTTGTCTAACTTTCCTCTAAAATATTCCCATAAGAGAAGCAATAGCTGAATACCTAAGAGCATCCTAATAAAAAAATGAAAAAGAAAGAAATAAAGGGAATAAATTTGAAGGAACTTAAGGAATGATTAGTTTATGGAATATTTTTAATATTATGAGGAATGTTTCAAAGGAATATTACATTCTTATGTTCAATTTAAAGTTTGAAAATAAAAGCTCTAGAAATATCACAATCTCAAGAATATTTTTAACCTAACTTTCCCTTAAAATATTACCATAAGAGAAAATGAGTATCTTAAATTCTCATGAGATGGGAATGTTGATATTAAAATAAAATAATGAAATTATTGTCACATTTAATTCTTTCTCTTATTTATTACTTTATTAAATAATTTTTAGTTTAAATTAGAAAATAATTATCACTCTATTTTTAAAATAATTTTATTATTAAAAAATATAATGACATTAATTTTTAACTACAATTCCTTTTTTATTGTTATTCTTAATACTTGAAAGATTATTTTAATATATTTGTATATACACATAATTTCTTTTATTGAAGAGAAATATAATAGGCTTGAATTTTTTTTTATAAAAAGGCATATTTATACATAAAATATAATAATATTTTTATATAAGAAAATAAATTATAATATAAAAAAATTTAATACTAATATGAGATATAATTGTAAAAATAATTTAATGATAAAAATTTATAATTTTATAAAAAATATCAAACATCAAAATATTCCTATAAAGGAAGCAATAGCTAAATACCTAAAAGCACCCTAACAAAGAAAATGAAGAAGAAAGAAAAAGAGGGAACAAATTTAAAGGAACTTAAAGAGCAATTGGTTCATGAATTATTTTTAATATTTCTGGGAATATTTCAAGGGAATATTACATTCCTGTATTCAGTTGAAAGTTTGAAATTTTTTTTTGGAAATGTCACATTCTCAGAAATATTTTTATCCTACTTTTCCTAAAATATTTTCATAAGAAAAGATAGACATCTTAAATTCTTATGAAATGAGAATATTGATACTAAAATAAAATGATAAAATTATCCTCACATTTAATTCCCTCTCTTATTTATTACTTTATTAAATAATTTTTAGTTTAAATTAGAAAATAACTATCACTTTATTTTTAAAATATGTTTATTATTTAAAAAATACAATAACATTAATTTTTTAACAACAATTCCTTTTTTATTGTTATTCTTAATGTTTGAAAGATTATTTTAATATATTTATATATACATATAATTCCTTTTACTAAAGAGTAATATAATAAGCTTGAAATTTTTTTATAAAAAGGCATATTTATGTGTAAAATATAATAATATTTTTATATTAAAAAATAAATTATGATGTAAAATTTAATACTAATATGAAACATAATTGTAAAAATAATTTAGCAGTGAAAATTTATAATTTTATAAAAAGAGAAGTATCAAATATATTTAATACTATGATAATAATTTAAATAAATTACATTCACAAATAGCTAACTTATATATAACTTATTTTTGGGTAAAGTTATGGCAATTGATTACTATCAGGGATAACAATAAATTCTACTCTAAACAAAGAATATATTAATTATTAAAATATAATACATTAAATATTAAAATATAATAAAGTATAAAATATTTTTATATACATTTCAATGAATTTTTAGATGTTAAATATTAAAATTTATTTTTTTAAGTATTAAAATTTTTAATTATTTATGTAGTTTTAAATAAAAATATAATTTATTATATTATATTTTATGATAAAAAATTTGATAAAGGTATTTTTGAAACAATCTTAAGATTGTCGAGAATATCAAATATGAATTAAATATAGTAATATAATATATCTAAAAATTTAGCAATATATTTTAAAAAAATTTATGATGAACTAAATATAAGAATATTATATTCTTATTAATTAAATTATAAAGAATCATATTCCCGAGAATGTACATTTTCTTGAAAATGTAAAATTTCATGAATCAATGCCACTTTAGTAAATAACCAATAGATTAGAGCAATAGTAGATTAATGTCATATTTGATTCAGATCATATAAATAAGAATAAAATAAAATAATAACTAATTGAAATCACCAACAAGAAAGAACATATTCATATACCTTGGTAGGAAGAAAATTTGAACATACAAAAGTTTATCATACCTTGTAATAATATTAACTTATATATATAAACTGATAACCCAATAAAGTTCTTTTAATCTATGACCCATTATAAAAGAATGAGCAAAATATAAAATATAAGCAGATGCCTCTACTAGTATATCCATTTGAATACAAACTAGATTCCTCATAATATGAATATGATATAAAAAATCAAGTAATGAATACAAAATAAGTAAGTAAATCTTCTTGTGATTCATATCCATCATTATCTTTCATAAACTTATCTTTATCCCACCAAGTTAGTCTTGTCTCTTATAAGCAAGCACTTAAATCCAATGCATGCACAATGTTTCAGTATGAATATCATCTCCCATAACATCATTATATACAATTCATAACATAATTTAATGGATTATTAGCAATTGTCTAATCTAACACTTAAATTTCTAACCATAACCATAATATTACACAAAAACATACACATATAGATGGACCAATGCTTAATCTCACACATCCATTTGAAAATAAATTAGACACTATATAACATGTATGCATAAATACATGTAAGAGAATATCAAATAAATTCATTCATTTCAAAATCAGTTCATAACATAATTTTTTAAGTTACTGCATCGCCATGTTTCTCGACATGGTTACGTAATACTCATATAACTATTACCAATGCATACATACTTTTGTTATGACTATAGAGTCAATTATATTTCTTGAGAAAATGCCTAAATTGAAAATAAACAAGTATATTCAATTATACAATTTATTATGGACAAGCAAAAACAACCTCTACTTGTTATAATCGATTATGAAATTAATTACATCATCTTTTAAATAGAGATAATTGATTATAAAAACACAGAGATAAATTTATACCATTATAATTGATTATGTCATCATTTTCATCAAGGTAATTAATTATGTAGTCAATTATAAGATAGTAGAGATGAACTTATGCCTTTATAATCAATTATATCAAAGGTCGCCTTTAAAATTCTTTAAATTTTCATTGTTCGCTTGGCATAAAATCATCCCAAACTCATTCTTTTGGCAATCACACTTAACCAAATCATCAAATACCATTATTCTAACACCAAATTGCTCAAATCCACTATAAATTTCACAACAAACATCTAATCATCAAATTTCATTTACAATGATGTATATGAACCTTAAACCCAAAAAGCATAACAATTGGTAAAAGTCCAAACTAGAATCAAGTAAAATGTTATTCACAACTTGTGAATGAGGTAGTAAATGATGAATTTGACGGTAGATTACTCCTAATCGTCAATAGACTAAAAATTTAGAGTTATGATTCCAAAATACCATTTCAATCAAAACCTTTGTCATTCTAAATCAAAGAGGAACTAGGAGGGAAATGTTGCAAAAGTTAGAAAATGGAGATTCTTACCTTGCTTAGTTTAGAAAAGGAAAGAAATTGAAGCGAGGGGTTAAGATTTGCTTGAAATTGAGAAGAGGATGAGGAATTGTGTGGTGTTGAGGAAATATAAAGGGTATATACCTAGGGGCTAAATGGGAAAACCCCGCTAAAATTCCCTTCAACTGCATGGTAACCTATTTTATCCTTAAATCACTCTTACGTATTAATTCACAAGCCATTTTTCACATAAAAGAAAAAATTATTTATGGTCTATTATAGTTCTTTACTAGAGTTCTTTTCCATGCTTTTGCATGGATATGTATTATTTTCTATTATTAGTATAATTATAATGTGTATGTCATAAAATAAAAAAATTTTAAAATATTAAAATCTAGTTTATTGCATTTATTTTAAAATCAGATATTTAGGTTTGTAAATAATAAATTTTCAACATTTGATAGTCCTAGCGTGAATTGTAAAGCCTTGACAAACTTTCAATTAAATCCATATTTAATTTAAAATATAACACTTAAAAATTAATTTCATTTAAAAAATAAATAAATTTGATTTTAATTTTTAAATATTTTATTATGTAAAATAGTTTTGTAATAAATAGAAAATATACTATATTATATTTGTATTGGTCAATGATATTAACATCTAAATTGCAAATAACAGGAATGAAGAGAAAAAAGAGAAAAACATGTAATGTAGTAATTAAAATAAAGATAAATAGTGCATAAGCTAAATGCCTTGATAAAATCCTAAATAATGTATATTAAATTTAAAATATAGGGCTTGAAAAGTGATATTAAAAAATATTGACAAGATTTAAATAAGTGTTTTTATTTCTATTTTTATTAAAAATAAATATATAATTAATTATCTCAATTAATACATTATTAAGTTCAGGTTATTTAATTTTTATAACAAAAACAAAATTGAGATCTTTTATGTAGTTTTACAACTTATTATTTTTCTTCATTTTATCTACTCATTTACATATTTTCTTTTCTTTCCATATTAATTGTATAATTTTTATTATAAAAAGTATTTAAATAAAATAATTATTTTATTTTAATAAATTCATTGATTACAAATTCCTTTTTAACTCTTAATTAAATTAAATTAAATTTATTTAAAATATTTTTATAATAAAATATTATGATAAGAGAATTAAATACTCAATAAAGTTAACTATTAAACTTCATAAATAAAACGTCGCTTACTTATATGTCTTTTTTGCTAAGATATTTACTTATATATCTTATATTTAATACAATAAGAATTAAAATATGATTAAAAAATAAAAATATGTGAAGGAGGGAAAAAGGCAGAAGAAGGGGATTGGGTGAGAAAAATTTAACTGCAAGTTACCTCAAGGAAGGAAATACGCCCCTTGGATAAGTTATAGGCATGTATTAATCTTTAAATAAATAGAAGAGAAAGAATAAACGAGGTGAAAAGTAATATACTATTTAAAAATAAAATATGTAATTAATTAATTTAAATAAAATTAAAATAATAATTTATAAAATTTTAATTGGTGAATAATATAAAAAATTGTAAAGTATTGATAAAATTATAATTGATGAATATTTATTTTAAAATATAATACTTAAGAATTGATGTTATAAAAATATTAAATAAATAAAATAAACTTAATTTTGTTTTTTAATATTTTTATTAAATAATATAATTTATTTTAAAAATATCAATAATTCTTCATATATACATATTTATATGATTTTTAACTTATTTAAAATAATTTATAATAAAATTAAATATATTATATTATATCTATATTATTTTATGATATTTGACATATAAGTTATACACAATAATAATAAATATGAAAAAAAAGACAAAAAAGAAAAGTACACAACAGAAGAAATAAAAAAAAGAGCAATAATGATGAGTTATAAAGTAATATTACATTTAAAAACAAAAATATAGTTAACCAATTTAGCTATTTTAAATCTTTCAACTTATTTAAAATACTTTATAATAAAAATTAAATATATCACATTGTCTATATACTACTTAATATTAGTGATTGAGCTGTAAATAACAAAGGTTAAATTAACAAAGAAAATATTAAAAAAAAGAGATATGACAAATAAAAAAAGAAAACTAGTAGGTAAATTATAAAATAATAAAATTTTAAAAAATATATATTTAAATAATTTAATTAAATCTTATAGTATTTAAATATTATACAATAGCAAACCAAAGTAATTAATAACATTAACTAATATAAATATAAAGTAATATATCTAAATTTTATTTATATCTTAATATTAATTTTCAATTAATCAACTTTAAGAATAAAATATTTGAAATTTTTAATGAGTTTTAGTTAATTTCCCACTTAGATTCTTGCAAGCACAAATATTTCTATTATTACATGTAACTTAGGTAGTTTAAAATTATGGTCATAATTCATTATATCTAATTTTTATAAATATTAATTCACTGAAAGCATAAATATCATTATTATATATTGCCTTTCTATGTTTATTGGAAGAAAACTTTTTAAATCAAATTATTCTTTAAATATGATTCTCAAATAATAAATGATGAGTGAAACATTTAGATAAATTAATATTTTAACTTAATTAAAATATTTTTATTATAAAAAACAAGATAAAATACAATTTAGCCTCCTAAACTATAGGGTATATGAAAAAAAAATAATATTTTAAATTAGGGATAATTTAATTTTTAAACTAATGTTTATATGCAATTCACCCTTCTTATATCAAGCATCCAAATTAATAACAGTAACATATCTATCCATTTCTTGCCTTCAATTTTCACCATACCTGCCTCTTACTCTCTTATCTAATTTACGAGTGACTTCATAATATTATTATTTTATGCTTTTGTAATGTGTTCTTTTTTAACAATTTCACAAAGTCACTCATGAATTAGATGGGAGAATAAGAGATAGATATGGTGGAAATTGAAGGCAAGATTCACACTTTTGTAACGAGTTCTTATCTAACAAGATAAAAGAGAAAAATATTATATGATCATCTAAACACATAAATTTTTTACTTCACTTGTCACTTGATTCATATTTGATTCATCTAATTATAATTATTATAAATAAACTTAAACAATATCATTAAAATAATACATTATAGAAAAAAATTGCATGCTTGCCAAAAAATTTAAGTTTATCTCATTCTAGTTGCCTCAATTCCTTTCCATTGATGCTTCTATCTTAAACATCATAAGAAAAATATGATCCTATTTATCTAAGATCATTATGTTATAGTATAATATCAATTTTTAATGAATTAATGTCCATCTTTTGTCAAGATGGAGTTCCTAGGCATCAATGGGCAATTAGTGATCAAAGGAAAGGAATAGGTGACTAGGAATAATGAATAAGAAATTATTTATACGATACAAAGATGATTAATGACAAGAATCAAATAAAAAATTAGGGAAGGTAGTGAATAGTAGAGTTGAAGATAAAAAGAAAGGGAGGAATGTTGTTGATATCAATTTAGATGGCATTTAAGAACAGGGGGCTAATCACACATTAATATTAGTTTAGGTATTAAATTGTCCCTAGTTTGAAATAAGGAATTTTTTTGGCACATACTTTATAGTTTAGAAAAGTAAATTACATTTTACCCTACTAAATATATTATATTATATTTATAATACTTAATGATATTAATATATAAATTATAAAAAAGGAGTGAACATAAAAAAAGAAAGGAAAAAGCATACAATAGAATAGATAAAAAAAACAAAGTTTGTATTGTAAATACTTAATAAAATTCTAATTGATTTATATTTAATTTGAAGTGAAATATTTAAAAATTAATATTAAAAATATGAACAAAATTTAAACATGTCACATTATATTTATATTAGTATTTGAGTGGTAAATGATAGAGTTGACATAAAAAAAAAAAGAAAAACATGCAATAGAATGAATAAAAAGAAGAGAAATAATGTGTGAACTTTTAGACAATAAAAATTAAAAATAGAAAATGTAATCATATAATTTAATTAAATCAAATTAGTTTACTTAAAACATTTTTATAATACAAATAAAATATAACATGTTATATTTATACTACTTAATAATATTATCATTTGAGTTATGAATAATAGGAGTGGATATGAAAAGATTAAAACAATTAAAATATACAATGAAATAAATATAAAAGAAAAGAAATAATATCTCAATTATAAAATAATAAGAATTAAAAATAAAAATATTATTAAGCAATTCATTAAAATTAAATATTTAAATTATTTTGATAATAAAATATTATGATAAAGAGTTAAAATAATTTATATACATAAAATAATAAGAATTAAAATATGATTTAAGAAATGGAAAATAAAAAATATGTAAAGAAAAAGGGAAAACTTTTTTGGGCGAAAAAAATTTCATGACGTGCTGCCGCGTGAGGACGGAGCCCGCCCTTTAAATAAGTAAATAAATAAATAAATAAATAAATAAATAAATTTTTATATAAGTAATTGTAAATTCTAATCGAGTGTAATAGTTACATTCTTTTTCAAATAGAAATTTATTTCATAGCTTGTAAAAAATGGAATAGAGATAACCTGACGATACCTTAATATAAATAAATGATTTAGCTATAATCCTTTATTTGGTGGGGGTATTTTTACGTATACACTTAATTCGTTTTAAAGAATAGCGAGCGAAACAATATCTTCTCTTGAATTCAAACGCCACGGAGCAAATTTCCTTGCACTCGACTGGTTGGACTACATTGAAGGCTGCAATATTTTTTCTCAGCCAGTCTTAAAAAAAAAATGAAATTTAGTAAAATACGCTTCAATTTTAGAACCGTTCTTCAAATTTTTTTTTTTCTTTCGTTTGAACACTTGGGTCCATATTTCAGCTATCCTTGGCAGCTGTCGACTTCGGCAGCGGCAGCGACAATGGCGTCCCCGGCGAGGCCGGTAACCTTGACGAGAAATCCCTGAATGGAAACGGCTCTTGTTCTAGGCGACCTTCGTCCTCGAAATTGAGAGCATAACTCGACGGGTCGTAGCTGAAATCCGCAGATTGAGACTGGCGGTTGTGCTTGCGACCCATTCTGGTCCGGGTCCGGGTCCTTGTACGGTTTGGGTTTTCGAACGTTTCAGGCAATTTCTTCAACCATGATGCAGGCGACAGTGGGGTCCTTGGAGTCTTGGGCGTGTGCGGTTTATCGGAGAGCAAATCACCGGTCTCGAAATCTTGGGGATTGCGAACGGCACCGGAGAAACAACAAACGGTGTTTTTCCACAAGTGCCTGAGAGAAGTTTGTCTCTGGAAAGGGTATTCGTTGTACATGACTGGATTCGAAAAATAAAACAAAAAGATTATTCCTTTTTTCCTGGTTGTTTTGCTTTTCAATGAAAAGATTGAGAAATGATGATGGTTGGTGGAAGGAGAGGTAGTGAAATGGCGATTATATATAAGGCTGGGGGGTTTGCAGGGGTGAATGAAGGCGGGGCCCAAGATAGAAGGTTTGGAGATAAATGACAGACAAAGAGAGATAAGGTTGTTGCCATGAAATGCAAAGTTAGCAGAAGAGGTGAGTTAGGTTGGGAGGAGAGCCAAAGATTCCGTGGGACGGATGTTGTTTTTTGGTGTCAAAAGCGTGTGTCGGTTTTTGGTAATTTAAGCGATTTGTAATTTGGTGCCCTCGTTCTAATTCTTTGTATTTTGGTGCAAAGTAAATGATGCCAATTACACCATCAAATGTTTCGTGTCCATTTTATGTATGTTTCCGCGGTACAAATAACGTATAAAAAGAAAAAAAAGCCAAATGTATCATCTTATAAATAGTAAGATAGGGACAAACACCCTTGAATCCTTGATTAAATAAGAGACTCATATTTTAAAAGGTTTCTTTCTAGAATTACACTATTCCTTGCCTATTTTTGCGCTAAATGTTATCTAGGGCATCAATATAACAACATCCTCGTATTTGTGCTGAGACCTTTTGATACGAAGCTTCTATTATTGAGAGTTTTTAATTAAATTAATATTTAATATTTTTTTTGAAAAATTGATATCTTAATCACTTCTAACATTGCTTAAAAAATTAATAAGAGACTCACTTTTTAAAAAATAATTTCTTTCTAGAATTATACTATTTCTTGCCCATTTTTAGACTAAATGTTAGAAGATGATTATGGTACATCATTATGTAATTATGTGTTATTATATTATTGGATTTGATCGGCATAGTCTCTCCTTTCTTCTAATTGGCAACCTCAGCTGCTACACACCATTAGCTCAACAGATACTGGTGCGATCGGCATATTCTAAAATCGAATTGTACTTATCAGAAAAAAAAAATGCAGCAATCAGTATCTATCTAGGATGTGCCCAAGTATATGGAGACCAATTTGGACCGCCTAACTTACCCGCTGTGTCTGCGTCTTTGGTTGTCGTAAGAAACTAGCTCTGTTATTAAAAAACACTAGTTTTCTCAAGATTATTACAACGCTATTTTAGTTCCTCCCAACAATTTTTTTTTTCTAATTTAGTTGTTACTTTGTCTTCATTCTTAATTTAGTCCCTGGTTGATTCAATTAGATTCTTCTGTCCGTTTGTCTCTAACCTTACCAGTTAACAAAATTGATGATATAAAATTTCAGAATTTGATGTAAGTGCACTCCATTGTTTATTAATACTATCCATACTTTAAACCCGGCTACATAAGTTTAACTTAAAATTATAAAATAAGATAACCTCTTTAATTTCTTCTTTCTTATCATTTAACACAATGTTTTCAAGCAATATAGGGGCTAAAATACCAAAATAATGTTTTTTACAAAACTTATTACCGATTTACTGTTTTTTCGAAACATATTACCGAAATACGCACGGTGGCGGGAGGCACCATTTGGTGTGGCGCCATTTGGTGTGGCGCCTCATGGGCGGAGGCGCCATCTAGGATGGCGCCTTTGGCGCTCTGAGGGCGCCATTCAAGGTGGCGCCCTCGCTCAAATTTTTTTATTTTTTTCCTTTTGAAATTAATTAATGTTGATATCATTTGAAAATAAAAATTATAAAAATAAATAATATATGATTGTAACTGAAAATAAATTTTTGAAAATAAATTACTTATTTTATAATTATATTTGATATCATATAAAAATATGTTAACTCCACTTTGATATCTAATACATAAATTTATTATAGGAATTAAATAAGAAAGTAGTTAATGATAATAATATAATGAATAAAAATAATAAATATTTAGTAAATAATTAAATATTATTTAAAAAATATAGGATCAATAAAGAATAATTACATAATTTACATTAATGTCTCTCAAAATTTTATGTAATGACAGTTAATTTTTATCAATTTTTGAAATTATAAACTTCTAACGCTTGGAATTATATTATTACAAGTCATTATTTAATATGTTATTACACATAAGTAAATTTATTGAGTATACTAAAATATTCTTTATATACAAAGTTGAAGATAGCTAAAAATGAAAAGAAATATAATGTAATAAATATAGTTTTCTTATTTTATATTTATTCCAATAATATGCCTGTCCATTTTTATTTATTTGAATAAAATTTTGTTTATTTTGTGACAGAATGAATGCAAACTGGCGAGGTTGAAGATAGCTAAAAATTTAAAAAAATCTGATTATTTCGTTTCAATAATCTTTTCATTTTGTAATTAAATCAAAATTATAACATGAATTAGATATTTTTTATTTCATCAAAATGATAAAATATTTTAGCAATGAGAGTGAAAAGTACCGATTAATTATTTTTTAAGAAATTATTATTCGTTTCATCGTTCGCTCGAAATATTTTATCGAAATAAGCACAGAAGATACGAACAGCGATGGAGAGACGCCAAATGACGTGTAGAGGTACGCTAGACGAAATGGCATCGTTCGCGCTGAAGGGAAGGAACGACAGGTGATATGGCACTTTTGGCCCATGGCACCCTCGCTCCTCGTTTTTAAATTAATTAGGCGGTGACTGTGTTAACTGTGCACCCTAGAGACATGAATTTTTATGAAAGTATGATAATTAATATTATTTATTTACTTTCACACGATAAATAAAAAAAGAATAGATAGGTTAAAATAGGCTAATACGTTTATTTCATAAATTATTTTGCGCTTCACCGTAGTTTTGAAACTATTTACCAAATTACGCAGGGCGCCGTTGAAGGCGCCTTTCAATATGGCGCATTCGCTACAACGAATTTCACTGCGCTGGCTGGGAGGCGCTATTTCACCTAGCGCCTACCCAACAAACTTTTTTTTATAACTTATGGGGCTGGGAGGCGCCAAGTGACATGGCGCCTTCACAGCCCCATTTTATAAATTATTTAAGTTTTATAAATTTATATATTTATTTATATATTTTTAATTTTATCACAATTAGAACGAAATTATAATTTTTAAAATTTAATTAATTATATTTTATGATATTATTTATCTATATTAGTCGTAAAAATTAAGATATAATTATAATAAAATGAAAATTATATAAATAAATATATAATTTTATTAAACTTAATTAATTTATAAAATGGGACTGTGGAGGCGCCATTTCACTTGGCGCCTCCGAGCCCCATAAGTTGTAAACCTAAGTTTGCTGGGTAGGCGCCAGGTGAAATAGCGCCTCCCCAGCGAAATTTGCTACAGCGAAGGCGCCATGTTAGAAGGCGCCTTCAGCTGGCGCCCTGCGTATTTTGGTAAATAGTTTCAAAATTACGGTAAAACAGAAAATAGTTTATGAAGTAAACGTATTTTGGTATTTTAACCAAGTAGATATTTATAACAGTTGTGAAAGTACGATAATTAATAATATTAATTATTATATGTGGAAGATGTCCTTATCATCATTTTTTAAATAAAATTAAATATTGCAATGATCTTTGTGATTTATTGTTATTTGTAATTATTCCTGCGCAAGCAATTAAAAAAGTGGTAGTAATTAGAAGCATCCTAAATGTTGACGTTTGACAATAAAGTAGTAAAGTCATCGTAAATGTTGATGTCTGGCAATAAAGTAGTAAAGTCATCCTAATTGTTGATGTCTGGCAATAAAGTAGTAAGATATGATGTTTGTGCAGCATTACCACCCCTCACACACCGCGTTGGTACACTATCTGCATGTGTTGCCGCACGTTCTTCGTCATCTGTGTCATGATCGTCACTGCTACTGCAGGACACCTCATCGTCTTCAAAACCAGACTCTAGGTGGGCATCCATTAATACGGGATCGATAGATTCTTCTTGTACGATCGGCAAGGCACGTGATGATCCTACCAAGGTTTGGGGTGCATTTATCAGGGTAACACCTGCAACAGATGAGTCCAGCGCAGGAGTATGACTATCAGAAATGTGGAACTCAAATCCACCTGTGTAAGGACGGCCTTCCCCCACCATCGAACAACCAGTGTTAACATAAATCGCTGGATCCACGGGTGGTGCAATTCTTGTAACTCTTTCATCAAAACCAAGGTTGGCAGCGCGCAATTCGGATGTGATCACGTCCACGTACAATTCCATGGCTGTCATCGTCAGATGTTGTTCGTAGCTTGCTATCGCGCAAGCCAAGTCTTCATCGTCATCCAATTCGTATGCCATGTACTGAGCCTCTGTTTGATGCTGTGAAAACCTGTAAACAATCTTCCCCACAGCTTGACCTTCGTGAAGCTTCAGTCGGGCATGAATTCTAGCCCGCAAAACATCCATACTGCTGCATCCTCTTACTTTCAATGCCTTTGGAGGAGGTCCATCGTACATTATCCCCTCTGATCCCTCAACAATTGTACCGTTTGAATATATAAACGCAATTAAACTTTTCTTCATCTTCTGATATTTAGCTGCACAATACTCGCTGCACCCCCACATGGAGAAGTAGTCTCATATACAAATTTTGTTATCATAAATGAGTATACTAGTATTTAATACTATAATTAAAAATGAACGCGATGTATAACTATGTTGCAAGGTATTCTATTAATTCTATGAAATAACAGTTTTATTTTCTTCGACCAATCTAAGGTTATTTCTTTTCCAAAACTAATATAAAATCTGACTATATAATTTTACCTACTTAAATATCACATCAAATATAAGAACTGCGAAATACATTATCTACAATATCTACTATTTAAATGCAAAAAAGTTCAAATTTGTAATAACAATATCCTACTTTTTCAAGGCTCTTGATTACATTCACATTTATCAAGATCTTTTTTAGTACCTCTCTTATGATACATTAAGATCTCACATGATCCAGTTCTCTAAATATGGCTTTCACCTAGGTCGTAAGACTTATATTAGGACATCCTTCTTTATCTGGTTGGTTATTATTTTAATAGCACACCCTATCACATTACATATAAAGTCCTACGACATTTTCATAAATCATAACTTCACATCTTAAATCATAATTTCGCAACATAAATCATAACAATTAATATAAAATAAATAATTCTATATTATTAATATCATTATATTTTAAATAAATTTCTCTACCGATATAAAAAATATTTTCACTACGACTATATAAAAATTATAGTATAAGCATAAAATTCCTGAAACTACTAACCGGTGAGTATTCGGAGAAGCAAACAGAAAAAATGCTCTGCATGAAAGATAAATTTGTTAGATAATTTAATAATTTCAATCTCTAAGTAAAAATTATTAGATGTTATTGTATCAATTATAAAATTATGCAACAATCACGCTAAATTAAATTTATTCTGTAGGATAATATATTAAAGAAATAAAAATAACAATATATATAAAATTTTATTGATGTATTTTCAATTTAAAATATATTGTTCGAATTTTTATATCAAGAAAATATTAATCAATTTTAAAAAATATTTATTTTTTATTCCTAACTCATCTCATTAAAACTAAAATATATAGTAGGTTATTTCAATCAACGTTTTCTATAACATGAATTTCTAAAAAAAAAAACATATTTGATCATTAAAAATAACTTGACGCATAAAAAATATTATATTATATTAAATTAATATTATTCAATATATTCTATTTCAACTTTTAATACAATGATTGAAGAAACAAAAAAAAAATCATCTGCAAGGTACGTGAAATGAAAAACAAATTATGCGCGAACTATAAACCCTTCGAGAACTTTCAGTTGATGTATTTTAAATTTAAAATATACTATTTAAAAAATATCATTAACAAAAACTTAAAATATTGTCATAAATTATAAAATATAATTAATTATTGTAAAAAAAATATTGTCAATAACATGTTAGTTTTCTAACAAATATAATATGTTCAAGTTTCAATTTTTTCTAAATCCTAAATCATCACTTCACATTATAAGCCATAATAATCAAAATAAATTAAAAATTATAATATAAATGTCAAAATTCTACAAACACTAACCAATAAAAATCACAAACTATCACAGATCACATATATTTATAAAATTCTTTCCTAAAGCCTAGATCATCATTTCCTATCATAAATTATAATAATCAACATGAAATATAAATTATAATATACATACAGAAATTACAAAAATACTATCCAATGAAAAACATAAACTATCACATATCATATAAATTTGTATAAATTTTTTCAAAATCCTAGATCACCACTTCACATCATATATCATAATAATTAACATAAAATAAATATTATAATATAAATACAGAAATTATCAAAATTTAAGCAAATAAAATTTATAAATCATGACAAAAATTATCACAGATCACATATATTTATATAATTTTTTTCTAAATAGTAGATCATTATTTCCCATCGTAAATCATAATAATCAACGTGAAATATACATTATAATATACATACAAAAATTATATAAAAATACTAATCAGTAAAAAATATAAACCATCACATATCATATAAATTTGTATAAATCTTTTCTAAATCCAAGATCACCATTTCATATTATAAATCATAATATTAACATAAAATAAATATTATAATATAAATACAAAAAATATTAAAACTTAAATAAATAAAATTTATAAATTATAACAGAAATTTCTCTCTAACTCTTTAATCATCACTTCAGATCATAAATCATAATAATTCATTTAAAAAAATATAACATAATAATAAAAATTACAAATATACTAACCAAACAAGAGTTGACTGGGATCAGATTTGCTCCAAAGCAAAAAATACTTCCGAACGCAATGTACAAAAATAAGAACGGATGATAAACGAACTGTGGCTACAACTTTTACGAACAAAAAAGAGAAGTAAAACTGCGAAATGGCTTCTGAGTGAGAGAGGGTTTGAGAGAGGCAGAACTGCGAAATGGATTTGGAGTGAGAAAGGAGACGGCTGCGTGAGGGTTTGGAAGGAAAGAGGAAGGAGGGAGGGTATAAATAGGGGGGAGGCGCCTGATGAAATGGCGCCTCCCGTTTGAAATTCGAATTTCAAAATTAAAGGCGCCCAGGGGCGCCCTCCATACGGAGGCCGCCATTCAAACTGGCGCCTCCCGCATGGAGGGCGCCACCTCAAACGGCGCCTCTAAGGGGGAGGGCGCCACTTTGAGTGGCGCCTCCAGCCTCCACGGGTGCCAAATTAAATGGCGCCCTGCGTATTTTGGTAATATGTTTCCAACCTGCCGTAAAACGGTAAATTGTTTTAAAATTTTGCGTAATTGGGTATTTTAGCCCAATATAGGCACTTAATCTTTTTATAAAAGTTATATTTAATATCCATAAGAATATCACATTAAATTTTGGAATCATTGCTTTAGTTAATATACATACACACTCTGCTAAGAAAAGAAGGTTTTTTTTGGCAATTTACTTTTTGAGGACATTTGGTAAAGAGCTTTTTGAAGAGATTTTATTTGATTTGATAGTATTTAACTGTTTGATTGAGTCAATAAGCTAATTTAACTGTTTGACAAACAGTTTATTCAACTAGCTAATTGACCCTCAATCAGCTAATTTGAAAAAGTTAGTGAACCCAACGTTTTCAATTAACTTATTGATAATAGACTTATAAAAATATAAAATTATCCTTAAATAATATATGTATTTTTATTTATATCCTTACTAAAAAAAGATCAAATAAATTTATTAAATAATAATTTTTTTATAAATTTATTATAATAATTTATTTTTTAAAATTATAATAATTTAAGAAATATAATAAATATTTAATAATATTTTAGATTTATCATATTTTAAGCAAGTATGACTTAAAAGTTATTTGAAAATAAATTATTATATTTATTAAACATAAATCATATAATAAATATAAGATATTATTAAATTAAAAATTACTTAAATAAATTATAAAATATATACATGTCCTTATATGTCATTTTATATAAAAATAACTAATAGAAAATAGCTAATTTTATCAAATATTTTCACTCAAATAGTTAATATTATTAGCTGATCAAATTAGTTAATACAATCAGTTATTAATTAACAGTTAATTGAATCAGTTAACAATTAATTGCCCTTTTCTTTTGGCCAATTGTCAACACCTCATGAAATTTTTTTCCCCTCTAAAATCATTCTTTCTTCTTTTTCATTATATCCCTATTTTAGCTTCTTTTTACAAGGACTTTTATTTCCCTTTTATGAAATTCTTTATTCTTTATTGTATATCTATTAATTATTATATTATACTATTATATATCTATTATACTTTCAATGAAAAATATAGACAAATTAAAATCAAATTTGTCTAATTATTTTAATTTTAATTTTATTTACTTAATTTATCTATCAATATACTATTAATTGAAGGTTTTTTTTGGACAACTTCACATTTTTTTGTCTTTGCCAAGTGTTACCTTCTTGAAATGTTGCCTTGCCAAAATGCCTCTTTAATTTCTCTTTCCAATTATTCCCTTACTATTACTTCTTTTTGTTATGTATTTTGTTCTTTGGAATTCATTATTACTAATAATAAATATTAATAACAAATTAATAATATCATTAATTTTTAATTTTTATTTTTCAATTTTACCCTTGATCATTTCTTTAACTTTCAACTTATCTTTTGTGAAAATATAACTAAGTTGTATAGATATAACAAAATATATATTTTTATTATGAAAATATTTTAAAAATTTTAATATACTAAATCAATTGACTTTGTATTTAACTCTTATTATTTGGCAATTAATCCATTATTTTCTTTATTTTTATTTACTCCAGTGAATTTTTTTATTTTTCTTTGTTCATGTTTACTTATAGTATTTATAGTTCAAATTCAAACACTAATGTTATTAAATAATATAAATATAATATGATATATTTTATTTTTATTATAATTTTTAGATGATTTAAAATTAATTAAAATATTAGTTAAATGAATCAATTACATATTTTATTATCTAGTAAAAATATTTAAAAATTAAAATTAAAATTATTTATTTAAATTTTTTAATATTTTCTTCATATTAATTTGTAAGTGTTATATTTCAAAGTAAGTATATATTAATTAGGATTTTGCCAAAACTTTACAGAGGTCATGCATTTTTTCTTTCCTTTTATCTAATTTATTATATTTTTTATTCATTCATACTTTTTACAGGTCAAATACTACTGAATAGTATGTATATAGAATAATATATTTTATTTTTATTATAAAAATATTATAAATATGTCAAAGATTATATTTAATTGAATTAATTTATTGCAAAATTATAATTTTAACATTTATTACTTTACAACTATTGCACTATTCCTCTTCTTTTTATTTACTCTTTTTTTTTCATTTTTCATATCTACTTCTATTGCTTGCATCTCAAAATAAAAATATCATAAAATATTATAACTACAAAATGATATATTTTTTTATTAAAAATAATGTCAATAAGTTAAAATTTTAATATAAAAATATCAATTGAATAAATTAATTACATACTTTAATATAAAAATATTTTAAAATAAAAAATTCTTATTTAAATTTTATTGATATTTTTTTATATAAAATTTCATGTGCTATGTTTCAAATTAAACATTCATCAATTGAGCTATGTTTTAGGTTAAACATTCATCAAAATGAAATATTGTCAAGACTATATAACTCATACATTATTGTTCTTCCTTTTATAAGCTTCATTGTATGTTTTTTTTTCTCTCTCCTATCCACTCCTTATAGTTTAAACAGCAATGAATAGTATAAATAGAATAAAATTTATTTTCTTTTTTATTATAAATAATATTTTAAATAATTTTTAATAATTGAACAAATTTACTATGCATGCTTATAGCTTAAACATAATAGAATTAAGTATTATGCATATTTCATGATATATTTTATTTTTATTATATAATATTTTAAATGAATTAAAAATTTGATATAAACAATTTTGTTGAATTAATTAATTGCTTATTTTATTTTTTAATTAAAAATATATAAAATTAAATTTATAAATTTATTTAAATTTTATCATTTTTTATATCCAGTCTCAAATAAACATACATTAATTGTGATATTTTTAAAGCTTTATCGTTCACACATTATTTTTCTTTCTATTATCATTTGCATTGTATGTTTTTCTATTTTTTCCTCCTATCAAATGCTATTTTTATAGTTCAAATATCACTGAGTGCTATAAATTGAAAATTATATTTTTTAATTTATTATAAAAATATTTTAAATAAGTTAAAATTTTTATTTAATTAAATTAGTTCATTTATATATTTCATTTTAAACTCTTATTATTTTACAAGCCATATACTATTTCTTTTTTGTTTGCTAAATTATATATTTTTTCTTTTCATTTCTACTCGTAGTATTTACAGTTTGGATTCAAATATCAAATATCGTTAAGTAATACATATTACATGATACATTTTATTCTCAATATAAATTATTACAGATAATTTAAAACTTTAATATAAGAAGCACAAATTGAATTAATTAATATCATGTTTTATTTATTAATAAATTATTTTAAAATTAAAATTAAATTAATTAATTCATTTAAATTTTTTGAATCATTTTTTATACTATCAAGTTTCAAGTGCTAAATTAAAGTACATCAATTAGATATTTTTAAGGCTTTATAGCTAATACGTATTTTCTCTTCCTTTGACAGACCCTATAGCATGCTTTTCTTTTCTTTTTTTCTATTATTTATAGTTCAAATGCACAATATAGTTTAAATACCATACAATATATTTTATTTTTATATAAAATATTTTAAATAACTTATAAATTTTATTTAATTGAATTAATTTACAGCATATTTTTTTGAAATATATTTTAGCATTTAATGTAAAGAGGAATGTCACAACCTTAATGATAAATCAAATAGCTCAAAATTTGATAAATAATAATAATTATAAAATAGAATTCAAATTTGTGATTCCCCACTCTCTGAATTTTCTTAACAAGAGTTGTGATTCCATTTTATCTTATAAAGCACATTTTGTGCTTTAGAAGATCCGAATCCCAATTTTTCTTCTTTTTGTTTTCTCTGTTACTTATTTTTATTTTTTTATATTCACTCCTAATGTTTAAATCTCAGAAGCTAATATCATTAAGTGGTACAAATATTATACAATATATTTTATTTTATTATAATATATTTTAAATAATTTAAAGTTTTAACATAAAAAGCGTTAACTGGATTACTTAATTGACTAATTTTTAATAGAAATATTTTAAAATTAAAATCAAAATTATTTGTTTAATTTTTTTCAATATTTTTCTAATATTAATTTTGTACTCAAGTTAATATACATCAATTTGATTTTGTTAAGGGTTTACAATTCATACTGTATTTTTCCTTCTTTTATCTATTTAATTACATTATTTTTATATGTTCATGCTGCTATTTATAATTTAGATGTCAATATCACTAGATGGTTTATATATAACACAACATATTGTCCTTTTTTATTATAAAACTATTCCAAACAGGTTCAAAATTGAATTGAATTGAATTAATTATATATTTTTTATTAACAAAATATCTTAAAGTTAAAATTATATTTTTTTATTTCTTTATTTTTATTAATATTTTCTTGATATTAATTTTTAAATGATATATTTCAAACTAAATATACTGCCATCAATTAGGAATTTGTCAAAATTTTAATATAAAGCTTAATTTTATGCTCAATTAAAACGTCTTAAAAATAAATCAAATTTCATTCTTTTAAGAAAGGCATTCTAGAATTAAGATCAATTTTCATTTTTTGTAGATATTTTCCAAACATCAAAGATCAAATGTAATTTTGTGTCTTTCAAAATAATGTATAGAGCTTTTAATAGAAGTTTCAAAGTAAAACTTCTGAGGGAAAATTTACTTTTTATGCTTAACTGTTAAAAAGCACTCTCCCTCTCTTTTATTAATATTTTTGCCACAAAAATTTTTGCTTTTAGAAACAAATATGGTGATTTGTATACTTATAATCATACATGTAGTTTCGTTTTTAAGTTTTTATTATGTAAAATGTTATAGCTACATTATTTTTATACTTGAATATAAATGTTATGTAAGTAATACTTAATTGTATTATATATAAGAAATCAATTCTTCTAAAAATAATTTTTAAGTGAAAATATTTAGTTTATTAAATGTGATTTTAGTATTTAGAATTATTGTAATATCCCATCATATATATAATTTTTTTTATAAAATAGAAACTTATAATATATATATATATATATATATATATATATATATATATATATATATATATATATATATATATATATATATATATATATATATATATATCAATACTATATATTATCTTTCTATATTCGGAGGAAAGTTCTTTAAGTCAATTTCTTCTTCAATTATAATTCACAAACCACAGGTAAGGAATAAAATAAGTTGTGCAACTTTTAATATTATTTAATTTATCTTCCCTATATCATACCTCTTCTTAGTCTAAAAATTTTCATTGAATTATAAATTCAAATTGTGAGAAAAAGTTATACTTCATGGCAAATTAATTAGTTATATGGAATTTTATTTAATATAAAGTAATGTATAAATCCAAAAATTTTATTTATAAACCTAAATGTATGACTATAAAATAAACATAACAAAATAAATTTCAATATCTTTGTAACATTTTTTATAATATGAAACGCATTTAAAATGCATTTATATTAATATAATTTTAATACAAATGAAAATAATTTGTAATCTTTGTATCGCACAAGTTTACAAAGTAAAGTAGATAAATATGATGATTTGATTGAAAAAAATTAATTCGTTAATGATTAAATTGAGAATAAAGATTAAATAAAAGTTGAAATTATAGTTTTTAAATATTTTATTATTTTACATTAAATTGTTATCCTAATGTTCCACCCAGCAAAAACACGGAAACGGATGCTGAGTGATAAAGATTGCTGGAAGCTATTATTATTATCATTATTTTTTTGAATACATGTAAAAGTGATTAAATTGTTGAATACATATATGTAAGGAGGGAATCGAATCCTTAATATAATAAAAGGTATAAAATTTTAAAGATAATTCTAATATACCTAAATTAAAAGCTAGATATTAATATTTTAATTTTATGGCAAAATAAAAATTATTTAATTTATTTAATAGATAAAAAGTTGATAAATGATAATTATATTTTAAATCATAAATTTTCTTTTTATTTTAGATTCATCAATAATTTAAATTACGTAATTTGAATGAATTATCTATATTAATTTATATGTATATTTTTATACTTCTTTATTATATAATAAACCTAATTTAATAATTACTAACTTCATTTTATTTATAATACATTATAATTTAAAATTTTCAAAACTAAAATGCTTTCAAAAAATTATCACATAATCATTTTGAAATATAAAATATAGTTAACAAATTCAAATTTTAAAATTTTACTTTGTGAAGCTAATCTTTTATTTCTTCTTCTATTTTTTTAAAATAATCTCTTTTACTTATTTCTTGCACATTAATATATAAAAGAATCTTTTAAAATATTTAATTTACTAATAAATTTATTATTCTTTTCAATAAAAATGTAATATTTATTATTACTTTTGAAAAAAGTAATATTTATGCATATTATTTTTCTTATATATCATCATCCAAAATTAATTAAGTTCACTAAATATTTTAAAATATGTTAAGTTTTATTTAAAAATTAAAGTGTTATGCATACACTTATAAAAATATAATATTTTTATAATTTGTATTTCTTTTATTTTTCTCATGCTATAAATTATATCAAACACAAGTTTTTACAGCATATATTATATCATTTTCAAATAAAATAGTTATTTTATTGATTTAATTTATTGTTATTAATAATTTTAATGTGAGATAAAATAAAAAATGGGACAA
The DNA here is from genome assembly GCA_020226215.1 of Sindora glabra. Classification (NCBI taxonomy): domain Eukaryota; kingdom Viridiplantae; phylum Streptophyta; class Magnoliopsida; order Fabales; family Fabaceae; genus Sindora; species Sindora glabra. Next base: position 27,571,842 of record CM035227.1, read on the forward strand.
AATTGAATTTCTCTTGATAATATATGAAATTGTAAAGAAAAGAGTGACTAACATCCAAAAAATAAATATAACTAATAATTTAATGTATTAAGTTCAAAAATGGACTATTTATATTAGATCAAATTTATAATAACAAATAATCTATATTTTTTAGTTTCAAATTTTTAGATGAAATGTATTTGAACATATATGTATGGATAAGCTTGTATCCTTGTATGTTGATTCTTTACTAATAATTTCTTGACTTTTTTTGATTTTACATGCAAAACTTAAATAATTTAAAAGAACAAAAAGTAAAAATACTATATTATATTAAAAATAATAATAACATAATTTTTATTAAAAAAATTTATCATTTAAAATTAAAAAATTCTAAAATTATTTAGAAGAATTACGTTAATATCCAAATATAATTTTATTGTATTGTATATAATAATATTCTTTCAAAAAAATTTATGAAAAATAAATATTTTATTGTTTAAAAAATAATATTAATGATAAAATAATAAAAATAAAGTAACACTTTTCTTTATTTAATGCAAAAGCATCAAATTTTATATACAATTTGCTTTAATATAAATGAGTAGTTTTAAATGGTGAAAAGTAATTTTTTTATTGCATGCAATGTTTAATTAATGAAAAGTAATCATTAACAATAATTAAAATATATTTTAATAATTTTATTATATATTTTTAAATTTAAGTACAAATATAAATTTAGAAATATATATGTGTGAAGTAAAAAGAGAAAGAAAACATTTGAAATAAGAATTTTTTAAATTTGTGTAGACAAAAAAAATCTTGGCCCAACTTACTTTTTTATTAAGCTATGAATTTTTTTAAAAAAATAGATGGATTTAAAATAAAATAAAAATAAATATAAGGTCTAATTTAAAAAGTTTATAAAGAACTAATTAACTTGAAAATATTTTTTATACAATCAATATGTCATTATTTCATTAGATATCCATATTTATAATTATAATTATAATTTAAGTATGAAAAAATTATTTATTTTTTAAAAAATATCAAATACTATGTAGATTAAGGGCCACCGAAGCTATTATCATTATTTGTTTGTCTCGGTTTTGGTCTGAAGCTACTGAAAGTGAAAGGAGACTAATACGAGCCAGGCCTTTGGGCTTCTTCCTGATGTTTTAGCCAGCAAAAACCCGGAAATGGATTCTGAGCTTTGAAGATTGCTTGAAGCTGTTATTATTATCATTATATTTTTAAGTAAATATAGGAATAATTAAACCAACGTAAAAATCAGAAATCCAAGCTGCTGAAAGGATACTAATACAAGCCGGGCCTTTGGGCTCCTTTCGTTCACCAAATTCAGCAAAGGCCCAAATCACTCTTAAGCAATGTGAACCAAAAACAAACTTGCAACAAAGTTTTGGCAACGTGGCTGCTTAGCTCCACATCTTTTTCAACGAAAAAGATTCCCAAAAATTAATTGGTATATACAATATTGTGTTTCAATTACTTATTTGCATAAAACACAACCTCAATTAAAAAGATTCCCAAAAATATACAATATTATGTTTCAATTAATTTGCATATACTTTTTTATAAGGTAAATACTAACAACATCCTAAACATTAAATATATATTTCCAACTAATCGATTAAATACTTATTTTTCATTTTTAGTAATACAGTAAATGATAATATAATTAATAATAAAATTATATTTAATGTTTTTAATATTTTTATATTTTGTTAAAATATTTAATATATTATTATTTATTATATTATTAAAAATAAAAACTAAGCATTTAATCAATTAATTGGAGATACATATATAAGCTGTCGTAAGTATTTATCTTTTTATAAATATTATTAGATTATAAAAATATTTTTATTAAAAATTAAGTAGTAAATACTAAGAAACTAACCAGTCAATAGAGTTGAATTTTAAACCAAATATAAAAATTTAAAAAAAAAATGAAAAATACTTCTTTTAATTTTGAGGTGGTTAGATTTTACTTCATTCTACTTTAAAAATTATCCCTTAAAATTATATAAAATTTGGAATTAACATTCATTATTAAATTAATTTATTATTTTATTAAATTGTATTTTTTTAATTTTTTAAATATAAATTATTATATTATAGTATATTAGTTTATTTTCTTATTTTTTAAATAATTTTTATATTATATAATTAATCAAATTAAATTATATATAGAATTTAAAATAAATAATAAAAATTGATTTATAAAATTATATGTAAAAATATAATGAAATAAATTAATATATTATAACATTATAATTTTTATTTAAAAATTTTATGAAAAATTATATAATTTGATAAAATAATTAATTAAATTAATAATAAATATCAATTTTAAATTTTGTAATATTTAAAAGAGTAATTTTTAAAATAAAATAAAACGAAATTCAACAATCTAAAATTAAATGAGATATTTTATATTTTCCCAAGATTTAATATATCCGTCCGTTGCCTCAACATAACGTTGACCCACGGTTTCAAGTTTAAGCAAGCGTTTTTCAGATTCGACGGGTTTTTGCCGTTCAATTCGGACTATTAGTGAGTCAGTCTCCAGTTTTTTTTAGCTGATTGGACCGAATTTTATAAAAATACTATTTTTAAATTAAATACGAAAACTTAATATTTTCTTGGTTTGAATCTAATTCATTCTTGATGTAAAGTTTTTTCATGTTATTGATGAATAAAAAATACTTCATTAAAATTAAAAAATTAATATTAGTTCAAAATTTCTATCTATAATAAAAAAAATTAATTATTTTTAATAATATAATAATTTATAAATAAATAATAATATAAAATTAATTTACAGTCACAATAAATCAAATTTAATTTCTATTCTTAAATGGGTTTGAATTTGATTTATTTAAATTTAAATAAATTTAATATAAATGAGTGACAATATGAAATTATTTTATATTATAAATAAATTAAATTTAAATTTTTTAAATTAAATATAAAATTTTAACATTTTCTTAAAAATATTTTCAGAAGAAATGTAGCCAATAGTGCAGCTAGTTATACCTAATTTTACCTGATAATAATAATTGGTAACGGAACCTAATAATTAGCAACTCGAACGGTTACGTTGCCACAAGGATAAAATACCCGACGCAACGAGATCCAGAAGAGAAAAAATCGAGATGCTTTCCTGACAACTACATAGTAGCAGGACGACTTTGCCAGCCGCCTTCTCTTCACCTCTCCTTCTCTCTGTAGTCATTATGTATTTTCATCTTCTTCCTATTTAGACATACACAGAGTAAATCTAGCAGGCAATTCAATAATGGCCTGTGGGAATTTCTTCTTCACCCTTCTCATCACCTTCTCAGTTGCTCTAATCACCTACAACATCCTCATTTCCGCCAATGCTCCTCTCAAGCAAGAGTTCCCTGGTCCTTCAAGATCATCCTCGTCCATTTCTGTAGATCCTGTAATTAAGATGCCAATTGACAGATCAAAGAAGGCCAATCCGAAGAGGTTGTTCCACACAGCCGTCACTGCCTCTGACTCGGTCTATAATACTTGGCAGTGTAGAATCATGTACTACTGGTTCAAGAAATTCAAGGATCAGCCCAATTCAGAGATGGGTGGATTCACTAGGATTCTCCATTCCGGGAAGCCTGATAACTTCATGAATGAGATCCCCACCTTTGTTGCCCAGCCTCTACCTCCCGGAATGGATCAGGTATTCTTAGGTTTTCTACTCTATATGCCAACTCTCGAGTTCTCTGCCTATGATGTTGGGTTTTTTTTAGTAATTATGCCATTTCTGCAATGCTTCTTTCACAAAGTTGATAACTTCGGCAAGATGAGTGTGAGGACCTCTGTATCCATCTGTGCTCTCTATACATTTTCCCACTGTGATAGTGAATTTGAAGCTTTGGTTGTTGTATCGATGCTAGGCACGGAGCTTGTGAACTTCCTGCATAGTTTATGCTTTGAATGTCTGGAAATATCCTTTCTCCTTCGGAAGTTGAAAGCTACCAAATTATTTGTACTTCCATAACTAATGCGTAGAACAACAACACTCAAACTTGAGTTTTCATTTTCTCCTCTCTTTGGTTGGCTGAGAGTAGAAATATCATTTGGAAATATCATTTAGAACAACAACAACACTCAAATTATTTGGAAATATCATTTGCAAAGTCGGAAACTTGAGGCATTCTTCCCACCCACCCACCCACACCCCCCCCCCCAAAAAAAAAAGGATTTTGTGCTTTTTTCCTTAATAAAATCCTCCCCAGTATTATATCCATATTATTGGGATGAGGCTGCTACTTCTTACGGAGATGCCAGTAGAGGAGCTAATTTTGTGTTGAATGAAGCTAATCTCATAGTCTCATAATGGTTTCCCTATAATAAAAATTAATGAAACAGCAAAAAGGAAAGAAATAATCATATGACATGAGATTAGATGGTTTTCATAGTTTCATATTAGCAATGGTAGATTAAAATAAATAAATAACTTGAGATTTCACAAATGTACTTCATATTTTGCTTTGATCTACAACGGTGTCTATGGATTGACAGTAAACTTATTCTTGCATGGTGTAGCTTACCTTTTTTACTTTATCACAGGGTTACATAGTCCTCAACAGACCTTGGGCATTTGTACAGTGGCTTAGAGATGCAGATATTAAAGAAGAGTAAGAGACTTCAACTCCAGTTTCTACATATATATTGCCTTTCACGGTATTTTGGTTGACTTTAGTAATTCCACTCGTATTATGAATCAGTTACATATTAATGGCAGAGCCAGATCACATAATTGTCAAACCTATACCCAACTTAGCCAGAGAAGGGGTTGGAGCTGCATTTCCTTTCTTTTATATTGAGCCTAAGAAGTATGAGTCAGTGCTACGGAAATTCTTTCCCTGAGGAGAATGGACCAATAACCAAGATAGATCCTATTGGAAACTCGCCTGTTATTATCGGGAAGGTATATAAGGAAAGCTTATTGTAGTAATTATCAATTATTCTCTGTTTTGGAGCTCTTTTTATTTTATTTGAAAGAATGCCAGGAATACCTTAAGAAGATTGCTCCCACTTGGATGAATGTTTCATTGGCAATGAAGAAGGATCCTGAAGCAGATAAAGCTTTTGGCTGGGTGCTTGAAATGTAATCTTCTTTTTCTTTATACATGTTCCATATGAACCTTTTGTAAAGCTAGCACATCTTCACGTTTTTGTAACTGTGTATGTTGATATAGGTATGCTTATGCTGTATCGTCTGCTCTTCATGGTGTTAGTAACATACTATACAAGGAATTCATGATTCAGGTTAGATAATGCTCTCTCTCTCTCTTTATTTCTTTTGGGGGGCTGATGTTTTCTTTCTGCTTTCAGTAAGGATTTTGTTTTGTTCAATAGTCAGTGTATAGACATTTCAAATCTTGTTAGTGGTGTCGGTAATTGTTTTGTTCCTGTTATAAACCTCTGTTGTTTTCCTATTGTTAAATTTCAAGGCAAGCTCAATGCACCATTCTTCCTTACTTTTCATTTTTATATGCAACGGGTTATTAGAAGAGACATTTCTAGCATTTGTCCATTTTGATGGATCCTCACAAGCTGTAGTATGTTGGGTAACAGCCACCATGGGACAAAGAAATTGGCAAGACATTCATCATTCACTACACTTACGGCTGTGACTATACTATGAAGGTAATGATCAAGTAGGGAATAAGTAGTAAATCTGCTTATCTTGTGGCTTGTAACTATTTGTCAATATATCATGTCCACATTCAGGGTGAGCTGACCTATGGAAAGATCGGAGAATGGAGATTCGATAAAAGATCCTATGACCGTGTTGCGCCCCCCAAAAATCTATCCTTGCCTCCACCTGGTGTTCCGGAGAGTGTGGTATTGTTAATCTCCGTAGCTTTGCATTCTTTTCCTGAAGAGATATAGAGCGATTAATTTTGTTGAGATGACATGATAGAACTTCTTTTGCTCTAAGCCTTGTGAATACACGCTCAACACAGGCAATTCTATCTTAAGATATGTTTTGTTTTAATCAGATGTGATGAGATAAATCTTCTTGAGTTTTACGTGTATGTTCTTGTTTCAGGTAACTCTGGTAAAAATGGTAAATGAAGCTACAGAAAATATTCCAAATTGGTGATTGCAGAGACAAACAGGATTGCCCTTCAAGGCTTTGGTTAAGGGATGCATTTGTCCCATTGGCGTTTAGTGGAATGTCATGGCGCACTTCACTGTATTTATGTAATTCTTTCTGTCCCTTAGATTGGCTATATCATGATTTGCAGCTTAGACAAACCCATGAATCCGGGTTACTACAACTTTGATATGATGTACTAGGTTAATTATGCATTCTTTTTTTTCTTTTTTTTTTTTTATGGTTTTCTGAATTCTGGGTTTGTAACTCTAAAATAATAGCGACTGCTATCTTCATCACTTATACCTCCTGCCTGTAACAATAATAGAATTAATTTCGCAAATGATATTTACGTGATGATATTATGTTACTTTTAGTTTTAAATCGCATAAAGCTTAATTTAAAATTTGCTTTATTCACTATAAAAAAAGTTCCAAAATGGATGTAACTCCATTTAACTTTATATGCAAAAATAAAGAAATAAATAAATAAATTTACTGGTTGACTTTGGAAAAGAAAGAAAAAGGTACCGGGTGATCAAGGCCATACGAAAACAATAAATGCCACTCACTATTTCAGCAAAACTCCATGCACAACTCACATTGAAGATGCTGCACTCGTTCGTAAGCTCAATGCAGTAGTTTCCAATAGACTTCAACCGATTTGGTATATGAATAGGCCAGTCTCTTGCTGAAACCTGTGTGGTATTCATTTTCGTTTGGCTCTTGGAATCACATGTAGCAGCGGTTGGAACATCTCGCAAAATCCTTTCAGAAGGAACAATCAAATGTTTAAAGTCAACCTTTATTTTATTTTTTATTTTTTTTGTATCATATTACCAATATATATGTGTATATATATATATGCTTCCTTAATTTGATGTAATGGTAATATATTTTAAGCATAATCTATTATATTATTATGCCCCAGCCCCAGGAAATTATAGGAGCCGTGACACAGCATAGACCCTTCAGATTGATTAACTGAGCAGTCGCAGGTCCAGTAAGCCGTTCTTCAGGTGTCCATTAATTACACTCATAGCACTACCTGAAAACACTGACACAGCAGATTGCTGCACAAAGAACCTGCAATGTGTTTGCCCGGTGGGCAAGCAGTAGACCAAGCCATTCCAAGTTGCATAAGTTGACCGCTCCGGTGAATGGAGAATCCCACGTTGTAGTTGACACTGTTGGCAAGGTTACTGTTGATAGGATACTCAAGTCCACATTTGATGCAGGAATGTTTGGCCCGTGAAGTATGAAAGAGCTCCAATGCTATGTTGTGATATTGAAAAAACTGGAATCAGACCCCATGTGAATGAATGGCACCTTGTGCGGCTCTTTTTAAGATCCACGACAACAATTTTTTTTTTTGGTGGTAATCGCTAGATAATGGTCAAGTAAAGCACCCATTCCAGGAAGTAAAGTTATTCACATATGTTTAAGATTCTTATATGCAAGTTAGAGAACTTGGAGGGATGGAAAGGTGCTAATATGACGCTTATAATGGTGCTAAATAGCCCCATAAAGAGAGTAGGAAAATTCAACACACAACAAATGAAGGGTTCTCGGGGCAAGGGCAAAGCAACAGACAAAAATAGATTGGAAAGAAACCCTGACAACAGTACAGTGTACGTCAATTAAAAATAATATACGATATAATAGTACAAGAAAAAAAAATAAAACATAAAGCATGCAAAATTTTACTTTAAAAGTAAACTGAAAGTGGATGTTACGTTTGTCAAAAAATTTCTAAATCCAACACCATCCACAAACTAGAACAAAAATAGACTTCACATTCCAGTGAAAGCCTTCTTAATGCCTCCGGAAGATCCAGCCGGAATCACTTTCAGCACGTTAAACCTTACAGTCTTTGACAATGGCCTGATAGCAAGGAAAAGCTGATTTTAGAAACCAGGAGAAACAGAGAAGACTTTATTTCAGGCAACATATTGATAGGATAAATGCATCAGTTACCAACCTGCATTGCCCAATGATGACATGGTCCCCCTCCTTAACACGGAAGCATGGAGAGATATGTGCTGGAATGTTTGAGTGCCTCTTTTCATACCTAAGAGAGTAACAATCAGATAGCTAGTAAGAACAAAGAATAAAACAACTCAATTCACTTAGAAGGGAATGAGCCTTGCCTTTGGTATTTCTTAACATAATGAAGGTAGTTGCGGCGCACAATGATAGTTCTATTCATCTTGGCACTATGGCAAGTACCAGCGAGAATGCGACCACGGATGCTAACAGTGCCAGTGAATGGGCATTTCTTGTCAATATAAGTTCCTAAGTAAGCAGAGAACCCATGTTTGTTAGCATTACTAACACATCAAGACAATCAGTGTCATTTATGTTCTGTCAATAATAATGTTAAAGATGTTTTGATGCCTAAACTTGTTTGCAAAATAAACAAGATTAGAACTATCTATATTAAAAAATTTAATCTAACATGGTCACAGCTCGGATTCTCAAATTTCCAAGATGCTGCCTGCAAGAGCAGAGATGAAACCACTAGAGATTTCCAATTCCATAGCATGGCTTACCATGTAAAAATCAGCAACAAACCCATTCAAGCATAATCATATTTAAAAGATATACCTATCATGCTCATGGTTCCTTTCAATAATACAAGAAGAATACCAAGAGCAGTGATTTGAACCATTGCAAAACATGCCTCAAACTACATGCCAACCTCCAATGTTGTACCCAATCCCATTCTACTATCGCCATATCAAGGGGAAAGAACATCTTAATTACATAAAATTTCAAGAGAATATAAAGAATAGTATAACTTTACAAAACATGCGGTATCAAGGACTCCAGCCTATGGACAAGAAAAACGTGTCTAGAAGTTGGTGCTGAAAAGAAAAGAAATTTCAAATTAAAACCTAGAATGACAAGTCAAGCACCATGAACCTAAGATCTGGATACTTTGATAGATGATAGAAAAAACTCTAATATTCATCCATGTTAAGACCAACACCGCACGTACCAATAAAGATCTCACAACATAGAACAGAACAATCACAAATGTGATGGTTTAGGAACAAGGATACAACATCGTGGAAACTTCTCGTTGACAATTACTAGATAACAACAGAGAAAGTAAACATATTCATTTAATATCATTAAATCAAGAAGTAAAACCTTCAATGGCGTCTCGGGGGGTCTTGAATCCCAATCCAATACTCTTCCAGAATCTGTTGCCTCCCTTTCCCGGCCTCTTTCCTTTCCCGGATTTCTTCGAGCTGCAAAATTTCGTAGCAAATCGTTACTCACCAACAGAGAGACGAGTGAATCATGCTTGAGTACATGGATATTAATAGTAAATTCCTCTCTTAATCAATTTCCATTGAGTAATCATGTATAGGAACGACAGTTGTAAACAGTTCACATTCGAATCAAAACATAGATTAGCTTACCAGAGAAACACCTTGGGTTGCTTCAAAAAAGCCTTCTCCGTCTGTAAAACAAGCAACAATATGATTTTCAAAGGTCAAGTAAACAAGCTTCTGAACAAGTAAACAAGTGTTGAAACGCAGATACAAACCTGTTCCGCCATAGCTGTCGGCTCAAGATGACTTCTCTACTTACAAGCCGAACACAGCACACAGCCAGCAAAAACCCTAACGCAAAATGACGGGGTTTAAAAAGGCCACGCTAGATTTGGTTTGACCAAACTACCCTTATTGTTATTATTTATTTTTCGGAAAGATAACTTAGATAATTTTTTTTTAAAATGAAACATGTACAGTTATACACTTCACTGAACCACCCTCTTAGATAGGAAAAAAATGCATAAATACTCTTTTTATGTTGCTTATATCCTAATATTTAAAAAATACAATTTCACTCAAACATGCATTCTAAATTAATATATAAATAATAGTTTTTTATATATTTTTTCATTTAATTAAACATAAAATATAGCATATTAAAATATTAAAATTTAACATATGAAAACATTACAGAAAAGAATTATCTGTCAATTTAAATTTATTAATATCATTTTTGCTATAAATTTTTTATATAAAGGTGTTATACATGTTTTGGTAGTCAGCTGACAATTAAAAGTTAAACATTCCTTGATCGAAAACAGAGTTTTCTAAAAAATGGGGTTATGTACAATTAGTAATTGGAGCCATGTCTCCATTATATGGCAGTTAAAGATAATGGGTTATTATTCGGAAACATAATCACATTCTCAATCACCCATGTGTGTCTATAAATAATTTAAATACAATAGGCAAAAGGCTCAATTTTGTTAAATCAACACCAAATTAAACTTTTACATGTACTCTATGTTCTAATGCTTTGCTAGTCACTTTAACTTTGTAACAATCATTATTTCCCTTTTTAGAATAGTTTCTGATATTATCATTTTTATATTCATCTACCCAATAAGCAAATCAAGATTGCAATGGTTTCCAACTAGATTTACACACTCTTATTTATAAAGCATCTTACTGAAGTGCTAGAGATTTAAGTAAGTGACTTAAGTTGAGCTTCTCACCACTTATTTTTTTATGCAAATTCTGTATATCATTTATATTATTGCACTATCATGCATTATCTGTTGTTATGATTATTTGTTGAATGTTACAAAATATGTTTCTCAGTGCTCCAATTGGCAAGCTATGTGCATGAACCTTGCTTGTAATCTCAAATAAAATTTATTTTCTTTAGTTTGCTATAAAATTTTATTTGAAGACAAAATAAATTGGCACACCTAGTGTGATGTAGTTTAAGTAATTAGCATTAAACCTTTTGATGCAATTAAGAAGTGTTAACATTATATAATCAGGGGATATGACTATACATCCGACAAATTCACATCCTTTTGGAATGCATCCTTCCAGTTTAGGTCTTCCTCGAGATAATCTATTATACCAGGAAGGATATGTAGAAGACATTAATGATAATTAGCAATCAAAAACTATGACCAAGAATATTGAAAATATAAACCCTAATTAAAATATTAAACAAAGTCACTAACCAATCAAATCAAAGCCAAAATGCTAATAAAAAAAAGTTATTGTAAAAATCACTACAAGCAAGCTAGTTCAAATAACAAAAATAGTATAGGCCAAATAATGGTAAAAAAAACAATGGTGAGGGATTTATGGTTTACTCCATAAAATGCCTTATGGCATCTACTAACCAATAAGAACAACAAATGATCACATTCAATGGCCGCAATTATTAGGTTAAAAAAGTGAATATGCAAATAAGAGTTGATAATGGAGGTCAGAAGATGACACTCTAAAGTTTGCAAGTATTATGACAATAAATGGATGAAAGTAACCATGATATAATTAACACACTATCATAACATATTACAACTATCCTAAGACCATCCTCAAAGAGATTGTCACTAGTTAGAACCAAGTAACCTAAACACTAGAAAGAATGATATAGTATCTAGATTGCCACTAAGAAGAAGAGTAGCTCTTAGATAAGGAGCCAATTAAGATAGAATCTTCAAAGTTCAAGTATTTTAAGCTAATTGATTGGTCAAGTACGAATACTAGAGAGAGTAAGCAAGTGAGAAGAGCAACTTGTTGCACCCTCTGTAATAGGGGAGACTAAGATCAGGAACATTGGGTGAACAAAAAAATACCAAAATATCACATAAACTAGAACCAATAAGGTCAAGGCCAAGTAAACCAATAGGCCAAGGTTAACAAAACCTATAAGAGTAAGGTCAATATCAGAATGTACAAATCTTGGTCGAGCAATTACTCAAACAACTGGGAAGATAAAGCATATAGCCAAATTATATATTGAGGAGCCCTTTTGAATTAGATACATTAACTTGACTTACCATAAGGGTTCAAAATGTTGAAGTTTACCACTCTTTTTGGAGAAAACAACCCATCTACCATCAAATATATTGCTTGATTCACAACTAGGTATAAAAAGTTAGCTAATAACAAATTCCTTAAATTGAGATATTTTCTTTGTCATTAACTAGAACGATATTTTCATAGTATTCATGCCTATCACTTAATTGGATGCATATATGGGCATAAATGGAAAGGATGTTTCATAAATAATTTTACTTAAGAGAAATGAAGGTAGGTTTGGCTAAATTGATTAATGTAAAAAAGAGTTCAATGAATTCAACTAAGGATTACCTACTTAAATTTCAATAAGCAAGAAATTGACATTTCACACAAGTTGCCAAGAATGAAATAGTGAAGATTGTTATAATGAGATTTAACTATGTTATCTTGAGAAGCTAATCAACCAAAACATAGTTAACATAACTCAATTAGCCTAAAAGATCAAGCAAATTGAGAAGCTATGGCAAGAAAAAGATTGAAAGTTAAGGCAATCACACTTTAGGAAAGAAAAAGTAGTGTATATGAAAGAGAAATCTAACGACTAAAGCAATAATAAAATCCATTTCATCAAGCTTAAGCCTAGCCCTCTATATACATGTTCTTTATTAAAACATGTTGATAAAAAAATAGTATGGATCATATAAGCAAAATTGTTTATTTCTTCAATATCAATAAGGCCAATCAAATATTTGACCTATTACTAAAGGATAAAAAAATGAAATTGTCTAAGGTCACAAATTCTGTCAAAAGATAAAGTAAAAGACAAAGTATTACAAGTATCACAATATGTTCAGCTATATAACTAATAATTGTGTTCGATTTATAGAAATGATCGAAAAGGTAATCAAATAAAAGAGGTTGAAATTTACTAATAAGGGCAAGAAGAAAGAAATGCTAATTAACAGATACCTTTTCCCCATAAGGTTGAATTATGTTAAGCTATCAAATAAGTTTAACTTGTTCAATATTGATGTAAATATGGTAGCTTATTATGAATATGACAACCCTTGGATGCACTATTCTTTCTAAAAGTATACTTGTTAGAAAAAGAGTTGAACTCAGAGTTCATTAAGAAAATACAATATAAGGGAGGCATGCTAAAGATGCGCCCTCATTATGAAATGTATCATAATGAGCTAATGGTGGTAATATATAGGAGATAGTTGAAAAATTATATTGACCCAAAAGATTAAAAGTTAATCGATGAAAGAAAAAAGGCATGGAAGAAGGTTAAGGAGTTTGAGAGAAACTAGTAAATAAAGAAGGATGAGTTCATCTTTAAAAGGTTAGATTATCATAACCCTAAGAAGGAAATTGCAATCTATATTAGCATAAGAAAGTTGAAAGAAAAACATCCCAAGGACAAATGGATTAAGAATGAACCACAAGATAAAGTTAAAAAAACTTGGAGACTTAACTCCAAAGAAAGAAAAAGTTTGAGGTATAATTCTTATTATGATAAACCTTCACTAATAAGGACTTAAAAAGGAAGAATGGAATAGCAAACCACATATAGATAATGAAAATGAGAAGGCTGTTATATTCTCTTTAGCCTATGAGAATCTAATGGTGCTAAACAAGTGGAAAAAAAAAGAAGCAATCCATTATGCAACAACTTAAAATACAAGGATAGAAAATAAACTTAAATGAAAATATGGCAATAATATTACTACCACCATTCGTAGCAACTAAGATAGGCAAATTTTAAGAAAACTTTAACAATGAAACCCTCATGGTCGTAGTGTAGTTCAACGAAGAAATGGTCATTAAATCTAGGAGGCCAACTGAACAAATGAGAAACCATTAAAGGCCTTTACATATAAAGGCTCACATAAATAGTCAACTTATGAACCGAGTTTAAATTAATGGAGAAGCGATAGTTAACTTGATGCTCAAATCCACTTTTATTTGGCTAGAAAAATAGTTAAAAGATATAATGCCATCCAATATTATCATAACAAAATTTAATAGAAAGATATCAAATTTTAAAAGGATAGTCTTAATTGAACTTAAAATGGGGTTAATAATTAGATTAACTTTGTTCATAGTGGTACCTTAAAAAGCCAATTATAATCTACTACTCAATAGGGCTTGGATCTATGCCATAAGGGTAGTACCTTAAATATTACACCTAAAAATGTTAATTTAGAAAGAAAGCAACATAATAAAATGTATAAAAGTTAATAACAGCCTTTACTGTGTACAATAATGTCATGCAAAGTTTAAGATTTATAACTCAAATATACAGTTGCTGCATATGGGCCAATGCATGGACCTATCAACTATAAAGATGTGTATTTTAAACATATTTGGTTTTAAAATTATCCTAAAGGTTGAAATAAAGGGATCGACCTACAATGCCGATTAATAAGTATTAAAAATAACTTAGTCAATTGTTAACTTATATTGTTGAGCAAGCTTAGTGCAAAATCCCTAATTACATATACAATGATAGCCCCTAAAATTTCATGAGTAACCTATTAAAGAAAATACTAAGAAAAGTAAAAGTTTTAAACATTTTGTAAGAGGTTAATCTAGGGATAGATGAAGACCTAAAGCCAACACTTATCAGTACAACACTACCTAAATATATTAAAAAGGATATAATTAATATACTAAAAAAATATAAAGATTGTGTTACCTATATTTATGATAAAGTGTTAAGGCTAAATTGAGACCTATTAGAGCATAGGTTGCCAATTAAGGATGAATTTCAACCACATAAGCAACTTTTTTTATGTTTTGCCCTAGGAATCATACCAAAGATCAAAGAAAAGATTTAAAGATTACTAAGAGCCAAATTCATAAAAATCACAAGGTATGCTCAATAACTTTCTAATATAATATTAGTCATGAAAAAGAACAATAAGTTATGGGTATACATAGATTTCAAAAACCTAAGCAATGTTATATTAAAAGATGAGTACTCGATGCTAATTATTGATATTATTAATAGATGAAGCTTTGAGCCATGTAATGGTCAATCTAGTACATGGCGACACTGGTTATAGCCAGGTTTATATAGCTAAAGAGGATACACTAAAAATGACTTTTCAATGTCTAAGGGCTATTAGAGTTTTAGAATAGTTAGTTATGCCGTTTGATTTGAAGAATGCTTGGGCTACTTATCAGCAAGTAATGCATGCAATCTTTCATAATTAGTAGGTTAATGAAGGTATACATTGATGACACAGTCATCAAAAGGCTTTCCTATACATAACATTTATAAAACTTGAGAGAAGCCTTCAATTAAATGCACCATGATAATTTAAAGATGAATATATTAAAGTGTGCATTTAGGATTTTTATTAGAAATTTCTTGGATTTTTTTATGGATAGGAACAAAACTAAAGCTATATAGGAAACCTCAGTATTGACTAATAAGAAAAAGTTGTAGTGTTTTCTTAGGAAAGTAAACTTTTTAAAGAGATTTATATCAAACTTGTTTGGTTAAACTAGGGTATTCTCACCTCCACTAAAGTTAAAAGAGGCTTAACAATTTGAATAAAGGTAAAAACATTAAGCTGCATTCGAAATATAAAAAGTTACTTAGCTAACCTACTTGTAATGTCTTCTTTTATCCCAAGTTGATCAATTAAGGAAATAAGCACTAAGTCTGATCAAATTTTTAATACAATATTGTCTATTAAAAGTTATGAAAGGCCAAATTGCGACCATTTTGGTGGTAGATTATAAAACATGGCTAATAGATTTTATTGGTATTGATTATTGGAAGAAGTATTTACAAGTTTTTGTCATAAGGCAATTCTAGAGTTAGTTTGCTAATTATAATGCTGTAAGGGAAGCTAATCAAATTTGCATTTGCTTTAGATTGGAAATGTTCAAATAACAGAATCAAATATGAGGCACTTATTAATGACCTAGAGTTATTATTAAAACAAAAGGCACATGAAGGTAAAATTTATAGTGACTCACGGTTAATTATTAAACAAATTACTTGGGAGTACAAGTGTATCAGTCTTAACATGGTTAAATATTTAGCCATTATTTCCAAATTATTGTATGAATTCAACAATGTGATTGTCAAATATATCTTTAAAGTAGAAAATGAAAAAGCTAATGTGCTAGCTTAAGTTACCTCAAGCTAAAAGGTTAGCTGAGTAAAATTAACTGAATTGGTTACTCACAGTGTGTAATTAGATCCAATAAGGACTCAAAAGATGTTTTGTACCAAGGTTAAGAACATGCAGACTAATTGAAAAATATCCTTGACCAATTTTTTGAAAAATCCTTTAGAAGATACTAGTTTTCCCCTTCTTGTTAAAGTTTTGAAATTTATGCCACTAGATGGTGAGTTATATAAGAAAGATTTCGAAGGCTACTTGTTAAGATGTTTAAGAAAGAACGAGGCTATCATGGCAATGACAGAAATGCATAAAAGGATTTACAGAGCCTACCAAGCTGGAGTTAATATGAAGTTGATTTTGATTTGTAAGGGTTTGTATTAGCAAAAAAATAATTAGTAACTCCATAAGTTACACTAGGAATATTAAGGTTGTCACAAGCATGGATTTATCCAAAGACTATCATTTGTCAATCTAAAAAACATCATTAAAACTTTGTTGTTCCAAGGTTAGGCCATAAACATCACCGATAAGATACATCCTTCTTTGATAAAGACTATCATTACATCTTAGTGGCTGTAGACTACTTCAATAAATATATGGAAGTAATTGTGTATAAGGAGATCAAACAAGTTGATGCCTTAGAGTTCATTAAGAATAAGATAATATGCAAGTTCAATTTACCATAGATTATTACTACTAATTATCAAAATTGTGTTTACTAGATAAAAGATCAGTGAATATATTGAATCTAAGGAAATAAAAATGTTAACATCCACCCTTTATTACGTGCAAACTAATAGCTAAATTGAAGATATAAATAAATAGATTATTAACTTGATTGAAAAATAGACTATTACTACTAATTATCAAAATTATGTTTATTAAATAAAATATCAGTGAATATATTGAATCTAAGGAAATAAAAATGTTAACATCCACCCTTTATTACGTGCAAACTAGTAGCTAAATTGAAGATACAAATAAATAGATTATTAACTTGATTAAGAAATAGATCAACTGTTGTCCAAGAAACTAGCACTAAATGTTAGACTCTATGTTTTGGGCAATTAGGGATATACTTAAGAAAGTAACTGATGTAACATCTTACAAACTAGTTTTTTATCATGAGGTAGTATTGCTTTTTGAACTAACCTTGTAGGCATTGAGATTTCAAAAACAAAGTAAGCTAACCTCTAGTAATTATTGTGAGTTAATGTTCAACGAGTTAGAATACTTGGATGAAGTTCAATGGGATGT
The DNA here is from genome assembly GCA_020226215.1 of Sindora glabra. Lineage (NCBI taxonomy): Eukaryota > Viridiplantae > Streptophyta > Magnoliopsida > Fabales > Fabaceae > Sindora > Sindora glabra. The sequence continues at coordinate 27,589,174 of CM035227.1, forward strand.
TTTAGAGTCTTTAATTCACAACAAGGGAAAAATGGTTAAGCATTATAAGAAATGTGTGAAAAGCAAAAAGTTAGTACAAGGCTAACTTGTGTGGAAAGTGTTTCTACTAATGGTTAAATCAAACTTTGGAAAGTGATTGCTTCTTTAGGAAGCACATTTTTTAGTTTAAAAGTTATTTTAATGGAAATAGTTGCTAAATTCAAAATGTCTAGGACGATAAAGTCAAAACTATAAATGATAAATGGTTGAAAAATTATAAGCTGAGCATTCATGAAAAATTATTTTATAGCAAATAAGCCAAGAATATAAATGGAGCAAATATTAAGAAGTGAAAATTCAATCACTATTAAGGCTAAACTATAATTACAAGATTCATAAAATTACAAGATGATAAATGGCCAAGCATAGAAAGCAAATACATATATAAGAAAAAGTACAAAGTCAAGATTGAATTATTTTCTAGCTAATTCAAAGAAAATTTTTAGACTTAGCCACTAGGTTATAGTGGTTTCTTTACATTCTTTCATTGCTTGATGCTCTCCATGTAGGTTTCCTAACCTAGCTTTAGTGGTTTTAAGATCTTTAAATTTTACTTTACCTTATTCCAAGTAAAGGTATATTTTTTATCCACCAAAATTTTGAAAGTGGTTTATAACTATTGTTAAAGTTCATGAGCCTTTACGAGTTTGGCTTGCAATTTTTCTATCTCAATTGCGTTCTTCCTTATTTCTTCAACATAAACTTGACATTTAATGGTGCATTTATCTTTCTTCTTTTAGTCTTCTTTGAAATATGCAATAAGGCCATCTCAAGTTTGTTTTAAGGCTATATAAGTATTCTTGTTAGTCATTGCCTTACTTAAGTCTTTAATTTTTTTTAGTTAAATCTTTCTTAAGTTGTAAATGAATAATCTAAGTATACTTTAAGCCGATGAAGCACTTTGCAAGAATCGAAGCAATTCATCCATCTTTTATTAAGTTTTTGCATTTTAGAAAAAAATGTTTAAATCTTGTTCTAGCAAAAGGTTTAGTTTGGTTGGTGCCTTCTTAAGAATTTCTTGACATTCTTTTTCTTTTTCAATTGAGTTTAGTTCGAAAGGAGGAGATAACAAAGATATAGCATTATCTAATACATATGTTTGCTAGGCTGAGAATATATCTTTATCATCAATCTTAACTTTATTTTATCTCAGTTAAACTTAATTAGGATCAATTTATTCTATATGAGGCCAAGCCTAAGTGATAGCTTCTTTTTCTTCACTTTGAACATAAACATTGATAAATGAATTCCTTCCTTCACCTTAATCTTTACACCCCTAGCAAAAACCCTTCTCAAGTTGAAAAATCCTTAACTATGTCAACAATCAACATAGTGCAGTTGACTTAGAATAATTAAGTATAGAGATAATGATGGATAGATTATTGGTTATTAAAGGAATCTATGGAGCAACAGCATGAGTTATGACAATCATAGTATCATCTTAAAAATAAGGTAGTAAAATATCAAAATATGTTGAGATAAGAGATTAAAAGAGCTAAAAGTAACAAGGCATACCAAATGTACTAGCTGGCTATTGTCTGTGTTCAATTGTGTTGCAAGGCCCTTAGGCTAAGGTTATTTCTCAAAGAAATAATGGTAAGGCTATGAAATTGGCTAATAGTCATTATTTTCTTCTTTTTACAAGGAGTAGGGTTAGTAGTTTATTCAAATAACTAACCAAAATTTTATCCATCTTCATTTCTAAAACTCTTTTAAGATTATTTCCTTTTCCTTATGGTTAAAGGGTGTTTTCAACACTATTCTTAAGAAGAGCCATTCAACTTCATTATATAAACATTACAATTTAACTTCCTATGCAACCTAAGCATTTGTATTTGATAGCGCACTAGTGATTTCAATTGGAATATCAATTACTTGTAAAAGTTATAAAATATGAGATAAATAAACTTAATTTGCCTAAAAAATAAAGAAATTATGCCTCTAAGACCTTTCGACTATATATATTCAACTTGTTTACAAGCAACCATTCAATTAAATTATAAATACTTGCATTAGCATAAAAGTAACAATAAGCTATAGTAACTTTAGGGTTTAGTTCACCCTCTTTCTTAGGTTTTAAAGGTATAAACTTAGCAATGCCAATGAAATGTTCATTACAAGAATTGGTTTAGGTTTGAAAGGGAGAATATGAAAAGGGCTAATGTTAGGATTTTCTTGGTATATTATCTACCATTTCCTTCAGTGGTAAGCATTATGATTTTTTATTTTTTCTTAAAGAGAGCATCAAGGATGGTGGCCCGCATGTACCAATAATCATAAGTAACTTTGTAACAATTCTCAAAGGTAAGTATTTCTTTATAATGTATTCTTGTTATCTTTTGAGAAGTCTCAACAGGCTGCATAGCAATAATTAATGTTAGCTTTACATCCACTAGTAATGTAAAATACTAGTGTATATGAGTATTCCACCAATCCCAGATATGCTCAATATGGCATGGCAAGATGAAAATATGAAAAGCTCAAAGGTGTTTAGCACACTTTGATTTAGTGCTTCTACTATTAGAAAGTTAGCTAATGTCAAGGTCCATCTTTGATATTTGAAATTAAGAATGATCAATGGTTAGCCTTGTATAAGGCCAAGTTGTTTGGCTATAATGTTTAGCAAATGTTATTCAACCAATTAGGTCTTTTCCTATGGTAAGCTAGTGTAAAGATATTATGAGCATAAAAATTTAGCCTAAATTTGAATGCTCTAGGCATTGATTAGTTTAAGGTTATTGATAAACCATGTTAAACTGATAGGTTTAAGAGCAAAGGAAGAAAAATAAATGGTTGAATAGTTGATGGTACAAATATAAAAAGATTAAAGTATGTATGGAAAAGTTCTAACAAGTTGAATTTCTTATAAGAAGGATGAAGCACAACTTAGATATATTTGAATCTTAACATTAGGTTGATTGAAGGCACCTTATAGTTTTCAAGTAAAATAAAATGTTCCCAAAAATAAGTTATCAGCCAGAGTTGAAAAATCTAGAAAAGGCCATTAAGATTTGAAGATGTTTGCCAACAATGCATATTAGCACAACTAAATTTATACTTTTGTAAAGATTAGCTAAAATAAGTCAACCCAAGGCTACAAGTTAACCTTCATGTAAAATAGTAGCTAACAGGATATAGGCTACCAAATTTTTTAAAGCAAGAATACAAAACACATGTTTATAAAGACTGATAAAGTGGAAAAGTAACACATTTACAATCAACCATAGGGGATCTTGACTAAATGATATAATTTCTAAGAAAAGAGGTATAAATAGAAGTTTTAGAATCAAGTTTAAAATCATTTTTAAAGTCATTATTCAACTTTAAAAGTGGCAAAATTTTGTTGCCAAAAGAAGGCAAGCTTATTAAAATTGAAAAATTAAAAAGTGTTACCCCCATTATACCACAAGGTAGATGGAGATTATTAGTTAAGGATGACCAAAATGTAATGGTTGAATTTATAAGTAGCCAATTTCCATTTTAAGAAGAATGGGAAAGCTAAATAAGGTCTTAAATTCCTAAATTTTCCTATTATCCCTCCTTTTCTACACTTACTTAATCTTAACCATTTCAAATACTTATTAGAAAAGAAGGTAATTTTTTTAAAAACCCTAAAACCCTTTATTACCCAAGACGAAGCAAGAATGTTATCAAAGGTAAAAATTAATTTTCAGGAAAAAAAAGGTGTCAATTGTTCTAATTGCATTTACAGTAATAAGACCTAGATAATGAAGAGAAGCATCATTATTAAATAACTCAAAAGTAGAAGATAGAACCAATACCTTATGCATTAAAATGAAAGCATTTTAATAAGATAGATTACATAGCTTTAATTAGCCAAAAGCTTGAAAGGAAGAATCTTAAAAAGCCATGGCAATAAAAAAAACTAAAGAAAATGAAAGATGTAAAGAATTCACATGAATAGTTGTATAAAAAAAAGGTAAAAAACTTCAGGAAAGTATGAAAGTAATAAAAGGAATGAGCTATTTAAATAGGGAATTTTAATTAATGGGTTTTAATTAGAAATTTCCTAAAGGTTATAATGAAAGGATATGACTGTGCACACCTCATCATGATATCATCTGAGCCATGCAAGTAGTAGAACTTATGATTAAACCCTAATCGACTATTTATCTCTAAGTGAATGCCAAAGGACATGCCTGTTAGAAGTGATTAAAAAGACAACTTATATAAAATGATGATATTTTGGACACTTTTCAAAAACCTAAGATATTTCCAAGCTTTAGCTAAATTTGAGGTTGAGATTAATCTATTGACAAAAATAATGATGTTAACTCTAATATTTTTTGGGGTTGTGTCAAAATATGCCCTATAGATAAAAATCTAGGCACATATCATCTTAGTATTAGGTCATGTAACTCCTAGTAATCTCAACTTTCATGGCATCAAACATTGTTTTAAAAAAAATTAATATTTCTTAAGGATGAGATTTTTCTTAGCATATTGACAAGTTCTGTTTCCCTCAAAGTTAGCCCTAAAAAGCCTTCAAAAACAAAGCTAAAGGGGCTTTTGTTACACACATCTTGGTAGCTAATCAAGAATGATAAAAGGTCGAAGATTCCTTAGCCAAAAGCATGCAATAACTTTTTGAAGAGTGAAAATCATGTACAATTGGCAATTAGAGCCATATCCCCACTATATGTTGATTATAGGATAATAGTTTATTGTTTAGAAACATCGTCACATTCCCAATCAACCATATGTGTTTATAAATACCTCAAATACAACATATAATAGGCACAATTTTTCCAAATCAACACTAGAATACACTTTCGCATGCATTCTGCTAGTCATTTTAACTTTATAGCTATCATTATTGCCTCTTTTGGAGTAGTTCTTAGTAGTATCATCTCAAATCCATCCACCCAATAAACAAATCAAGATCACAAGGGTTTCTAACCAAATTGATGCACACTTATTTACAAAACATCTTGCCAAAGCATTGGAGATTTAAGCAGGTAACTCCAGTCGAACTGCTCACCACTTATTTTTCTTTGTGCAAACTTTGAATATTATTTGTATGATTGTATTATCGTGCATTATTTGTTGTTACGATTATTTATTGAATGTTACAAAATATATTTCTTAATGCTTTAACTAGTAAGTTATGTACATGAACCCCACTTATAATCTCAAATAGAATTTGTTTTCTTTAGTTTGGTATAAAATTTTATTTGAGGATAAATAATAGGTGACCTTTATGACTAAATCCCAATTTGCTATTTAGAATTTTGAAGACTTATTTTTCAACAAATTTTCAATTTGAATTTCTTAATGTGATTTTCAATTTGGATTATCATTTAGATATAATTAAACTCAATAATTGAATCCAATCTTGTGATCTAACATTCCAAATTTAATTTTATTTACTTTGCTAGTATTCAATTAGCATTTCTACCTTTGAAAAAATGATTTGATAGATAGGCAATGACTAAGACATACCACTTTTATGGTGCATTATTTATCTTAAATCATTAAATTTCATTTAACTTGTGCAATAATATATAACTTAATAAATCTAAGTCATTGAATTTGGTAGTGTACCATTTAAATGGTATATGAAAGTTACTCCCTTGATGAATACTAACATCTATTGATAACTTATAGAGTCAAACTTTGATGTACCAATTTTACGATACACTACTAGATTTAGTAGCCCACATCTATTGATCTACACAAGATTATACAAGCTGAATGAAATTTTACAATTTTTACACAATGATGCATCCTAAAGTGGCATATTATAATTTAGGTCCAACTTATATCTTGCATGAAAATGATTGCTCGCTGCTTTGTTCAATGTGAATCTATTAATTACAAGGGTTGGTCCTATAAGATAGTTGAATAAAAACTATTAAAAGTTCATAATTATATCCTTCTAACTAAAATTAAATAGTTTCAATCAAAAATAATTTTTAACTAAGTATTAAATAATTAAAATTATATAATATAATTATTTTTTTTCAATACATAAATAATCATACCAAGTGAGAGCACTAATTTTATACAAACTATACCAAAATGAGACAGATGTCTTGAAATATTGTAATTGAAATTATGTGTTTCAAAAAGGATCTATTAGGAAAGAATTATAATTATCTGCAAAAATTATTTTGAGAATCATTTTTAGTTCAATATTATATATTTCTTTTTATTATATATAAAATAGAACATTTATATAGTAAAGTATTGACGTCGATATTTAGCGGCATATTTTACAAAGGATGGTTTGGACTTCTTGATTTTCATTTTTTCAACTACATGTCTCTCAATAGTTTCATTTCTACAATTCTACCCATTACAGTGACGGAAAATTTATTGCTTTAAATATACAATCTTGGTGCTTGCATGATAGAATCGACATTAAATGCCAAAATAATTTACATTAGAAACTTTTTAATGGCATAGCATGCCAAGATTTAATACCAATACCCCATAAAATTTCAATACTTGTACCACAATAAAAAATCTCCTGGAGAAAAATCCCCCCAAAAATGTATGCAACCACAAACTTGTGTATCAAGGCAACCATTTGTTCTATTATCTGCTGCTACATGCCATTGCTTCCAACTGTAACCTCTGAACTTCAAAGTCAAAATACATATCGGGGTCGCTGTTCGGGTCTTATGGTATGGCATCTAAATGGCTGTTTAGCAGTGACTGCAGCCTTGTTACATTCCAAAATCATTCCCTCTGCATTAAGAGGACAACATGGAACAATAGAATAACATGATAGTTTGAATAATCCATGCAAGCAGAATAAGTTCTTTCATGCCCCGCACCTGCATACACTACAGTACCTCCAAATGAAGAATATGTCTACCAAATTATCAATGAACAGAATGACTGCAATTGTCCACATTTGATTAAAGGGGTATGCAGCAACCCTACCGACTAATGTATAAATATTAGACGGATACATGCACTTGTTTATGTTGGCTCCATTACCTTTTGACGTTTTGAATTTGGAGGAGATGGAGGGGTAGAACACCGACAAGGACGGGGAGAACTAGCTGCAGTTGAGCGGTCCTCAGTCTGCACTTGCCAAATAAACTTAAAAATATCAACTCGATGGATTTATGATGAGTTCTTGAAGACAAAAATGACTTGGACAGCTATTACGGCATGTACACATTTGGCATATATACTTAAAGGTGGATCTCAAGTCTATCCTTCAAATTAGATAGGGTATTGAACCATGAAAAGTAAGTTGCAAATATGACCATCTTGAAACTATTTGTGCAATGTGACTTACTTGAATCAATGAAGCCTGTTCAATCCTAGCACCAGATACAGCAGCATCCTCAGGATCTGTTATACTGTACCCGCTGTCTGTGTTTTGGGATACAACAGGAATGACTTGACCAAGCAAATTAGACAAGAAGGTCCCCTCATCAAAAGCATTGTCTGTTACTTGAGTATTGGAATCCATTTCAGATGTTCGTGCATGTTCAGTGGCAACACTCGTAGCCAAGTTCTGGAAGACAGCATCATGAGCAATCTGCATTTGCCAGACATAGTCATTAGCTATTGAAGAATAAAAAGAAAAAAATACCTTCCACTTGGTACCCATTTCCCAACTCCTCCTAGAAAAAGAGATGAAGCAGATAAAACAATACATAAGCAGAATTATGCTGAACATTAAGTGTTCCTTCTGAACTGCGATCAACTGAAGGTGAAGACCCATTGTTCTGTCTCTCTTCAGGGTATTGCCGAATTGCGTGCCTTTCTGAATCTACTGTGTTGTTCTCATCAGGTGATAGAGACTCTCTTGAACCATTTGAATTTTCCCCAAGACCTGTACCTTGAACTCTCGACTGTAAGGGGCCTACTGATGGCCGTCTAATAGTAATGGATGAAGGTACAGCTGTAATTACTGTCCTAATAGGCACTGCCCATATCTCAGGCTCCCTGTTTGAAGGAGCCCCAGAGACTCCAGAAGCTGAATCCATTTGTGCAGGTGACCCAGATGCACCAATTGGAACTGAACCCATTGAGAAAATTCTGTAAGTGTTCACTGAAAAAGCATGGGAGCTATGGAATGAAATAAATGCATGGGAATCAAATGTGACAGAAGCAATATTATAAACCAAATAAAAACATACATATTCTAAAAGTACGCAACCAATGCAACTTTTGGAATTCTCCAAAATGGGACAATTTTGCAAGAGGATAACCTAGTAAGCTATTCCAAGTAATCAAGAGCGGTTAATGAGATTTATATCCACTTAATATGCTTTAAGAAGAGGGGTTAATATTCCCTTCAAGTAATTATTTCCCAACCAAAATTCCACTTCAATGGCACATAGACCACTTGATCCATGTATATGTTACCTGAATGAATATCCGTGTTTGGGTTTCTAGCCAGAAAACGAGGGCCAACAGGGCTTGTCACAGAACTTCTCTGTTGCTGGATATGTTCTTGCTGTGCACATATTAATTGGAAAAGTAAAAACAAAATGGAAGAATCAGGAAACATATAAAATGATTTATGAATGCAGGGATGTGTAAAAAATTAAATTATACTTAAAGCTCTACTATACCCGGACTGTTATAGGATTGGGACCAGAACTAGATATGAACAGTGCTGGTCCAGCATTAACCACAAGATCACCCTGCAAAATACAAGTCTGAAACTCAGGATATAACTCAATTACAGGTCTTTAACTTAAGGGTTGATCCATATATCAACAACTAAAATTAATGGGAGTTCAACCCTATCTACTTCCTCCACTAGCCCTCTTCCTAATACCCAAACTCCTAGATGCACATCTCCAGGGACATATCTATCCACTACTCTGAGAAATTTTCTTAACATATATAGTAGTATAAAATATGATTTGCTCCCATTAAAAATTTGAGCTCCCCCCCACAATAGTTATTTTTACAAAATACTTCATTTTTAAATAAACAAAGTCATTCAAGAGAAAAAAATAAGGCTAATTTTACTCAGGTTCGTCTTAATTAAAAGTTTATGGATTGTTATTTAGGGTGTATTCCATAGAGTTTGAATGACATTGATCTTCATTATTTCTTAATTGATTTTATATGTTTATATTCTTCTACACATAAAACATAAGTATACTTAAATACACATATTTAAGCATATATAATTATTAAGCAAAGATTTGTTAACCTAAAAAATTATGTGTCAGTATTAAGTGAGAATTTTCACTCCTGCTATTACAAAAAAATGATTTGTTATGATTATAATATAATCCAAAAAAATAATTAAGATTACATTTAGTGAAAATATTATTTTATTTAAATATTAATTAAATTAAAAATAAAAAAAATTATATATTTAATTTATTTATATTTATATATTGCTCCCACTACATAAAAGTTTTGGATCCATCCCTGCACATCTCAATACTCTTTTTTTGGATTGAAGAAAAATATCATTGATAGGAAAGAAAGATGTACGTTTTTAAACTAAATCCTCTAAATGAAAGGGGGAAAACAAAACAGACCTCTGTTTGGCCTATTCGCAATGTCATAATTATTCGACCAAGCTCAAGCAGCAAAGCACCCACTTGATGCATAAGCAACCCTGATCTATGAGGATTTGATAAATAACTAGTCTGTGTTGGGGAACCAGTCCCATTTGCCAGGTCCTGAATCTGGCTTCTAAGTTGCTGCCAAGATGATACAAAATGATAAGAGTATTTAAATGACCATAAATGCAAGATGTATACATTTTTAACTTAAAAATAATTATAAATTAGTACATAAAAGCTTATTTATACACATGTATATGAGAAATATGGTTTTTGTTATTTGGCTACATGAAGCCACCTTAAATCAATAAGTTTATTTATTCTCCATTTATGTTTAAAAAAAGAAGGCAAAATTGCAATAACAAGTAATATTCCAATATATTTAGAGTCTTAGACTATCAGCTCTATCACTATAATTTAGGCTTCAATCCTTTAAGAGGTATCAAACAGCTGACATGCCCACAGGATTCACTATATATGAGAGGAATAGTCTATTGCCTGGATACAATATGAAGCCATCTTGAAATTGATGTGCTTATTTATGCTCTATTTACATAAACAAGAAAAGCAAAAACTTTTCACTAAACGTGGAACAACAGCTGACCAGCTTGAATAGAATAACCAAATCAACTCATGGCCCAGATGCTTCAATTGAAAGTACTTCACATACTCAGACCAAGAAAACCATCTGAGCCAACCCAGGGCAAAGGGCGGTGTTATTTGATAAACTGAGAAAAAACATGTTAAAGATAGAAGCATACAAATAAAAAATCTGCAACTTGTTCGACCAACAATTGCCTTGTAGAGTGCAATACTGCTGACAATGATACTGAATTCGGTTGACTGTTTAGTTGAGCAGTGGATCTTGAGGCATTGTTAGACTGTGGTTCACAACTCACATGACTTCCAGCAGATTCAGAACTTTCATTCTGACTTGTAACTGAAAGTGCAACATTCAATCATGGAAAAGAGAAGGGGGAAAAAAAAAGGGACTCAAATAATGATTTGCAGAACATAAATAAACTAAAATCAAACAAATGCAAAGATACAGAAACAACTACCAGTAGAGCTAAATTCTCGCCTTATATGATTAAGGTACTCAGTCAAAGTAGACAAAGAATCTGGAAGTGCCTGTATACACCACCAATCATCATTATGTAGCAGCAATACAGCAGAAACCAGAGCAGCCTTCTCTGGATATATCTTATTAATGGAAATACCCTTAACAAGTTTTGGAAACAAAATTCACTCCACTTACTGGTGGCTGAGAATGCTCAGAAGCAACAGCTGAGGGAAATGACAGGATATTATTGTTTTGAGCACTAGACTGGACCCTTTCTCTACCCAGCTCAGATTGCTGTCTTCTAGAATCTTCAAAGTTACCAGAGGCTCCCATGGACAGCCTCTCTAGGGGAGAACCCTGTCAACAATAAGCACCCGTTAAACTACTTAGATAGCACTTAATTTAATAAAAATCTATTAAGTACTATCCATAATTTTGATGTAATCAAGTAAATAAATACTCCCCCCCCCCCCCAAAAAAAAAAAAAGAAAAGTATCAAAGCAAGAAGGGGGGAATAACATTATTTCTCCAGACACAGCATAATGCCATAAGGTCAAATTCTTATGGAACAACATTTGTTTGTCCAGTATCAAGAATTTCACTTACATTTCCAACATTTGACATCCTAAGGGAACTCACAATTGCTGAGAAAATCTGAAATATGGGACAAGAGAAAGAGGTTGACAAATAAGAAGAGAATTAATAAAAGAAGAATCAACAATCATATATGGGAAGCCATAAATTTCATAGCCATATACGTACCTGACTAAGATCTGGAATGGATCCATCACCCAGATCAGAAATATCTAATGTTCCAAATACTACAGTAGGAGCTGATTGGCCATGGTTATTAGTTGAAACTGGATTCATAGCTGCAAAGTTATCTTCTATGGTAAGATTTGATGGATTGTTTCAGACTTCCAACAAGGTTACACAGAAAACCTTTGATCAGCATAAGCATACAATAATATGAAAATAAACAAAAGCAAAATTCAGTACATCCAACCTGGATGATCAGCAAAGTTCGATGATGCTGAGGGAATTTGCTGTCTGACAACTAAATGCAAAGTGTGACCATCTTCTACATCTAAAAGCAATTGATAGCAAGCTAAGAAGTGTGCAAAGAAGCATGACTAAAATGTGCCATGAAATGAAAAATATTAATTTTTTGTAATAGAGCTAATTATAATGACCCATCACCCAAAACCACTCACAAGCGGGGAAAAAAATAATTATCCTGGTGAGAGAAGAAACCTTCCTTTAAAAATGAAAATCACAATCAGATTATCATATGTTTTTCATTCATTTATGTCAAATACTGGACAGCGAGACATATTCTACAGTGGACATATTCATATTTCACTCCAAGCAACACAGGACAGCCGGCAATAATCACTTATATTCTACATGCTGAACACCTTCAATTATGGGAACACTGTCTTTAGTACCAATTTAATCCATTAGTCTCTTAGTTCTAAAGGAGATACCAAAGTATGCATTGATAAAACAGTGCTGCAGGCACTGTATAAAATCAGAAATCATATGTTTCTTAAATCAGAACCCAAGAATAAAGTGATTTTAAACCCAACTTAAATGGAGTGAACAGGACAAAAAACAGTATAACAAATAGAATGGAGACAATAGACATCTTGATAAATTAGAGAGGATACGGTAAGCAGAAAGGAGCTGATCATCTTTCAAAACTCTTCCACGGCATATCAAGCGTTGCTGTTCTGATACTACGCCAGTGACTGTAGCAATCTGTTCTTTTAGCATTGGAACAGGGACCTGTAGATTAACAGAGAATGAAGGAATGGAAAGAAATATACAAAAGGACTGTCATAGGCATGAAAAGAAAAGGACTGATATGCATTGGCAGGTCTAAATGTGAGTGTTTGGTCCAAGTGATGAGAAGCATGATATTAAGAAGTCATTTGGATCACATTGCTCGCTGATGAGGGAGTTAAGGTTATATAATAAAGGTTTCAAGAACACAAAAGTAGAACAGCTGTCTACAATACAAATGGGCAACAAAATAATAGGTGTAATTGCCTAAAATACTAAAACTTGTGTTTCAGCACAGAAAGGCCAGTTTCTAGGTTGGTTCAATAACAAATGGAGCTATATTACTTACACATTTATCTACTCGTAATGTGTAAGTATGAGAATCCAAGGTCTTAATCTTTATCTCAACTGTGGTATCAGAGCAGCTAGCCTCGTTACTCCCAGAAACCAATAACTCATCACAATCTCTACTACCCATCTCCATAGTCACAACAATGCCTGAAAAAAGTCAGTGGCAATGAAAAAATTATTGAATCAGACGAAAGAATCAGAAACTCTGCATAGAGCTAAGCCTGAAATGATTGTTTCTACTACAGTTCTGAGGCACAAACCGATAATTTCAACCGGCTCAATATAAGAAACGTAATAGAACTAGAAAGTGTATTTTCACTCTTGAAATGCCGCTCATTTATCAATTCTCCTCATCCATCTTTCCAACTGTTACTCCCTCGAGCAAGGCAGCATAAACGAAGTAAAAATCTCTACTTTAACCTCACAAGAAAATGTCAAATGACAGTATATTCACGCTCAGATAAATTGCAACCCCGAATTATTGAAAGTGGTAGATTATTAGTCCCAATACTTAAAATTCTTCACCTGCTATATATCTCCCACCAATATCCAATTAATCCTAAGTGCACATAGATATCCCAGTGTTCAACGATGAAAACACAATTTTTTACACTTGCTATAGGTCAAATTGGATCATCTAATCAATTTCTAGGTGCCTCTCAATCATGAACCAAAAAAGCAACCCAAGTTTATAAGAAAATGTGTGTATATATAAATCGAGAGTATACCTCGGACTCCGACTAACAACGTTGACGAGGAGGAGAGAAACAGAAGGCGAGGCGAAGCTGTTTGTTTCCCCCTGTCGATCCTACACGGCGCGAGGCGCGAGAAGATGGACGGTGGACTCTAGCGAAGATTTTACGGGGCACCGTTTGAACCGTACGATTAAATTAATTCTTGCTGAGTCAGCATTTAAACCCCCTTTGCTCTGCTGACGTGAAAATCTAACCCCCCATTTTGCACCATGGGGCGCCTCTTCCCTCTGGGAATATTCGTTTTTTGTCGTTTTGCTATAATTTTCTCAATGTCTTGATGTATTGGATTTTTTTAGTAGGAATATTATTAGAATAAAATATGCTACTCTTTTGTAATTTATTAAAATTATATACGAATCTTTCTTATTATTTAAAAATTTACACATTAGTCCGGAATATAATACAATATTAAAAAATATTCTAAATAAATTTCAAAATATCATTTTTTCAATTTGTTTTTGAAAATTCAAAAATGTCCAGTAATTTGAATTTCATTTCCATTTTAAAAATCCTAAGTCTTTTTGTTTTTCTTGGACAACAATTGTACCTTTCTATTTCAATAAATATTTTGAAACCTGAACCAATTCTACTAATTCACCTCGGTCGAACTGAGACTCGAGCTTTAAAACGAGTCGGGTAGATCTTTAAATTCGATTTAGATAAAAAATCGAGTTGGTCCGGTCCAACCCAGTAAAACTCAGGATTGAACTAGTTAATCTGATTACCCGCTTCGGCTAATTTTTTTTATACACTTAACAAACTCTTTTCCAAAAGCTTAGTATGATTGCTATTATATTTACTTTATATTAGAATAAAGTTGCAACTTAATTAAATATTTATTATAATATAAATTGCTATTATTTTTACATTATATTAGAATATATATCAAAGATAATGCTTCTATTAATATATTTGAAACTGAATTTATTAAAATATAAATTCTTAACAAATTATAATCTTAAAATTTGAATAAAAGACATTATACTTTAACTGCCTTAAATGTTTTGATATTAATTTTTCTATAAAGATAATTTTTTATCATTTACCTTTTATTTAAAGTAAAATTATATTAGATAATTATTATACTTACAATAAAATTAATATTTATTTATATTTTATTATTCACTTTTTATATATATAATATATAATTTATTATATATATATAAATAATAAATATAACAATCGGTTCAACCATCCGATTAGATCGATTAAACCTGGTCTGACCTTAATCCGCTCACCTTGTCGAGTTTGTTGAGTTAATGGCCTGGGCCGGATTTTAAAACATTAATTTCAATAATGCTTGCTCACTATTTGTTCTCCTCCATTTGGTTTCATCAATTTAGCCTTGCGAACATTCTATTTCCACATGTGAATTTTATAAAAATTTTACTTCTATAAAATGAATTAAAATATGAAGATTTGAGGTACCAACTATGAAGCTATTTTTATCCTTTATAGTTTTTCTTCTTTGGGCATCAAAATACTCTTTGCAGAAGTTTGGAAAATTCCCCACATGCACCAACTTTGAAAATGTGCTAGGATAATTAATTGAAAACTTTGTAGTTAGAAAGTTTATTATTTTACAATAGTAGCATAGCATAGTTAATAATTTTCAAGATCATTTTTTTGTATTTTTAATGTTAGCATGGTATAAGCATAAGAACTTTGCAATTTTTCTTTTCTTTTCTCTTGCCTTTATATATATCTTGGTTTATTAATTGTATTTTGTTCCAAATTTTTATTTTCACTCTAAAAATTACAACTTTTAACTTTTTTCTCTCTCCTCACACCTTTCACAATTAATGTTAAGCCTATTAACAAACAAATTCTAAATAAAATAAAGCTTTTGAATGGAAAGGCTTTCATGAAATGTAAAGTGCTAAAAGTAGTAGAAATATAAAGCTTCGATGAGAACTAAAATGAAACATTGACTAGGGAAAGTTTCATAAAAAAAGAAGAAAATAAAAAGAAGAAAATAGAAAACAGTATATTGTTTATCTATTTTTTTAACAATGCTGAAAGGTAGTTCTAACTTATTTTACTCAACATTGCTATAAAACTATTGAAAAAACACTCTCTAACACTAATAGTTATAAAAATATTTATGTGTAGCATTTATTTTGATTTAGGAGAAAGCAATATATATTTTAAAATTAGATGTGAGACTTACGTAATTTCATTAAACTACAAAAGAGCATAATGTATTTTACTCATATTATTATACTATGAAGAAATTTTATTTGAATGAGAAAATAAAATAAAATAATTTTTTAAATAGAAAGAGCCTAAAAAAATTGCAAACTAACTATCAAGAAAGAATTACAAATTAATTATTCGAAGAGGTAAAGACCCTAACAATATTAAAAAATAAAAAACTACTTAACCTTCTAGGGAAACTTTCTAAAGTCTGTAATCCTCTCTCCATAAATGTAAATAATATCAACTTTCCATCTTTATTGGATTAACATATAACATCTAATTAAAAAAGGATGATGTCTAACAAAAGGTTATTTTCCTTCATGAGTAATAATAGAATTTTTTTAATACTATAATAACACTAAAAATTGAATGAATAATTATTGAGAAAGCTCTAGTATCGTTGAGTGAAACTCTTATAACTTTGTCTTCAAACTCATTAAAAACCTATGTAATCTTTGATCACCCTTTATGCATTGCTACCAATAATCCTTCTAATCCTTTTACTTGACTTTTACTTTAAGAAAATTTTCTTCTTTAATGCATGCACAAGCCCCATTTTAATGGTAGCCCTACAAAATCTTATCTCAACAAATTAATGTTGAAGTTGTAATCTTTCACATTTTAAATCTTCATTCCTGACATTTTTTGTCCCTTTTTCCCATCCCTATGAACCTACATTATATAAAAATCTTTCCTTTACCTAAAATGTCACTATATTGAGACATTAGATGGTCAGACTCCAGCACATCCTTAAGTGAGGATCAAGAATGACAAACTTTCTTCACATATAACAATTCTCAATATAAAAGGCGCAAAGTAATGATGGTACATAAGCATTCAAGTATTCTTCAATCCTAATGCATTATGTGTTCTCAATGTTTAATAAGATATCTAATGGACAACTGAAGCTTTATGATAAGGCGATTACTTAAGATCCTTTATACAAGCTGGGAACTAAAAGGAGATATTCATCTAGTTGGTAAGCAAGAAAATTTCTATATCATCCAATTTTTCAATAATGAAGACAAAGAATATATGAAAGAGAATAATCCCTGAGCAGTGCAAAGAGCTCCACTTGTTTGTGAATATTAGGAGCTTAACACCATCTTCAGTGACTTACATAGGGCTTCCTCTAGAATAGATGAATCCATCATTTGTAAAATATCTAGAAGCTATAATAGGTCTTGTTAAGTGGATAGATTAGATTGAAAATTTTGCTAGAAACCTTAGATTTATGAGACTTAGAGTGAAAATCAAGCTCGATGAACCACTCTTCATGGGTTTTATGTTATCCCTAGGCAATGGAAACTGGACATGGATCCAATGCAAATATGAGAGACTATTTTGTTATTGTTTTTCATGCGATAATATTAATCACAAACAACATGAATGTTCTTAGTCATATGATCAAATTATAGATGCTATAAATGGATAACTAAACAACGTCAAGGATGAATTCAACTTAAAAGTTAGGATAGACCTGATGCACCCACATTTTACTCTTAAGGTAAGAGTTTTTATAGCTCATCTAGACAGAAGAACTTCGACAATAAAATTAGTGCATATGGGTGATGAACTGGTTCATTGTCTTTTTTACTAAAGAAGAATAGACCTTATAAACAAAGATCTTATCTTTCAAGAAGATTTTCTTAATTTTGGCAATCCATCATACTCCTCTGAAGGCACCATCCCATTTGATCCCTAAAATGATGAAAAGCAAGAAGAAATGCAATGGGATAGGAATATACCATAGAATAATGCAAATCAACAATAAGCATAGTTAACTTTTGAACAATCTTAAATTCCTAATATCTTAACCCATTTTGATGAGGACATGTAACTTAGAACATATCAAGTATTAAGAGATATCACCTTTTTGAGGCAAGAAGAATCATTCATCACTAATGCAATGCTTATTCAAGTTCTAAAGAATGATAATAACAATGAACATCAAATGCTAGAACCTTCTAATAGTATGAATTTTGATATCTTTCTTAACAATAAAGGATTTAGGATATTAAGTGACCCTTTTGGCTAAGAAACCATGCTTTATTTAGTTATCCCTCCAATTATTGTTGGCATAAGTAGGATCTTATTGCCTTTTGAACCTATAAATGAGAATCTATTGACCATCTTATCTTCTAATAGTAGTTATCCTAAGATGACACTTAATAATATAACATAAATGTGACCTTAAATGAAAGCATCTTTAAATGGCCAATTTAAAATTACCTCTTTATGTAGCTTTTTCAATATAATGTGTCAATTTTTTTTATCCCATCCACCTCAATAGTAGTTAGCAATTAGAATTCCAAAGAAAAAATAACTTCAGTGTCTCCTTGCAACTGAACAATATTGAATCTCAAAGAATTGAATCCAATTTGAGGGGCTTCTTTCTTCAAAATCACTCTTCACAAATTGAAGAATTCAAAAAGGCTTCGACCAAACAGTTTTAGAGATTAGATTCCTTAAACTTGGCAAGAAACATACACTAAAACTATAATATAATGTAGCTAATTTTTATACTATCTTTGTCTTTGTTGGTATTAAAATCTTGTAGGCTATTCACAATTAAACTTCAGTCTTTCACATCGCTAATTTTGGTCAAGTAATAAAAAGTGAAAATCATAAGAAAAGAAAACAAGATGAAAATATTATAAGCAAAAAAAGATTAAAAGTGAAAATCGTTAAGCTAGATTTTGATTATCAAGTTCAACAAAAGAACAATTCGATACTTCCCATCGCTTAACCTATTTTCTTAGTGCATAATGACATTCCTTCTATAAGTAACTTAACTCCGCAGGACTTAATGGAATAGATATCTTTCAAACTTGCTAAAATTGGTATAAGCTTTCGAAATGCTGACCCTAAATAGCCTTCTTTGGAGCAATGAACCTATTAGCTTGGAATTATTGGGTTTAAGCTATCCCTTGATAATTCAAAGACTAAGATAGCTAGTTATGAAGTATAAACTACATTTCATTTTACTCTCTAAAACACTCCAAGCTATTCATATAACTAAGTCTCATTTTTTAGTGTTAGGGTTCCTTAATCTTATTAGAGTTAATGCTACTAGTCATAAAGATGGTCTAGTAATGGTGTGGGAATATGGTTTCTAACCTCAAGTACCATCCATATCTCCTAATCAGATTCACTTATGAGTAGAATCCAAAAGTTTCAAGCATTTTTTACTTATAAGAGTCTATAGTTCCCCACAACTTTCAAAAAAATAAACTTTTTATAATTTCATCAAAGATATTGCTACTTCAATGAACCCTTAAACCCCATGGTTTCTTATGGGAGATTTCAACCAAATCATGCTTCTTTTAGATAAGCTTAGTTCAAGTTCACTTCTTCTAGGAACAAACAATTTTCTCAATACTATAATTGAATGTAATCTAATAGATATGAAAGTAAAGAAGCAATGGTTTACATGAACTAATAATAAAGTAAGGGATAGTTGTGTTTAGTAAAAGCTAGATAGAATGTTTTGTAATGAAGAATCGTATTATAATTACCTATATTCCTAGGTTTTTAGCCGTCTTATTTTAACATTAAGTCATGCACCAATTCTACTATCCACTAATATATAAGATAATTACAAAAAGCATATTTTTCAATTTCAAGCCTATTAGATCGCCTACCTTCAATGCATCCAAATAATAAAAAATGCATGGAAAGATAAGGTTAAAAGATCATTAGCCTTTCAAATAAAAAATTAATTAAATAATACAAGGAAGCTTTTTCTAGGAATGGGATGAAAGCACTTTTGGCAAACTTCATTATAAAATTACGAATCCTGAGATAGACCTAGTTGGATTGCAAAAAAATGTGACATAAGATAACAAAACTTTTAAAAAGAGTTTGAGAATGAATTTAGAATTCTTGCTAGAATGCCATCAAAATGCTTTAGCTTAAAAGGCTCGTGTCATGTGGTTTCTTGATAGGGATAGAGAAACAAAATATTTTCATCAAATAATTAAAAGGAGATGAAATAAAATCAAGATCTATCAAATTAATGATAATGCAAGCTAACCAATACACGATTTAAATATTATCAAATAGATAGTAGTCCTACACTTCCATAACCTTTTCAATCCTCAAAATTAAGATCATAAAACCTACATTAACCTTCAGGATTTACCCATTTCTAAACTATCTAACTCTTACCTAGAGAAACTAAATAAACCATTTACTTAAGATAAAATTAAACAATTTATGAAAAGCCCGCCTCCTAATGTTGTCTCGGGCCCAGATAGTTTCACAGCCAGATTTTTTTAATTCTTCTAGCAAATGGTTGGGAGAGATATAACAAGCATGTTACTTTATTTTTTTAGAAAAGGATTCTTGCTTAAGACTTTAAATGCAACATTAATTGCTTTAATTCCCAAAGGTAAATCCCAACATTCTTTTACAGATTAAGGCCAATCAATTTATGTAATGTTATTTACAAAATCACTATCAAAGTCTTGGTAAACAAGCTTAAACTTATCTTAGATGACCTTATTTTACCCTTTTAGAGTGCTTCTATAAAAGGAAGGCTTACCACTAATAACATGATGTTAACCTCTAAAACAATGGACTTCATAAACAGGACTGAAAGCAAGAGAAACTACTAAGCCGCTTTTAAAATGGACTTCAAGAAAGTATATGATAGTATCTTTTGGAATTTCATTAAAAAAGTCCTAGTTGCTTTGAATTTTCCTTCTATATGGATAACTATAATTATGGAATGCATTTTATACCCTTACATATGGAGTTATCATCAATAGTGAACTTTTTGAAACTATTCATCCATATTTTAGTCTAAGATAGGACAACCCTTTATCTCCTTACATTTTCATCATTTGTGCTAACATTCTATCTTTAAATTTTAAGAAAGCTAACTTTGATAATTCAATCTAAGGGATTAAACTATTGAAAGATAGCTTCATTATTAACCACCTGGCTTATGTCAATGACCTTATGATTTTCTTTCAAGCTAATATGGAATCTTGCCATAAATTAAAATAGATTTTACATTAGTTTGGTCAAATATTTGGTTTTTGGACTAATGGTAATAAATCAATTATCAAATTTAGCAATAATACCCTTCATCATTTTAAAAGAATTTTAAGCAGCATCCTAAAGGTCAAACAAGGTCACACTATTGGCAAATATTTAGGAAGCTATATTGATAATGCCAAGGACAAAAAAGTAATAGAGTTAGAAACTCTGGCTAAACTTCAAGGTTAAAGAGCCAAAAACTTATCATATGCAAGGTGATTGATATTATGTAAACAAATTCTCTCATTAATCCTAATTATCCAAGTGTCAACAAATAAGTTATCTTCTAAATGCCATAACAAAATGGATTCCATTATAAATCATTTCTGGTGGCATAGTCAATATGACAACAATAAAGTTCACCTTATAGCATGAAGTAACATTACTAAATCTAATCTTAAAGAAGGTTTAGGGTTAAAAAGGCATGCTAATTTCAAAACTGTTCCTCATGTGCAAACAACTACAAAAGATCATTTATAAAGCTCAATCATTAATAGGTAAAATTTTCATTTGGAAATATGGCAAAAGATTTATTAAAGGCATTTTTAATAAGAAATAAAAAATGTCATGGTGATTGAAAGAGATTCTTAGAGGCTCTCACCTTTCGTTAGACAATTTGAAACAGTAAGTAGGTAATGGGGAACAAATCAATGTTAAAAGTTATTTTTAGTATCCCATGGCAAGACTTGCAACACATGGCATATCTTTAGTCAAGGATCTAATTGTAGAAAAAGATTTAAGTGGGACTTAAGGAAATTGGCTACTAATTACCCTCTACTAATTACCCTCAAGATATTATCAATTTAATTATGAATAAACCCTTGTCCATATCAAGGGCCATAGATTAGCTTGCTTAGGACCGAGGCTCCTTAATAGGTGCTACTTAATTAAACAAAGTTATTTTAAGCTAACCTAATCGCATAATCTTATTTCCTCAACTAATTTTCTATAGGATGAAATTTGGCATCTCTAAATCTTACCTAGAATTTTTATATTCCTCTGCAGACTCTAATCACATTTTACCAACAATAGTTAAGTTAACACAACACTATATCCAAGTTCTCCTAAATTGCCTGTTTTATGCTAATTATGAGAAATTAACTACTCACCTTTTTCTCTAATGTGAATTTGTTTAAGCGATATGGTTTAGATCTAGCCTATTGATTCAGCCCTAATTCATAGAACCATAGAACATAGTTTAATAAAGTAAACTGTATCTCGTTAGAAGGATCAAGCATAAATAGGTTCATTTTGAGCTAATAATCCTAATTGTTATCATTTTATACACTATCTGGTAAATAAGGAATATAATGTTATTTCAAAAGAAAGAGCTTACTCCTTTAAATGCATTACATCTATACCATAAGCTGATGCAACAAAACAAATTTATGCAAGACTACTATGATAAGCTCAAAATCAAACTTGATAAAAAAATGTATAAAGACTTTTACAAATGATACAACAATGATCAACTTCCTTTCATTATATATCTATGAGAAAAAATATAAAAACACCCACATTACAATTTACATTACCAAAATTTGGTTAGAGCAACAAGATAGTTTCATTCCTAAATTTTTCATGCCTATTACTATTTCTAAGCCAAAATGCCTATTTCTGGATCTTAAAGACATGTTAAAACACTATCACTTCTAGTACAATTCCATTCAAATCTTGTTCCTAAACTTTATACAAATATCTTTAAGGAAAAGTCCAAAGCTAAAATAAATTGGACTGTGCTCATTAATGACATACTCAAGCTTTTAAAAAAAAATTTAGAAGTCCAATGCTTGTTTAGAAGAATGAAAATCAAAATCTTAGGCTGAACTTTAAGTCAAACTCGATTTCTTTTTTAGGAACTAATAGTTTGTTACCTTATCTTCTTTTCAGCAAGTGATACTTTAGAGATTAATCTTCTTTTATTTCTAATTCTATATTTGGCGTAACAAAAAAAATAATGCTAAAAATTTGTAATTATATTATTTATTTTCTATATCATATTACATTTAAAAAAATATTTTTTATTTTTATTTATTTTTCTTAAATATGAAGAAATGCAATAATATAATAGAATTGGCTTTTTGCGAAAGCTAATATTTAATCAAAAACATATCCCAAAAGCAATGTGTTTTGAAAATATTTTACTAAAATAATGTTAAATTTTTTAAACGTAATGTGTTTTGAAAACATTTTACTTAATTAATGTTAAAGCCCGGAAAAAAGGTACCAAGATGTGATAGTATAGAGACTCATGCATAATAACTCCCAGCTTGTACTTTTAATTTTGTCAAAAATTTTCTCTTAATATCATTTAACATTATATTTTTATTAATCCAAAATAATCTTAGATCTAAACATTCAAAGGTTAACCCTTTATGGCCATCATACATTTTTTCATTACTATAAATGACTACAATTAATTGTCTAAACATTTTTTAATCTATACATTCATTATAAACTTAGTAAGAAAAAATTGCAAAAAAATTATCATACATTAGTAAATGTGCACTACAAAATTAAAAAAAATTCATCATACATATTAGATAAAATAAATAATACAATGTATGTGAAATTCACATAACACAATTCTAACTATTTAGTTTGAACGAAATTAATCAACAAATTCTAATCTATATAAAAATTAACCACTTAAATTGGAAGAAAAAATTCATCATACATATCACATAAATTAAATATTACAATGCATGTGAAATTTGCATGACTTAATTCTAAATAAACAAATTAAGTAAAGTTATTTAGAAAATTCTAATTTATATTAAAATTAATTGCTAAAATAAAAAAAATATATGTAATACATAAATTAAATAATACAATATATGTGAAGTTCACGTACTACAATAGTGAATAAACAAATTAAACGAATTAAATTAAAAAAATGCAATTCTAATATACAAAAGAAATAGAATTATTTAACAAATTCTAATATACATAAAAAGCAACTATTAAAAGCAGATAAAAATTCATCGCATGTGTTAAATAAATTAAGTAATGTAATATATGTGAAATTTACATACCATAATTATGGTTGAACAAATTAAATAAAAACTATTCATCAAATTCTAATTTACATAAAAAATTAACTACTTAAATTAGGAAAAGAACTCATCATATGTATGGAATAAATTATATAATGCAAGGTATGTGAAATTTATATATACAGCATAATTTTAAACCCTAAAAAAATTAAATGAAATTACTCAATAAATTTTGATATACATGAAAAATAACTACTAAAATCAAAAATAAAAAATTCATCATACATAAAATAAAAATTATTTAATACCATAAATAATATTAAAATTTTAAACAATACATAAAAATAAATTTTGCACCAAATTATAGAACCTGATTTCACCTTTAAAATTACCTTATGAAAAATGTTTCCATTAAATACAAATTAACAATGTCCTAACAAGAAGTAAGATAAAACCTTCAAAATCATAACAGTAAGGAATAAGTGATGCCTAAACAAGTGGAATGCCTAAACCAAAGAATGATGGTGGAATCTATAGGAATAAAATGATATTTTTATTCATTTTTTATAATGAAATATTGACAATATGTGAGAGAATGTACCATTATTTTTTTTCACATTGAGTTAACATTTCTATAATCAACATTTACTCTTTTTTAACTGTAAAAGATAAACATAATGGTTATTTGGACAAAAGCATACATAATCGAAGAAGGAAAGAAGTTGCTGGCACTAACTTTTTCCAAATAAAAATTTTGTTCCTTTCACATCAAATATTATATTAGCAAATTATTTCTAATTAACATCATGTAGAGAAATTGTTTCTTTTTTGCATTATCCATGGTAATAAGCTAATAGAATTCTCTGTTAGTACATTGCCAAAAAGAAACAAGAATTGTCCATTAGGGCAATTATTAATTATCAACTTAAAAAGCTTGAAATTGGTTTGTATTTTTATAATTTTTAAGAAAATTATGGCAAATTGTAATTTTCTTCAAAAAAGGTAAAAAATTTCAAAAAATAAAATGATTTCATTTCTTTTATAAAAAATATATTTTTGCATGTTTTTGTATTAAGTTATAATTTCCCTTGTTTGGTAAACGGCTTTTAAAATGGCTTTTAGCTACTTGACTAAACTTTAACTAATTGACTTACTAATAAGTTATATTTGATATTTGATTAATGACTGTTTAGAATAGCTGATTCTCCTTTAAACCACCAAAATGAAAGCGTTGAGGTAGCCAGCATTTTTGTTTGACTGTTTTGTTTGCTTCCCATATCTACCTCTATAGGTAGCGCCATTTCTGATTCTCCATTTACCTGTAGCACCATTCCGGCCTAAAGGTATGTTTTTTGGATTTACTTTTTAAAAAATTAATAATTATAAAAATTATATTAATTTATTTTAAAGAAATATTTAATATATAATAATTTATAATATTATATTAATTTTTATATTTCTAAATTTATCATTCTTATAAAAATTATAATATTATTTTTACATAAAAATTAAATAATTATAATTATTTATTTTTAAAAAAACTAATGACTATAAAAATTATATTAATTTAATTTTAAAGAAATATATAATATATAATAATTTATAATGATATATTATTTATAAAAAAATAATTTATGGAATAATATATAAAATTTAAAATATTAAAATAAAAAATATTCAAATAACTTATAAAATATATTTATGTCTTTATTTCTTATTTTACGTATAAATAGCTTAATCATAAACAATTAATTTTATCAAATATGTTTATTTAAATAGTTAATACAATTAGCTGATCAAATCAGTTAATATAATCAACTATCAACTAATAAATAATTAAATCAGCTAACTGCTATAACTATCAACTAATTATCAAATAAGGCCAATATCTTATATAAAATTTAATAAATTTCATAATCATAAATTTTGTAAATAGTGAATCATCAAATTGCAACTTGTAAAACTATAAGACATCAAATGAGTATTTAAAAATATTTTAACATCAATTTAAGATTATTTTCATAAGTTATGGATTTAAATAAATTTTTAATCTCTTAATGCAAAAATTGAATAGTTTCAATCTAATTAGTTCATTTTTACTTTATTTTAATCTTTTCAAATATTTAATATGTCATTGACATGATATAAAAAGAATAATTATTTTTATATTTCAATAATTGTTTAAATTTTTAATATTAAAAAATATATGTATTCAATATTTAATTTATAAGATACATTCAATATAGCTTTTTTCTTGTAAAGATAAGGAGTAATAATTCACTTAACACACACATGCAAGATCTTAAACTTGAACACTAGATATAACAAAAAGTAAATTCAATATAACTTTTGATATTATGTACTTATGTAAATTTTTTATTATCTTTATTTTTACTATATGTATAATAATATATAAGGACTAGTAACAAAATTGAATTCTTAGTAATTTTGAATTTTAAATATTAGATAGTCACATAATTTAATTATATATTTATTCATTAGTCACAAATATACACTAAATTATATCACAATTTTTTGCTAATTTTTTTTCTTATATTCACATGTAAATTTCAAAGCAAAAATTATATTAAAGCTGACAATAATCTACCAATGATTGGTTAGCTTAATGATTGCAAATTGAATTTTAAGGCATTTCAGGCTCAAACAGTCTTAAGCTTAATTATTAGAGGTCTTGTCATTGAGATGATTTTACCATCTACTACATCAACCCAAAACAAGAATTACTCTCATACCAAAAAATTATAGGGATATATAAATGTAAAAAAATTTAATTCTTTTGTTAATTAAATTTATAAATTATAATTATTTAACTCTTCACAATTTTCTTAGAATCTCAAGTCATTTTATATTGTCATTTTAAATAATGAACCTGTTAAAATAAAATAAAGTCAATATCTCAAGTAAAAATAACTCTTTGTATAAAATATAGTTGTCAAGGTATAAATTTGATATAAAACTTTTAAAATCTAATTTTTATTCTAATATATAAAAGTAGAATCCATAAGTAATGCAACAAAAAAGAAATTTCAAAAAATGCCACGTGACAACAAATATAATTAAATATCATGATGATTTCAATGATTAAAAAAATCTATATCAATTTAAAATTAAAATTAATTGAAAATTTTAATTTTAAAAGATATGGAAATAATATATTAATTTACTTCTTCCATTGAACTAATTTACTTTTAAAATATAATTTAAAATAATAACATTTATTGCAAAAACATATAATATTATTCATTATGAACACATATGAATTAACAAAAATATATTCATCCTCACTAATTCATATTTGGTTTTAATGGATTTTCAATAATGAAGGATCTAAGTAGTGAGAAACTATCTCCAAATTTTATCATCTAGGAGGACAAGGAAAAAAGAATGCAAAAATATTAGAGGAAAATACTCATTATAAAATTATTGGGTAGGAAAATAGGCTTTATGGTATTAGAAACAAATTTGAATCAGTTGTGGAGCCAGGATGGAATTCTAGACATTATTGACTTAACTAATAAGTAATAGTTAGTAAAATTTAATGCTTATTTTGATTATCAATTTACATTAATAGGAAGGCTATGACTTTTGTTTGACAATTATTTGATAGTTTATAAATAGAATCCATATTTTGACCGAAAGGAAGATGAAATTAGCAAGATGATAGTATAGATTAGACTTCTTGGGCTACCAATAAGACTTTATGACAAGAAGTTTTTAACATTACTGGGAAACCTTATGGGAAAAATTTAAAAAGTTAATGCTATTACTATAAAACAAACCAGAGGCAAGTATATTCAAATTTATATAGTGATGGATCTAAATGAGGCATTCCTATCAAAGTACATGATTAAAGGCAAAACATATTGTATTGAGTATGAAAGTATTAACATAATCCGTTTCCACTGTGAGAAATATGGTCATTTAGTTAATAAATGCTTATGACTTTTAATCTTAAGTCCTATGAGTGTTGTAAACGAAAGTTGTGTAGCTTTAGCTTTGGCAACAAAACACAAATATGGCAATTGGATGATTGCTCAAAAATTATGGCAATATTACAAGAAATTAAATTTTGAATAAGTTAAAAATGAAAATGTTAAAAATGATAATCAAAATATTGCCATAGGTTCCTACTTTAATGTCTTATATGGTGAGATAGATTTGTATATGATTGATAACAATTAAGGACAAATTGATCACCACTCAATTCAACGAAAAGCTCCTAATCAATTAGGAGAGAGTAAAAAGAAAACTTTAACAAGGCTAAAAAATCAAGCTTAATGGAGAAACTTTAAAAAATTAAATACTAGCCTAACAAGTGCATAGCTTGCATGAAACTTTGACAAAACTAAAAAAAAAATTGCATTAATTGGTAAAAAGAATGTGCCACCACATGATAGCTCTAACCACATGCCATCAGTAATGCTAACTTTAGGAAATAAAATAAACATCTTTCACATGTTTCCTCAACTTTGAATGTTAAAGCAAATTTGAGTTTTTCTAACTTGGCATTATTAAGACAAACCTCTAATTATAAGATATGTATGGAAATGAAGCCACCTGATAGATAAAATTATATAGGAAAGGATAAGGGTGAAAGGAATGAAGGTGATTTTATTAACGATGGGATGCATTAAAGACCACAAGGCCTCATAGGACACTATAAAATTATAATAAGTCCTAGATGCTAGTATTTTCTTAATCATTATTGTCTAATGCTAAATATTATTATGTGAAACTATTAGAGAGTAGGGCATACGAGTTTTGTGAACCAATTCCTAACTATCTTAAAGAATGGCATTCTTAACATTTTATTGCTATTGGAAACACATATTACTAGCAGGAGAAGAATTAATATTTTGCTGGATATTAGATATGACAAATAGGAACTTTCTAAAGGTGATGGCTACTCAAGAGGTATATGGATAGAATGAAAAATCAAGAAAATCTCAATTAATATTAAAAGTATCAAATTTCAATACATTCATGCAAAAATGCATCATTACTATGGAAATCCTTAGTTTTTATCGTGGTCCACTCAAATCCTTCATTTATAGAGAGATATAGAAAACTTAAGCCACACTATTTCAATTCCATGGATTCTAATTGGTGGTGGAGCTCTTTTTAATTAGAATAGAGTAACAATGTTTATTAATAGAATAAATTAATGTAATATACTGGAGCTTGAAACTTGAGAACGATAATTTACTTGGAAGGGCCTAACAAATCTTCTCTACTCCCAGTTATTTAAAAATTGGATCATGTGTTCTATAATATTGAATAAAGATTGTAGTTTCATAATGCTTTTGTTTAAATTTTACCTAAGCTTTATTTTGACCATCATTATATTCATATCAAACTTCTAAGTGAGGCATTTGATAAAGAGAGAAAAACATTAGGTTTTAAATCATATAGCACAATAAAGAATTAAAATTTATATTGAAACCTATCAAAGATTCCAGTGAAAAAGATATAAATCAATATTTGTATTTATAGTTTTGTTGCATGAAATTAATCCACCTACAAAATAATCTAATTCTACTTCTTGATGAATAATCTAATCATCAACGTTTGAATTTTCTAATCATAAATGTACAAATGATTGATCATGAATACATAAACATGATTATCATAAACCATAAACATTATTCAAAAGGGCAACATCTCTATAATATCCATATGAGCAGCTAAATACTTTAATCTAATCAAATGAGATCACTCTCTCTTTTCAACATAATAATAATTATTAGGACTTTTCTAGTTTTGGATCATACTTTTACAAATGACCCTTGACACTCTATCTATCTCATAGATAATGATTATAAGGTTTTTTAATCTTGGCTAGATATTTAACTAACTACATGATTAATATCTCGATTAGATTTTCCTATTTAAAATATTAATATCTTGGTCATATATTTTCTTTTGAAAGCATTTAACTAATATTAACAAGATATTATTATTTGATTAATTTATTTTATCTCATAAATAAAATTTATTTTTTATCTTTAACTAGAGCTACTTTAAGAAAGGAGATAACAAGGATTTGATTATTAATTAGACCCAAATATGACTCTAATCAATAACTAACTTTAGTTAATAACTAACTCATATTTAGTAAAGTTCAATTATATTAGGCCTATCTTAATTAAGAGTTTTATTATAACTAAAGATTGCTAACCACATTATAACCCTAATATTTAACACGTTCTTTATGTGTGACCTTATAGTTTCTCATTACATTAGTAATGATCCTAAAATCATATTTTAGCATCATAAATAATAAGTGGTATTTAACAATACATTATTATCATTCAAATAGTAAAATTATTAGTGATTTGACATAACTTTCTGTGACTTATGTTCCATGTAATTTAGTCTTTTTTGTCTTGGATATTTACATTGAACCCAAGGCATGAAAATTATTACTTTCTTTATAATTCAATATATGTGTATCTTGATTTCTAAGTAGACTAACTAAAACAAATGAAACAATATTACATTTTAATCCATTTGAGCATGGTTGCATATTCATAGTCTCACTTAATTAAGAGACCCATAGATATCGTTCTTCCTATATGGAAAAGATAAAATCCCATCTTGAACACTTATATCCCCTTACATAATTCATGATATACCCAATAATTATCTTTTAAGCTGATCATATTATAAGTGGCACTAGATGTCATAAAAATACATGACTCCTCATGTAATAAATTGTATTGACTTCAAGTTAAAAGACCATATACATTATTATCATAATGAGAATTGCTTATGACATTTACATAATAATCCATATAACATTTTTATAATGGGTTAGTCTAGTATACTTATTCTCTAATATGTATTTATGAATTGACTTGATATCTTATATTCATGATTGTAATCATCAATCAATATACATACTAGTCTCAATACATTATTATTATCCTAATTTACAATAATACTCCTAACAAGGATCTTTTAGAAATAATATAAATTATTTTAAAGATAATTATTATATTTAATTATATTATATAAATATAATATTAAATATAATAATCAAAATAGCTTTATAAAGAAAATATAATATAATATAATATATGTAAATACAATTATCCTATGATTAGTTGTTAAAGCATACATTAATAAAAAAAACCTTCTAAAATTAAGGCTATGTGGCTTTCCCATGATAATTTCCAATTTTTCTTATCTTCTAAAAGGACTTAAAACTTATATTTACTAAAAGCCACAAGTTTATTCATGCTAAAAGTGAAAGAGTGGAACAAAATGTGTTTAAACACTTAAAAAAGTGAAAGGAAAGGTTGGTAGCAAGGATTGAAAAGATTCAAAGAGCATAAGAAAATAGGTTTAATCCTTTCTTTTTCAATTTAGAGTCTCACTTTTGAAATGAATTTCTTATACTTTGATACATAAAGAAAATCTTATAGTAATAAAAATCTTGGGCTTTTTAGATGTTAAAGGTGATAAAAATATGAAATGCTATCACTCAAAAATAATTGTTAAAAAATTTAAAAAATAAAATTTTCGTGCTAAGAATCATAATGGAGAATGGATTAGTAATCAATCAAACCTCCCTATTTTGATATGTAATTTTTACAAGAACTTCTTCACAGAAGAAATGGAGGTCTACTATTATTTGAACATGGAAATATCTTTTCCATTTATTAAGAATAATGAAAAAGCAATGATAATATGAGAGATAACATTTAAGGAAGTTACAAGAGTAATATTTTCTATTGGGAGACAAAAGCTTTAGGTGATAATGGCTATCCTGTAATTTTCTTTCAAAAGAATTGGCATATTATGGATAAAAATGTATATAATTTTGTGGAAAATGTCTTTCATGACAAAGAGCTTATATATGCTAACAAGACATTTCTATGCTATATTTCAAAAATTGAAAAATTGAAATTTGTCGACCAATTCAGCCTATTTTGCTTTGTAGCATCTCTTATAAATGTGTTATGAAAATTATAGTTAATAGACTTGAGCTCATTTTGAATGGCTTAATTTCTTTGTTCTAATCTAGTTTTATACAAGATTAATGCAGTTAGGATTACATCATTATTTTCTAGAGAATTATTCATTCTATGTGAAAGATAAGAAGTATAAAAGATTTCTTTGCTATAAAAGTAGACCTAGAAAAAGCCTACGACTGTTTGAGTTAAAGTCTCATAAAAAATATTCTTTTTCAAATTCAACTAGATCATAGTTTCATTGATCTCATTATATGATGGATCTCTTTTACCACTTTTTAGAAGAATTCCATCTTACTAAATGAATGAGATAATAGAACCCATTTTCTCCTTATATTTTTATTCTTGGTATAGATAAATTATCTCACCTGATTTATAATGTTATTAATAGTAAAAGATAAACCCCTTTGGAAGATGGAAGAAGAGGGCTAGGAATTTTACATTTAAAGTTTGTTAATAATCTCATTTTATTTGTTAAAGCCATTATTAACTAAATTGATATGGTGATGGAATGTCTCAACTATTTTTTTGATGCTTTTGATTAAAAGGTAAATCACTTTAAAACTAATATTTTTTTAAGGAACATGAAATCAAATGTCAAGGAGGTTATGATTGATAGATTTGGATTTAGACATTAGGTAGATTATAGTTAATAGATGCAAATTCAATCAAACTATAGGCTTAGGAACATATTTGGGTATTCTTTTAATTCATAAAAAGGTCAATGAAAACACTTTCAGTCATGTTATTAAAAATGTACAAGATAAACTTATAAGCTAGAAATTAAAATACTTGATAATGCCTAATAGGATCACCTTAAGCAAATCAGTTAAAAGTTCTATTCCTCTTTACACCATACAGGTGGAACTATCCTTGTTATAACTCTTTCAAAACTTCAACATCTATAAAAATCATTTATTTAGGGCCATGATCCTAATATAAGGAAAATTCATACTATTTCCCAAAATAAGATTTATTAATTAAAGGATATTAGTAGATTGGGTTTGCATTATCTTAAAAGTTTGAACGATGGTTACTTTATCAAACTCACTTGTAAGATCTTAGATGGTTCAAATGGTTTATAATTTAAGATTTTGGAAGGTAAATATAATAGAATTACGAATTGGTCTAGTTCAGTTGATAACTAATAATTTGGACTCATGTTTTTAGAAGAATTTATTCCAATTTTGGCTAGCTTTTAAGAAAAGGATTGCATAAAGTATTGGTGAAAGTAACTAAATCTTATTTCAGACTAATATACAGTTGGAAGATATTTAGTTAAAGGATATTTCATTATGTCCAATACTCATGTCATATTTAAACTAGAAAGTTTCATCTTTCTAAAATCTAAAAGGTAAATGGGATGTATTATACTTAAAATAATGGTTCCCTCAGGAGGTTTTGTTACATTTAGCTACTTATCCTTTATCCTCCATAACAAATGGTCTTAATATGGTTTGTTGGTATAGTAATGATCAAGGTGTCTTCATCATATGAGATGTTTACAGGTTAAAAAGTGGCTTAGATGGGCATGAAAGCAATAGATTGTGGCAGAAGATTTAATAATGACATAATCTAAAAAAAGTTAACATCTTTTTAGAGCAATATTGCCATAAAGGTCTACTTACAAATGTTAAACATTATAAAAAAAACCTGAGTAGCCTTATTTGTGTAGGTTGTCTTAAGTATACTAAAGATTAAATGCATGTTTTGAAATATTGTGACATAACTAAATGTATATAGCAAGATTTACTATTAACTAAATGTGGAAGCTTGTTCTTTGTTTTGGATTGACAGGATTGGGTGGAAAAGAATTTAATTATGTAGGTGAGGCAGCCAATGAGCATAAATTGGCTGATTATTTAAGGAATAACAATGTGATTTCTACAAAATTAAAGAAATCATAGGATTTTTATGCAGAACTTCCAATATCTTGCAAAGTCATCACTAAATATTCTTCATTTTATAAAGCAAATTCTTAAAGCAAAGAAAGTAATAAGGGAAATAAATGTCCAACCTTGTAGAGAAATTTCAAACATTTATTAGCAACCTTTTATGTATAGTTAGGTTAAAACCAATATTGATGAAGCTTTAAAAAAAAACCCAAGAATGGCGGGATGTAGTGGACTCATTAGAAATGAACTTTAAGGTTCGATAGGTGAATCTTATATAATTTAGGAATATGTATATCATTAATGCCTAAATTATAAGAGGTATTCAATAACCTCAATTTAGCTTGAAATTTATGGTTTAAATAGGTAGTCTTTGAATCAAACTTGTAACTATTAGTGGACCTATTAAATGGTAATTTTTTATTTAGAAAGTATAGAGTTATTCACTTGTAATGCATGAATCTTTTCATAAAAGATTAATAAGTCTTCGTAAATTACATTTATAGGGAGTGTAATAAGTGTGTAAATTGGATTGCTACCTATAATTTATCTTAGAATATTGGTTTCCTAAAGCTTAAAGTCATCCTATCTAGTTTATTTTCATTATTAATGATTGATGTTATTGGGATTTCTATTACAAGACTTATTTCTTTGTAATTTATTTTTTTAATATTTTAGGTGTTTAGCCTTGTTAAATTATTGGAAATTTTAAATTTTGTCATTATTTTATATTTGAATCTTTAATATTGAAGACCCACTAATTTCAAATTATCATTCATATATATCAACAACTCTTTCTCTCAATTTATAATATCTTGATAATCATTTTTTAAATGTTATGTTTAGGAAATAATTTAAAATTTCCTTTTATTTTAATTTGATATTGCATTGATTTAGCAATTTATGACCTTTTCATTAATAGAAGCTATATGATTAATAATTAGCCAACATAAAATAATTATTTTTATACTCTTTTGAATATTCAACTAATTTTCACCATTAATTATGATAACCAAATACCTTTATTGGAATAGTCTATCATTGGAATAATTTGTATCGTTATAAGAATTTAACTATAATATCTTTTTCCAAAATATTTTTTTTATAAAGATTTCAACATTAATTTATATAACTTTTTAAAATATTTTTAATAACAATTATGATTAAATGAATGTTAACTTTAATCATTTCACTACATGCATAATAGAATATAGATTAGGAATGAACTTAATTATGAAATCTTATTTATTAGTTATTAAACAAATTTACATTTTTCAAATTGTTAATTCTTATTGATTGACTATTAATTGGCTTTTATTAAATAAAAATCCATCACAAGATCCATTCAAATAAATTGTTTCAATGTTAAAATATATTATCAATTGTAAAAAGGCGTGATAACTTCATGAGTAAGGAAATATATTATCATTCATAAAAACATATTATTAAGTAAATATTTTCAATTATTCACTTACTTTTAATATATATTTTATAATTAATTGAATATATCATCAAATATTCGACATAATCGAATCAATCCTTTTTAACTTTGTTAAAATATATTTTTTTTAAATTATGTTTCATTGTAAGAATATGGGTACTTGATAGCACAATCAAGCATATTATGGTCAACAATCTTCTAGATAAGTATTATTCATTTATAAGGAGAGTGAAACTATGGTCTTATACTGGAACAATCATAAGGTCGAAGAGTATAACATATAATAATAATAATATGATAATAATCAAAGTCCACATCATTTGATTGTGATATGTTTCGAATTATTACAAATGGAATAAACTTACTTTCATTGAACTTATGCTTCTTGATAATGGGTTATTTTTCTTAGGTATTCTTTTTTAATAATTTTGAATTATATGCTTTAGAAATTTATTCTATGTTCTTTTAGTGTTGCACAATAGTTGTTAGTATTTATCTTATTTTCTTTGTCTTGTAATTTTTTGCTTTATGAATTGTACTTGAGATTTAAATTTGCCATTGGATTTTTTTTCTAGATTTCTATCATTCAAATAACTACATAATGAAAATTGGTTTGAAGATTTAAAAATGTGCTTGTTGTGTATATGATGTCAAACTTTACAATTAGCATTATTGATAAAGCAAAAAAAAAAAAAACCTACCAACATCAATGCCTCTTTAATTTCAAATCGAATACTTTGATTATAAATCCAAAGACACTAATTGTTATATTTCCAAGGAAATTAAAGTAATTATAACATTTTGTATGGAATATAATTAACTAATTTTAGTGGTGAAAACTTTAAAGCATAAGTTTTATGTGAAACATTAAATTCAAACAAGAAAGTTTAAATTAGATATTAAAAAGAAGAGAATTAATTAATTAAATGAGTATTGAATAAAACTTTTGGATAAATGAGAATAAATTATTTGAAAAGGTTTGAGATAAGAAACCTGAAAAAGGTAACTGAGGAAAAATAGATTGAATGAAAGAATTGAAAGTTATAAGTAATTAGATGTGAATATGGAAGAGATTTATGATAAAATGATAAAAATTTCCCTACTCCTTTATAAGCGAA
This sequence comes from Sindora glabra, assembly GCA_020226215.1. Taxonomy (NCBI): domain Eukaryota; kingdom Viridiplantae; phylum Streptophyta; class Magnoliopsida; order Fabales; family Fabaceae; genus Sindora; species Sindora glabra. The sequence goes on from CM035227.1 coordinate 27,625,377, forward strand.
ACTCCAACCCAATACCCCTAATTTTTCTTTCATTTAAAATCCTAGCTTTTATCTCTCAACTTCTTCATCCTTCTTCTCTAATTAAAGCTATCAAAAGAGATAAATTCTATCAAGTTCCTTCCAATCAAAATAGAATTTCTTGACTACTAATTCCCTTCAAGTGATCTTTCATCTTTCTGTTTTAAAATTTGGTAATTTAAAAACCTTGGTCTAAAAGAGATTTTGAGCTTTATTAGGAAATCTTTGAATTTTTTATTGATTAGGGCTAAGGGATAATAAATCCAACTTTTCAAATTCTCTTCCATACTAAATGAGTAAGCATGTTAATTAGATCTACTTTGGATTACATGATTTTGCTTATTTGAGTCAAGTTTTGGGTTTTCTTTATATTTAAACAAAAACTTGTGGATTTGATGTTACATTTTATTTGATATGGAATTTTTATGTATTTTATTGATTAAGAGTAGTTATTAGGTGTCTAAAGGCTTAATGGTAATTTGACATGATATAGTTGTGATTTAAAGGCTTTCAAGCGAGCAATTATATATATATATATATATATATATAAGAATAACTAAAAGATATTAATCAACAACCTATATTCTTTCACTATGATATTTTTGCATATAAAACTTTTCCAAATTTTCTTCATAATTAATTGGAAACAAGTCCTAATGAGAAAGGAGGCATGTATTCAATATTAGTGGTTGTGTCTTCTCCATTCCTACTACTAGCAATTTGTTTCTTCTCTTGAAAAACTATAGACCATTTGTTATTAACTAGGTCTAACACATAAAAAAACTTAATTTGCTTGGAATACCATTATGAACGGTGCCTTTTTATGACCTTTTTTACTATGATCTACCAATATGAATCCTAACTCATTCACTAAAAGATATTAGTACCTTAAACTTGTGATAGAAAAATTTATTTGGCATGATCGACAACCTATATTCTTTCACTATGATATTTTTGCATATAGAACTTTTCCAAATTTTCTTCATAATTAATTGGAAACAATCCTGATGAGAAAGGAGGTATCTAGTGGTTGTGTCTTCTTCATTCCTACTACTAGCGATTTGTTTCTTCTATTGAAAAACTGTAGACCATTTGTTATTAATTAGGTCTAACACATAAAAAGCTTAATTTGCTTGGAATGTCATTATGAACAGTGCCCTTTTATGACCTTTTTTACTATAATCTATCAACATGAATTCTAACTCATTCACTTAAATGTCATTGTTATTCTTCATCTACTTACATCAAAAGATAAGCTTTTTGAATTAGATATATTCAAGCTCCCATATATATTCAATGACTTTATAATATGACATCGTAGTGCACATAGGGTTTTCATCTTTGGCACTAGTGGTTTGCATTACCTTAGCCACTAAAATGACCCCATTATTTTATATGGTGCTCCTTTCATCTTAGACGTTTATGTAAAAAAATTATTTTTGAATGTCATATACTCAATAAGATATAACATTTATGTGAAGCCTAATAACCGACATTCTTATAGTCTCAAAAATAACATATGGTGTTCTTTCCATTATACTTCCTATCCTATTATAAGACCACATGATGAAATTCTTATTATATTCAACTTGTACCTATTTTTCATTTCCATTATGATAGAGATTTTTTAAAAGAGCAATTTTTTTCATGTAAGACTTAACCTTTTCACTATTTTGTAGCATATAGAAATGTTCCTATATTCATATTTCATGATTGATGCTCTCTGCTTAGGTCCCTAATGTAACTTTCTCTAAAATTCTTCCTTCATACCAAGACTTGGGAAGCCCGATAATATTTGTATTTGACAAGTATTCTATGCAAAACTTTGTAACCTTTTTAGCAATGTATCCTTTAATAATACATCCTTCAAACTTATTTTAGATGCATATATACCTTTTTAAGATTTTCATATATCACTAAATTGAGTACATCTACCTCAAGTAAACTAGTTTTTGAAGTTTTATTTCCCTCACCAAGTGCATAATTAAATACACCACGATGTTAAAAAATAAAGTAAAAAATATATCTCAAATTGGTATATTGTGATAATAACATTATTCTATAAATCATCCAAATCTTTTAGGTCAACGACCTTGGCATATATTGCATTAAAAAAAAATAAAGTCTTATGATGGATTATTTTACATGATTAAGCAATATTCCTTGAATAATGACCCATAGAAGTCATCACATCAAAGTATAATAATTGTGAAACTTCAAATTGACTAATTTCAAATCTTTTATAAAAACAAGACTTTTAATATTAAAAAAATAGCCTTGGGGCACTTTAACTTTATGTAAAACCTTATAGAAACTTTTTTTTCTCCTACTTAAATAATGTGTGACATGTCAAAGGTATATACATATGTTAACTCTTTCTTTCTAGTGGCAGTTCCTCTTATATAGCTATCTTTTGCAAGTTTAGTCAAATGTTAACTCTATCCTTTATCTTACTTGAGCATGTCCAAAAGTGTTCAAACTAAACTATTGTATACATTTTTTTTCACATGTATGATATCAATGATATGTTTGACAGTTAAATCCTCTCAATATAGAATATCAAAGAATATTGACATCTTTTTTCACAAAGTGTCGCTGCTTATCAATGCATTAGTTTACTAAAAATAATATTAATATTTTTTGCCTTCCATAAACCCTAAGTTAAGGGCTTTGGAGCTATTATTTCCTTTAGTGAAAATTTTTTTTAGCCTACAATAGTTTTATAAATAAGGCAAAAATCTCTTATGACCAAGATCTACTATTTTCTTTTAAAGTTTAAGGTGATAAAAGTACGTGCCATTTTCATAAATAGGGTATGCTTTATGCCCTTTAATGCTATATTCTAACAAATTTTCATAACCTAATAAGTCATTGATCGTGCAAAGGAACATGACATACAACTTAAAAGACTCTTAATGGTATGCATCAAACATAAATTTGCCTTTATCCTATATTAGTCTAAAGTGTTCGATGAGTGGTGGCAAAAAGATATTTGTCATTTTTCAGTTGTGTGGACCCTGATATATTAATGTTAATATTATGTACTTTTGCATAAGTAAGGATGGAGATTGTAAATCACTAATATTACAAGTTATATGTTATGTTTGCTACTTATATTATTATGAAGGTTTATTCTATTAGTATATAGGGTAAGTCTGAGGCTTATTGTTTTTCTACTAAATTTAGAAAATAATAAGTTAATTGTTCTTTACTAAGAAAAATCTACTAGATGACAAAGCTTATTATTGGAAATCATTTACTCCGCATGCCACGCTAAGTTATTGGCATCTTCTATATTAGCAAATATGTGTTTAAACCTTAATATTATAAGAAGATAGCATAACACCTTAACTAGAAACCTTTCTTTAATATGTTATCATACTTTTCCAATTTATAATGGATACCCCATATTTTAAACACTTATGCAATGTTTTTTTTTTACTTATTTTAACACCATTTGCAGTCATTAGAACAAATATGAATCTTTCTATACTTCGTAGCTATTAGGCATATAATTTTCTTTACCTCATAAGCATGAATCAATAGTACATTACTTTCAAGAATATGTCTTTCAACATTATAACAATGATGTAAAACTTTTATTACTTAACTTATTCCCCACTTTTAAGTTGAGTAATTTTAACATGGCAAATAAATATGTGTATTTAGTATAACCTAAATACGATGATTTCTTCGTATCACTCAATAAGCTATCAACCACTTGCAAATGCTTAAGAAAATTACCTATTGTATCATGTATTATATCCTCTAAGTGCTCGTTGAAACATAAGGTTAAAGCCACATATAGATGATCTTATATTTGCTTGATTATTACCTTTTTTACACAACAACCGTTAAGGCCTAAGGACTTTATAAGGCCATCATTAAATTCTTTCCTCCCTTTTATAATTACAAATTTAATAAATTTGTTAACCTTATTTTCATATTTAATAGTATATTGATCAACACGCATCTAACTTTGATACATGACTAGCTAATTTAATAAGAATAATACACATAAAAACATCAAGCAAATCCTATGTCATCACAAATTATACATATTATCAGCTGTGTACCTAAAAACCCTAAATCATCTTGAATAGAGCATTTTTCCAAGCATGTTTCTAAAACCATAACAATTCTATACATTTATAAAGACAATCTTCTATGTATAATCTATTTTGTGCCTAAGATTATGGTACATATACATTAACTAACAAAGAATAAAAAATATTATAGTATGAAGTCATAACCTCAACCCTAATCATCTTAAGCTATATAATATATATATATATATATATATATATATATATATATATATATATATATTAAAATAGAGTCCAAACAAATAAAACCACATGCCACACAAAAAATATCAAGACATATATAGTACAAAAACTTCAAGATATTTGGTAAATATATTTTATTTGCACAGAGAAACTTGTACTTTATAATTTTGCTAAACTTTATAAGATAGAGTTTCATGTTAAAGAAACTTAAATGTTGCAAATGGTACTATAGTGTTTCTGTCTTGTATTTCGTTCTTTTGCCTGTGTTTTGTATTTTTTGGCCCTTTTGTCATTTATTACTAAGCAACATTGATGCTAGGGGAAAAGTTAGAAGAGATGATTTAAAGGAGTTGAAACATAATTTATAAAATACTTTAAATTGTAAGGGGTTATATATAATTTTTCTTTTAAAAAATTAAAATTCATAAGGAAAATTTTGAAATTCCTCCCATTTAGCCACCTTACTTTCTAACAAGGCTTCACCCCTAAATGATGTGTAAATATTAGATATTGGTTTGGTTACAATATTCGTCATATATATTAATGCAACATCATTCTATTAAATAAAAGTTAATATTGGTTATATATACAAAAACTTTTATTTTAAAACAGACATCTTTTAATTGATGAAAAACTCATTATATTTCAATTTATTGAAAATTAAAATTACATCTACTATTAGAAAACATACTAATTATTTTACAAAATTATGTTAAATCTAATAGTCGCAAATATTACTTTTCAACTTATAAAATTTGGTATTATTTTTTATTTGATTAGTTTTTTTATACAAATTCAAATTAATTTAAATCTAATTATGACATTAAACATTTGAAATTAGTCCATGGCCTTGACATTATTCCTTATGGCATATTTTTCTTTTTACATAAACCAATAAGATCAACAACACATTTAATGGGAATTAACAAAAATATAAAAGAAGAAACCACCAATTATGAAAATATATTCTTTATTTTTATTCACTTCCATATATTGTTACATTATCAATTACATCAAATAAATAAACAAAAAGGAAATACATCTTTATTGTTCTTTCTTCATTGCCATTGTCACTGCTAATTGTCATTGCCATTATCCAAAAAATAAATCCTTTCATATATTGGCAAATCATAGATCTAGGTAATATATTTATCTCCATTACTAACACAAAAGTTTATATGGAAAAGGAAGACAACTCATCCACCATCTTATTTGAGACATTTAAAGACTTGTTAATGTATGAAAGTAGAACAAATCAGAATCTATAATATCAATGTGTTAAATGAAATGATAGAGGAGTTATCTTTCTCATCCACACAAACTTTAAAATTAGATGATGAAAGTTAAGATATTATTAAGATGTTTGAAATATAGAATGAAAATCTAATTTATAGGATTAAAAAAATTATAAACATCAGTTACTAACAAAAAATTGACATCTTATATGTACTTAATTTTTAAAGGAATCAGCAGCTACCATCCTTTTAACTTCAATTTAGACAAAAATTGACATGTAAACCTTTTACCTATCCTAGAGAAGCTTTTGAAATACTTTTTAGATGATAATTTTTTAAAAAATTAATATCTTATTTTTTCTCCATTTTCCAAAACTTCGATAAAAGTAATAAATTTAGGCATTTGGACTATCATTACATGTCAATTTTGATAACAATCAACATTTTATTGTTTTGATGCTATCTGCAATCAAATTATAAATTAATAAAGAAAGTTATTTGTATTTTGATATTTTCTATTTAATGCGATTAGATGATAAAGGAAGAAACAATTTTGGAATTTTATTTCTTTCCAAATCATTACACATGTATGAATTCCATAAAACAACATACATAAAAATTGCAACTTCTTATTAACACATGTTTATAGCAAAATTAATAGGTAACTAAGTTCATATTCTAATTATATTGAAATCCTTATTCTTGTTACAAATTCTCATGTGTTGTAGGAATGTTTGCTTCTTTTAGTTAGGTCCAATATTCATATTTCATGTTCCATCCTTACTTCTAACTTAGAAATTCTTCAAATTGATGAGAAACATCCCATCCAAAACTATAAAGCCTTCAAATCACCTATCTAGGTCAAGATGCTCCCTATCAATTTGAAGAATTTTCACAAATAAGTGAGTGTTGATCAAATTCCATAAAAACATAAATGGAGAGTATGAGTGAGGCCTTTGGCACCATGAAAAAATATAGATGTCAATTATTAATGTAAGACCAATATCCTATGCATCATACTTTCAAAACAAGTAGCTAGTTGCAATACCTTTAAATGTTAGTTAGGTATAAAACTAACATCTAAAATGTTTACATTTCTAGCTTGATGTTTCAAATGCTATTTTAGATGATAGCTTTATAAAAAATTAATATCTTAAGTCTTCGTGATTCCTTATGAAATATTAAACATCAATTATCTTTAAAATTGATGTATTAATTTTTTTGCCTAATTTCAAAAATATCATATTGATCATAATTTTAAACTATCATATTAAACTTTTACATAATTTTAAAAATGTTAGCACAATAAAATATACATTGGTAATAATGGTAATCGATATTTATTTGCTAATGTAAATAATCTATTTCGTAGTAGTGAATTTTAATGAGATACATATATGTTTATTATCATTGGTTTAAATTATCTTTCTCATACGGGGAATCACCCTAATATTTAAGTAATAGGTGAAATAAGACTTAAATGATCACTGGATACTACGCACAGGTGATTTACTTATTATATAGGTGACAAATGAGGATTCATTGTAAAAATGTGTTCCCTTAGCTCAAGATGAGACTTAATCAAACATAGAGAATGTTCAATAAAGCCAAATTGAGAACTTGGTGTTTCAAGCTAGTCACTTTGTGATGACTAATTTGAGTTTTGTATGGTGTATTATCTAACTTTGACAAATCCGAAGTAGGAGCTTCACTATAGCATACATTTCATATTATATGTGTTGTAAAATCACTTATAGAAGAGAGTAACTGACTTATAAGTGTCCTTCATGTGTACCCTTTATAACTTGGACCTATGCTATGAATCTAAGGTTGGGTGATGTTCCTTTAGCTTGTTTACTAAGGGCCATGAATCATGCAATCTAATAGAACATGTTTAGGAAAGTAACTTAGACTTAGTAAATTAACATGAGCATTTAAGGAAAAATCATTAGATCTTACACCTATGAGTTTATGGCACATTATTCAAGAAGTTATATAAAATTCTATAGTTGATGAAATCATGAGCATAAAGGACACAAATTAATTTTTACATGGCTTTATATTGTAGAAGGATCAGAGATGCAGAAATCTAGTGTAAGTAAATGATTTAGGGTATAATAAGACTTAAGTAGTGTAATGTTAATTGAATAGTAACTTTGTATGTTATTTACTCACTAGTATTTTTTTCCTATGGTCACATAATCTATTTCTCATATGATAGAGAGGATTAACTACATATCTTTTAAAAGCATGCATGCTCACATATACAAGTAACAGATGTTCCATGACATGTGATATGTTTATATACATAGGCTTGCTAAATGATATTATTTATAATCCTATTATCCATTAATTATTTAATTTATTTGATTAATTAATGAAATAGAGATAAAAGTTAAATCCTGAATGGATTTATGATGATGGTTAACTAGTTTTTATTTTTATGTTTGACACATTATCTTTAGATTTGTTTTGAAGGAATAATCTAAATTGATTATCTCCCAATTTTTTTCGCATTTTAGGAGAGAAAAAACAAATTATAAATGATTATGAGATAATTATTATGCTCCTAACCCTTAATAAAAAAAATTATAAAGTTTTCATTGGGTTATTCTCTCAAGAGTATTATTAAAGAATCATGAGATTTAGATTGTGTAATTTTCATAGAAGCCTCTGTTAGCTGCTTTGTAGTCACCGAGAAGTATTTGTTCATGATTTAGATTTGAAGTAGATTTGGAAGTTTAGAGACTTGAAATGGATCTATAGATCAGGAGCAAAGAAGATTTCAAGTGTACATAAATTGTGATTTAAATCAAGATAATAAAACTTTCATTTTATGGGATTTGAAAATCACATGAAGTAAATATCAAATCACCACTTTTGTTAAATATACCAACAAAAAAATTGTAAATTATAAAATGTTTCCATACCCATTTCATTAAAATTTATAAACTAAATCATTCATCTAGTAATAGGAACGGACTACAATGCATCACTGATAAAGTGATGCATCCATGTATTGCTAGATGCATGGCTAGGATTGCATTACATAGTTAAATCAGGTTGTGGCAAAGGAAATCTCCAGATAAAGCAAATTTAACAAATAGCCCTGGAGATTGCAATTTCATTCTGAGCATCAGACCTCTAATCTGTTTGAAGCAAAATAAAATGGATCAAATCAAATTTCCTATACATGTTCTGGTTTCCCTCCGAAATAAAGTAAAGTAGAAACTTAAACTTCAGATTGACGAAGACCCAAAAAAGGAATAAAGAACTTTACATTGACAAAAGGGATCAAATCACATCAGTTTAAAAATTTCTAACCTGTTATTGGAATTATAACAAGAAAAGGATACAAAGAAGGTCTAATCATGAAGTTGAGGAAATCACATCATTTCTATTTATGAATTTCATAGAAGTTGGAGGCTAAAACGAGGATCCAATCTAAGAGTTAAAGGATGATGAGAGATTATTGTTTTCGACATCCAAAAGCGCAATTCATCATTTTGATCGCTGGAATTCACGGCTTGGAATCGAAGGACACATATCCTTTCTCTCTTCTCCCGTGGGTGCGTGTGTGCATAAGTCCTTTATTCACCCTCCTTTTTTGATTTCAATGAACCAAAATTGGAGACAGAATAACTATGAGTGAATCTTCACATTCATTTTGTCTATAATGGCCAACTTCAACAACGTACTTCAACTTGTGATGTAACTTCTTCGTGCTACTCAATGGCGAATGGATCATCTCCAATTCTAAGCTATTCAGAGATTTCATCCAGTCCAATATCAGATGCAAATACCAAAATTTCAGGACTATTATATAATTTTGAGAACTTCTATATAAAAAATTAACTCATGGCTTGCGATTGTATTCTGATCATTAATAGAGTCGCATATTAATGTATCATTATTTTGGTGAGGTGTGTTAGATGCTCGGTAATAATTTCAAGGATTTAGAATGGTTTTCACCTTGATGTAATTTACACCACTAACGTGGATACATGATCAATAGTTTGAAACTGAGGAAAGTTTTGGAGCCCATTTACAATTTGAAATCTTTGAAATAAAAGAAAATAAAACAAAAATTCCCTAGTGACCAAAGATATCAGACAAATAGGTTGTAGCCTCACCCAATGTAGTCTATTTGATCGCAAGCACAAGATTTTGAACTTTTCCTCCAAGTATGGAAGAACTCATTTAAAACTAATTATCGATTCAAATCTAACGTCTAAGTAAATTGAATTTTAATTTTTTTTTTTTTAAATTTGCATCGTGGATAGCCTTCTACAATTTTATTTTTCATTTCAGTGAACTTCTCCCGTGTGCTGTGCAAAAGAAATTAACCTGCTGAAAACGAGTGCTGTGCAGAAAGAGTCTATTATGTGTAGGGATACAAATAGATTAGGCAGCCTAATTTATTTATAATTTAATTTAACTTGATCTATTTATTTAAATAATTTAAGTCAAAATTAATAAATAAATTTATTTAAATAAATATGTTAGACCTATCTTTTTTAAGCTCATCTTGTAAGTTTATTAGGTCACCTTATTTAATTATTAATATACTTATAAATTATAATTATAAATAATATATATATTATACATTATATATATAATATAAATGCTTTAGTACATATATTTATATATATAGGTTTAATTAAGTTATTGAATAATTTAAGAAAGATTTAGCTAATTAGTAATTTTGGAAAGCTTATTTATATAAGTGAGTTTTTAAATAAGTTAATAAAATAAATTAGGTTTCTTTGTAAGTTAAATCGAATTTAAATTTTGACTTTATATAAATTATCAAATTAAACTTAAATTAATAATTTAAAAAATAAATTTAACCTACTTATAATAAAGTCTCGTTCAACCTAATTTGTTTATATCCCTAATTGTGTGGGGAGAACCCCCTCGTGGGATTATTCTGACGTTGCCGGCTGATTCTTCAGGTGTTGTCTTAGGTAGTTTGTTCTGCTTTGCCTCTATTTTTGTTTTCGTTTTTATTAAAAAAGGGAAAAAAAGGGCCGCACAAAATATAAGTCGTAATTTTAATTATAACTCCTGCGATGTTTCGTGTTATATTTGAAATGCAATTTGCAAGGGTTTCACTTGAACAGGGAACCACAAAGTCGACATAATCTAAAGAAAGCGTCGAATAAAGTCAAACACCAAAAGGCAAATATTATTTCATATTTGGACGTTATAGTTGGTTTCTTGAACACTCTAACTAATTACCGTAATTAACACATGCTTAAATGAAGATAATGTACTTTCGCTATGACTAGCGAAATAAGCATATGAAATGTACGACAGAAAAGAGTTTAAATATAATTTGGATCTTCTTAAGATGTAAATGGCATGATTTGATTCTTTTAATTTAAAATAATTTATTTTAACCCTTAAATATTTAATTATTGTAATTTTGATTTGAATTCAATCAATTCTGTCTAATCTCCAAATATTTATTGCATTATTTTTTAGTCAAATCATATGTTTTAGGTGCGTACTACTGTGTCTTTGTGGGAATATGGGGTTTGGAACCCTAGATAGATGACAATTTTTTATTTGGCCACATGATAATTATTGTAGTTAAAAATTATATTTTAAGCTGTAAAGTAATTTAGATAATATTGCTGGAATTGCCCTAGTCTTAGACGAATAGGAATTACTTTTGCTATTGGCATCCTTATTAGCAAATGTTTTAATATTATTTTGTTAAAATAAAAACTTTTTCATTAATTCTTTTCTCTCTCATCTTTTTCTTCCTATTCTGACCTAGCACTATTGTTCCTAATGCTACAAATATTGAGAGGCTTCGGCGTTGCAACTCTCTGAACTTAGCTTCCATAATCTCCTGCATAAACCGTTGGAATTCTTCTCGAAGGCTTGAAGCATGCCTCAAAATAGTGATGCAATTTTGGGAAAATTTCTCTGTTATCATTTCCTACCCAAGAACCTAGTTAAAATTCAAAGAGGAACCATTTTGTGGTCGAACTAAAGGCAAACAAATTCCTAACATCAGCTTCACTTTAGTAAATCAAACAAATTCCCTTCCATTTCTGTTTTAGAATGGAGGCTAAAAGCAACATCTTCCCAACATAGGCTTCTTCTTCACTCAGATTAACGTTGGTTGCCTCATCATAGTTCGTCGCCTTCCTATTTTTCTCCACCATCAATGTTTCTGCATGCCAATCTTCCATTATTTTGGCCCCATCAAGCTCGTTAGAGAATCATCCGAGCTTATGAAGCCTAACTAGATGAGGAATTGGTTGGAACTAAAAAGATCAGGTAGTAATTGCAAGAACCACAATGATTCATCGAATGAAATCAAGCTTAGCTTTAGAAATTCGTTGTCATCACAAGAGACTCTTCTGGTGTTACGCCAATCAATATGATCGTCATCATCTCTGAGTACAGAGACTTGAAATTCTTAATGAGAAAACAATTGAAATCAACTAAAGTGGTTGCATCATCATTTTTGTTGTTGTTATTTTTTTTATTGTTGCTGCTAGTTGGAGATTCATTGATGGCGAAGGAGGGAGTTTTGGAAAGCTTGCTGCCAGGAAGAAGCCAATGCTTGCTGCCTGGCCAACAATGATTTGGACTCACCATTCTTCCTTTTTGGGTTGAATTAGAAATTCCAGATAACTCTCGTATCTTTCTACAAATTTCCCTTAACAAAAAAAGTAATTTTTTAAATTGAAGGCTGTGATTATATGAGCAATATCTTATGCTCCTTATTGTGCCACGTCACTCTGAGTACTAAACCCCCCAGGGTGCCTTGGAATTCGCTTATTTTTTAACATTTAGAAGACAATAAACTCTAAAAAATGTTCCAAGTTTTTTATATGTAATTCATTGATTTTATTTAAAATTTTTTATACTCAAAACAAACATTGTCTTTTCTTAGATAGAAACTATTATATCTAATGCAAAGAAAGCATTGGATGAATATGATCTTGGGCAGTTTATAAATTAATAAAAATTAAACAAATGATTAAGATTAAATTAATTAAATATTTAATGGATTAAAATTGATTATTTTAAATTATGGGGACTAAAATTGTGTAATTTATATTTTAAGAGAGCCACATTTGCATTTAAACCAAAAATATAAATGATGTCATTTTTGTTACAAAAATTGATATACTTTGATATCACTTTTGATTAAATATTATAAGTTTTTCATGATAATATATCTTTACGTTTTAGAAAAATATAGAAAGAAGAACTAGACTAGAATAAATCCAATAGTTAAGTCATGAGAGCAAAGGAGAAATTTGTGAAAGTCCGAAGGACACAGACACACACAAAACACACTGTACATACATAATATTATTCAATCTAAAAGATCCGTACAGCATCACGTTATTATACATATAATTATACATGAAAAGAGCGTTTCCCAATTAATTACATAATATTTTTATAAAACTTTCCTCTCTGATTTAGGTATTATAATGTTTCTAACACTATATCAAATTTTCATTCAACGCAAATCAAAATCAAAGTAAGATAGATGATTGGTAGTAGATTAGGATCAACATCAGACTTATAAAAATACAAATCAAAATCCAAGTAAGATAGATGATTGGTAGTAGATTAGGATCAACATCAGATTTATAAAAATGCAAAAGATGTATTCACTTGAACAATTAAATATATTGATTACAATAATAATTATCATACTGAGTTGAAATTTATAAGTAATTTAATGTTTAAAAAATTATTTTAAATGATTTTAAGTAGTATTAATTGGTTTACACCCCAATTGCTACATGACTGGATCTAAACAATTAACTGGATTAGGGTTTGGTCAAATATTTAGAGTTTCATTGATAGGAGAAATATTTGATATTATCTCTTAAAAAAAAGTGAATAATCATTTATCGCTAATAAATAAATAGCATTTATTCTACTCTAGAAGTGAATAACCACCCTTCTCTAGTAAATATAGTGAAATGCACGTAATTATTAATTTCAATGGTGAAATCAAAGAGTGAGTAAAAAGAGTACAGGTGGAGGGAGATGAGACCCCTCCCACTCTTTCAATAATAATCAATAATAAGATTATCATGTCTTTTTAATCAAAGAATGCTTCAAGCATATGGCAACCCATCAAATGTATTTGAAGAAAATTTCCAACTTCTGAATTTAATATTGCTAAATTTCTAGCCAATACGGGAAAAATGAAAACGGTTTGCACGTGTAAAATCTGATGAAATCACAAACAATAAATCATTACTTTTTGTTCAACTCTCCAATAAAATGAGATTATTCGGTGAATAACTTTTGTCCGAAACACTTCATACCTCTGGAAAACTACCAGAAACAAAACTATAAGTCCGAAATACTTCATACCTCTCGAAAAGTACCAGAAACAAAACTAACTTCACTTTTTAAAATCAGCCATGGAAATAGCCAGTGCCAGCGGTGATCTTGCTCATGATCATGAATGGGTCATAAACATAAGCCGCATCCTCGAAGGAGAAGAAAGCGATCTCGAAGTCAGTTCCATCACCATCTTCAACGTCCCCAAACCCTTATTATCTTCAAAACCAGAAGCCTACGCTCCACAAGTTATAGCCCTCGGTCCCTACCATCACCGCCGCCTCGAACTCTTCGAGATGGAAAGCCACAAGCTAACGGCAGCCAAGAAGCTTCAAAAGAAGCTGAAATCAGTCAAATTCATTGATTTGGTGTCCCACATCGCACAAAACGACGTCCATATACGTTCTTGCTACCACAGGTACCTGGATTTCGATCAACAAAAGCTCGCTTGGATGCTTGCCATTGACGTCAGCTGCTTGTTGCAGTACCTTCGAACTTATTCTCTCGTAAAGAAAAGAACGTTGTCGTTTAGCATGAGAAACTCTTTGAAAATGGGTTATTTGATGGATCATACGAGGAGAAAGACTTGGCATCAGGCGATTCTCAGAGATATTGTCATGCTGGAAAACCAAATACCTCTGTTTTTACTCAGAGAAGTTCATGGCTTCTGTGTTCAGTTTGAAGGTGTTAATGGCGATGAACTGTTGGCCTCCATGTTATTAGGTTTCTGCAAAGATCTTGCACCGATCAAGCACGTTGATGAGCAGCGATTCAAAGAAGAATGTTTCATGAAATCCCATTTGCTTGAGCTCTTGTATTATGCGGTTGCACCCAGGTTGCCATCTGATGGATCCGAACTTGATCAGCAGAAGTCAGAAGAAGACAAGAAGACTGGTTTCTTTGGATCAGCACTGAGTTCAATATTCAAACTCATAAGCTTTCTTAACTGCGCACCGATTCACTTTCTCTCCAAAATTTTCAAGTCCAAAATTATCATACAATTAATCTCCATCCCATTGAAGATCTTCGTTCACATTTCCAAGCTTCGTGGAAAAAGCTTAAGTAATGCAGTAACCGACATTGTTTCATCCGCGCAAGATGCTGTCGAAGAAGCAGAAAAAACAGCTCCACTAGAGAAAGACGATAGCCCTTCGGTGGAAGAAATAGCAATTCCAAGCGTTGAAGAACTCTGGAACATCGGAGTCCATTTCCTTCCCACAAAAGGAGGATTAAACACAATCCAATTCGACAAATCCTCAGCCACATTGCACCTCCCAGTAATCCATCTGAACGACAACTCAGACGTCGTTCTACGAAACCTGGTAGCTTTCGAAGCCTGCATTGCACCAGAAAAAATGATTCTGACGCGCTACACGGAGTTGATGAATGGGATAATAGACACAGAAGAGGATGTGAGGATTTTGAGAGAGAATGGGATTTTGGCGAACCATATGAAGAGTGATAAAGAGGTGGCGGCGATGTGGAACGGAATGACAACGGGGGTGAAGGTGACGAGAGTTCCGGTGATGGATAAGGCTATTGAAGGTGTGAATGGACATTATGCGGCGAGCTGGAAGGTGAAGGTGAAGGAGACGATGAAGAAGTATGTGTACGGTTCTTGGCCGTGTCTTACGTTTCTGGCTGCCAATGTTCTCATTTGGTTGTCTGTTGTGCAGACGGTGTGTTCTATGTATCGGTGTTCGAAATGGTTGGGTAATTTGTCACTTGCTGGCTAAGGTGCAATGACGTTTGAATTGAAGTATATAAAAACTAATTTCAGCTTTTATTTTGTTTGGCACATTCGTGGGTTACTATAGCATTGTGATTCTTTGTAACATTTGATTATGAAGTAATAAGATGATAAATTTATATTCTTTTAATCTCTTTTTTGGGTTAAATTAGTTAAGAAAACCGGTGCTTTGTAGTATGAAGTGCATATTGGATAAAACAATGTTATGTGCCGTAAAAGTGATATTTAAAAGTAAAATTTAAATAGAAATTAAAAGTTATCAATTTAAATATAGAATGATGAGTTAAATTTCTAAGATTTAATTCAATGCATATATGGGTACCCTTTGATATCGTAATTTTTTAGATTTGATTTCATTCCTTTCTAATATAAATGATTTTAATTTATTTATAAGTAAATAAATTTTATTATTTAGAAATTTATTAAAAATAATTATTATAATTTATTTATAAATGAATTAATTTATTTGAAATGTATTAAAAATATATAAAATTTTAATTAAAATATAAATTTTGATAGTATTATAATAAATATAATATTAAAAAATGATGAATTTTATATATAACACAGGTGTATTGTGTAAAATAAATTCTAAAAAATATTTATTAAATATGATGAATTTTATAATAATATAAATATAATTAAAATAAAAATTATAAATAAAATGTCAAATATTATTTAAAAATATTTAAAATCAAAATAAAATTACCGAAGCATGAATATGATTGCATGAAACTTTCAGAAGATAGGGACCACTTTGCCTGACACACGAAGCATGGATGATGCAAGTCATGTTGATGATATCCACATGCTCACACAAAGGTCAACAACATGTTGAAAAAATTAAAATTAGAAAAAAATACTCAGAGTGCATGAAATAGGCCCTCAGATTCACAGTCCTTCTTTTGACCAAAAATATCTTTCATAAAATTAATTTTATTAACTTATATTTATAATTATAAAAAATTTTAAAATAATAAAAATATTTATTTAAGAAATATTAAACGTGAATTGTGTGATAAAATAACATCATCGCTGCTATGATCAGCTAGTCATATTTATGGTATCCTTAAAACATGGTATGAAGAGATAGGGGTTGGAATGCTGGCTAAGCCTTTCCCACTCCACCCGAAGAAGAAAAGACAAATTCTCACACGAAAACTTATTTTTTATTACAAAATATATAATTATTATAAAATTTTTATTTATATATAAGTAAATAAATTTTCAAAAGAAGAGGTAAAGGAGCCTTAGTCCCCAATTCCGGTGGATAAGGATTTGTAATTGGTTTGGTTTTACGTTTGCATTTGACAGAATGAAAACAAATGGTGAGAGATAGAATCACCGATTCGTAATTATATTTGATATATTTAAATATTTATTTCATAACTAAGGTTAGTATAATAAATAATATTATTTTTATTTATTTATGATTGAATATAAAAAATTATAATTATTAATATTATAATTAATAAATGATTTTTTATAGTAAAAACATAAAAATTAATTTATTAAATTTTATATTAAATGATTTTTATAAAATAAAAAATATTTAATATTAAAATTTATAACAAAATACTTTAATAATATAATATTGAGTTATTTTATTATTTATTAATAAGGAGATAATGTTAAAATATATAAAAAAATTAATTTCACAAAATGATTATTTCATCAATTATTCTACTATTTTGCCTATAAAATAAAAATTTCATTGAAATAATTATTTTCTGAGAAATGGACATTCTCATTTGCCACTTCCTATTAAATAATTTTTTTTATTTTATTCTATAATATGGAATATAACATGAGTCTTGTAACAATACATTAAAAATTTTATAATATATTATTAAATATGATTATTGATATATTATTATATAATATGTAATTTAAAAATAAATTTTATAATATATTAATATATTACTATATTACCGATGTATCGAAGTCTTCGCCTGGTGAGAAAAGGCGGGAAAGGGCGTGCAACAATAACGGAGTGAGATGGCGATTCCTGCAACACAAGGCCTTTCTGGGTTTAAATGTCAAAAAGTGCACAGTGAGTAAGTGAGTAAAAGATACATTGGAAGGCGAGCTCAATCTAATTACCTTTGTCCACACACGTTTTCTGGGCCCCACCCTTCTCTCCATCTTGGTTTACATCTCATACTTTTGACCTCTGCCCCCCATTTTCACATCTGCAGAGGGAATCAGCCCAAGCTGCCCAACCTTCAAGGACAAAATATTGCTATTATCTAAATTTATTATTATTTTTTTCATCGAAACATTTACCTATAATATTCCACGATCATATGCTTGATTTTTAGGAGTTAATACAAACGGAAGGGGGGGGGGGACTGTAGGTTGTGAAAGATGCCTCCATTCAAAGTACTGCAAAACGGAAAAAAGAGGGACGGAACAAAGCTTTTAAAAAAATTTCAATGTTCAGATCAGTAATTTATAATAAAAAAATTTTTGAATAATAAAATGTAATGTATATTTTATATAAAAATTTTCTTATAAATAATGTGATTGATAGTAATTAGGTAGTAAATTAAGTTATTAACTTCTATAACTATTAATGCTACTTGTAGCTATGCATGTTAATTTGTAATTAACTTGATCTAATGCAAAATAATATTAAGAGTTTTTACTTCATGTAAACATTCACATTGGAAAATTCAACCTTTCGGCTAGTGCGTGTGAAAGAAACTAGTATCATGTCACTATGAGCTCCTACAAAGTCAGTCATGATAATGTGAAAACTATGAGTTACGGCTAGTTGTAAGGTAAAAATTTTAGTTACAAATAATATATCACTAGCCCAAGTGGTACCTAATGGTCTTTGAAGGTGACTTATGATGCATCTTATATGTGTGCGTTTAATAATTTAATTACTCTTACGATCACCATATATATATTATTAAATGAGTATTATATTATAAATTGTATTATAGTATTTAATATTATTTTACAATTTTTATTTCTTATAATATTCTAGTTTCATAGCAAGTGAATTAACACTTTTGCTATTAAAATTTCGTAAAATATAATTATGAAAATTAATTATCAGCTCTTTCTCATAAATACCAAGTGTTATAAAATATTTACTTTTGCAAATTTGAAATTTTCTTTTCTTTCTTTCATGTTAAAAAAGAGATGAATATAACAAAATTTTCAAGCATATTACATATAAATAAAGATTTTAAATCTTATTATACATTAAAAAAATTGCTCTTCATTGTGACAAAGATTAAAGAATATCTCTATTTAGCATGATAAAATGCAAGAATATTAAAAAAAGAGAGAGAGAGTATGCAAACCAAAAAATAGAAAAGTGGAAAGTATCTAAATTTCATTTTTGCAGTACTTGGCGTTAGAATTATTTCACTGATATAATCTGCAATAATTTGTGAATTTGAATTAATAAATGGTAATAACTATATTGTATCAATTGTATCTATATACCACTAATTTAAATCATTAGATTTTATTTATTTATATAGTACTAATATAATTAGATTCAGTGGTTCACCAATTATAATGATACAATTAGTGCACCAAAGTTTTTTCCTTAATAAACATGAAAATAACGTAGAAACTTTTGATTAGGCTCAAGTTGATGAGTATATTATAATTAAACATTATTTGGATACTTGGGCATATGTGAATGCTTTATTTTATAACTTTTTGTTCTTAAATTTTTTATGATAGGCAAGCTGATTCAATATTATCTGTTGGGAAAAGGTCCAAATTTCATCCTATTTATACTTCTAATTGCTCTATTGAAACACAAGATTTATAATGTATGTTAAAATATAGGAGTTGAGCAACTTTCTCTTAATTCTTTATTATCTTTACTTAATCTTTTTTTACATTTAGGGAAGCCAAACAAATATGAGAAAAAAGTAATTTATAAGGTGAATTCTATGATATCAATAGGGTTTTAAAATCTAGAATGATGTGATAATTTTAAAAATTATTAAATTCAAGCTATTTGACCACATTTGACAAAAATAAATAATTATAATAATTTTTAAACTTATCACCTCACCTTGAATTTTTAAAATTTGAGAGCTTAATAAGTACTAATTTATGATCAAATGTAGGTGTTAGATAACTTCCTATGAATCTTTTATCATATTGGGAAAGATGAATAAATTTGAAATAGGAGAATAATCATGATTAAGATATATCAGATTTATCATTATGTATATTTTATCTATATTTAATGCAATTTTTATCATTTTGACTAATCATTTTACATAGATTTATATATTATGTAATATGACGAAAGCCATCTTATGATTTCGTTGCTTATTTATAATTTTTCTAACACATGCCACTAAACGTTTGTTGAGCCCATCACTCATTATCCCTAACCTTTTCCTTCTTAAAAGTCAGCCTTATATTTCTTTTCAGCAAGACAGAACAAATCCCCAGGTTAAGGTGGTCTTAGTAACATTTGATTATATTCCTGGTGGGGTAGCCTTTAGGCCTTAGCCTGTAACGGCGACTGTGAGTACCCAACGTTAACCCGCCTTCTCTCTTCTGTTAAACCCCTCCTAAGTTCCAAACGGCCATTTTCTTCGAAGTTCTTTTCCCCACTCTCTCAGCTACAGTCACTCTCACACTGAAACTCTCTCTCACTCAGTCCCTCTCTCTGTTTCTCTCCACATGATGTTATGTTTCCGGCCAATGCATTTCTCTCTTCTTGCCACATTTCTCTTCCTTCACTCCTCAACTCTGTTCTCCTTCTCACACGCAGACTTTAACTTTTACCCAGTACGGACTCAGCACATTTCAGGTTCTACACTCACATCTCTATTCTCTTTCTGCTTGGTTTTCTTACTTTCTCCAGTTGTTTGGTTGCCGAGAAACTTTTGAAAGGGAAAAAAAAAAAATGAAAGACCTTCCTTTTGTTCAGTGCTATTACCCACAATGCTGTGTGACAGCTTACATAATTCTTCATATTTTTGTTCATCCCTTAATTTTCTTAACTTTTACTAACTAAACTAAAATGTTTTAACTCTTAAGCAGAGGTTTATTAGTTGAAACGCATGAAACTTTCCTTTCTTTTTCAGGGAGGGAAAATGTGGGATTTTCTCGGGAAACTAGGCGTGGGAGTTTCCTTCTAGATGAAATTGCAGCTGAACCATTCGAGAACTCTCCGTTTCCGCTGGAGAACTCACCATTTCCGTTGGATTATCCACCATCAGCGGTTCCTTTAGCTGCAGAGAGAACACGAAGAAGGGACCCTCTGGACGGCTTCAAAGAGTACACAAACGGATGGAATATCACTGAGAAACATTATTGGGCAGTGAGTCTTGTCGACCCTTTTTCGCTCCGTTTGTTTCAACGGAGGGCTTCTCTGTCAAACGCAGTTACAAAATGTTAAATGAAAAAAATAAATTTTATTTATTTAATATTAAATATGAAAAATTTAGAAAAAAATTCTTTATTTAAAAAAAATATTTTTTTTACCACCGTACCTTAAGATATCATTTTTTTTAAATCATTGATAAAAATAGCATATTACTTTTTTATTAAATATATGCAAATGACACTTCCCTTTTTGCAATATTTGTATGCTAACACATCATATAATCATTGTCTGTTGTTAAAAATATTGAGGCCTAACTATTACGTGATTCTTAGTGAAGATATTGGAATTTGAGTCAGCCTAAATTGAAGGTTTAAGTGATTATTGATCGCTTCTGTAGGGTAGCATTATTTTTGTGCTTGTTTTATTGTTTTTAAGATTTATTACTTTGCTAGTTTGATCCAAACTATAGCCTAACTGTGTTTAGTTACTTCTGCTGTATTACACTTCTGTAACACAATCCACTTCTTTTTCTGCTATTTTATCCAATGCAGTCAGTGGGATATACTGCCGTTCCTGTGTTCACTTTTGCTGCAGTCTGGTTCCTGGGCTTTGGCATAAGCTTACTGCTCATTGCTTCTTGTTACTTCTGTGGTGAAAGAGAGCCTCTTGGCTATTCTCCAACATGCTATGTTCTCTCCCTTATTCTCCTCATCGTGTTCACTTTTGCAGCAATGTACATACATCGCTCTCATCCTTCCATCTGCTGACTAATTTTCAGGCCAAGTTGGATATGTATCACAAATTGATTGATATATTCTTTCGCCCTGCAGGATTGGATGTGCTATTCTGTACTTTGGACAGGGTAGTTTTCATCATAGCACAACAACGACATTGGAGTATGTAGTACAACGAGCTGATTTTGCAACAGATAAACTTAGAAATGTGTCAGATTATATGGCTCAAGCTAAGCAAGTTGGAATTGATCGCGTTTTCCTGCCTTCCAATGTTCAATCTGATATTGATGAGATTGAAACAAAGATCAATGCTTCTGCCAGCACACTTGCTGCGCAAACAAAGGAGAACTCAAACGACATACAAGATCTCTTGGATTCTGTGTAATGCTTGAAGGCTTTCTGCTCTAGTCATTTGCTGTTTCTTTTATTTTACCTCACTATTCAAAGATGGTGACACCCAATGCAGGAGGCTGGCACTTATCATTGTAGCTGCTGTTATGCTAGTATTGACATTTCTTGGACTTTGTGAGTTCCTTCTACGCCCCAATATTCAGTGGCAGGATTTCTTTCTTTTTGCTTTGGTATATATTCATGTTCTGATTTTTTGTTTTTATTTTTTCTGTCAGTGTTCTCAATTTTTGGCATGCAGCTTCTCGTGTATATGTGAGTGAGATATACCAAATGCATTACACTTCTCCATCAATTTTATGTTTCTTTCCTCACTGTGTTTATCATGATATATCTCATCAGCGTCTTTGACATGATTTTTTGCAGCTTGGTAATTGCAGGATGGATTCTTGTTACTGGTACCTTTATTCTATGTGGCATGTTTCTTCTCCTTCATAAGTAAGTTCTCCAGCCTCCCAAAATGAGAACTTATGTTCTTCATTTCACATAACTTCTTAAAATATTTGGTCCTATTAGCTTACTTTTCGGAATTTTCTTGCATACATCACTTTGAAAACTTGAGGTTTGTTCAAATACAAAAACACCAAAATTATGGCAGATGCAATTTTTATTATGTTCCTCATGCATCCCTTTTTCCTCCTGGAATAGCTATCCAACTAGAATTGCAAACATCATAGAAAGCAGCAGTACCTATACTAGGAACATAAATTTCCTCGAAACCAAGATGCTCAAGTTCTTGCTGATCTAGTCTATAATGCTGTTCACTTGTACAAATCTTCTGGAATATACTACAGTGCAGTGCAGCTTCTTCTTTGTTGGAAGAAATATCCTCTCTTCAAAAAATCAAGCATCAAACAATTAAATTAATCAAAATACATGATAAAGTATACGAACAATTTAACATGCGGAAAATCCCAAACTCTAAGGGAAAAAACACAGATGAAAAAAAAGATTTATTATAATAAAAGGATTACAAGATAATGTGTGTAAAAGCTTTATAACTTCTTAATCACTATCCCGGCATCTCTTCTAAATGTCTACGAGGGTTCTTACATAACCTCCATAGATACTCACATCATATTTTTCTAATGCTTCAAATTCTTGGCCAATACAAATATTTATAATCCAAAAATACTTATTTGATAAAAAATCTCAATCTTATTCTAACATAGATACCTAACGTGAATAGGAAGATAACTCATAATAGTAAACAATCAATAAGTGATAACAATTAAAATTTGGATCAAACTCAACATTCTTAAATACTAAATGTCCCTTATTTGTATGATGCAGCACAGAAAAAGGCCATTGTTATTGGATTTTTTCTGAATGAAACCTGTTTATCATTACCTGACATCATATTGCTTGCCAAAAAGAAAAGCACCCACAATAATGACTCAAATATACAATTGCCAGTTAGTGCTCTGGTCGAATATCTGACAACGCTGTCTTAAACAATTGTCTGGCTTTGCTAGTGTGACAGCAGACACTTGTGTTGCCATGGAGGAATGGGACCAATATCCCACTGCTCATACGGCTTTAGATGAGATTCTGCCCTGTGTTGACAATGCTACTGCGCAAGAGACATTGTCAAAAAGCAAGGAAGTAACTTCTGAGCTTGTGAATTTGGTGAACCAGATCATTACTAATGTGTCCAACATAAATTTTGCCCCAAATTTCACTCCTCTTTACTACAATCAGTCTGGTCCCCTAATGCCTCTGCTCTGCAATCCATTTCATCCCGACATGACACAGAGACAATGTGATTCTGGTGAAGTGGACTTGACCAATGCCACCCAGGTAATAAATATTTTTCAAACTCCCGAATTATGAATATGAAATTATCTGACACGTGGTCTCATATTCTTCTTTCTTCATACCTACCCTCTGTACTCTAACATGTTCATTTACCAATGTGAGTCAAAATTCAACTGCTGTAAGGGAATTGTATATAAAAGTTTTGTGCAAGGAGCAGCATTTCTCACACTCTAATGTAATGGTGCAGGTGTACAGTACCTATGTGTGCCAGGTTTCAGCAGCAGAGATATGTACAACGCAAGGGCGTCTGACACCGACCTTCTACAACCAAATGTCGGCTGGAATCACCGTGGCATTTGCATTGTATAACTATGCTCCAACCCTGGTAGAGCTGCAAGACTGCACATTTGTGCGTGAAACATTCAGTGACATAACAAGGGATCATTGTCCCGACCTACAACGTTATAGCAGGTGGATCTACGCTGGTTTGGTTATGGTTTCCACTGCCGTCATGCTCTCTTTGATCTTCTGGCTTGTATATGTCCGAGAGAGGCGCCATCGTCATGATACAAAAGAGCGCCCGCCTTCACCCGCGCCGCCATCTGCACGAGCACCTCGACCCAGGCCCAGGCCTGCGCCAGCAAGGGCCGACAACCTTCTTGAAGGCAACAAGGAAATTCAAGTTTATAGTAATTATTAGTATTCCTTCCATCGCAGTTTGCTAGAAGTAGGTGCATGGACTGGTCTGGGGTGAGTTTAGTTGGTTATGTGGAGTTATCAAGTTAGCATGGGGCTTCTGTACCTTTTTTTTATGGGAAAATTATCAGTATTTTTTTTTTCTTCATTTTACTAGTTTCGGATTCTCATTTATGCCCTTTTATGGGGGTTTCACTTCTCAACGCTTGCGTTCTGCGTCATAAATCATAGCCCTGGCCCAAAGTTCTACCTTTCGGGTCAAGTACTTGTTGAGCCCAGTCCAAAATAATACAATTGAGGTACAAAATACAAAGCCCAACCCCTTACTAGCCCAAAATGTGAGAGCTGGATTGGCCCCGTATGCTTAAGCAGAATCGACTCCGCTAACTTCCCTACAATGTAAGATGGACTATATAAGGGGAATATCGCGGTACACAATATTCGGACAAACATGCATGCATATTAACCAACTTTGAGTTATAAAAATACAAATCAAATTTAGAGCATTCAAAAGAAAATTTGTTAAACCTTATCTTTAGAAGTTAGGTTTTGTCATATTTAAACCCTTGCTATTAATTTAATTAATTCAATGATAATAAAAAAGAACTGTAGTTAATTTTGTCACCATTATTAATATTTTAAATTGATCAATGTATTTATTCAAAAGATGGGAGAAAATGAATAGAATTAATTTAACATTTTAAATTAATATTTTATTAAAATTACATAAATGTGCTTTATTATTTGATTGTAATTAAATTAGTAATGTGATTTTTTTATTTAAATGAAAAATAGTGGTCGTTAATTTCCTCATGGGAATCTTAAATAATCAAATTCTATGTTTCTTCTATGTGTTTTATGTTATTTTTATCTTTATATTTCATCATCAACTATCACTTAAGTAATTTTTTTATAACTCAAATTTGTATTTATTTGAATATTGTTCAAATTTTCACTTCTAATCCAATTTTTTTATAATTATGATAATTTCCTGTTTCCAAATAATTCATGGTTGTTGCATAATAATTCGTAAACTTTATTTCAGAAAACAATTGGCTAATATGGAAACTATAGATTGTCTCAAAAGTAATGCACAATAGGATATCATTACATTTATATTAATTTTTATATTGATTTTTAAAACTTCTATTAAACCTTAAATGAAAATTTTTACTTTTGTATTAAATAATAAATTCAAAAATTTACAACTACACAATTTTTAAAGTTTTATTGCCATATTAGAATCTTGATATATGTATAATATTTTCTAAAAAAGGGGAAGATAAAAAGTGAAACCTTTATTTATATTTTGCATGATTTTGACCTTTCATAGCTTATAATTATAATCCGAGTTACTTAATATTTTGCAAATTATAGATCAATTTTGGTCTTATTTTAATAAGGCTCTTTATTACATTATTTTAGTCTAGGAAGTACGAAGTTATTAATGTATCAGAAGTAGGTGAAATATAAGAAAATACATTAAAAAAATAAAAAAGGTGATTTTACAACCGGTAACATACCTTGACTCTCGAAATATAGCAACTTATTCTACTTCCAAGTTTTTAATTAAAAAAGGTAATTTTAAATATCGAAGTATGTATTAAACATATCAAATATTGTAATTTAATCTTCTTTAATTGGTAAATGTAAGAGTTTAGGACGCTAACTGTTCCATTTCTAATTTATTTTCAGTTAGAGAAATTTTTATCAATAATTCATTTTAAAATATAATAATTAACATGTCAATTGTGGTTCATACTTCACTCAATAATAAGTTAATCTAACATCTAAAAAAATTAAGTAATTTAATTTTAAATATGATAAAATATAAAAAAATAGGATTATAAATTTATTTATTATATTTTAAATAATTCAATATATTGTTTAAATACAACATTTTCATAAATAAATAAATATATGAGAAAATAGTTCAATAAGAATCTTAATTTATATATAAAATTCAATCAAGTCCTTTAACTTCTATGCATAAATAATATTTGAATAAGAATAGAAAAATGTCATGACTCTCTTAAGCCATAGCTGGTATGAAATCCGTCATTCAATTTTCACTAATCTATCGAGACTTATTCAAACACATGATTTATTAATAATTCAAATCAATATATTCACAAACAAGTCTACATGTGCAATATTAATGTAGTAAAGAAGTTAAATATGTTCACTTGCCGTAACAATTTGGGGTTAAGTTAGCTTAACTAGTCCTAATACATACAAGTATTCCTACTATTTCAAATTCAACTATAGATTAAATGACTCATAAAAATATTTCTATTTATAAACAAAATAATATCATAGTCGTCTTACACAAAGTAAACCCTAGAGAATTTATTTTTATTATGGTGGTGGAAGAGCTTCTATAGCAGTATTTACATAATTAAACAAATAAAAGAGTAAGTTTAAGACTTAGTGAGTAAACAATTTACTTCTAGTATTATACAGAAGAATATTATTAATATCATTATTGTTTAAATACGAAGAATCCTACAACAAAATGAAAGGTAGCTAACTAATTTCTAGGAGAGACATAATCGATTGCATTAATCACTATAGCTACGCCACCCACAAAATTTAAAAAACCTAGGGAGCATGAGTCATATATTCAGTGGAATGACATTTTTGCCAAGGTTGTATGTCTTTTTGCAGTCTACTCAAGTAAAGATTATTGGGACCCCTAAAAGGGAAGAAAAAGATAAAGGAACTAAGAAGAAAGTATCAACAATAACTAGTTTTATTATGGGACAAAAACCTATCCCTAGTTTGGATTATAAGCTGTAACTCGCCTATATGAACCTGAAATCATTAATAATCATCAATCAGCTATACAATGTTAAATTCATTCTTAAGCCTTGTACACACCATCCTTCAAGTCAGCCTTATCTTTTTATAAGTTTAACTTTTATTCCTCTAAGATTTGTCTTATCCCTTCACAAATATTTCTAGATCCAGTTTATATCAAAATTCAAATATTTCATCTTTTTCTTTCACATCTCTTCACATAATCAAATCTCATACTAGGATTTTAGTATTATAAATCAAATACAATTGTATTCACATGCTAATTATGTAAAGACATAAACACTATATCACTATATTATCATAAACTTTCATTAAATATGCAAAACAAGAAGTAATATGGCAATAGTTAATTAATAATCGATTAGAGAGGTCTAAAAACA
The DNA here is from genome assembly GCA_020226215.1 of Sindora glabra. NCBI lineage: Eukaryota > Viridiplantae > Streptophyta > Magnoliopsida > Fabales > Fabaceae > Sindora > Sindora glabra. The sequence goes on from CM035227.1 coordinate 27,653,122, forward strand.
AAATTTAGTAACAAGAAGTAATAAGACAATAGTTAATTATACAATTGACTATCAAAGTCTAAAGGTAAAATTGAGTCCCCATATTCAACTCTCTACATCGAGATAGTACACTTTCTAGGATAGTTAACTATATAATTAACTATAAGCTTTGTAAGAGAAATTTTCAAGGCTACAATCAAGTGCAAGCTTGAATTTTACAGATTTCCTAAAATTTATTGTTCATTTGGTATTTTTAGTTTAAGATTTGAACACAAATTATTATAAACTTAGCTTAATCATCGAATCAAGCACCAATAACAGTTTCTCACCTAATTTTAACAAGAAAGCATATCACAAAGGAACTTTCATACCACTTAGTGACAACAAATTCAAATGCTTATCAACTTAAATTCCACCAAGTTCAAAATCACACAAATTAACTAGACTAAGTAATTTACCTACTTACCTAAGTGTGGAGAAGATAATAAGGGTTATAATTATTCTCACTTGCTCTATTTAATACAAATTCAAGAATTAGAGATGAAGTGTCCAAAATCCTTAGTCTACTCCATCCAAAATAAAATTTCAAGAAATAATCATCCATGGCTTGGATTAAGATAGTTTACTTTGTTTGAAGGAGAATTGTTGATAATTACTTGAAGTTTATAACTTAATTCTCATTGAAATTTGAAGAAGAAAGAGGAGTTAAATGGAGGAGTAGGGTTGAATGGAAAAGTTAATGATAATGAAAATGTTGTAGTAAAATTTTATAAAAGGAAATTTAGTTATTAAAGAATTAGGCTAGAGGCAATGAAGGAAAAGATAAGATTTAAAATTTTTTCTATACACCCTTAATTTTAATTATAGTCTAACCTCTAATTATTTTATTTCCTTCTATCTTTGCTATTTTATCTTATGCTTTACTACAAAATCCTATTATATCCTATAAAATTCTCATTTTAAAAGCAATCATATTAATCAAATAATTATCTTTATACACAAAAATATTCTAATTATTATTTTTTTAAGGAGCATAACAAAAAAATATATATCAAAATAAATTCATAAACATGTCATAACTATGTCAAATACAAAATTTAAACATAACAATTAGTTTCTTATTTATAAAGGTGACAATTATTATATTCTCCAAATTTTATAATTAGTACTATTAGTTTCTTATTTTTGCTTTTGATATAATTATTCATCTCTCTTTTTACTTTTAACACTAAAATAAATGATGAAAAAATAATATAATAAAAAAGCATATATTTAATATTAGTAATGTAGGATTTAACAATTAATTTCAATCATTTTAATTTATTTTCACATTACAAGTGAATAAAAGAACAAATAATTATAAAAAAAGTATAAATAAGGAATTAATAGCACTAATTATAAAATTTGAAGAATATAACAATCGTCAACTTTATAAACAATATATCATAATTTAATATCTATTTATTATATAACATGAAAATTATGTAAAAAAATGATATTATAAACTAACATATAATGATATTATATTATAATTGCTATTAATTATAGTTAAGGGGTTTAAGTTTCCACAGTTAGTGGACATTAAATGTAATTTCAAAGTTGAAGAGAATATTTTATATTTTTTAATTTTTTTAAATCCTCTCAAATTAACTTACACACTTATGTCTTAAATTTGTCTTCTTAAATCCTAAATTATTGGTTTTGTGAGCAACTTAGGCTCCATTTGTTTCGTTGAAGAATATTTTTTGTAAAATGTAGTTATAAAAATGGTAATATAAAGGAAAGTGTTTTACTTATTTAATATTAAATGTAAAGAGTTTGGGAAAAGTAACTTTTCGTATTTTAAAAAGGAATTTACTTTTCTCCATTTTCAAGTTTTTAGATATCATTTTTTAAGTCATCAGTGTAAATAATACATCATCCTTTTATTAGTCTATATACAAATGATATTTTCCTACAAAAAATACTTTCCGACAAAATAAATAGATAGTCTTCCAAATTATTGACTTATAACTTCATATATCCTTAATGTTATTGAAGTATCATCAGTAATCCCTTGATTTTGTATCATATAAAATAATTCCTTATTTTTGCATCTTTCATATAAAATAAGTATCTTCGTCTACCACATTATATTATAATTCAAACAGAAGATACGTACATAACATATTACACTTCCATCTAACCTGTTAAATCACATAAAATAGATTTTAACTAAAGGAGAAATGACAGCATTCCTTAAATATTTTCAATTGAACGGATGTTTGAAAGTTAAGATTTAACCTTTTTTTTAATATGAGAAAATTAAGAAAAGTGGCATTATTTTCTCTCTCTATTACAGCTTTTATTCTAATTTGTGATTGAATGTATTAGTTGGATACTTAATGTATTATGTTAATGTGGTTCACTTGGATTAAATAGACAAAAGCTCTATTTTATACAAAAAAATGCAAATTTTAAGAAAACAATTAGCATTGTTTTAAAAATCAAATTGATCATTGAATTCCTGCAAATAAGTTAAGATTTAATGATATGATCAAAGTTGAATTGAAAATTTAATATGTCTTATTGTTGAAAAAAATATTCCGATTGCAAACATATAAGTATTAGATAATTAAATTAATTAAAGTATCACAATAATATACAAATAGATTTAATATGAAAAAATCTTAAATTTTATGGGAAATCATGAATGAGAAAAAATCTATTAGATTATAAAAAATTATAAGATAATGTATATGAAAGTTTTCAATCATAACTTCATAATTTTTTAATTACCATTCCTACATCTTTTACAAATATTTATGAGAGTTTTCATATAACTTTCATATATATATTCATGTCATATCTCTCTCATATTTCAAACCATTAACTAATACAAATATTTATAATCAAAAAATATTTTTAATAAGAAATCTCAATCTTACTCTAATATAAAAACCTAACTTGAATAGAATTATAAACTCACAATAAAAAATAATCATAAATTAACAATAATTAAAATTTGAATTAAATACAATAATTAAAAATATAATATTGTAAATGGTCTAACTTAAAAAGGCTAAAAGCATAGGTTAACCTAATACAAAAATGCACCTAAGAAAAGGATATAAAATGAGTCAAAGCCTAGAGAATCCTAATGTATATCAGCTTAAAGGTAGGTTCAAAAGTGGTTAAGTTATTGCAAATACTTGTTATTGTGGGTGTCTAAACAATTAAGGTCTTATGAAGGTCTTAAATCATTTACTAGTTATCGAACTTAAGACAAGAGTTATTTTGTTTATAAAGAATAGATCTTTCTCTTCCGCTTTGCCTATTATTGAATGGGAATTATTTTAAGCATGACTTAGATGAATTAGACTGCAAGCCCCATTTTCAATATATACTATATAGAAGTGTTAGATATGTCATGCTTTATCTTTCTTACTGTAGATTCTTTAAGTTGAAATGAATAAGAGAAATTGCAACGATTTCTCTTTTACCTCTTTATCCAAATAAGCCATAATCACTTATGGTCCCTATAAAATTACTCAAATTCTCTTTCCTTACTATCACTCATTGTATTACATTACCTATCCCTTGTTTGAATAATAAACTCTCTACTAATTCAACTTCAGATTCTTACCATCACTACATACTTTCCAAGTGACTCCTTTTCTCTATCATCACCTACATATATATATATTAGTATTTAGTGCTAATTGAGTTAGTTACACATTGTATATTAAACTCTTTTTGCCCTACTAACATATCTCACTCAAAATGCTCATGCTTAAAAAGTTAATAGTTATGCTTACACTTCCATTTTTAAAATTCAAACACCCTTCTCTTAAATAAATATATAACAATAAAAAATTATTAAATTATTATATAAAATTTAAATTTAAACATATAAATATAAAAATAATTCAAACTATATCAAATCTTTTTGTATCTTTACAAGTTTATAATTCAAAATTTAACAAAAAAAATCATATTGAACTAAGTTCTTTTGTTATGACTTATATAGGAAGAAAATGAGATCTATTTTGCTGTTTGATATATTAAACTTTCAATATGTCTAATATATTAAGCTAAATAATGTTATTTTTAAATAAAAAAATTAAAAAAATCAAGCAGCTTAACTATATGGACTGTGGTTCATTCACAAGAGTTGACTGATTTATCACTAAATCATTAACTAGTACTTTAACCGATTAAAAGAATAAATTTTAAAGTCAATCATATAATTTTTTTAGTGGAAATGGTCCATCCATTTTCACAACATTAATAGCAACTGTAAGGCTGTCAAACGGGCCTTGTCCCATAGACTGACCTACTCCGCTCTGTCGGTCTGTGCGGATTTAGACCCATGAAACTAAGCCCATTTTTAATTGTGGGTTAAATAGGCTGGTCCGTACGAACCATGATCTGGACGAGTTTGTCCCGCACGGACACGAGTTAATTCACGGATTGGCCTCATTCCAAAAAAAAAAGAAAAAAGGCTGAAAGGCCTAAAGATTAACAGCCCGAGTCCCCAACCCAATTTCAATATTCAGAATTGAAATAAAAAAATAAAATAAATAAAATAGTTAGTCAGCATTCAGAACATCATTAGAAAGACAGAACAGAAACATAAAAATTTCTTCGAGAAACCTTTTGCCTCTTTGCTAACTAGGGCATCGAATTATTGAAGATATTAAGAACTCAAGGTGAGATTTTCTTTTTTCATCAATTAGTGATAATTTTTTTTATTTTTTATTACTTTTAAGCTGAATCATTGAATCAATTTTCACGATTCTTTATTTTTGGTTGTTCGTTATTAACATTGTTTTTGTTTCTTTCTCGTTCTACAATTTTCGAAAACACATGATTGCTCACGAATTTGAAGTTCCTGTGTGCCTTGTAATCTGAAGCCCAAAACCTTTAATTATTGGACCCCGGTTTGAGGTATTTTTATTTTATCTCTGATAGCTTGCATTCTATGTTCACGAATTTTACTAGTGTTAGAATTTCTCAGTGATTAGTGTGGGATTTTGATTTTATTTTATTTTTCCAACTCCAAAACCCTTGATTGTTGATTTCCTTGCTTCTAACTGAGAGGACAAACATTTGGTTTCTCGATAATTGTCTTTCTTGTTAGTTAATTTTCTATTTAAAATTTTGTAGTGGACGATGATTTTGTTGGGAATTCGGATTATCACATGCAGCGAAATTTTAAATTTTTGATCCAAATTCTACCTAGGATCCATGCAAAAAGCATAAGTCAATGATTAGGGTTTTACTTATTGAGCGCTCGTGTTTCTACTGATCAAAACTTGAGAGCGGATGAATCAAACACCGGCCGGAAGGTACAGCATCTCTACGGTATCCACACGGAGTGAACAACGACCTCTCACCCTCCACGCGTCTGCTAGGATGCATTTTTCTCTCTAAGAATTAGGATTGAATATTTTTTGAGTGATTTAGGGTTTATATGGAAGCTTAAAATGTGATTATTAAGTGCTGCCCTCAAGTCCCCTTTTATAGAACTTAGGCAAGCCATAATCCTAGTCCTACTAGGATAATGCTTCCAAAATCCTAATCACACTTAACAACTCATCTTATCCTTATCCTAGAGATAATGGGAAGAGATAAGACTTATCTATTAATTATCTAATATTAGATAATAATATTATCTCATAATATAAATATCTTAATTATTAGATAATTGCATATAGTTATCAAATATCAGAATAATATTATCTCATAATATATTTATCTAATATCTGATAAGATAATTATTCGATATTTCTTTAATATCAAATAATATTACATAATATATATATATATATATATATATATATATATATATAAAACGTGAATTATTATTCTTAATAATATATATATGCACGAAAATAAGTCTAATTAATTAGATATTAATATAATTAAAGTCTAATTAATTATTGTCTTATTCCTACTCCTTTTGTGTGACCCTGTAGGTTCTTACTACGTTGACAATGACTTATTATTGAGCCATAGACAGCGAGCGGTATCTAGCAATACATCACTGCCACTCAAGTAGTAAGAATGTCTATGATTCGATATCCACCTAATATATGGTTAACGTTTTGCATCATAACCCTTTTGTAATAATATCCAAATTGAACTGGAGGCATGGAATGTGTCATCCTCGTCAATATTCAATTTATATTTCTTGATACTGAGTAGACTTAAAATAAATAATTAATATCACATATTAATTCAACTGAGCATGGCCATGCATTTCTAAGTCTCACTCAATCAAGGGGCCCAAGGATATTTCTCTTTTATACAAGAGTAACAAAATCCCATTTACATCACTCACTTCCCTCTGCATGATTTATGACACACCCAATCAATGCCCTACTTGTCATCCTGATTAAAAGTGACATAGGATAATATTAAAGTGAGTAATTTCTCATGTAGGGAACCGTAGTGACTTCAGGTCAAAGGTTTATGTGTAGTTGTGATCATATGAGAATAACTTATGACACGTTTATCCATGCAATATTCTCATAGTGAGTCAGTCCAATACATTGTTCACTTAGCAATGTACTCATGTATTGACTTGATATCACATATCCATGATTCGTAATCATCAGTCACTATACATGCTAATCTCGATGTATTATTACTATCCTTTTCGTAATAATACTTGACATGGGCATTTTAGGAATAGCAAAGCTATTCCAAGGATAATTATTATATTAAGTTATAAATTACGCATAATAATAATAAAAATAAATATAATAATTAAATTACCTAAAATAAAATATAATACATTGTGTATAACTTTAATCATCTTATATGATTAGTTCTAGAACACACACCAATAGATTTTGGGGTTTTTCCTTTGATTAAGGTTCTGATTTCTGGGTATTTAGCTTTCTCAATGTTGTTTGTAATCATTAACTATACTTGGTTAAGTAGTAATTCTATGCATTTAAAACTTTAAATGTTAATCATAACAACTGTTCTACTTCTTGTTCTACACAGTGAGAACTTATATTTCTAATGTTGCATTACACAGTTTCGTGTGTTCCTTTTACTATATCATGATGTATTAGTTTGAGGATGATTTATTTTGTGACATGCTGATATTATGTGTTTAAGGTGATATTATTATAGTGATTTGTAGGAAACAAAAAATTATGTCATTTTTGTGATGGAAGTAAGAAATTACTAAGCATTGCCGAAAATTGGATACCTAAAAGGGCAAATAAAAGTTAACAAGTTTAAGTATCCTTAGGCTTACATTGTTCATGTTTAAATTGTTCATTTTTATTTTTATTTATGATAAAATGATTGTGACTTATTTTATCACAAGTTTAAATTTCTTTTAATGTTAATTATTGCAGTTGCAGGCTAAAATTTTATTAAAAAATCTAGTTGTAAAATCATTTATCTGGTTCTTGTCTTAGAACTATTTAGGAATGCTAATTTGTTTATTTATTTTGTTAGAACTTGGACTTTTAGAAGTCTAAGTCTACATAGTTGTATTGTATAAGTTTGAGTAGTAAAATTTTGCTATACATGTTATTGTAGTGCTTAATGCTATGTGCTGTGTGCTGTGTGCGTAAGTATGAATGTTAATTAAGTGTACATTTATGTGTCAACATGCAATTTATAGTAGTCCTAGATAATGGAATCACAATCTACGTATCAAAATGTTAGAGACAGCAATGATAGGGCAGGTGATATGCATTATATAAGGGGGAACAATAATGAAATTGAAAACATTATTATTGATGAAAGTACTCATGGTTTTGAAAATCAACCTGAACAACCGGAAGCTAATAAAGGTCGTAATAAAAGAAAGAAAATAACACCAGATGTGTGGATTTTTTATGAGAACATGGGAATATGTGAAGATGGTAGACATTGAGGTAAATGCAAAGGTTATGGAACTTTAATTATGGGAGGTGGAACCTAAGTCGGTACTTCAAGTCTAGCCCACCATGCTCAAAGATAAATTGAAGTAAACTAAGATGTCAGAAATCTTATTGGATAATCTTAGTAAAACAAGAAGTAGAACAATTGATCAAGGAATTTTTAGGAATAAAGTAGCATTGGCCATCATAAAACATGATCTCTTTTTTAATTTTGTTGAATATGATAGAATTAGGGATGTATTGAAATATTTAACCCTGATGCAAAAATAATTTCTAGAAATACAGCTGCATCAGATGTGTGGAAGCTCTATTTAAATGAAAAAGAAGGTGTGAGAGATGAATTGGCAAAAATTTTAGGTAAAGTTTGTCTTACTTCTAACTTGTAGACTTCTTGCACTCAAGAAGGCTATATTTGTTTAATTGTTCACTATGTTGATCTTAATTGAAAGTTAAGAAGTAAAATCCTAACTTTTTGTAGCATGCCACCTCCACACACGGGATATAAATTATCAAAAAAAAATAATAGAAGTCTTATGTGAATGGGGGATAGATAAGAAGATTTTTACTCTAACTTTGGACAATGCTTCTGTAAATGATAACATGCAATCTTATTTAAAAGAACAACTTTGTTTAGAACAAAGCTTGTTGTGTGATGGTGAATTTTTTCATGTAAGATGTTCTGCACACATCGTAAATCTTATTGTTCAAGATGGGTTGAAAGTGGCGTCTAGTACCATTGTTAAAATTAGAGAAAATATTAAATATGTTAAGGATTCAGAAGTAAGAATGAGAAGCTTTGACAGGATTGTTCAAAATTTGTCAATTAATAGAGGTATGAAATTATGCTTAGATGTGCCTACTAGATGGAATTCAACTTTTCTCATGCTTGATAGTGCTTTAAAATATAAACAAGCATTTATTCGCTTTGTAGTTATTGATAAAAACTACAAGCATTGTCCATCTAGTGTGGAGTAGGCAAGAGGTGAAAAGATAAGTGAATTTTTGGAGCCTTTTATGAAATGACAAACTTAATATCCAATTCAAGTTATCCAATTGCAAACTTGTATTTCACTCAAGTTTGAAAAATTGAATACCTTCTATTGGATAATTTAAAGAGTGAAGATGAAATCATAAGAGAGATGGCTATTAACATGAAGGTTTAAGTTTGATAAATATTAGAGTGAATATAATGTTTTGCTTGCTATGGCGGCTATCTTTGATCTAAGAATCAAGCTTTCTTTATTGGAGTTTTGCTATAATATTATTGACTCTATAACTTGTGAAGAAAAAATTGGAATTGTGAAACAAAAGCTTTTTCAACTCCATAAAGCATATCCTAAGCATTTACCTCCAAGCCAACTGTCAAGTGTTACTTCCATATCATCCTTTGGAAGTTCAAGTACAAGTAATAGACTAAAGAAACTTTTCACTGTAAGTTTTCCTACTTTCAATTCTAATTTATTGCCTATAAGTATGATCCAATGCTTTTATACAATTTGTTGTATTTTGATTATTTTTGTTTTTGGATTGTATGAATTTTTTTGGGTTAGAATTTCAAGGCCTTTGATTCTCAAATTGTTACAAGAGCTAGAAAATCTCAATTGGAGATTTATTTAGAAAAGCCAAAGCTTGAATTTGCTCATTACGAAGATTTAGATGTTCTAGATTGGTAGAAAGTGCACAAGAGTAGATTTTCGAACCTAGCCATTATGGTTTATGACTTATTGATTGTGCCAATTACAACAGTGGCTTTCGAATCAGCATTTAGTATTGGAGGGCGTGTGCTAAATAAGTATAGAAGTTGTCTCTTTCTAAGGAAAGTTCAAGTTTTAATTTACACTCATAGTTGACTCCATGGTTTCACTCCTGTTAGTAATCTCTATGATTTAACTCCTAATTAATTTAGAAATTTTTTAATCTTTCTTATTTTAATCTTTTAACTTCTTTAACAATTAAACTTTCAATTGTAGATTTGGAGGATGATGAGGAAGGAAAAAATGACTCAATTGAGGATTTAAACACAAGTGCACCAATTGATCTAGATAAAGAGTTAGAAGTTAATGATGATGAGAATGCATAGATAGAGGTCTCCCTTTTATTTTCTAGTAAGTTCTTTAGACCTATCATTAATTTTTGTTTAAGTTTGATTAGCTTCTAGTTGTACTAACTTATAAAAGAATTTCTGTGTGTTTTGGTTGGTTATCTTTGACTTTTCATTATTCTAAATCTTCATTGCTAGCTACTTGGTTGGAGACTTAGAGTTGGAGTGCTATTGATGAGCATTTCTTACTTAGTTTTCTTTTCTGTTTTAGATACTTGTGTTTATCATAATATTATAACAATTGTATTATTTTTTTAAGTTAAATAATTCTATTACTTTGGTTTTATTATGGATCATAAAATGTGTTAAAATATGATGTATTTTTTATTTTGTTTGATATATAGATTGTGGAAAGTTGGAAGCAAAAGAATTGAATATGCTAGTTTGTAATTGTCCATGAATGATGAATTATATTTCAAGACTCAGGAGTCTCCACTGGACCACTACTTCTTGGATAAGTTAGGAGGACATACAAGTAAATTTTGATTGTTAAATGTTTATTTCTGGAAGCAATATTATTTGAACTTAGAAATGAATTTTATTTTATTATATTTATAATAACTGTTATGTGTTGAGAGATGATTAATTATATTAAATATGTAGGATTTTAAATTAATTTCAGTAATTTAATTTATTATATCATGGATGTGGTAGAATAGGATATATATTTTTTGGGAGTGTTTGTAAGATAGTTGAGCTGAATAGAAGTTCTAGTCTTCTAAGGACTAGAACTGTAGAATAGAGGGCAAGGCAAGGCAAGGCAACGCTTCTGGAGTCTCTGTCTGGGCCTGGCCCTCTATAGTCTGTAATGCAATTTGCAAAAATAAAAAAATAGCATTTTGGTATAATGGTATTGGGCGGTCTCTAGGCTCACTTTAGAATAAGGAGTGGGAGCAATGCCTCTGACTTTAGCCCTCTATACAAATTATACTTTGCATATTGTAATTTGGAAAAATCAAAAAATAACTTTTGGTATTGGGCTTGTTGGTTTGGAGTGGGTTTTGGTGACATTGGACGGACAAGCAAAACGGGCTGATCTGAGACTTTCACGGACCAAACCTGGACTACCTTAAAGGAGTCTATTTTTAATTGCAGGTCAAACGGACCAATCCGTAATGGGTCAAAACCTGTGCAGACCTCTTCCGCCCCGTTCCGACTTGTTCGTTTGACAGGCCTAAACAACTACACCTTGATACAATTAAAGTTAAAATTAAAGAAGTTTCAACGTTATAATGATGCACCAATTAATTCAAAGATTTAAATTTATTAACTTGTATGATATTGTATAAATTAAATAAAAACTAACGATTTCAAGTTGTTAATACAGTATAAAATTGTACTTTTCAATCCGCGGGATAAAGTAATAGCTAAATTAAAGGGCTAAAATATAGATTTTGTCTTAACGTGAAATGTCCATGGTTTGGGTAGTTGAACGAGGAGAAGGAAAAAGCAAGTCGGGTTGTATCCATTGGGGTCCATGGGGAAACCGCTGAGTAATGCACGATGAAAAATGACCAAGCACTTGAGAAAAGGAAAAAGTCCTTCACCATTGGCAAAGGAAACGAGTAAGAAGGAGAATAATTCAAAAAAGAAAGAAAGAATATTTAATTGAAAAAAAAAAGAATCAATTAACACTCGAGACTTGAGACCCCACATTTATGAAAATAAAATACGGGAGAAATATACCAACATGTAGAAATAGTTAAAAGGTATAATACAAGAAAAAAAATAAAAAGAGGGTTTTTAGCACTTATTATTATTTATTTTTGGCCTTCCATTATCAAAGCCTCAAATGAGTAAAATCCTCGTTAGTAGTATTATATTTAGGCAAAATTGAACTTAAACTAACATTCCTTGGGTATACTTTTCATGTCCTAAAAAACACGAGGTATTTCACAAATAGGTAAATACTTTGGTGTATATTTTGAATATTTTATAAATCTCTATGAAGTTTTAACTATTAATATAAAAATTATAATTTATATTAAAAAATCTGCAAGCTTTGTTTTGTAATTAGCTAATTACATTAACAATTAATTTATAATAAATTATATTTATTAATTTGACTAACTAATAATATTAGTTACTTGAATAAAGATATTTGATAAAATTAATTATTTATTATTAGTTATTTATATATAAAATGATATATAAAAATATAATTTTATTTTATGATATATATATATATATGTATATATATATATATATATATATATATATATATATATATATATATATATATATATATAATATTTATGTGTATAAATTAATCTTATCAATTTTTACTTTTAATATGAAAAGAATTAACATTTATTAGATAATTGTATAACAATATTTTTAACATGTTATATAAATTATTTTATTAATATAGTAAGTTTATTATATAAATTAAATTATTAGAAAGAACAATTATATATATATATATTAAATTAGCACATGTTAAACTAAAGATTTATAATAATATATTGGTTTAGTTATAGATAATACAAGTTAAAAGGTAAGGGGTTCAAATCATCTCACGTGCATTTTTAACAAAATAATGAATAGAAATAATTATTATTACACAATCTTATAATTGCTACTCAAAAATACCGAATTTTTTAACCTTTTCAAATTAGTTAGTTTAAGGTCAATAAACTAATTGAATCAACTGTTTACTAAATACAAAAAATAATTAATTGACCAATCAATCAATTAGTTAAAGTAATCTCAATTAGTTAAGAGCAATTAAAAAATCTATTTACCAAACATCCTTTTAAAGGATAATTTTGTATAGATTTTATTTGTAATGAATAAATAAAAACTACAATCTCATCATCACAATTGTATACTTTTTTATAAAAGTCGTGTTTACCTTTTATGCGAAAATTATCTTTAATAAATAAATTAAAAATATGAAAAATATTGAATCTAAAAAAATTCATAATTTTTTTAGTAAAAAGGAAGCATAACCCTCAACAAATAGATCATAATACTATTTTCATTCATTTAAATTTACTTTTGCACTCTCTCTCATATGGTAAGGTCTATAATTTTATAAATTTTATTATTTATTAAAGTAGAATGTATTCTGCATTTAAAATTCAATTCTTAATTTTATATCTATCTTTAATAATTTAACTATTCATGCCGTTAAAAAAATATCTAAGATTGCATGCGTAAGGGGGTGGGTGCAGCCTAGAAGCGTCTTCAAGAAGCGGATATGTAAGAAGACAGGAAGTTATATCCCAGAAGCATGCTATGGATTAATGGTTCCTTCAAAGCCAAACTTTAAAATTGAAAACTACTTCCTAATATTTCTTTTAAATTATTGTATTGCTTTGCTTATAAATATTCAAAACGTAACCAACATAACTCGAAATAAAGCACACGCGTGGCGGGCAAACCCACCAAATTAATTTTTTGTGGGGTCCAAAATGTTGAATTTATTGCACCGCCAACCATGTGGAAGGGCATATTTATGCCTACCCATCATAATTTTCTGCACATAGCTTGTTGCCATTGGTGCGCTGAACATGACTTAAAATAATTAGATTTAAATTCAAAATCACGATAACAACAAAAGTATTTATACTTTGCCAACGGTTGACGTTTTGTTAATATATTTATCAATTAATATAATAATATATTAAATTCTTTTCCTTACGCACTATATATTGAATCCAATTAAAAGAAGACATCGCGGAAGAGCTTCCTATTCAACCCCAAAAGTAATTATATGAAAATGAAAATAAGATTACCCTACTGAATCCCAACCCTCGGACCCTCAATGTTTCCTATTCAACCAACCTCGCAACGGCCGTCCGCGTGGCTGCTCTGTTATCATTTTTTTCGTTGTCTCTTTACTTATTATCATTAATCTATCAGTCTCCCACATCCTTATAGCTTAACTTTGGATGCCAGATACCTTTAGTTTTTTATTTATATATTTTCCATCCTTAGAAAAATATCAAGATATTTTTTGTTTATAATAATATAGCTCCAAGCCTCGGGTGTTTTAAAATATTCTTGATACTTCATAATTGATCTTCACGGATCAGGTCCATTCGTTTGTTTTTCTTCATCTCAATGCCATCTTGGTTTCTTAATTGCCGCTAATTAAAGAGGCATCCAATAAAAATTCAAGGGGGAGTGTACCGGGAGTAAGTATATCTTGCACATGCAATTCTTACACATTGCAGAAAGGATTTATATTTAAATTTCTTTACGGTGAATAAGCAAAAAATAATAATTACAAATGATCACGAGAGAACTTTTGCAATTTTTTAATAATATAATAACATATGAATTAATAATAATATAAAATTAATTTATATTGATAAAAATTAAATTTAAAATTTTATAAAAACTACTATCTTTTTAATTGTTTGCAAGAATTTTTGTTGTTCGTATATTATCATTCATTATTTTTACTGACAGTTGGACTTCCAATAAAAATGTAATCTTTGTAACTTTTTTTAAGAAGTATTTAATTAATAATAAAAATTAAAAATTTGCACAAGAAATTATTTTTGTCAAATAAAAGGTAAGTAAATACTTTTTGAAGTAATACGTTCCAACAAGGAAAGGATTATGATATAACATTGATACAATGATACATTAATGCACCACTAAATTTTACTAACTATAATTTAAATTTTTTTAAAAGTTAAATTTAATACATAATATGATAATAAATTAATAGTCAAATTTATTAATATATGAATATACCATTATATCAATGATGTTTCATAAAATTTTCCTTCTAAAAAATATTACTTCTTCTATTTTATCAAGTAACGGCTAATAAAACATTTCACATATCTCCTACTTTCAAAAATTATATTTTTTTCATATAACCTTTTACCAATTAAAAAGTCTTTTAAAGTGAGTTTGAATATATATCGTTTAACTTGTTTGAAATTGTTCTTTTTATATCAAAAGCGGCATATTACATAATACAAGGAGTCCTGTAGAAAATAAGTTCCACGAAAAATTCAATTTTTTAAAAAATAATTTTCTATATAAACTTCTTTTGATTAATATTAAAGAACTAATACTTTCTAAAAAGTAATTTCTTATATTTTATTTGGTTCAATCTTAAATTTTTTATAAAATATTGATGAAATAACTACAATACTTTTAATATTATTTTAATACATTTCAATAGATTTTAATTGTCTTTAATAAACTGTTTATATATTATATTTTTAATCTCTTTTTCTATCATAATTTTTTTAAATCAGTAAATTCTTATTTTTAATTTGTTATAAAAAATAAAATATATTCATATAAAAAATAGGATATATATATATATCTTAAATTATCTTAATATAATTAAAATAAAATATAATTTATAGAAAGAAAAATATTAGTTAAATAATTAATACTATCAAATTTATATAAAGTAAGCAAAAATATATAATTTTTTACTTGTATGATTAAATATTAAAAAATAATAGATGTAAAATAATATAATAGATATATAAAATAAATAATTATATATAGAATTAAATTTTTATTATAATGATATTTATGATCATATTTGCAATTTTTATTTCTAATATAATATTTAATTTATATTTTATACAATACTTATTCTATTTATTATAAAATTAATAAAATAATTTTATTTTATGTAATTAATAATTATATTTATATTTTATAATTAATAAATTATATTTATCATCAACAAAATATATATTATAATTTTTAAATATTAAAAATAAAATATTAATTAAAGTGATTATTAATATAATTGATAAATAAAAATAATTTTATATTTTTATTTAGCAAAAACATGGAAAGTTCTTCTTACTAAAGAGAGTATCACTAAATAATTTTTCATAATTTATAAAAAATAAAAATTTATTCTTCCTTTATTTTAACAATTAATGACTAATCAAAATACTTAGTTATTTCCTAAAAAAATTGTTTTCCATTTATACCTTTTGGGAAGCAAATGACTTTTAAATATCTAAGATCAGCAACGTAATATATATTGAAAATAGAATTCAATATTTAATATCAAATGCAAATTAAACATTGTCATTAAATATAAAATTGTGAAACAACTTTGTAAAATTTAATTTAATGGATTAAAATAATTTGAAATTCATTTTTGAATTCCATTTTTTATACTTGTAATATTTTTAATTTAAGATTATGTGTCCAAATTCAAAATATTTTAAATTATCTTAATATAATTAAAATAAAATATAATTTAAACAAAGAAAAATATTAGTTAAATAATTAATACTATCAAATATATATAAGGTAAACAAAAATATTTTTTTTACTTTTATGATTAAATATTTAAAAATAATAGATATATAATAAATAATTATATATAGAATTAAAATTTTATTATAATGATATTTATGATCATATTTACAATTTTTATTTCTAATATAATATTTAATTTATATTTTATACAATACGTATTCTATTTATTATATAATTAACAAAATAATTTTAGGATTTAAGATTTAGAGTTTATATAATTAATAATTATATTTATATTTTATAATTAATAAATTATATTTATTATTAAAAATATATATTATAATTTTTAAATAGTAAATATAAAATGTTAATTAAAGTGATCATTGATTAAATTAAATAAAAATAATTTTATACTTTTATTTATCAAAAACATGGGAACTTCTTCTTACCTAAGAGAGTGTCAATAAATAACTTTTCATAATTTTTATGAGAAGCAAAACTTGTAATCAAAATACTTAGTTATTTTCTATGTCCTCAGAAAATTTTACTTTCCATGATACTTTTTGGTAAAAAAATGACTTTTAAATATCTAAGATCAACGATGTAATATATACTGAAAATAGAATTCAATATTAAATATCAAATACAAATTAAACATTGTCATAAAATATAAAATTGTGAAACAACTTTGTAAAATTTAATTTAATGGATAAAAATAATTTGAAATTCATTTTTGAATTCCATTTTTTATACTTGTAATATTTTTAATTTAAGATTATGGGTCCAAATTCAAAATATAAAAAAAGGAAAATTTGGGAGAAAATTATTGTTGTTACATCAATGTCAGATTATTTGAAAAGAAAATTCCTTTATGCACCAACGAAAATGATGTGAATTGAGTCCCGAAATTTTATTGTGATGTATTAACCATTGTTTTTTTTATATGGAGCCCACCTTGTAAATTTGCCAATTTCATCGGAGGTACCTCCGATACTTCGCAGCCCCTACGGCTCATTTTTTTCAGAAAGAATAGGTGCACTCATTTGAAAATTTGATTTAGTTAGAATGTGCAAACAGAGGCGTGCAACAACTTATTAATCACAGCGGTAAAAAATATTTACTTAAATTTCAATGCTTTAACAAGAATATCTGACAAGATTAATATTGCGTTTGTTTTTGTCGAAAATAATTTTTATAAAATATAATTACAAAAGAGTTAAGATAAATAAAAATATTTTATTTATTTAATATTAAATTAAATTTTTTAATTTTGAGAAGAAATTCCCTTTTTTTTCATTTTAAGTATCATTTTTTATTTATTGATATAGGTGATATATCATTTTTTATTAATATATATATAAATAATATTTTTTATAAATTATATTTTTAACAAATAATCAAAGTTAAATAAAAGTGAATATGAAACTACAATTAAAAGCATTTGACTTATGGGTGACAATTAGACATTTTTTTACTCAACTTGCAAGAGAAAGTTCCAAATTCTCCTTTCCCGTGTTTTTCCATCGATGAATACGAAGTTTAAAATTTAAGCCTTGATGTAATGCAAACAGATTATTATCAATTCACCAGAACAAATTAAGAAACAAAGGTGACAGCTTTGCTCACTTAATAAAATGGGAAATGCTACAATGTCAAAAATCAATCATTGTCAATTATTATCCATCCCAATAAAGCAAGCGACCATGTTTCCGCTAAGATTTCCGGATTTGTTGGCCTTCCCTTTCCATCATCACAGCTGTCTTTCTTTGCTATTAATTACACCTTTTTATTCAATAATTTCGCATTTTAACCTTATTTTTAAAAACCAAAAATAAATAACTGAAGCCTGAAGGCAGTGTACTAAGGGCTACTATTTTTTATCGGTAGTTATATTTACTCACTGATAATCACTAATATTATTAATATATTTGAGGCAATCATTCTGAATATTAAAATATTATAGAATTTCTTCTCATTTAATAAGAATTGCATAAAAAATTAAATTCTTATTTATTAATGGATAAAATTTATCAAAAATATTATAAAGATTTAAAATTAAATTTTATTTTTTTATATTTATTATATTAAAAATTATAAATTTATATAAATATTTTATATTTAATAGTAACTTCTAATTTTCATTCATAATCTAATTTTGATGCTTTTCTCTATTAAATCAATAGTATGGATTACTTTTATTTAATTGTAATATTATCTGGTAAAGTTATATGAGTTCAGACAAATGTCATATAATTAAGATTAGTTTAAACTAGGGGTGTAAATTAATCAGTTAGGTTGTTTAAGTAATTCAATTCCACTTGACCAAACCAATCGATTACTAAAAATTATAAATCAAATCTGATCAAATAATACTCCTTAACCGAATTTAACTAATCAAAGCAGTTTATAATATTTAAGGATAGATTTGATCGAATCTATTATTAAATGATGAATGCAAATTGAATGAAGAATTCGAGTTGAAAATTCTAAAACATTCTTAAAAAGACATCATTTTTTAAAATTTTAACAAAATTTTTGATCGAATGCAATTAGTAACAATTAATGTACTTCCGCCCACAACTGACTGAACTTGAAAATATTTTTTATTTTTTATTTCGAAACAAACCGAAACTTTTATTTAATTTCCCTCCGACCACCTATTATCAAGGGGTTAGTATCAGACAAGTGATCGATGACAAAAATATCTAGGTTTCAATTATTAAAGGTTTTTAATTTTTTTTTATATTTAAAATTTGATTCCTAATAATTGCATATGTATATATTTAATTATTGAATCACTTTTATTATTACTAAAGCAAAATTGCTTATTCTTCAAATTGCTCATTATTTATTTATTTATTTATTTATTTACTTTGATAAAAAATATGATGTGATATATATTTTCCAAGGAGTCAATATGATAATTTACTCTTTTGATCTTATATATCAGCTTTAGTAATAATAATAAAAAGAAAACTGTAGGTACGAAGTAAAGAATTATAAAATTACATGATGCTTTGTCTCTCACCCTATTAGTTTTAGCCATTCTTGATAAATATCTGGTTTATGTTTGCCAGAAATAGATACTGCAGCCAAAATGCACGGGGCAAGAGATTTAATCGTTAATTGTTAATACGTTGATTATTTAATTTACCCGTGTCCCACTTTCGCATGCGATTCAAGCTTCTTCATTTTTTAAGAGATTTTTCTTTGGAAGAATATTATTTCGTATCATGTCTATTTATATCTTATGATTAAAATATATATATTTTTTTAAAACTATAGTAGTACAAAAAATAATATTCACTTTTAAAGATATAAAAATGTTTAATACTTTCTTATATAAAGGTATATTAATATTTATGAAAAAATTTAATTTTTAATAATAATGTAAAATAATTTGAAAATAATAAATTATTTTATCATTATCTTATACCTCGATAGAATTATCTAACGGTGAATAATCTCTTTTTAGAAGGTATTGCAGAGGCGTTTTTATGTACTTGTAAACGAGTTAAGTCATTTCAAATATATATATATATATATATATATTTAAATTTAAATTCATTAAAAAATAAATGAGTTTGACATTGAATTTCAAACTCTTTGAATAATTCAAAATCAAATTCAAACTTAATTTAAATATAATTTTAAATATCAACGACAGTTGATTCAAGTGATAAAAGCTTGATTTCTTTAAGTAAGGTTTCGGATTTGAGTCTTGTGAATGGAACAAACTGTCGCTGAGAAAGCTTTATCCCCGTATTGGGTCCTCCCGACTCGAATTCGGATTAGTCAGAGGTCCAATGTAGTCTACCAGATACTGGATAGTCCATACCCAAAAAAAAATTATGAGTTTAAATAAATTTATACAAAATTTAATAATATGCTATTTACCACAAATTTCTTATTGAACTTGAATATTTGAATTTATGCTTGACCTGTAATGATTATGAATCTATACAGGTTTATATAATTTTACATAAATAATTTATTATTTCATGTAAATTTGAATATATAAAAATTTATTTTTGACAAATAAATTAGACATTGAATTTTTTTATTATTTATCGATATAAATTTTTTACAATTATTGAATTTATTTAAAAAATCTATAAAAACTATTATGTAACATCAATAATTACATTTAATAGAACATAATGAATACTATGAAATTAATAACTTTGACAACTATTGGATACTTTCATATTATATTATTTATATATAATGTAAAATTAAAATTATATTTTTATTATTAAGTTTGCAAACAATTTCAATCAGTAATATGTAATTGGTTTGTATATTAATTAAGTTGAACTTATTTAAAATTGATTTTAAATCAAATTATTTTAAGAATCAATCTTAAAAATAGTTTAACTCATTTTTACCCTTAAGCATCACTCAATCACAACAGCAATGCCGTACTCTATTTTTTTTTTTTTTTTTATCGTTACTCTCCCCTTCTCATCTTTTCTAAAAGGAAAATTAAATCTCACTTTGTTCTTACAGTTTCCCGTAAAGTGTGAGATAAACCTGCCTTGAATTTGAAAGAGACGGTCCTTTTTTACATTACAAAAGCAAGCTCCAGATGTCGCGGGACGTATACCGCAAGTTGTCACCGCAGGAAGCTTCCTTTGACCCTTTTTTTGGGCTAGCTCCCCGAAAATAACTGTCATGGTGTTGAATCTTCTGGTGATAATTATAATATATTAATATATTGTTAAATTTAATTATTAATATATTATTATATAATATATTAAATTTAATTTAAAATTTTTAATATATAATTAAATTTAATAATATATTAATATATTATTATATATTAATATATTATAATCCTTCTCGAATTTTAATTGTAAAGAAATTTCACAAGATGTCAATGAAAATCAAGGCATCTTCTTCTTAAAAAAAACGTAATTAGTGGGGGAAACACTCGTTTTCTTTATTTTCAAGACTAAAGGGGGAGTAGAACTATCGCTATTAGACAGTGCAAATTACATTCACTCTCTTTTATATACTTACATCCACGGACGATGTTAAAACGACATCACCGGGGGAATTGGATTAAAATTGATTAAGGAGTTGTCTGAAAATTTTTTAATTTTGGAGATACTGAGTATAATTTTTTCATAAAAATAAAAGAAGCATTAGAAAAAATTTACAAATTTCTCCGAGCTTGAGGTAGCTAAGCCGTCAATACTGTCCCGAAATTTCATCCTTACTCGTATTTCTTTTATTTTTAAATATATATATGTTCATCTTCTTTCTTTTTATTTTAAATATATATTAATTTTTCCTCTTTAAAAAATAAGGAAGGTAAATATATATACTTATAAAAATAATAGGAACATGAATGTAATTAAATTAAAATTTATGAGACATGAATGTAATTCACCTTATTAGATATTATTTTTTTGTGAATTATTATTAGATATTATTTTTTTTGTGAATTATTATTAGATATTATTCGATCATAACTTAACATTCATCTGTATAAAAATTTTAATTTTATAATAAAATAATAATATAATATTCAACCAATCACTTCACCCATAACAAAATACTCGTGGAATCATCACATGGCGAACCTGAATTGTGAATATAATTGGGACCAATCTAAAAGTCTAACGTTTGAATTTGAGTTAGTCCAACAAATCCGCCTCTGATATTCTTCCAAATAGTAGTTTCAACCCAACACAGTCTAAGTTGTTGACATTTTCTTTCTCACAAAATGGCTTCTTTCTTCTTCTTTTTCTTTATTTTCTTATGAACATTTCTCATTGTATACTTGCGAGAACGAACACAACGCAGCTTGAACTCGCCATCCATTTTGCATTAAGGCAGACTTTAAATGGATCTTCATTTCACATCTTACTAAATAAATATGCCATTTCCTATTAATAATTGGATTTATATTTGATTTGATATTATAATAAGATTTTTTAAATTATTAATAAATAAAAAATGACATATAATAAAAATATAATGAAATTTAATAATTTTATTAATAATATAAAAGTTTTAATAATTTTTATGTATATAATAATATATTAGAGTAGTAGCTCTGTATATGCACAATTATATTAAGGAGTCATTTAATTTATATAAAAACTAATTTTTTATAAAAAATTAAATTTTGAAGAAAATAATTTATTATATGAATTTCAGTATATTTTATTTGGTTTAACATTGAATATTTTAGAATGTATTAATTAAATGATTAGTATATTTTTAATATTATTATAATATAAATTAATAAATTTTAGTTATTATTGATTAAATTTAATAAAAATAATTTTATCATTATATTTACAAATAACACAGGAAGTAAAACTTACTTCGAGGAGATGAGTAAGAAACTTGAGAAGTAGAATATCTTAAAAAATTATATTTTTTAATTTGTTAGATAATGACCAATCAAACAACCTATCTTTTCTTTATTTCTTAAGAAATAAATTTTTTTACACTATTAAAACTAATTAAATCACCTTTAGTTCATGTAAATGCAAAAAATATTGATTCAAATAATCAGGAAGTAAAACTTACTTCGAGGAGATGAGTAAGAAACTTGAGAAGTAGAATATCTTAAAAAATTATATATTTTTTTAATTTGTTAGATAATAACCAATCAAATAACCTATTTTTTCTTTATTTCTTAAGAAATAAAACTTTTTACACTATTAAAACTAATTAAATCACCTTTAGTTCATGTAAATGCAAAAAATATTGATTCAAATAATCAGTTTGACCAAAAATAACTAAAATTATATAATTAGATCCCCTGCGGCGTGAACGGAAATGAATTCTGTGAGGGTGGGTTCCTTCTTTGATTAAATCCTCTTCTAATTCTTGGTTCATATTAACATTTCATTATCCATGTAGTATAAAATGAAAAGATTCATTGGGAAGGATATATTAATTTCTAAAGGATGGTAACAAAATGGAAAGCTGTAGTTTGCAGACAGAAATATAATTTTACAATTTTATCAGCACCTAGTGAAAATAAATATAATTTTTTTTACCAAAAAAAAAGGAAAATAAATATCATTTCAAAAAATCTAATGGCTGACGGCGAGGGACGATGGAGAACGTTAATGGCCCACATTTTCCCAGCGTTGAGCGTGTAAAGGCCGCCTGCCAATAGCTATTCGCTATGTACATATTTGGCCACCAGCAATTTTGGTAGATTTTGACTGAATTGATTAAAATGAATTCATGAATTTAATAATTAATTAATTTTATCATTTGACAGTGAGTTAATTTCATCAGTTAATTATTTTTAAATTAGTCATTTTTAAAACACTAAAAGAGAGCTAGTTTTTTGAATTGGCTAATTTGAAAAAAAGATAAAATTATTTTAATAAATTTTTGTATTTTTTATTTTATCTTTCCTAAAAAAATTTCAAAAAAAAATTAATTTTAAGAGAATGAAAAAATATTAGAATTGATTCATATAATTTATAATGTGTAGGATTATTTTTATCTATATATTTATATAAAGCATATTTGTGTTGGGGGGTTAATTTTCATATTTATATGTAAAAGATTAGTAATTTTCATTCTTTCATTTGAATAAAAAAATTATAATATTAATTTAATGTAAATAGATTAATAAAAGACATTTGAATAATTTTAATAGAAATATTAATTTAAATAATAATGTTATGGAAAATTTCATTTCTTAAGACATTTGAATAATTTTTTATAGAAACATTAATTTAAACAACAATGTTATGAAAAAATTTATCTCTTAGGTGAGTATTTCTATCATTAAATTACATTTAATACGTTAAAATTTATATTTTTAATTTTAATTCATTTACTTCGAGATTTGTTAAAAAGTAATCTAATTGTAAAATGTTTAACATCTTAGGAAGTAGAACTCTTTATAACACTGCCTTAGTCTAAAACATTTAAATTAACATAACTCATTCTTTTTTATTTCTATAATAATTCAGAAAATAATGGAATTGATACATTAACTATAATAACTTTTATTATTTCATTATCACTAAATTAGTAATATAATTTTTTATTCAAATAAAAGAAGTAGAGATTGCTAAACCTCCATATATGGATGTAAATATTGGCAATCTTTTTCAAAGAAGGGAGATAACTATAGTTTATTATTGATATAATAGTATATTGATTTATTATCAGATTTATTATTATATAATATATCAAATTTAATTTAAAAAATTAAATATAATATATAATAATATATTAATATATTATCATATACACCATAAGCTTTCTAAAAATTTACCCTAAGTCCCCCCGATATGGTCATGATAGAAATAGAAGAGGCTGATAGGAGTTTATAAGATGGTTAAGTTACATCCACCCCTAACCCTTATCATAAAATCTACCTGAAAATTATATGTTGCGAAAATAATATAACCCAGTTATTTATCCCTATTTTTTTAGGTAACGATTTATCCGCATTTTATAACTAGGACCCGATTCACATTCTTTGTGACGAGCATAAAGTAGGTAAACCGTAAATTTATTTGAATGCAATGGATACGAAAATATGGATCGTAAAAAAGATTTATCATAAAATTTTACGATTTACCTACCTTTAAAATCTTTTGCAAGATTTGATATGCTGTTCTTTTATAAAATTTTATGTTTTTCAAAGGTAGGAAATGTCATTTCCATAAAAAAAATGTGGTCTACCATATCTTGTAAAAGATTTGTTGACCTCTTTGTTTTTAAGAAATTTTTGTTTGTAAAAAATATGATTCGGTATATAATATCTTGTAATTTAATTTTAAAGAAATGACCTTATTTAGACTTTGCTTCTAATAATTATTGGTAAATTTGCATCTCCATAAAAGAGATACATCATAAAAACATTAATATACTTAACTTCTTTATAATTTTTTTCAATATATAATGCATCAGTTATTCAAGACATGTATATTATAACGGTGAATTAATTAATTGCGATAATCTATTTTAAAATAGTAGATCATACACAAATCAATTTTTAATTTTTAAAAATATTAACTCAAATTTGATCATTAATTATTATTTTAAATAAGTAAGATAAATATATATAATTTTTCATTTTCAAAAAAGAAATACAATATAATCAAACTAAATTTGAAAGAAAGTAATTAAGGAGTTGCTTTGGTATACTAAATGCACGTAATTAGTACGTTTTTTATGCGTAACCCAAACGAAATTTGCAGGATCCGTGGATGAGGACACCATGGTCATTGGACAAAATGATCCAGGACCAGTGGGCAAGCGAAACGAAGCTGTTATCACCGACAAACCTGTTATCTCGTACGCTCGGAAACGGCCGTTGTCCCCAGTATCTAATACGTGGCAGCTTGTGCGCTCACCAACCCTACAAAGGCTTTCGACGACCGCGCCAGCTTTTTCGTCGTTTTATGCAATTTAAGAGTTTTAATAAACCAAACCCTCACATAACCATGGTTGAGTTTATGTCTAGTTGTCAAGCCACTATTTCATGCCGTCAACACCCATAGAACTTGTAATTAATTACGATTGACCCTCTTCGTAATCCATCTATATAACCAGCCTCCGAGAGATACTGGGTTTGCCAAACCAACTCCCCAAGGGGGACCTTTGGGGAAATAGAAAACGCTTCCTCTCTCTCTTTCTCTTTTTCTTCCTTCTCTTTCCTTCTTTCCCAAAAATGGCTACCTCAACTTCAAAAACAAGATCAAGCGGACCAGTTCTTCGCTCAGTCTCACCTTCTGGCAGATTCTGCTCATACTCCAAATCAAACACTTCCTTTTCTTCATCATCATCAGCTTTTGCTTCTTCTACAAGCTCTAGCTTTTCGTCTCCGTCTTCTACCTTCTTCGACACTTCTCATTACCCCCATCATCACAGCCATCACCGGTCCGCTTCTCCAACTCGCATCAATCTCTATAGCTCTTCCCCTTGCTCTTCTGGCGTCAGATTCTCAATCGACCACCGATCCATCTCCCCCAATCGATCCATTTCCAATCAGATCATCACCAAGAAGAATCACCCTATCTCGATCCAGAAGAAGACCTGTATGTGCTCGCCCACGTCTCATCCGGGTTCGTTCCGATGCAGCCTCCACAAAAGCATTGGGAACCACAACGGAAGCCATCACGCAGATTCGTACCCGTCGAACCGGCTCAACATGCGGAGATCGGCCATGAAGAACTCGCTGGTGAGGATCGGGGGAGTCGAAGGCGAGTGGGTGAAAAGAGCGCTTACGGCGTTGATTCGACCTTCTTCGCATCAGCAAAGGCGGAGAGCGGCGTTCGAGCCGAGGCCAAGTCGTCTCTCCGTGATGTCCAAGGCGGAAGATCTTTGAGTTTTTCTTTTGCAGGTTCTCTAATTATTTTGTTAGTCTTCTGCTAGATTCTAGCGTTGAGATCCTCTGTCGGAGGCAGATTCCGGCGAAGCTGATACAGTTTGCGGCGTGAGTGCTCTCTGGCGAGTTTTGGTGTTGTCGTCTGGAGTAGTGGCGGGATAGCTCTAGTGAAAGACTTGTGGCCGGGATCCATGGAAGATTCCGGCATAGATCTTTGAGACTGGGATCCCCGGGAATTCCTTGTTGTACATAACATTTGCTATGGAAGGAGTTTTGGACATTAATTTTCACCAAATCAGATCTTAATTATACTTAAAAATCCAATCTCAGACTTTAATTTAGCATTTAATTTGATCCAATATAATTAAAATCGAATAGAAACATAGAAAAATGGTTTGATATTGTGAGCTTATAAGTGATGAACTATCCCAGATTATTTTAGCCGTGTACTTTTATGCGTGGCGTTCCGTTTGGGTGGTTCCGGCGTCGTTAACCGCGTCTCATCTTATCCGTGCCGCCGTTGCCTCGCCGTTAACCTCCGTTGTGTTGGGTGCGAGGTACGTATATATATATATTTTTAATAATTGTTTTATTTTTATTAATTTGTTATTTAATTAGTATAAATGCCGTTTGGTTTTGCAGGTGCTTTGCTGGTGTGACTTTTTAAGCAGGACGTTGGGTGCATTCATATGGTTGCCTTAAGTTGCGGACCTTAGTTGGAAATTGGAAATAAAATAAATGCTGACACCCTACACCAGCAGGAGCTGAACTGGACTTGAAAAATAAGGAATAAAAAATAAAAGTATCACTTTTTTATTAAGAAAAAGTAAATTCACCAAGAAACATTGAAAAAGCAAATTCACCAAGAATTTATTGCTTAAATGAGAAGAAAGAAAATAAAAAAAATTTAAAATTTTATTTCTTCATTCGTTTGAATAAAAAAATATAAAATAAAATGCGTAATTAAAATTTTATAATTATTTTAATTTTTTAACTTTTTTAATTTAAATTTAAAAATTCTTTTCCTTTTTTATTTAGACGACGGACCAAGGATAAAAATAGCAAGAATTTTTAAGATTCAAATCCAGGAATTGGGGAGAAATTGATGGGTAACAAAGCCAGCTGGTTGTCACGCGGTTTCATGATTTCTGTCGCAGATCATAGCCGTTTCATTAGAATGAATTATTTTATTGCAAGGAGGGTTTTAGCAGTCAGAAATTGGGTTTTAATGGTCAGAAATTAACTTCTATTGCTGCAGGCACCTCATAGCTGGAGATATATGTAGATCGGGTAATCGAATTTTGGATTAATTTTTTTTATATGTAATTATATATTCATTTAGTTTTTAAAAAATTCAATTTAATTTGATTAATTTTATATGTAATTTGAGATTTGAACAGAAAATTCGATTGTTTTTTATTTTTATTATTATTTTAAATAAAAATAATTTTTAATAAAAAATGCATATTAAAAAAGAATAAAATATTTAAATATATAAATATTTAATTAAATTAAATTTTTTATATTAAAAATAATTAAATATAATTATTTTTTATAATATAATTATATTAATAAAAATAAATTTA
The DNA here is from genome assembly GCA_020226215.1 of Sindora glabra. Classification (NCBI taxonomy): domain Eukaryota; kingdom Viridiplantae; phylum Streptophyta; class Magnoliopsida; order Fabales; family Fabaceae; genus Sindora; species Sindora glabra. The sequence continues at coordinate 27,681,211 of CM035227.1, forward strand.
TATAATTAAATCGAATTAATTAATTTTTTATTATCATAATCTTGCATCCGATTCGAATATATTAATGAAATTATAAGAAGAAAGTCTTATAAACATTTGGACCATAAAAAATAAATATAAACTTTACATATATATATTTTTATTTATTTTGAACTAGGCATTTTGAGTCAGGTGAATCCTCCGGTTGCTCCATGTACAAATCTACTTATAATATGGGAAATATTACCTTAATCTAAAATTTTATTTTTAAATATTTCAATAAATTCATATTTTTTTCTCCAAAATAATTTTATATGAATTTTATAAAAAATGAGAAGTTTTAATTTTAATCACAAAATCACATGCAGAAACCCTCAATTTTTTTATTAAAGAAAATATTTTTAATTTTATTGCAATATTGACTAGTGCATCACTGCTACTTCATACATTTTGAAAAGTAATATATATATATATATATATATTACTTAAAATCTAATAACCATTCGATGTCAAATCATTTATTTATCAAAATCTCAATGTATGAATAAAAATAGATAATAAAATTTTTAGATTATAAACCCTATTATTTCTATGACTTTAAAATTTTATATGCTTTTAATCAGTATAAAAAGACACTTTTAAAACTACAACAAGGTATAAAAGTGTTTGTTTTGACTTCAATAGTTAAAACTAATTAAATTAGTCATGTACAAATCTACTTATAGAGTGGGAAATATTACCTTAATCTAAAATTTTATTTTTAAATATTTCAATAAATTCATATTTTTTTCTCCAAAATAATTCTATATGAATTTTACAAAAAATGAGAAGTTATAATTTTAACTACAAAATAACATGCAGAAACCCTCAATTTTTTATTAAAGAAAATATTTTTAATTTTATTGCAATATTGAATATTGCATTCCTACTAATGTATACATTTTGAAAAGTAAAAAAAAAATATTTTCTAAAATTTAATAACCGTTCAATGTCAAATCATTTATTTATTAAAATACAAGTAAAAATAATATTAAGATCTCAATGTTATAATATGAATAAAAATAGATAATAAAATTTCTAGATTATAAACCCTATTATTTCTATGATTTTATAATTTTACATACTTTTAATCAGTATAAAAAGATACTTTTAAAACTATAACAAGGTATAAAAATGTTTGTTTTGACTTCAATAGTTAAAACTAATTAAATTTGTCTTGCCATGTGTAAATGAGGCATCAAACAAAAAAAAACTAAGAATTTAAATTTAATCCATTCAACGTAAATGAGTTTTACAATATTATCTATTCATATATTATTATATTTATAAAAAATTATTAAATTTTTTATTATGGTTAAAAAATTTTAATTACTATTATTTTTATGATATATTTTCTTTTCAACAGTATAAAATATTTTACATTAATAATTAATTAAATTTAAATTCAAAAAATAAGTAATTTTATTGGTGTTTGCTCTAGTACTCCAAAAATTTTAAAATTCAGGGCATCATAATAAATTTATAAATTATCAGATTAAAATTATTTAATCATAATTATAAATTTTTTAATGAAAATCATCAAACAATTTCAATCCGTCTGACTTCTAAATATTAAAACCAATCTGGCATCATTTCTGGAAAATAAAGAAGTTAGACGACTGCAATCACGTATGTGCGTTTTCATTTATCGTGACGACTGATGTTGCGCAATGCTGGTGTCGTTTAGCTTAATTGTTAAGAAGATTCGTAATGGGCTGAGAGTTGAGGCCAACGCTACAATCCGACTAATATCAGCGTCAAAAGTGGGTACCTTTCCTTTACAAGCTTTATAAGGACTGTCAACTAGCATCATATAAATGTTTGGCAGCCGAACTGGACTCCCACACAAATTTTGTAGAATTCATTTACATACCATTCCAGTTATATTATAATTAATAAAATTATAAATAAATATCAAAATATATAATAATTATAAAAATTATAAAAAATTTAACAAGAGAATATTATTATATCTAATGTGGTAATTATAAAATGTTTTATAAAATCATAATTCCGTTGAAGAAAAACAAATTTATTTATTGAACAAACCCCTTTCATGCCAGATTGTGTAAAGATAATAATAAATAAGGATAAAATAGTTGGCATGCCTTTTAAGTGGGGAGATTGGAGAGATTGCTGGTAAGGAAGGGATGACAGTATGTTTGTTTGAATGAAATGCAATAGAATAAAAATAAAAAAGAGATTGGGAATAAAATGAAATGGAGAGTAATAATTATTTTATAATTATTTTTGATATAGTAAGAATGAAATCGGATATTTTATTTTATTTTTATAATTATGTTTGATACAATAAAATAATGTAGAAATAGAATAGAAAAAATGCAGTTAAAATAATAATATTTTTATAATAAAAAATAAATATTTTATTAAATAATTTTATATTGTTAAAATATATAGTATAATTAATAATAAAAATTTTAACAATTCAAACTTTTTTATCAAAATTATAATTAACAAAACATTTTCTATTATAAAAACATTAAAATTTTAATTTATTCCGCCCAACCAAACATATTCTGAATTGGCCAATAAACAAGGGAATCGTATCGAGATGGCAGAGGAATTGAGGAATGTAGTGGGGACAAAAATATTGAGTTCTGAAGGTAGCAACATTACATGTCATGCATTTAGTAATCTTATATGCAACAAAAATAAAATTTAAAATTAAATTTTAAATATAAATTAAAGATTGTTAATAACATCAAGTAGTATGAAAAAATTATAAAAATTAATCTAATAAATATAAAAAATTCAAATTTTAAATTTTAAATTTTATTTTCATTAGATTAATATTTTTGTAGTGCATCTATGCTGTGGTCCCATGAGATTGCATATGCACTTGCTTTGAGTGTTTTCCATATATATATTTTAATTTGAAGTTTAGAACAAAATACTTTCAAGATAAAATTAACAATTCTATATGAAAGTATAAAACATTCATAGAATGATTTCTAAATTACAAAATAATTGTATTAATCTTTGAATAATGCTCCTTTTATATAACTTTATTATTTTGCACGTATAGTTTTTTTTAGTAATATAATAGAGGAAAAAATTGTACGAATAAAACATTATTGAGAGATTATTGTGACAATTTTTTTTAATTTAAAAACTAGTGCCTTACTATAATTTCAATTAAGACTAAACATATTATTGTTATTATTTTTAACATATTACAATTATAGCCATCAGTTATCTAATTAAGTCCAGGCTAACTCATGATGAATTCATTTTTAATTATAGATATCGAAACCGAAACCAAACCCAATATTAATATACGAAAATAAATTTAAAATATTTTATATTTATTAAATTAAATCTTATAAACTTACTTCATTATCTTATATTTAATAATAATTTTTAATTTATATTTAAAATTTAATTTCAAATTCAATTTTCTGCATGTGTGTATATAGCATTATGAATACAGTAGAGGGTTTGGGTTATTGACCAGTAGCTTAACTAATAGGTCATTTGTTGAAATGTATTTAACTAAAAATATGAAAAATAAACAAAGATAAAATTATTTAACATAATAATCAAGTAATTAAATAATTTAATTTCATCAATATTCATCTTATTAATTCATTAAATGCTCGATATCTTGTTTAATTGATAATTATTAGAAAATGACAATTTATATGCACAAACTAAAAATATAACATGACTTTTAAGTTCTTGATATTAATGAAAAAAACAAAAAAATACCCAATAATGTAGTTATGCATTCAATATATTCAAGTTTAAATTCAATTTTGAAATATTTTAATTCAGAAATTCATTTGCTTCATCAAAATCACAAAAAATTAATATTATTATTTATCTGGTTGTTTCACATTAATTGACTGAGTGAAATTTTTTTTATAAAAATTGGTGATTCAACCAATTTTTGACCGATTTAAATGTATTTCTAGTACAATATCTAACTCAAATTGAATCAATCCCGATACATTAATTTACTGATTGAATCATTCGATTTGCTTTGATTTTTATAAGTATGTTTTCAAATTTATTTATAATTTAATTTAATTTATTACAAACGGAGTTTTTAACTTAGTTTTTGAGTGAAGCTTGTAAACTCAAATTAAATGAATTTTTTAAAATTATACATAAAATATTTTTTTAAAAATGAAATAACAATTATCTTTTATAGGAGAATTTAAAATAGGGTTTCCTCAAGAAATAGTATTTGTACGATTTGACTTTATTCATATGTATGAAAGTAAAATAAGTATAAATCCACTCAGAAAACAAATGAAACAAACATTCTATGGTGCTTTCTATGTTACCCCCGTGGGTTCCAAACCCATTGAGGTAACATAGAATTCCCCTTGTTTCTTTCTTTCTTTTTTTTAGCGGTAAAAGTACTAATTTATTTAATATACAAACTGTAAAGGATGCAAGTTGGTAACAGCATGGCCACTTGAAAATTTCATTAGAAAATAGATATTATTAGACCTTAATTATTTTGTAATATTTTATTTGTTTTATTAAGATTTTATAATAAAAATAATAAAAATCTTTTATATTGAGTACACACGTAATTAGGATTTAATGTATTCTAACATTGTTTTCTCTTACGGATAATTATTCATTGATATTAGCTTTTACAATAATTTTTTTTTGTATTTTTTAACCCCATACATTATAACAAATTAAATTAACATATAATTAAAATATTTTATTTTTATTACCAATAATTAATTTTATAATTATAAAATTATTTGATATAAATATTTACAGTTATTTTGATAGAATATAAATTTTATAAAAAAATGTATTTGTGAAAAATTATTATTAAAAATAAAATTGATCTTTTGTCAAGATAAAAAAAATTATTATTGAAAAATGCATTTGACATTATGAATCAATGTTAAACATAAATAGTAATTAAAATAAAATTATTAATAAAAAATAAAACCTTGATATTGTTTGTCAATAACTCATAAATATTAATGATAATTAAAACAAAATTCTTAATCATTAATGAAGAATAATTTTTTTTCCTATTTTAAGAAAGAAATCTCTTGATTTATGCCATTAAAAAATGATTAACGAGAACTAAGTAATAAATATGAATCATAAAAAGAAATTTTCAAACAGTTAAATTTTTTCTATTTTTTAAAAAATTAATACTTTAACTTTTACCTTATCAAAAATATTTTAGTGCTTTAATGACTAGAATAGATTTTTATTTTTTGGGTAGGATAGTAAGAGCTTATTATATGATACTTAGAGGAATTTTTACATAGACCTATGAAAAAGGGGCAAACCAATTAAAGAAAATTAAATATAAATCAAATAAAAATCAAATGTATAGAGCAATAAGAAAATAAAGAATTGTGGTGATTTGAGCGATGGAGAAAATACATATTTTAAAGGAGTTTATATTTTACTAGAATAAAAATTATAAAAATAAGTATTATAAATTATAAATATATTAAATTCTAAATGAAAAGAAAGGAAAGATAGAAAGAAGGTAAAGAATTAAGACTGGGGTAAAATTTCAAATTTTAAATTTTGATGAGAAAAATCACAAAATGAAAATTTGAGAAATTCGTGATTCAACTAAGACAAATTATATCAAATAGAAGGTAAAAAAAATGTTATAAAAAAGCTTTACCAATAGTAAACATGTATTAAAAAAATAAAAAATATTAAAAAGAAAGATGATATTAATTTCAACATGATTAAAATAAAAAAATTTCACTAAAAAAAAACCTCAATCATATTGGTTTCTCTTATCAAATAATTTTATGTTTGCAAAAAAAGGGGGACATGAGTAAAAAATACAAAGTTCTATCATTATACCTCTCAACTCATCGTCAAAAATACTATTTATGAATTGATAATAATATAAAGTAATGAATTTGAAATTCAAAATTTAAAAACTTTATTTCTTATTTCAATAGATACAAGAATTAATGACAAAATTTTTGAACTAATTTAAAAAGTGAAATAAGAGATTTAAAATTTAAGGTTAATTTATGAAAATAACAAGAAGAATATGATGAACAAATTAAGAAAGCAATAAAAATGATGGATAGATTGAGAAGATAATGGACACAGGTTAAGTTATGAAAATAACACTTATTACAATAGGAGGTAAAGAATATTATGATTAATATATAATATAGAGATATATGTACAATGCCCTTCCTAAAAATAACTAATCTTTCGTTATTTTGAAAAAAATAATTTTAATGAATAGTATGTGATAAAGTACTAAATTATAGATATAAAATAATTTTAAAGAATTCTATCGTTATACCTCTCAACTCATCGTCAAAAATACTATTTATGAATTGATAATAATATAAAGTAATGAATTTGAAATTCAAAATTTAAAAATTTTATTTCTTCTTTCAATAGATGCAAGAATTAATGACAAATTTTTTGAACTAATTTAAAAAGTGAAATAAGAGATTTAAAATTTAAGGTTAATTTATGAAAATAACAAAAAGAATATGATGAACAAATTAAGAAAGCAATAAGAAATGATGGATAGATTGAGAAGATAATGGACACAGGTTAAGTTATGAAAATAACACTTATCACAATAAGAGGTAAAGAATATTATGATTAATATATAATATAGAGATATATGTACAATGCCCTTCCTAAAAATAACTAATATTTCATTATTTTAAAAAAAATAATTTTAATGAATAGTAGGTGATAAAGTACTAAATTATAGATATAAAATAATTTTAAAGAATTAATGACAAAATTTTTGAACTAATTTAAAAAATGAAATAGGAGATTTAAAATTTAAGGTTGTTTTTTAAAAATGTCAAGGAGAATATGATGGACAAATTTAGAAAGCAAAACAAAAAAATGATAAACAAATTAAGAAGATAATGGGCACATGACAAGTTATAAAAATAACACTTGTTATAGTATGAGGTAAATAATATTATGATTAATATATAATTTAGCGATATATGCACAATGCCCCCAAGAAAAACTAATGTTTCATTATTTAAAATAAATAAATTTAATGAATAGTATGCGATAAAGTACTAAATTATAGATATAAAATTAATTAAGTATACGTGTTTCTTTTTCCCTTATTAAAATTTTAATTGAAATGACTTTTATTTTACTTCATTTTTTCTCTCCAATCTCTTCGATTTCTTTGTAGAGCTGGAAGGACCTTTTATATATATATATTTTTAACATTCACCCTTCATTTTTTTTGTAAACTCAATTGTTAAGAAGATTTTTTTTAGGACGAGCTCTCGAGGACTCTACTTCTTTTTTCAAAGAGAATATATAATAAATATTATTTATTTTTTTCCAAGATTTCTAGCTCTGTGAATAATATGATAAGTTTATTTTGTTATTACTATAAAATTTTTCACTATTAAGTTGAGTTTACTTCTATTAAAATTCTTTATTGCGATTAATATTGATATTTTTAAGAGAGTTTATATGGTGAAGAGTTCTTGTCAATCACAAGAACAGAAATAATTTAAAAAAATTAAGGTATTTTAATTTTGAAATTGTTAATAAATATGAAGAAAAATGTTTTTAAATGCTCATTTTAGAAAAAAATTTCTGATTCTGCTGCAGTACATACATAAAAAATTTGAATTTGAATAAAAAATAAAATTTCTAGAAGAGTATTAGGAGTCATTTGGTTTGCAATAAAAATATGAGAAATTATATTTTCTAAGAAATGAAAAATTGTGAGTTGTTTGGTTGTCTAAAAAATATGAAAAATCACTTCTTAAAAATTATATTTCACACAGAATATAGGAAATCATTTACCTACTCTCTCCTAGATAACTTCTATTTCTTAGGAAATACAACTTCCTTAATGTCAATCAAATAAAATTAAAAATTTTTCATGAAGTGCATATAAAAAATAATTTTTAAAAAATTTAATTTCGAAGTTATTTCCACATGAATCAAATGGGTCTTGTAAAGTTTGACAGCATCGCGTCACACTGTCCCACCACACTCCCAAGTCCCGCGAAGTTTACGCATTACGCTCTCTTGCCGCTTGTTGGTTGATACTATCATGCAGATGTAGATGGAGCTCCCACAAGTGGGGATGGTAACACGGGGGCCATGCAAATTGGTTAAATTGATGCTGTCCGATTGAATTAACTGTATAATGGATGGACTCAATTAGTTAAATAAATGCAACGGTTAAAAAATATAAATTTTTTTATTATAATCAAATTATTTGAATAAAAAATACGTCATCAAATTTAATTAAAATTGGTTGATTAAAAATATTTTTAGAATTAACTTTTAATTTTTAGCAATACTTCAAAGTTTAATAATAACATTTGTCCTAAACCTAATGCATTCCAAATATAAAAGTTGTTACCTACCTCTCATTAGTAGTAATTTAAATTTTAAAATTTTAAATTAATATTTCCTTTCTGATATGACTTTAATCACATTAATACCAAGTAAAATATTTTCATTTTCTTCCTTTCTCATAAATGATAGTCTAGTTTTTTATATTATTAAAATTATTTTTCATATTCTCTTTTATCTTCATATTCTCAAGTTAAAGGTTTAATCACATTTTAGACACACTTTTTAAAACTCTTTTTGGTCTATCTTTTTTATTTTTAAGTTTGAAGTGTAAGTAATTTAAATTTTAAAACTTTAAATTAATAGATCCTTTTCGATATGACTTTAATCACATTAATGTCAAGTAAAATATTTTCATTTTCTTCCTTTATCATAAATGGCATTCTAATTTTTTATATTGTTAAAATTATTTTTCATGTTTTTTTTTACATTCATATTCTTAAGTTAAAGTCTAATCGTTTCACAAAAAATCCATAGATGCTATGATTATACCAACACCATCTTGTAGAAAGATTAGAAAGCACAAGTTTCAATCACTTCTAATTGGGTAAAATACCAAAATAATATTTTTTACAAAACTTATTACCGATTTACTATTTTTTCGAAACATATTACCGAAATTACGCACGGTGGCGGGAGGCGCCATTTGGTGTGGCGCCTCATGGGCGGAGGCGCCATCCACGGATGGCGCCTTTGGGGCAGCTCCGAGGGACGCCATTCAAGGTGGCACCCTCGGTCAAATTTTTTCATTTTTTTCCTTTTGAAATTAATTAATATTGATATCATTTGAAAATAAAAATTATAAAAATAAATAATATATGATTGTAACTGAAAATAAATTTTTGAAAATAAATTACTTATTTTATAATTATATTTGATGTCATATAAAAATATGTTAACTCCACTTTGATATCTAATACATAAATTTATTATAGGAATTAAATAAGAAAGTAGTTAATGATAATAATATAATGAATAAAAATAATAAATATTTAGTAAATAATTAAATATTATTTAAAAAATATAGGATCAATAAAGAATAATTACATAATTTACATTAATGTCTCTTAAAATTTTATGTAATGACAGTTAATTTTTATCAATTTTTGAAATTATAAACTTCTAACTGCTTGGAATTATATTATTACAAGTCATTATTTAATATGTTATTACACATAAGTAAATTTATTGAGTATACTAAAATATTCTTTATATACAAAGTTGAAGATAGCTAAAAATGAAAAGAAATATAATGTAATAAATATATTTTTCTTATTTTATATTTATTCCAATAATATGCTTGTCCATTTGTATTTATTTGAATAAAATTTTGTTTATTTTGTGACAGAATGAATGCAAACTGGCGAGGTTGAAGATAGCTAAAAATTTAAAAAAATCTGATTATTTCGTTTCAATAATCTTTTCATTTTGTAATGAAATCGGAATTATAACATGAATTAGATATTTTTTATTTCATCAGAATGATAAAATATTTTGGCAATGAGAGTGAAAAGTACCGATTAATTATTTTTTAAGAAATTATTATTCGTTTCATCGTTCGCTCGAAACATTTTATCGAAATAAGCACAGAAGATACGAACAGCGATGGAGAGACTGCCAAATGACGTGTAGAGGTACGCTAGACGAAATGGCATCGTTCGCGCTGAAGGGAAGGAACGACAGGGCGATATGGCACTTTTGGCCCATGGCACCCTTACTCCTCATTTCTAAATTAATTAGGCGGTGACTGTGTTGACTGTGCACCCTAGAGACATGAATTTTTGTGAAAGTATGATAATTAATATTATTTATTTACTTTCACACGATAAATAAAAAAGGAATAGATAGGTTAAAATAGGCTAATACGTTTATTTCATAAATTATTTTGCGCTTCACCGCAGTTTCGAAACTATTTATCAAATTACGCAGGGCGCCATTGAAGGCGCCTTTCAATATAGCGCATTCGCTACAGCGAATTTCACTGCGCGGGCTGGGAGGCGCTATTTCACCTGGCGCCTACCCAACAAACTTAAGTTTATAACTTATGGGGCTGGGAGGCGCCAAGTGACATGGCGCCTCCACAGCCCCATTTTATAAATTATTTAAGTTTTATAAATTTATATATTTATTTATATAATTTTAATTTTATCATTATTTATAACGAAATTATAATTTTTAAAATTTAATTAATTATATTTTATGATATTATTTATCTATATTAGTTGTAAAAATTAAGATATAATTATAATAAAATTAAAATTATATAAATAAATATATAATTTTATTAAACTTAATTAATTTATAAAATGGGACTGTGGAGGCGCCATTTCACTTGGCGCCTCCCAGCCCCATAAGTTCTAAACCTAAGTTTGCTGGGTAGGCGCCAGGTGAAATGGCGCCTCCCCAGTGAAATTTGCTACAGCGAAGGCGCCATGTTAGAAGGCGCCTTCAGCTGGCGCCCTGCGTATTTTGGTAAATAGTTTTGAAATTGCGGTAAAATGAAAAATAGTTTATGAAGTAAACGTATTTTGGTATTTTAACCAAGTAGATATTTATAACAGTTGTGAAAGTATGATAATTAATAATATTAGTTATTATATGTGGAAGATGTCCTTATCATCATTTTTTAAATAAAATTAAATATTGCAATGATCTTCGTGATTTATTGTTATTTGTAATTATTCCTGCGCAAGCAATTAAAGAAGTGGTAGTAATTAGAAGCATCCTAAATGTTGACGTTTGGCAATAAAGTAGTAAAGTCATCCTAAATGTTGATGTCTGGCACTAAAGTAGTAAAGTCATCCTAATTGTTGATGTCTGGCAATAAAGTAGTAAGATAAATGTACACAAATATACAAATATACAAAAAACATAGAAAAGAAAGCTAATGTCTACGCAAGTGATGTCCAGTCCCACATCCAGGATCGGTAATGTGGCGGCCGTATCTACTAACCCTCTGCGCAGGCTCGGGAGTCACATCCCCGGTGTCTGTGTCTGCTCTACCTCCAGCTCCTGCTCTGCCTCTACCCCTGGCTCCCGCTCTGCCTCCACCTCTACCTCTATCTACAAGCTCTGAGTCATCTGTCATCATGCCACCATGCGCTAATCCCTGATCCTGAGTATGCCAATCAAATACAGGACGATATGGCTGCGCTGGACCAGCATCATCAGAAGGAAAGGCATAGAATGCAGATGAAACTCCTGGTGCATGTGGAAATGCCTGGAATGAGGATGGAACACCAGGAGGGGGCTGGTACATCTGGGATGACGACGGCCCAAATAGTACGGCTGGGAACGTGGTGGAGGATGAAGGATCATCAGGTGTAGTAGGGTGCAAATGAGATGGAGCAGTAAGATCAGGCATCATCGTCATGGTCTCCTGGGCAGTCGAAGGTGGAATCTGCTGCACTGTCGAAGCGGGCGGAACATCAGCCTGCGACGTATGCCGTGGAGCAGTGCGACGTCGTCGGCGAGAGCGAGGCTGATCATGGTCACCCTCCGGAGGGTCTGGGATGTGATGGGCCTGGGGAGCTGGCTCCGCATGTGAGTCAATAATGACATGATCAACCTGCTGAATCGCATGAAGGATGGACTCCGTCGCTGACCTAAGCGCATCGAAGGTGAACATAGCCTGCCCCTCAGGGGTAGTGAAGTCCTTGTAGTGAAGAAACCTCATCTACCTGTGCAAATTTTTGACATTAAAGTTAGTTATAATACTAATGCATTTAAAGAAAATCAGATACAAAAAACTAGCACGCAAAATTACCACAAGGTCAAGCGCTCCCCCGACAGGTGTAATACACCGTCTAGGTAACCCTGTCTGTACCTATGTCATGTAATCGGAACGTGGTCCCAGAACTAGGCGTGTCGTCATGGCTCGGCGGTAACGCACAAGTCTCGCCGAATATCCTAGAGTGCAATATACGGCTGATGGCGGATGATGCCACTCCTCGTCATGCCGACCGGACAAGTGAAGGCAGTGGACCTCCGCCACCTGCTTCAGTGGCTCTAGAATAGCCTGGCGTAGTCCAAACTGCCGCAAAACCCTATCAGGCTGGTGCCACTCGACAATCTGGAAGTGAATGAGCGGCACCACTGCTATCCAGGTGTCGCTCCCGTCAAAGCAGTACTGAGGCAGTGATGCGATGACCTCCTCAGTGTATGGGATCCAGACGATCTGGAGTTACAAATGTATCACAGTGATTTAAATACGATTGTGGATTGGACAAAGCCTTGAAATTAGTGATTGTAAAAAACCCCTGCGTACCTGGTCAAGTCGAAGCCGGTCCAGCACGTATCTGTAATGGGGTAGGCTGTGTGCCGGACTATCCTGGAACGTCTTCTGATAGTGCCACCTGCCAGGTTCAATAACAAAGTTAGGCAACTTCGTAGCAAACTTAATTATAAGTGAAAGTTGAAATATTTTCTAACCTTGCGCGCTAAGGGGCCAATCCCTGCATCCCCCTCTGGTATGTCTAAAATAGCTATCGCGGGGGCGATAGTGGGAAATCTATCCCAGGCCCAGAGCTGCAGTAGTAGGCAACAACCTCCTATCTCTCTGTAATCCGGTGCGGTGGCCTTGCAGAGCTCTCTGTACAGGTATGCCAGGCAAGCAGCCCCCCAACTGTACGTCCTCAGCCTCATGTAAGTGTGCGATCAATGGTAAGTGCATGAGGTGGACGTATGTGCCGGAATGGTCTGGAAATAACGTCCCACCAATGAGACGTAAAATGTAAGCTCGGGCGAATCTCTGCACTGTCACCTCATCCGCATCATCTGGAAGATGAGTGAAATGCCTCTCCAACCAACTCATCCTCAGTCGCCCCCCTCGGATGACATTCTCATCCACCGGTAACTGAGAGTCCCAAGTACTCCTCTATCAGGCCTCCCCACCCCCACACAGTGGGCCCCGTCACTACTCGACCGTCAATGGGTAGGCCGAGCTGAAAAGCAACATCCTGCAGGGTAATAGTCGTCTCTCCCTGCGGCATGTGAAAGGTGTGCGTCTCCAGCCTCCACCTCTCCACAAGAGCACTGATCAACTGGTGGTCGATCGACACAAACTCACACATCGCCAAGCCGTAGAAGCCTGCCTCTCGCAGAAAGGGGACAATCAACTCCGGCGGCGGCTGGTGATGGTAGTGATGAGCTCGTCGAATCCTAAGCACACGGTCAGGCTGCAAAAAGAAAAAACAACACCAACTATAACGTATGACAATTCAGAAACAGTTAATACTCGGATTAATTAAGGTGTAGCTATTTCCATACATGGCCTGCCCAAATCGACTGGGATATGTGTGAGGCCTGAGCGGTCAACAGAGAAGGATCGCGTGGTCCAGGATCAACGCGTCGGGATGTGGATGCCATCTGCCACGACAGCATTGCAATGGAATGAAATTCAAACACACACAAACTTAAAGATGTTGTCCAATTTAAGTACAGCCTTAAGGCATAACTAATATCATAAATAATATCATAAACTGTCTTAAATTTAAGGTGCAATATATATAAATAATATCATAAAATGTCAGATAATAAAAAATTTCACATTACTAGTAATGGGGTAACCTTTATATACATAATGATGTGCAAATTTACAACCGTAAAAAATAAAATACTTGTGGGAAACTGTTACACTTATGATATTGGTTAACATACTTTGAAGCATACATGCGAAAGTAAACAGTAAAAATCAAGGTGTAGAAGGGCCTTCGTCCCCATGAAGCAGTGGGCAACGCCTACGATTATGTCCTTCCATCTTACAATGACTGCATTTTTGCTTTACACCGCTCTCTTGAGGCCAATCCATCTCATTTCTGATTCAGGTCGACTTTGGTCGTCCCCTTGCACGTAATCTTCCATAATTTGGAACTAGGACAGGGAATGGTGGTAGGTTATTCCATTGCGACCAATCCCCAATAGGCCACCACTCAGATTTGTAGCAATTGAGCAGCGTGTCAAGCCTGTATACAGCATCGACATATGGTTCCCACGATATGTTGATTGAGGCACAGGCAGCAATAATATGAGCACAGGGATACCTATATGCTTGGAATTGTCCACATTTCACATTGCCCTTTGTCTAATAACACCTGGACGACCTTTCCACATGACCCCCTGGCCATATCAGGGCCCTCCACCACCTCAAACCTAGTCCCTTCTCTATTGTAAGCACGAATATGGTAAGAAGAAGCACGTGACTGAATAGTCGTAAGCTCCTGTCTGAATCTGCTGGCGTATCTGTGTCCTTGTTGTAGGTCAACGTGCGCTTCTTTTGCCCTCTCCACAAAGTACTTGACGCATCTATAGTATGTTTGTTGGACAAGTCCTATGATTGGCAGCTTCCTCAGTCCTTTAAAGAGGCCATTGATGCACTCTACAATGTTAGTCATCATATGACCGTATCTTCTGCCTTCGTCATAAGCAAGCATCCACTTCTCGTTCGGAATAGCGGTCAACTTCTTATGGATCTCCTCATTGACTTTGCTAAGATTGTCCAATCTCTCCATGGCCTTTCCCCAACTGGGCTTGTACGCTGAATGGAAGGAGACAAATAGGTTAACTAAAATGAACTACCAGGTGCACAAATTTATAAAAGAAAGGTCCAATAAAGAAATTATGCTATAACACATACCAATCTTAAGGACAGCTTTCCTCACATTGTCATCCTCTGCACTTCTTGCGAACATTGCTGGCAATGTGTCTGATACAATACCGATGATAAGCATAAGGAGGCTGCCATCCCAGGCCTTCGGTGGCTACAGCATCTTTGATAGCTCGGTGCCGATCTGATATCAAGCATATTCCTTGCTTGTTCGTGACATTTACCCGCAGTAATGCCAAAAACCAACTCCAGTTTTCATAGTTCTCCCTGTCAACAATGGCAAAGGCAAGAGGAACGGGGCATTTGTTACCGTCCTGGGTCGCAGCAATCAGTAGCACGCCCCTGAACTTGCCATACAGGTGTGTGCCATCAACTTGTATGAATTGCTTGCAGGAAGGGAATGCGGCAATGCACGGCTTGAAAGCCCAGAAAACTCGGTTGAAAACATGTTTCTGCGAATCGACACGATTATCAACTGTGACAAATTCTTGGGACTCCAACTTGAACAGCGCCTGGTCACAGTAGCCTAAAATGTCTAACCATTTGGGGAGCACTTCATACGATTTATCCCAATCACCGTGCACCTTGACAATTGCCTTTTGTTTCGCCTTCCATGCTTTCCTGTATGAAATCTTGTACCCGTACATGCCTTCCACCCTCTCTTGTATAAGCGAGATTGGAACATCTTGCTTCATTTTAATCATCTCCAGGATCAGGGAACTGATATACTCGGAATCCAGAGACTTGTGATCCTGTGTCAAACTAGCATTAACACATGTGTGGGGCCCTGAAAATCTAGTTATGGTCCAAGTGTTACAATTCTTCAGTTTCGACGCTCTGAGGTGGAAATTGCATTGGTCCCCAAATTTATTGCACTTCATGCTTAATCTTCTGTTATCCGACTCCTCTACGTAATAACTGTGGTGCCTTCTGATGTGGTAATGCTTGGTTGCAGCAATTAAAGCCTCATTGCAATCGAACTCTTGCCTAACCTGCAAGTCATCCATGTCGTAATCATAGGTTAGCTTCATTATTTTCGGAAATTCATTTGGATTCCGTATCGCATCCCAATCAATGTCAGAGAAGACAGCAGCTTGGGGGACACCATATGATGTTTGTGCAGCATTACCACTCCTCACACACCGCGTTGGTACACTGTCTGCATGTGTAGCCGCACGTTCTTCGTCATCTGTGTCACTGATCGTCACCGCTACTGCAGGACACCTCATCGTCTTCAAAACCAGACTTCTAGGTGGGCATCCATTAATACGGGATCGATAGATTCTTCTTGTACGACCGGCAAGGCACTTGATGAACCTACCAAGGTTTGTGGTGCATTTACCGGGAAAACACCTGCAACAGATGAGTCCAACGCAGGAGTATGACTATCAGAAATGTGGAACTCAAATCCACCTATGTAAGGAGGCCCATCCCGTACCATCGAACAACCAGTGTTAACATAAACCGCTGGATCCACGGGTGGTGCAGTTCTTGGAACTCTTACATCAAAACCAAGGTTGCCAGCGCGCAATTCGGATGTGATCACGTCCACGTACAATTCCATGGCTGTCATCGTCGGATGTTATTCGTAGCTTGCTATCGCGCATGCTAAGTCTTCATCGTCGTCCAATTCGTATGCCATGTACTGAGCCTCTGTTTGATGCTGTGGAAACCTGTAAACAATCTTCCCCACAGCTTGATCTTCGTGAAGCTTCAGTCGGCCATGAATTCTCTCCCGCAAAACATCCATGCTGCTGCATCCTCTTAATTTCAATGCCTTTGGGGGAGGTCCATCGTACATTATCCCCTCTGATCCCTCAACAATTGTACCATTTGAATATATAAACGCAATTAAACTTTTCTTCATCTTCTTACTTTTAGCTGCACAATACTCGCTGCACCCCCACATGGAGAAGTAGTCTCATATACAAATTATGTTCTCATAAATGAGTATACTAGTATTTAATACTATAATTAAAAATGAACGCTGATGTATTACTACTTTGCAAGGTATTCTGTTAATTCTACTGAAATAATAGGATTATTTTCTTCGACCAATCTAAAGTTATTTCTTTTCCAAAATTAATATAAAATTTGACTATATAATTTTACCTATGGTGTTGTTTATCTCTTTCAACTATAGTATTTTTCTTAGTGATTTTGTACAAATTATACTAATTAAATTAGTTAGCCAATCAAATACACTATCTTTCTTATTTTTATGACTTTTTTCCTCCGTTCACACCTACTACCAAATAGCAACTAAAAGTATGTACACATTATTATTGTCAATACCTCCATATATATCTTAATTCTTCCTAAATAAACCAAGGATACCTATATTTTTTTCAGGTACGTTAACTACTCTTCCATTTACAATATCTACTATTTAAATGCAAAAAAGTCCAAATTTGTAATAACAGTATCCTACTTTTTCAAGGCTTTTGGTTACATTCACATTTCCCAGGATCCTTTTTAGTACCTCTCTTATGATACATTAAGATCTCACATGATCCAGTTCTCTAAATATGGCTTTCACCTAGGTCGTTACACCTATATTAGGACATCCTTTTTTATCTCGTTTGTTATTATTTTAATAGCACAACCTATCACATTACATATAAAGTCATACGACATTTTCATAAATTATAACTTCACATCTTAAATCATAATTTCACTTCACACATCATAACAATCAATATAAAATAAATAATTCTATATTATTAATATCATAATATTCTAAATAAATTTCTCTACCGATATAAAAAATATTTTCACTATGACTTTATACAAATTATAGTATAAGCATAAAATTGCTAAAAATACTAACCGGTAAGTATTTGGAGAAGCAAACAATAAAAAGCCTCTGCATGAAAGAAAAATTTGTTAGATAATTTAATAATTTCAATCTTTAAGTAAAAGTTGTTAGATGTTATTGTATCAATTGTAAAATTATGCAACAATCACACTAAATTAAATTTATTTTGTAAGATAATATATTAAATGAATAAAAAAAACAATATATATAAAATTTTATTCATGTATATTCAATTTAAAATATATTGTTCGAATTTTTATATCAAGAAAATATTAATGAATTTTAAAAAATAATTAATTTTTATTCCTAAATCATCTCATTAAAACTAAAATATATAGTTAGTTATTTCAATCAGCATTTTTCATAACATGAATTTTTCAAAAAGAACATATTTGATCATTAAAAAATAACTTGACGCATAAAAAAATTATATTATATCAAATTAATATTATTCAATATATTCTATTTCAACTTTTAATACAATGATTGAAGAAATAAAAAGAAAATCATCTGCAAGGTACATGAAATGAGAAACAAATTATTTACGAACTGTAAACCCTCCAAGACCTTTCAGTTGATGTATTTTAAATTTAAAATATACTATTTAAAAAATATCATTAACAAAAACTTAAAATATTGTCATAAATTATAAAATATAATTACTGATTGTAAAAAAAATATTGTCAATAACTTGTTAGTTTTCTAACAAATATAATATGTTAAAGTTTTAATTTTTTCTAAATCCTAGATCATCACTTCACATTATAAGCCATAATAATCAAAATAAATTAAAAATTTTAATAAAAATATAAAAAATCTACAAACACTAACCAATAAAAATCACAAACTATCACAGATCACATATATTTATAAATTTTTTTTCTAAATCCTAGATCATCATTTTCCATCATAAATAATAATAATCAACATGAAATATAAATTACAATATCCATACAGAAATTATAAATATACTATCCAGTGAAAAACATAAACTATCACATATCATATAAATTTGTATAAATCTTTTCTAAATCCTAGATCACCACTTCACAATTTAAATCATAATATTAACATAAAATAAATATTATAATATAAATATAAAAAATATCAAAATTTAAGCAAATAAAATTTATAAATTATAACAGAAATTATCACAGATCACATATATTTATATGAAAATAACAAATTATCACAGATCACATATATTTATATGATTTTTTCCTAAATCATAAATCATCATTTCTCATCGTAAATCATAATAATCAACATGAAATATAAATTATAATATACATACAGAAATTATATAAAAATACTAATCAGTAAAAAATATAAACTATCACATATCATATAAATTTGTATAAATCTTTTCTAAATCCAAGATCATCATTTCATATCATAAATCATAATATTAACATAAAATAAATATTATAATATAAATAGAAAAAATATTAAAACTTAAATAAATAAAATTTATAAATTCTAACAGAAATTTTTCTAACTCTTTAATCATCACTTCATATCATAAATCATAATTATTAATTTAAAAAAATATAACATAATAATAAAAATTACAAATATACTAACCAAACAAGAGTTGACTGGGATCAGATTTGCTCCAACGTAAAAAATGCTTCCGAATGCAATGTACAAAAATAAGAACGGATGATGATTGATGAACGAACTGTGGCTACAAGTTTTGCGAATAAAAAAGAGAAGCAGAACTGGGAAATGGCTTCTGAGTGAGAGGGTTTGAGAGAGGAGACGGCTGCGAGTGAGGGTTTGAGGGAGGGGGACGGGTATAAATAGGGGGGAGGCGCCTGATGAAATGGCGCCTCCCAGTTTAAGATTCAAATTTTGAATTTAAATTTGAAAATGGGCGCCTTTTGGTATGGCGCCTTCCATACGGAGGGCGCCAGTCAAAATGGCGCCTCCCGCATGGAGGGCGCCACTTGAAACGGCGCCTCCAAGGGGGAGGGCGCCAGTTTGAATGGCGCCTCCAACTCCCAGGGGCGCCACCTTAAATGGCGCCTTGCGTATTTTGGTAAAATATTTCCAAACTGCCGTAAAACGGTAAATTGTTTACGAAATTTACGTAATTCGGTATTTAAGCCCTTCTAATTCTCATATTTCAAAAAATATACAAGACATAATCAAATACAAAGCAAATATCCAAAGCCTATAAATAATAAAAAATAAAAAACAAATTTCAAACCCTTAAACTAGATTAGCCTACCTGAGATCTATTATACCTATTAACATTAGTTAAAATTAGTTATATATTTTGAAATGGATGTGATGATCTTCAAAATTTGAACCTAATTATTTCAATTTGTTAAAAAACTTGTGACGAATCCAATATAATCCAACCATGCATAACTCTAGTAACAAGTTTGGTCTTGATATATAAAAATGATTATAGTCTATTCAAAATTGCTATTTTGAATTTGTTAAAATCAAAACTCATTAAGAATATGATAAAACTCAATTAAAAATTCAAGATTATAGCTGTTGAATAAACTAGGCAAGGCTAGCCCACTTATTTCACAAGCCTTCAATATGGAAATCCTAGTTCGATCTTCACAAGTCGATGAGTAAATAGGCCTATTTGTGGGCCATTTTTAAAAAAATTTTAATTTTAAATAATAAATTTTTTTAAAATATTTCAAAGCACTAAATATTTATTCATAAATGAATTATAATAAATTTAAATCTACATATACCCTTAAAAATACTATATATTAAATATAAGTTATAAAATATATACAAAATAAAAATATTATTTATAAATAATATATAACACAATCCTAAATAATTAAAAATAAAAAAGAAGGATGTAATTTTGTGCGAATTAAAAATTCAAGCCTACATAAATTTAAGAAATTAAAAATAAAAAAATTATGTGGACCAACTTGTGAATTTCAACCCATTTTAACAATTTTATCCAAAATAGACTTATTTAGGCCTATTAATAAAAATATAATTTTAAATTTTTTTAATAAAAATAAAAAGTTTTTTATCTTATCGATAGTAATTGCATTTGTCAATTATGAATCATATCCATATTCTCATTCATATATATTCTTATTTTGACTTATTCATACTATTCATGTTAATTTTAGGGTAAATGTGAATTGTATCATTATTTATTTTATCAAACAAAGGTCACATTAAGTCAATTCATAGATAATTATTTACCTAATTATTTTTTTATAAGATGCTATTTCATTATACAAATTAATATAATATAATAAAAATATTATTTCAAAATATTTTTATAATTGAATGTAAATTTAAATATTTTTAAAATTATTTATGTTAAATAAATTATCATAACATTCTTCTATATGTGATAATATTGGTTCTCATATAATAATATGATAATTATAGAATATTTTATTCAAATAAGCCTAATATGATAACCTCTTGAATATTTATAAGAGATAGATCCAATTGTTGTACAAATGAATATTATAAAATAAAAAATATTATCTAAAATATTTTTAATTTAATTTAAAATTTAATAAGTCTAATGTGATATTTAAAAAGGATCCAAAACTTATTGAATATTTAATATTTAAATTCAAACGTAAGTAATTAAATAATGGGTTTAATTTGGATAAAATCCATTTGGCAAATATCTATAAGTTTGGGTGAAACCTATTAGATATAGATATTTTTGTCATCTCCAATCATAATCTTAAGTTTATGCATTGAGGTGTGACTAAACACACAAGGAATACTAAGCTTTAAATTTCTAGAAGACTTTGACTTTATGTCAAATTTAAGGCATTAATACTTTAACTAGCACATCTATAATAAGAAAATAATAAAGGTTTTAGTTCTTATAATTTATTAAATTCGTAATTTCCAAAACTAAAACTATTTAAATTAGGGGAGTGTCACAACCTATGCTTGGGTACATGACAGACGTAGGAGGTTATTATATGCAACTGCTTACTAATCTTTCCTACTGCATCTAATTTCATGATTCTTATAAAATTGTGCTTTTCAAGAAAGATATGCAATTTTTTAAAAATTCGTTATGGAGTATGTAAGGAAATTTTTGTCCATGACTATTCAAATTATTCCAAAACTTACCTGAATACCAAAATTCTCAAATGGGCTTACTTTTGATCCTTCCAATAGTAGTTGAGTATTTAAGGGGAAAAGTTCCTAAAGAAAGATGAAAGAAAAAGAAAAGAGAAACTTAGTGAGTATGCAATATTTTAATAAAATATTAAGAGAAATACAAATAAAGTGATATGCAAATTACAATTACATGCTTATAAGAAAATTCTAATTTCTACTTAAAGATGATAATTATATTTTCATACCTTTTTCAAGGAAAAGTGAAAAATATTTTAAAAAATTTATTTGATTATCCTATATATATATATATATATATATATATATATATATATATATATATATATATATAGAGAGAGAGAGAGAGAGAGAGAGAGAGAGAGAGAGATAGATAGATAGATAGATAAGTATCATACAAATAAGCTTTAAGACCTACTTGATGGCATACTACTCAATTCCATACCTTTTCATTCACGAAGAGGGAAATTCAATTAAAGGCAAACATATTTACAACTATAAAATCAAAACTTAATTATAACATTTCTAATAGCACTCAATAAAAATCAAAGAAAGAATAAAATATGAAAATTTCTTTATGACTCTTATCCAACCTTATTTTTTACAAGTTCATTCTTATTTCTCCAAGATTAGCTTTATTTTTTCAAAAACAAGCATGCAAATCTAGTGCATAAGAAGCCATATTAATGTAAATACCCCCATATTAAGAATTGCAATGTAATAAAGGTATCTTAACTAATATTTCAATCTTCCATACACATAGCTCAAGTACTCGAATTCATACATACACACATAAGTATAATTGTAAGTAGATTATCCTTCTACATCATGCACAAAATTACTTTCTCAAATTTCATAACATAATGAGATAAAATTATGCACCTTCATTCACATTTTTACATAAAAATGTGGTTTATTTACTTGTTTTACCTATTATTATTTGAATTCAAAGCCAACTATACTTAACTTACATTATACATATAAGTATAACACTTTTTAGATCCATATAATATATGATATTGTATGATGACAAGGCAGTAATCAACTTTATACTTGATTAAAGATGTCCAGAGGGAAATTTCTAACACCTATAGTCGACTATATAGTTAATTACAAAGGTCCAAAGGATAACTTGTCCCCAACCATAGTTAACTATAGTTAGCTAGAAGATAACTTTACCTACTAATAATTGAGTCTTAAGCTCGAGAACAGCTATGCTTGTTAGTAGTTGACTATGACGGATTAAAAAATAACTCTTGATAGTTATAATTGATTGTGTAATTGATAAATATAAGATAATTAGGCTAACATAGACCATAATCCATGACTGACAATCCAACGGTGGGCTTATTGGACTAGGATCAGTTTATTGAGGAATAGCCCAAAGACAAGTCATTTAACAATAATTAACTTTAAAGACTCATGAGATGACTACATGATCATTGGTGCATGAAATTAACCTAATTGAATGATGAGGGCTAATGAAGCATTGAGTTAGCAGAAAGTTATATACAAAAAGTTCTCTTACTAGGAAATGACTGATCTACCTCTGGCCAAGAAAATTGATCTATCCTTTTTGAAGTTTCCCTAATAACCATTATAAAAGGTAGTTAAGTACACTTTTCTAAATGATTCCAAACTTTTACCATTCTTTCTATACATTTGTTATTCTTTCTCTTGAAATTTCTACTAATTTTGGCATTGAAGGGTCTTAATTCGTGAACGCTACAAGGTTTTATTATAAGTGATCTATTTCTCATCAGACCACTTATTTTGCCATCACCCTTAGCAATGTACGACTTATCTCCACCATAAATGACCATATTTCTGATAAATGATCACAACAATAATCAATAATTTAATCATGAATTGCACATTTTATTAAAATTTCACTGTTCATCTACCAACAACATTCTCAAATCACATAACCATCATACCACATTATAATTAAGCCTTCAATTAACAACATAATATTTTTAAATAATGAATCTCTTCAAATAAACATTCATTTTAAGGAATTTAATGATATTTTATACAAAATCATCAAAACCTCTATAAACACCAAATATGAAACAAAAACCATAAGTCTAGTTAGAATTTAGATAGAATGCTACTCACTTAGCTTGAAAAAAGCTTTAGATGAAGGAATTTGTAAGTTTCTTACTCTTAATCAATCGAAATCATTAAGTTTCAAGGATAGGGTACCAAAATCCCTTTTCTAAATAAAACCCTTAATTATTTTAAATTAAAAGAGAAAATAAAGAAAAAAGTTTACAAAGATTGAAGTTTAAGAGGATTTACCCTTTTTAGATTAGAAAACATAAGAAATTACTATAGATTATGACTCCCTTGTTTGCTATGAGATGATAAAATGGAAGAGGAAGAGGAGTTAATGAGAAGATTGGAAGGGATTGGTAGAAAATTGGAGTTATAAGTGATATAAGGCCAAGGGCATTTTTGAATAAGTGTCCTAAATCTCTTCCATACTCATTTATTTACCTCTAAATGCTTGTAACCTTTAATTATTTTGTTTCATTCATCCTTTCTTAACTAATTCACTCAAAACTCTCATTTCAAATTCATTTAAATAAAAGAAAAGTAATTTTATTACATATTTCTTTATGTTTATTTATTTTTCTTACACAAAAATATTTTAAGTTTTAAAGGGTCATAGCAAGGAGGAAGAAGGCTAAGTGATATTTGTAAAGGTGTTGGTGAAAAACTATGAAAAAAAAAGAATATGTTATTGGTTAGCCTTCCTTTTCTTTGTCATTTTTCTAAACTTGGTTTTTACCATATTAAAGGAAATCATATAGGAAAGTTTGATTAATTCATTTTAAAAAGAATTGAATATAGTTTAATTTTGGTGGGAATTAAATTTGTCTTAATTCTAATAAAGATAATTTTGATAGGAATAAATAAACTATAATGACTAAGCAAAAATAAATATTAAAATGTATAATTTGTAATTGTCACATAGGATGACATGTAAGATCACATTAGTTAAATTTAACCTCAATTAAGAGGGAAGACTTCATTACAAATTATTTAAAATTTTTAGATTTAATTACACAAATTAAAATTGTAAGGATAAAATTATAAATTCAGTGAAATTAGAAAGACTAAAACCTCTATTTTTTGCCTTTAATATATTGATATGTGAATTTATATTGACAATTTAACATCTATTAACCTTCATAAATTAGAAATTTCAAAGTAAAATTATATATTGAATCCTTATACTCAAAGGTACAAATAGATTAGGATAGGCTAAGATTTACCATAAATAAGTCAAACTTATTTTTTAAAATATTAATTTAAGTATGGCTTGTTAACTTATATAAGGCTAAAATCCAGGTTAGCCTTACTTATTAAAAAAGTTCAATCTGATTTGTTAGTTTATTTATAAACTTATTTGTATAAATAAGTTTTTAAATATAGTAATACACTGAAACTTTCTTAAGACTTAAAATAAAAATATGTATTAAAATATTATATATTATGTATGTATAATTTATATGTATATATTTTATATTATTTATAAATATATTAATAATTAAACAAACTAACTTAATAAATTTACGAGCCAAGTTTAAAAAAGATAAGCTTAATCTATTTATTTAAATATGTTTATTTGTTAGCCTTAGCCTAATTTACTTAAGTAGAATTATTTATTTAAATCAGGTTAAGCTAGGCCTGAAGTAGAATAAGCCATAAGTCCTTTATAAGTTATTTAACCTACTTATACCTCTATTGCTACCCATTAATTAAAGAAAAATGAATTAAAAATTAAACTCATTTATTATAAAGTTTTAACATTTGATTAATTTATCCTATAAATATGGGTTGTATAATTCATTCTAAATATAGTTGAATAAGATATTCTCCTCCTTTTCATAATATTCTTTTATCTTTTTCTTTAGTTATTTCTCAAATGTTTATTAATTTTATAACACGTTATCAACATGATTGCTTTCCTAAGTTTGCTTTCTCAAGTTTTTGCTATCTCATTTTAAAAGTATGATCACTTTCTCAAACTTTTATTTTTCTATAAGACTTGTTAAGTTTTATAATCTACTCTCTTTTATTCTATTTGAATAATTTGAGATTCTTATTCTTTTAAAAAAAATAAATTGGTCATCTTTCTTATTCTTTTAGTTATGTGAGCCTTGTTTTTATGCTTATACTTTGATATTAACTTCTACTTTCTATGCATCCATCTCACCTTTGTAATGTTAATTTCAAAGATTGTGATTATCTATATCATCATGTTCCTTTCATTAAAATTTGATTAATGATTTAGCTTTTTGCCCCTTTGCATGACATTTATTCTTCATGAACTAAGTATAAATTATGTAATTTTGATTTGCTAATGATTTATTCATATCCTATGCATTCAAACTATATTTTATAAATTGAGTATATAAACTATAAATGCAACTATCTTCATACTAATTTTATCACTTAATTTCTACAACATTGGATGTTACCTAACTTATTTTATATTTATATAATAGTACTAAAATGTTAATTCTTGCAAAACTTAAATTTGTGGCTTTTGACATTATGGGGAAGAATTATTTATCTTAGGTATTAGATGTTAAGATTTATTTAAATGCAAATGATCTTGAAGATTCTATCAAAGAAGGAAATTAAGTATCTAATCAAAATAAAGCCAAAGCTATGATCTTTCTTCATCACTATCTCCATGAAGGATTAAAAATTAAGTATCTTATGGTAAAAGACCCACTTATTCTCTAAAATAATTTAAAAATATATATATGATTACTAGAAAATTATTATTTTTCAAATCAAAATAAAGAAAAAGCTATGATCTTTCTTCATCACTATCTCCATGAAGGATTAAAAATTAAGTATCTTATGGTAAAAGACCCACTTATTCTCTAAAATAATTTTAAAAAAAAGATATGATCACTAGAAAATTATTATTTTTCTAAAAGCCTACTATAAGTGGATGCATTTAAGGTTACAAGATTTTAAAACTATAAATGAGTATAACTTTACAATATTTAAAATCAATTCTTAACTGAAATTATATGGAAAAAAATCACCAATGAAAATATGTTAGAAAAAATATTTTCCATTTTCCATGCAACCAATTGGCTCTTATAATAGCAATATCAAGAAAAAGATTTCAGGAAATATTTTAAGTTGATTTCTTATTTTCTTATAGTTGAACAAAATAATAAACTTTTAATGAAAAATCATGAGTCCTATCTAGCTAGCTTTACTCTGTTCCCTGAAGTGAATGTAGCAAAATATGACTATTTTACTTATAGACAAACTCATGGCCATAAACGTAGTGGTAGTTATGGTCGAAATCATAGGCGTGGTCATGGTCATAGATGTGATCGTGGTCGTGGTTGTGATTCTTATACCAAGAACTCAACTCCCCACCAAAAGTGAAAAAATAAAGAAAATAATGATAAAGAAAAAGGTGGATAAAATAATAAACATATTGAGAACATATCTTATTATTGTGGTGGCAGAGATTATTGGTCTTGTACTTATCATACACCAAAGTATCTTGTTGACCTTTACCGAAAATTTCTTAAAGAAAAAATATAGAGACAAATTTTACATGTGAAGAAGGTAACTCTAATCATAGTTATATTGATGCCACTTGCTCGAATGTTATTGAATTTTTTTTGTTGATTTTGATGGAAAATTGATCACTTAATTAGTGATGGAAATATCTAAAAATAAATTTCTTATATTTTACTTTTAGTGTATTTTCTAAAGTAATAAAGAATTTGCTTTTAAGATTATTATCTTTTTAAATATATTTTTACATTTTTAAGTAATATTTTCTTGTATTGTTTATTGATATTTTTGTTTTAAAGTATGAGTTTTCCTTTAGTTAGTAACAATGTGAATAATGAAGATATACATCTCACTAATAGTGCAATGACTCATACAATTCCCAAGGATAAAAGACATTTTTCTTATTTAATAATATAAGAAGCTAATGTTAATATTATATCTAGTACTACAAATTAAATTAAAGGCTTTGGAAAAGCTAATATTTTGTTACCTAGAAGAATAAAATTACACATCGATAATACATTATAGTCTACTAAATCTTACAGAAACTTATTAAATTTTAAGGATATCCATCAAAATAGATATCATACCGAGATAACAAATAAAGGAAATATTGAATATCTTTACAGCACTAGTATAATCTCATATAACAAATGTATATATGAAAAATTACTTGCATTTTCCTTTAGTTTGTACTATACATATATTAGTATAATTGAAACATATGTTATCATAAAATAGAAGTCTACAGATTATGAGAAGTTTGTTATTTAGCATGATCGATTAGGCTATCCTAAATCAATTATGATGTGAAAAATAATTAAAAATTAATGTGAGCATCCATTGTAGATTTAACATATTCTTTAATCTAAAATTTTTTCATATGCTACTTATTCTCAAGAAAAGTTAATTATTCAATTATCATTGATAAAAATTAAGAGTGAATCTCTTACATTTTTGGATCATGTATAACATGATATTTGTGGATCAATTCACCCACCATGTGGATTATTTAGATATTTCATGATTTTAATTGACGCATTAACTAAATGGTCATATGTGTCTTTGTTATCATCTTACAATCTAGCATTTGCAAGATTGCTTGATTAATTGATTTGACTATGAGCACATTATCTTGATTATCCAATTAAGAAAATATAACTTGATAATGCTGATGAATTCACTTCTCAATCTTTCAATGATTATTGTATGTCTATTGGAATTAATGTTAAACATCCTATAGCATATGTTCATACATAAAATGGTTTTACAAAATCATTCATTAAGCGTCTCAAATTAATTACAATACCATTACTTATGAAATCAAAACTTCTAGTTTTTACTTAGAGATATGCAATTTTGCATGCTATAGCACTAATTCACATTAAACCAATAAGTTATTATAAGTCATCCCCTTTACAATTGATTTTTAGTCAAGAATCTAATATTTCCCATTTAAGTTTAGATATGCAGTATATATCCCAATTACTCTACTACAACGAACTAAGATGGGTCTTCAATGAAGGTTAAAAATATATGTTGGATATGAATATTAATTTATAATAAAATATTTTAAACCATTAACATAGGCATTTATTCATGGCTAGATTTATTAATTATCAGTTTTGATGAATCAATTTTCCTAATATTAGAGGGAGAAAATGATCAATTGAAAAAAATAGTTAGAATAAATTATCATTATCTTATCTTAATCCTTCTACAAAATAATGTGAACTAGAAGTTCAGAAGATAATTCATTTGTAAGGTTTAGCCAATAAATTACCAAATGCATTCATTGACCAAAAGAAATAACCAAATCACATATACCAGTTACTAATACTCTAATTAAAATTGATATCCCTATTGGATAATCTACTATTGCAAATAAATCTAATGCACGCATGAGTATGGCAGACCTATTGGTTTCAAAGATAAAAATCCTTAAAAAAGAAAAGGAGCTAAGAACTAAGATGGTCAAATCAAAGATATGGATGTGGTAACTCTAAAAGAGTCCTCAAACAAAATTATTATTTCAATTCCAAAAGAAACTCAAGTACCTGAAGTTAAAGAAAATAAAGAGATCTCAATAAATTATATTATGAATGAAATATGATGGAACCAAAATGAAGCTAACCTTGATGATGTTTTTATATATAATATAGTGTGTGATATAATAAATGATGATGAGGTTCATGAATGAAAGTTTATTAAGGAATGCAAATAAAAAGATGATTGATCAAAATAGAAAGACATGATTGGCTCAAAATTAAACTCTTTTATAAAGAAAGAAGTTTTTAGGACCTCTAATTTATACACTAGAAAATGTAAAGTCAATTTGATACAAATGGGTTTTTGTGCAAAAATGAAATAAGAATGGTGAAATTGTAAGATATAAGGCATGACTTGTTGATTAAAAGTTTTCGTAAAGACCTAACATTAATTATGAAAAGACATACTCATATATGGTGGATGTAGCTTCTTTTTGGTATTTAATTAGTTTGACAGTACATGAAGGACTCAATTTGTGCCTAATGGATATTGTAACAATTTATTTATATGACTCACTCAATAATAATATTTATATAAAACTTCTTGAAGGTTTTAATTTGCTTGTAGTATACAATTCAGATTCTCAAAAAGATTACTCAATTAAATTAAACAAATCTCTTTATGGATTGAAATAATTTGGATGCATGTGGTATAATTGCCTTAGTGAATATTTATCAAAGGAAGGATACAAAATGACCTTATTTGTCTATATATTTTTATAAAAAGATTTAGAATGAGTTTACTATAATTGTTATTTATGTTGATAACTTAAATATTATTAAAACTCCTAAAGAGTTTTCAAAAGTTATAAATTATTTAAAGAAAGAATGTGAAATGAAGGGATTTAGGAAGGATAAAACTTTGCTTTGGATTACAAATTAAACATTTAAAGAATGAAATTTTTGTACATTAAAAAATTTATATAGCAAAGGTGCTAAAATAGTTTTATATGGACAAGTCATGTCTATTGTGCATCCTAATGGTTGTAAGGTTACTAAATATGAACAAAGATCCCTTTAGACCTAAAAAAAAAGATGAAGAACTACTTGATTTAGAAGTACCATATCTTAGTATAATTGGAGCACTAATATATCTTACTAGTCATACACTTGTTAATTTATTAGTAAGATATAGTTCTTCACCTATATGAAGGCATTGGAATTGGGTTAAGCATGTACTTCATTCTTTTAAAGGTATGATAGATATGAGTTTGTTTTATATGAATATACCTAAGTTAGACCTAATTGGTTATACAAATGTAAGATATCTGTTTGACCTTTATAATGGTTGATCACAAATAGGCTATTTCTTTACATGTGAAGGTACAACCATTTTATAGTAATTTATGAAACAAACTATAATAGCCACATCATCTAATCATATAGAAATTTTAGCAATACATGAGATAATTAGGGAATATGTTTGGTTGAGATATGTGATTCACACATATAAGAGACTTCTGGTTTATCTTCTAGAAAAATAATTCTTACTACCTTATATGAAGATAATACTGCCTGTATCACTCAACTAAAAGAAGGGTACATTAAAGGAGATAGAATAAAATATATTTCACTAAAATTCTTTTTCACTTGTGATATTTGAAAGAATGGTTATATAAATATTCAACAATTCATTCAAGTGATAATCTAACAAATTTGTTTACTAAGGCACTTCCCATTACTATATTTAAAAAACTAGTCCATAATATTAAAGTTCTTCAACTTAAGGATTTTTAATTGATATTGTCATGAGGGAAAATTAATATGCATTGTACATTTTTTTCCTTCATTATGATTTTTATCCTACTAGGTTTTTCCTGGCAAGGTTTTTAATAAGGTAGTATCTTATTTCATATTATAATTAAGTACTCTTTTATATAGACATCCAAGGGAAGTGTTATAAATAATTATTAAGTTTATCAAATGTGGATGTCCATAGGTCAAACGTTATACTTTCAATTATGATTAATTATTAGATCAGATGTTATATTCTCATTATGATCAATTATTAAACTTTAATTCTATTTATGAATCATCATTCTAAAATTATAATATTTAATCAATTGCCCTATAAATATGAGTTATATAAATTATTCCAAGTATAGTTGAATAAGATATTCTTCTCTTTCTTATAATTCTTCTTTATCTCTTTCATATCTTTCTTTAGTTGTTTCTTAAGTATTTATTAATTTTATAATATCATTAAAATTATCCAAATTTATACATAGTTGTATTTTTATAATTTAAGTTTATGGAATATCTATGTATTGTTAACACATATTAGCTCAACTGGTTATAAAAATCCAAATAAGATCATTGTAACTCCCTTTAATTATAGATTTGAATCCTTTTCAATGCTAGTTATTTTGTTTGGTAGGCTATCCTTTTAAGGAGATCCTTAGCACTTAGCAGTTAATTAAGTCGTTGCCTCTTGACTCAATTATATCACTCCAAGAAGTAGCGTATTAAAGAATTTTTTTACTTGCAAAGATCGTTTTCGAATTTGAATATTATAAATTTTTATGTGCAAATATTTTTACTTAATTTTGATATTTTATTTTTTTAATTTATCAAATTTTATATTTTAAAAAATCATTACTAATATGTTTTAGATATACCTTAAATACTATTTATTTATCTTTCATCAAATTAAAATATTTGATAGCATCTTTTATGTGTAGTAGTAACATTCAATAATACCTTTGAGAATTTTATTTATTAATATCATAAATTAGAATTAAAATTATATATATTATTATGTGACTTATTAATTTTATTATTAAAAAAATTAAATATTTTCTTCAACAAGTTTTTTACAACTTTTTACCATCTTTTCATCTTATGAATTATTTCATTTGCTCATTATTATAATGTTATTTAATCAATTAAAGTATATATATCGAGTAATCTAAACATGTAATTTAGGTGCAGGAGAATTGTCATCCATGTATTTGTAAAAGGATAATATTTAAGTAAAATTTCTTAATATCATCATCCATAATTCCATAAAATAGCAAAATTTAAGTATTTATTATAAGGTTTGCAATTAAATCATTATATGTGTATTAATTATTTCATTTAAAAAATAATTATAATATTAATTGTTATTATAATTATCAAATTTTAATTATCAACTATCATTAATAAGTAAATTAATAGACATGTCATAATTTATTTAAAGAACTTCATAACAAACACTTAAGTTTATTTCGCATTAAAATCTTCTAGAATTAATTTTATTTCATTTTAAAAGAAATAATTTTGATTTATTTATAAATAAAATTTATTATTTATAAATTATATAAAAAATAATCATTTTAATTCATTTACAAATGGTTGAAACGTATTAAAAATGTATGAAATTCAATTAAAAATAAAATTTGATGGTAACATAGTAGATACAATGTTGGAAAGAGAGTTAATTTTTTTATATAATATATGTTTTAGACTAAATAAAATGAATCCTAGTGAAATTCTTATTAAATTTTATAAATTTTATAATGACATAAATATAATTAAAATAAAAATTATAAATAAAATAAAATGAGTATAAAGTCAAATTATTTTTAAAAAATTATTTAAAAATAAAATAAAAATTTATTTTTGATTATGTGTTTAAAAACTTTATCCTTTGTAAAAAAATTAAAAATAAAAATTTAATGATTTATAACTTTTTGGGCTTAATTTATATGACCTTTATTTTTTGAGTGAGGAACCCAATGCAAGCTTTAATAAGAATTATTTCGTGTAAGCCCAATAGAGTTACTAATAAAATGGTCCTATCTTTATTTCTCCTTGGGTCGTTACTCATTGTTATATTTCTTGTACTTTTAAATCTCACAACTAATAGGAAGAAGAGTTTATGATTTTTTTACCTCTAATCAGCATAAGTTCTTAGGGGTCATTCAGTTCATATGAAAAATAAGTTTTTGCAAGAATCTAAACTTTTCAGGAAGCAACTTCCCATGTGAATTTTGCGGGAAGTCCTTAAAGTTGTTTGGTTAATGCTAAAGAAGTAACTTCTTATGTTTTATTTAATTCAACTTTGAACTTTTTAAAAAGTATTAATAAAATAATTATTATGTTCTTGATATTATTATAATTCAAATTAATAAATTTTAGTTGTTATTAAATAAAATTAGTGAGGATAATTTTATCTTTATATTAATAAAGAACACATGAAGTAAAATTTATCTAAGGGAGGTCGGAAGCAACTTCTTATGCTTTATAGAAAGTAAAATTTCATAAAAAGTTTCATTCTTTTTAATTGTTAGATAATGAATAATCAAACAATCTATTCTTTTATTTCCCAAGAAATAGGACTTTTTATCAATCTTTTAGTAACTATGTGTGATCATTGTAAAAGTCGAAGTTAAGATTCTCTTATTTCATTCTAAACTAAAAAATAGTTGCATTTACGGATGGCAATTTAATGCATCCTTAATAGGTATTCTTAATTTTTCCCTTTTTAAATATGGATATAAGATCTTGAAAATGGATATGGATACCTATTTGGGGATCTATATGAAGATTTTATCATGTGCAAGTACAAATATAGATATTATACTATCTAACCTTTCTCATATCCATATTATGTAATATATAATTAAATAATATATATTAATATATCTTTATACATAAATTTGATTATATAATAAAAGATAAAACTACTTTTTAATTCAATTAATTATGATGTAAAAAGTTTTGATAAAAATATAACCTTTTAGATAAAAACCTTAAAAGGTTTTATCAAAGAAAGCCTATTAGGGTTTGTGACCATGGTAGGAAAGGAAGTGATGAAAGAAGAAGTTGTTTTGTTAAATAAGAGTACAAAAAATGTCAAAAGTAATGGCTATGATTTTGATGCTAGGGTAAAAGGGAGATACATCTCAAGGAAAGGGAAGGATGGACATTAAGTAGTTAATTAATGTATTATTGATGAAGTCTTATGAAGTATGTTTGATTGGAAGTAGATAAGATGGAAGGCATAAACAATGAAGAATAGGTAGTGGAACTACAATTGATTAGGAAATAGTGGTCAGATAAGAAATTTAATGACTTTAATGGCATTGAGATTATTAAAGAAAAGAATAAAAGGTAATCCATGTTTGACTTTCTTAATTTTTAAAAAGGAAGAGGAACATTTGCATAAACTATGATCTAAACTTTGATTATGAAATTGTTAGGGAAGAAAATTAGCTTTAAAGTGTGTTTATCAATTATAAGCCAAAAATGGTCTTCTGGACATTATTGACTTAACAAACAATTTCTCGTTAGTGAAATTTAATGTGTACTCAAATAATGAGTTTGCTTCTATAGAAAGGCCTTAGATTATTTATGATCATTACCTGATTTTATGGCAATAAGATCTTGAATTTGATTTGAAGGAAGTTGATATAGAGAAAATAAGAATTCCTAGCCTTTTAATTAAGTTGTATAATTAGAAATTTTTAACTTTTTTAAGGAATAAGGTAGATAAAACCTTAAAAGTGATATGATAACTATTATATAAGTATGTGGCAAACACATAAGAATTTATGTTGAAGTTAATTTAAAAAGTAGTTACTTGTAGAACTTTTTATTAAAAGAATGAATTATTATATCATATATGAGAGTATTCATATGATTTGTTTTCATCGTGGAACTTATGGTCATTATGAAGATAGTTCTCCCTTTAAGCTTCAAATTAATGAGAATGTTGAAAAAAAAAGAATGGATAAAGAGATAATAATGATGGATAAATGAAGGAATAAAATAGGTTATAATGCTTTTGAGGGAGTGGATGTTAACATAAAAAAGATGTCGGGTTTGCAAAGTTAGGACTTCTTCGGGCAGTGGCTCTAGCCTAGCTTAAAGAAAGGGGAGGATAAAAAAGTCAAGTTCTTATTTTAATGTGTTGAATGATGATGGCTTGGATAATAAGGAGTTGGTAGAGACTAATAGGGTGAAGGTTGGAGATAATATTAGGTCTAACATATAAAAAATGACTTACATGGTATGGAATGATATAAAAATAAGAGTTGCTACTAAAAGGCCACAGAAAAAGGGGATGGATAAAGAGCATGAAGGTTAGTAAGTAGATAACCTGATTAAGTCAGAATAGACAAAGAAGGAAAATATGAATGTTAATAATAATGTTACTGCACAAAAAGTGGAGTCTTATTAAGTGTTGGTGTGTGTTCTAGGAACCAATCATATAAATGATTGATATAATACATAATGTATTATGTTTTATTTTAGGTAATTTAATTATTATATTTTATTTTTATAATTTTATTATTATTATGCGCAATTTATAACTTAATATAATAATTATCTTTGGAATAGTTTCGCTATTCTTAAAATGCTCCTAGTCAAGTATTATTACGAAAAGGATAATGATAATACATCGAGACTAACATGTATAGTGACTGATGATTACAAATCATGAATATGTGATATCAAGTCAATATATGAGTACATTGTTAGTGAACAATGTACTAGGACTGACCTATTATGAGAATATTGCATGGATAGACGTGTCATAAGTTATTCTCATATGATCACAAATACACATAAACTTTTAACCTGAAGTCACTACAGTTCCCTATATGAGGAATTATTCACTTTAATATTGTCCTATGTCACCTTTAATCAAGATGACAAATAGGGCATTGATTGGGTGTGTCATAAATCGTGCAAAGGGAAGTGAGTGATGTAGATGAAATTTTGTTACTCTTATATAAAAGAGAAATATCCTTGGGCCCCTTGATTGAGTGAAACTTAGAAATACATGGCCATGCTCAATTGGATTAATATGTGATATTAATCATTTATTTTAAGTTTAATCAGTATCAAGAAATATAAATTGAACATCGACGAGGATGACACATTTCATACCTCAAGTTCAATTTGAATATTATTACAAAAGGGTTATGATGCAAAATGTTAATCATGTATTAGGTGGATGTCGAATCACAGACATTCTTACTACTTGAGTGACCGTGATGTATTGCTAGATACCGCTCACTGTCTATGACTCAATAATAAGTCATTGTCAACGTAATAAGAACCTACAGGGTCACACAAAAGGAGTAGGAATAAAATAATAATTAATTAAACTTTAATTATATTAATATCTAATTAATTGGACTTATTTTCGTGCATATATATGTTATTATTAAGAATAATAATGTGTTATTCACGTAATATATATATATCTATATATATAATATTATGTGATATTATTTGATATTAAAGTAATATCAAATAATTACGTTATCAGATATTAGATAAATATATTATGAGATAATATTATTTTGATATTTGATAACAATATGCAATTATCTAATATTAAGATGTTTATATTATGAGATAATATTATTTAATATTAGATAATTAATAGATAAGTCCTATTTCTCCTTATTATCTCTAGGATAAGTATAAAATGAGTTGTTAAGTGTGATTAAGATTTTGGAAGTATTATCCTAGTAGGACTAGGATTGTGGCTTGCCTAAGTTCTATAAAAAGGGGCTTTAGAGCAGCACATTAGGCACACGCTCATAGGCTTCATAAAATCCTAAATCACTCAGAAAATATCGAATCCTAAATCCTAGAGAGAGAAACGCATCCTAGTAGATTCGTGGAGGGCGAGAGGTCGTTGTTCACTTCGTGTGGATACCGTAGAGACACTGTATATTCTGGCCGGCGTTTGATTCATCCGCTCTCAAGTTTTGATCGGTAGAAACACAAGTGCCCAATAGGTAAAATCCTAATCATTGATTTATACTTTTTGCATGGATCCTAAGTAGAATTTGGATCAAAATTTTAAAATTTCACTACATATAATAATCCGAATTCCCAACATTAAGAACCTAGTTTACAAGAATATTTTCAAACAACATTAAATCCAATTTATATGTCTTAAGTTTTACTTATACTCAAAACACCAGACCATATGAATTTACCTAAGCATTCTCTTATGATTCAAGAAATCCATTAGGAAATAGTGATAGATATGAACATGGACATGGACCTAAAGCCTTTTAATGATGGAGATGGCACATTGGGACAATATGATAATAAAAGTAGTAGCAAAGATGAGTGCAATATAACTGCACAAGGAGCCTATGATTTAAAGTTGAAAAGCATGAAATTTTAGGGTAATGACCCCTTTTTTTATCATTATTATATGATGATGAATAAAATATTTTTTAAAAAATTGTCGTAGAGTTGGACATATTGACTTTGCATCCTATGTTAAAATGATATCAAGAGGTATTGTTTTTAATCTTTTAGTGGTTATGGAGATAAGAATTTATGTAAGTAGAGGTGCAAAAATTTTAAAATTAGTGAGTTTTGATAATTAGTGTTTAATTTCAAGTAATAACTATTTAAAAGGTATTTGGTAAGGATAGAAAAGATGGCAAGTTTAGATTGAAGTCATAATGGAAAATTTCCAATTTGTTTAAGTGAATTTTTTTCCAAAAAGGTGAATTGCATTATTTTTTTATAGTGGTGTATGCTAATCCAAATGGTGATTTAAAAGTAGATTTGTGGAAAAATTCAAAAAAGATTACTGGTCATATGGAGAATGCTTAGTTAGTGTTGATGATTTTAATGATATTTGGGATTCATGTAAAAAGAAAGGTGGTGTACCATTTAATTGGCAAAAGGATCTAATAATTAATGATTGCAATTTATTGAAGATTATTTCACAATAAGGTAGGTTTATATGGAAGGGTCTGATGAAAAGAAATTATGATCCTTTATTTAAAAAGCTTGATTATGCATTGTTTAATGTAAAGTGGAGAAATAGATTTCTTGAGACTTATACTAAAATTTTACCTCATATTTTTTTTGGATCACCATTTAGTTATGATTAATATTTTTAAGAGACTAGTTGAGATGACAATTTTTTTTAGGTTTAAAGTTATTTATCTAAAATATGAGAACTTTCATACTTTTTTAGAGGATAATTAGAGAACAGATGTGGATATAAACAAAGCTTTATAGGTTTTAACTCCCATTCTAGGTGATTAGAACAAGATTATATTTGGAAACATTAAAACAAGAAAGAAAGAATTATACAAATGGTTCTTAAAAAAGGGAGAAATTGTTATCTTTCGTATTTGGAAAATGACCTCCAAAAAGAATTATCCAAAACTTTGAAGTAAGAAAAGATTTTGTGGTATTAGAGGGCCAGAGTTGAGTGGTTAAAGAATAGGGATAAAAATATGAAGTATTATCATACTCAAACTATAGTAAGGAGGAATCATAATAGAATTTCTATGTTAAGAAATAAATATGGGATATAGGTTAAGAAATTAGAGGATCTATTAGATTTGATTAAATTTTATTATCAAAACTTTATTTTCTATAGCAGGGGGCAATGGTTAACAATTGTAACAACAATGCAATTCTTAACTATTAGTGAAAGTTAGAACTAATGTCTTATGTCAACTATTTCTAATTTAGAAATAAAAAAGGCCATATTTATTATAGATAATAATAAAACCTTTAGAAATGATGGTTATCCGACTTTATTTTACTAGAAAAATTAGAATATGGTAGGTGGCTATGTTTACAAATTTATCAACAAAATCTTTCGAGGACATGATATGGCGGATATCAATAAAACATTAGTGTGTTTAATTCCAAAAATTGATAAGCCAATGTATATATTATTTCTTTATGTAATGTGTTATGTAAAGGAATTAATGAAATTGATTGTTGAAGGGTTGTAATGAAATTGATTATTAAGAGGTTGAAGCTTTTATTGCTTACTTTAATATCTCATTTTCAAATGATCCTTGTGCATGGCAAGTAGATTAGATCTAAGATTATCATTGCCCACAAGATGATTCACTTAATAAGAAGAATAAAAGATAGAAAAGGGATTTTTTTTGCTATGAAAGTTAATTTGGAAAAAGCTTATGGCTAACTAAGCTAAGATTTTATTTAGGAAATTCTTATAAAGATTCAACTCGATTGTAAGATGTTAAATCTTGTTATGAATTATTTCTTTAGTTCATCTTAAAGATATATGGAATAGTAATAAAATGGAGGAATTCAAACTTCTCATTGAGCAAGCTAAGGTAACCTATTATCTCCTTATATTTTTGTGCGTTGCATGGATAAGCTTTTCTATATTATTTATGATGTAGTTAATAATAAACAATAGAATCCCATAAGAACTGGGAAATTAAGACTGTCTTATTTCTCATTTAATGTTCATAGATGATTTGTTGTTATTTATGGAAGTAACTTAAACTTAAATTAATGTGGTTATGAATATTTGCATGTTTTATGCCAGATGTCTAAAAAAATCAACAATTCAAAGACTAACATTTTCTCTTCAAAGGATATGAAGTTAAAAGTGAATGATAAAATCATATCTAAGTGTGGTTTTAAACCTTTTTTAGATTTAGGAATGTATTTAGGAGTACCTTTGGTTCATAAAAAGGT
This sequence comes from Sindora glabra, assembly GCA_020226215.1. Taxonomy (NCBI): domain Eukaryota; kingdom Viridiplantae; phylum Streptophyta; class Magnoliopsida; order Fabales; family Fabaceae; genus Sindora; species Sindora glabra. The sequence continues at coordinate 27,721,169 of CM035227.1, forward strand.
AACAAAGGCTACCTACCTACACTTAGTATAAAAAGTTTAAAATTGGCTACATTTAGTATAAAAAGTTTAAAATTGGCTTGTGGTATGGACATAAAATAACTTTTAATGGCAGGAAAAGCTATTCTTGCAAAGTTTAATATTTAAGCTATTCCTGTTTATACGATGATGGTGGCTTAATTCCAATTTCCATTCTTTTAGAAATTAAAAAGTATGAAAAGGCATTTCTTTAGGGTCATGAGGTGAACGAAAGAAGAGCTCATATAGTAGTTTAGAATGGGATCTGCTAAGATAAGGGTATTGGTAGTCTTCGTTTCAAATCTTTAAAAGAGATGAATATGGGGTGTTTATTAAAATTAGTGTATGGATTATATTTTAGTTGCTTTGATTTATGGGCAAAGGTTTTGAAGTATAAGTATGAAAGGGATAATCTGTGGCCAATGTTTATTAGTTTAAAAAGTGGGAATTCATTATTTTGGAAAAGCTATTATACTCTTTGAAGGTATTGTAGGGAGGGGAAGCTCAGTGTTTAGGGGATAAGAAGTCTTCTTATTTTTGGGATGACATATGACTTAGGAATATAAAACTTTGAGAGCATTTATGTAATTAAATTCCTTAAGGGCTTGAGAATATTGCTGTTAATTAGCCTATATCAAATATTTGTGGATGTAGTATGGGTATGTTGAGGGAGTGTTTGCTAAAGGCAATTCTAAACTAGTTGCATGCAATGTTAGCTCCTACCCCTTGATGATGGTGTGCACAGAAGGACTTTGAGGTGGAGCATGAATAGGCTTCTCTTTCTTAAAAAAAGTGCTTATCAAATGTTAAAAAGAGATAGCCAAGCTATGTAGGAGTCAATATGGAATGCAAACTAGAGTTAGTCAAGTCAAGAAAAGATCAAGTTATTTTTATGGAGAGTATGCAATAATGGCATACTTTCAAATGAGCAAAGAAGCAAGAGAGATTTAGAAAATCCTAATTTTCATAAATGTCATAATTCTTTTGAAAAGCACTCATTATATGCTTAGAGATTGCCCATTTTCCAAAAATTTATAGCTATTTTTGGTAAGTAGGCAGTAAAGAATGTAGGTATTTACAATGGATCTTTTGTCATAAGTGAAACTAAAACTAGTCTATAATGTAACTTTGGGATTTAATGATGACTGGATGTTGAAATAAGGAGGTATAGCTTGGTATTTATGATTTTAGCATAATAAATAGTTGTTTGATGAAAGGTTGTCCTTGTCATATTAACCAGCTTATGAAGACTTAATCTCCATTATGTTTTGCAAGTTGCATTTAGATTAGGTGGAAAGCTCTAGATATGGGTTGGACAAAATTAAATTATGATGAAGCATTTAAAAAGAATATAAAAGTAACTGGTTATGGAAGTTTTCTAAGAAATAGTAAAGGTGAATAAGCTATTGATTTTGTTAAAATATGGATTATTGTAATGATTTACCACTGAGATTTGGGGTGTTTTCTAATTTAGGAGTTACAATATAAAAGAATTATTTTTGAGTTTGACTTGGTGGATATATTGGTGAAGTAAAGATAGAAATCCAAAAATGAGAAATTTACTCTAACAATATCATCAATTTCTCCAAAGAAGTTAGGAAGTTGTAATTCATCACACTTATAGAAAAGGTAACTGGTTGGTCAATTAAAGTACGTCTAAAAGTTTGGGCTTACATCATTGAAAGTCCTCTTTGAGATTTGTTATTGCTTTTGCTAGCTAATGTTAATAGGGCTAGTACCCTTAAAATAATTTCAATGTAATTTTTTTTCTCTTTTTGGTCTTTAACCCCTCTTAATTACTAAAAAAAATAAAAGGAATTCATATTATGTTTTATTGAATTAGTATTATTAGAATTTCAAGTAATTATTACTTTATTACAAAATAATAAAACATAAATAGGATAAGTATAGTAAGATATAAATTAATTACAATTGTATAAATAAGACAAAAATAATTGAATATTTTTTTATAAAAAATATTAGAATAAAATGTAGATAAATATGTATTATTTAAATAAAATGGAGAAATAAGAATATATACGAGAATTCAAATATTTGATGGGGATGGGTAAGGGTGTAAACGAATTGAGTTAAATCAAACATTTGTGTACTCAAACTTGAATTTGTAAAAAATAAAGGATTTCAAACTTGAGTTGAACATCTTTAAATTTGAATAATACTAGTTTATTATAATAGTGTGTTATTATGCTCTAATTTCTCGTCAAATTTTGAATATTTGAATTTGAATTTAAGCTTTTAATAAAAATGAACTTAAATAAATTTATATAACCTTACTTGAATAATTTGTTTTTTCATCTAAATTTAATGATATGAAATTTTATCTTTCATAAATAAATCAAACACTTGATTTTTTAATTTTATTTTACTTATTAATATAAAATTTTTGTAACCGTCAAACTTATTATAAATATTTGTACAATCATCATATACTACTAACATTATATTTAACAAAAATTAATTATTTCAATCAAAATATCATACTTCCTCACACTATCTTAACAATTACATATGTGATTGAATTTTTATATATTATGTTAATTATGTAAAATGTAAAAATAAAAATGTATATTTTTTATTATAAAATTTGTTTAAACTCATGAATAGTTGAAGTTGAGTAATATAAAATTTAATCTTAAATTGTATATTAATCAAATTTTTTATAAATTATTTTTTAATTTATTCATAAATAATTTAACCCGTTTGTATCTTTAAAAATAAAAATGAATATTGAAAACTTTACTTATACAAATATAAACCCAGGGAAGGGCAGAATAACCGAATAAGAATGAGTAAGGAGATAATCTTCTACTTAGACACTCCCTGTCGTCATTCCTAAATGGATTGTGTTCTCGTCTCGGGTTGGTCTGTGCCGTGGCGAATGCTGCTCAATGATTGCAGAATGCAGAAAAAGGAAAATACGAATACGAATGTAACGAAACGACAGCGTTTCGATCTGATCAAACAGAAACAGAAATTAGAAAATCATTTGTGAGTGTGAAATTTCAAACGCCAATTGAGGAACCTTCTTACCGGAATATCCTACATGTGGGGCCCTATTATTGTCTCAATTGGGAATTTATTTTCTTAATTCGTTCATTCACTTAAGGGCGCGTGGCTTATTTCTACAGTCACGCTTCAATAAGCTTCGGGAATTTAACATCGTTGACACACACGCGCCTTGGCAGAAAGTAACATTTGCTCCGTCATTTCGACGCCACGGTTGACTTCCGCAAAAGGATGCCCTAGAGGAGCCCTATGACAAATCAACCTTGCTTCTCCTCTCTCCGAATCCCACAGCACCCAAATCGAGAGAACCGTCTGGAGGGCACGTTTTCGTGGAAGAATTGATCCGGGATTAGTACTGCTTCATCCTGATTCAGATAAGGGCAGAAACAGGAGCCAAAAATAAGAAACAGATTATCTTCTTCTGTTATGTTTTTCTCAGAAATATTATACATATTTTGTAGGAATTTATATACCATCGCGATTGGGTGAATTGGATTGGGATTTAGAAGGTAGAGACTTTTTATTTGTGTCTTCCTTATTCTGATCAATTTGGGTCTTGTTTCTGGAAATTTCCTGTTTTTCTTTGTCTGTTTGTTTTGGACAAAGGGTTTAGGTTGTAATCACAATCAGAGTTTGTAGAAACTGCGATTTGGGCTTTTTTTCTCTTTGTTTTGTATACCGCTTGTCAAGATATCAATGGGGAAGCCAACCGGGAAGAAGAAAGAGCTTGTAACCCAGATGTCTGCAAATGCTGCCCATAAGCCAGTCAAGCAGACCCAACGGACCTCGAGCTCCGTGGCTTTCGATGAAGACACGGCGATGTTCATCAATATGTCACATGAACTCAGGGAAGAAGCTAACAAGCTTTTTCAAAAGAAGGATCATGAAGGTGCTATTTTAAAGTATGAGAAGGCCGTGAAGCTCCTTCCCAAAAACCACATAGATGTTGCACACCTCCGTACCCATATGGCTTCTTGTTATATGCAACTCGGCCTAGGGGAGTACCCTAGGGCGATTAATGAATGTAATTTAGCTTTGGAAGTATCTCCCAAGTATAGCAAAGCTCTATTAAAACGAGCAAAGTGTTATGAATCATTGAATCGATTGGATTTGGCGCTGAGAGATGTTAAGATTGTCTTGAGCGCAGAGCCTAATAATCTTCACGCGTTGGATATCCTGGAGAGTTTGAAGAAGACTATGGAAGAGAAAGGAGTCACTATTGATGAGAAAGAGATTAATTTTGAAATTGCTCAGCATAGTCCTGCTGCTCGTCTGCGTAAAGCAGTGAAAGAGAGACTACGGAAAAAGAAAGGTAAAAAGAGTGAGGACAAGGCTGAGGATAAGGCTGTTGTTGAGGACAATGTGAATGCTGTTAAGGATAAAGAAGTGGTTACGAAAACAGTTGAGAAGGAAAAATTGATCGTGAAGCCCGTTCAGGAGGAAAAAGTGGTCACAAGGACAGTGAAGTTGGTATTTGGAGAAGATATAAGGTTTGCACAGTTGCCCGTGAATTGTAGTGTGAGGTTGGTGAGGGATATAATAAGGGACCGGTTTCCCGGATTGAAGGGTGTACTTGTCAAGTATAAAGATCAAGAAGGTGATTTGGTTACAATCACTACTACTGATGAACTAAGGTTAGCTGAATCTTCAGGTACTGTGCTAGGCTCAATTCGTCTCTATATTACAGAAGTTAGTAGAGACCAAGAACCTGCTTATGATGGAATGACCAATGAGGTTGATGAGCCAACGGATGGTAGAAAAACAGGTGATGCTATTGCAAATGGTGCTACGGAAGAAGGCAAAGAAGTAGTAAATAGACCGACTACTGTGGAAGACTGGATTATCCAGTTTGCAAGGCTGTTCAAGAACCATGTTGGGTTCGATTCTGATGAATATCTGGATCTTCACGAGCTTGGCATGAAGCTATATTCAGAGGCAATGGAAGACACAGTAACAAGTGATGATGCTCAAGAACTCTTTGACATTGCTGCGGATAAATTTCAAGAGATGGCTGCTTTGGCATTATTTAATTGGGGAAATGTTCACATGTCCAGGGCAAGGAAGCGGATTTCCATTTCAGAGGATGGGTCAAGAGAATCTGTTATTGAGAATGTTAAAGCTGCATATGAGTGGGCGCAGAAGGAATACATGAAAGCAGAAAAGAGATATGAAGAATCCGTCAAAATCAAACCAGATTTTTATGAAGGATATCTTGCTCTTGGCCATCAACTATTTGAGCAAGCAAAACTCTCCTGGTATTATGCACTTGCGTGCAAGATGGATCTAGAGTCCACCCATTCTCATGAGGTTCTACAGTTGTACAACAAGGCAGAGGACAGCATGGAGAAAGGTATGTTGATGTGGGAGGAGTTGGAGGAGCGACGTTTAAATGGACTATCCAAATTAGATAAATATAGAGAGCAGTTAAAGAAACTGGGTTTGGAAGGTCTTTTCAAAGATATATCTCCTGTTGAAGGTGCTGAGCAGGCTACAAATATGAAGTCGCAAATATATCTTCTATGGGGTACCTTATTGTATGAGCGTTCTGTTATGGAATATAAACTTAGCTTACCAACATGGGAAGAATGTCTGGAGGTTGCAGTTGAGAAGTTCGAACTTGCTGGCGCTTCTCCAACCGATATAGCTGTCATGATAAAGAATCATTGTTCTAATGGAACAGCTCTGGAAGGTACAATTGGATGGGTGGGAAAAATACTCTAGCATGTTTATTTCTCAATTCTTTCCAAATTTTAAGTTTCACAAAGTATTTAAGTACTAGAAACAAACTACTGACCAATTTACATACTTGCAGGTCTGGGGTTCAAGATCGATGAGATTATACAAGCATGGAATGAGATGTATGATGCCCAGAGGTGGCAGTTTGGTATTCCAGCTTTCCGACTAGAACCATTGTTTCGCCGGCGTGTTCCAAAACTTCATGACGTCTTGGAGCAATTTTGAGTTTCCTTCCTGATTTTGGAATTCTTTAGTGAGCATAGTTAATGCTTCTTTCTTTGTTTAGCTCATCAATTGATGGCTTCCGCATTGCATTTTGAGGCAGGTGAGTAAGACTACAATACTATAGTGTTGTTTTCCATATTCTGATTTCGAAAGATCTTCCTAACTTTTGAAAGGAAGTGGTTTGGATTCAGTAGCATATTTGCATCTGGTGGGTGAAAATTTTGGAAGTGCTTACTTTAACTGGAATGTGGTTTCACGATCAATGGAATGGCTAAAATAGGTCTTCTCTGTTGTTAGGAAAATTCAAGTATATCCCATAGGATTCAATCATGAAAGTAATCTATATATCCTATTTTTGGACTCCCATAATTGAGTATATGACTTCATATTCAGATTGTTTTTAAGAGATCATATCAGAATATCTATAAAATGTGGTAAAAATCCTTCCTGCGAAATTATAAAATCTAGTTTCATTATATGTACGCCTCGGCTAACATAAATTATGATGAGTCTTTTAGATTAGTCAGGCTTTTATAATTCTTGGCACGGGGATAATCTGGTTCATTATTTGCACACTCCCTGCCTTTTAAATAGGTTGGCATGGCTTAGGCACAATTATGGATTATCCATCTCATGCGATGTCCCAATGAAAAACTCGTATATATCCTTGGTTGAGATTACTGCGCTTCTTTGGTTCTCTGTATCAGAAGTTCTACGAAATTTAAGTTTTGGCACATACTTACAAACAGTAATTTTAAAGACAACATTTTCAGCTCATCTCATTAGCTTCCTTTACTGTAACAAACTGTTCAGTTTCCTGCATTAGGCCTTGCATTGGTTGACTTAAAATGATGTTAACAAATTTTGGCATAATTGTTCTGTACTATATGGTGGCAAATTTTAAAAGACTTGGTTTACATATGATCACATAACCAACCAGTAATCACAGAATGGAATCCCTGATTATTATTTTTTGGAATCTTCAGTATATATGTCAACTTCCAAGTGGTTGGTTGCATTTAAAATATGTTTTTATCAAGGAATGTGATCTGAAGAGATTTCTTGCCTTTTGACTGCAGGTTTTCCTGTTATGCATACTGCTCTCTAGCTCATTTACTTGGGCTAGGATTGGATTTTGCATTTTTTCTTTTTTTGGGTGTGTCAGGTCTGCTTGGGATTGAGAAATGAAGCTTGAAAGTTTTGTTATATCATTCATTTTATATATATATATATAAATTTTTTTCCCAATTTTTTTCCTTGATGAGGAGAGAGAGAGGGGGGGGGGGATTGGCTTTGTGGTTGCTATTGTTTGTTTACAAGTGAGCATGTGATTGCATTTGTTCAGTTTGCTGCTAGTTTGAGGTTATATTTATTATTTGGGCTGTCAAATTCCCATTTGTAACAATTTAAGGGTATTTGGTGCCACACTAACAATACAGCCCCCCCAATATGCTTATTTAGTGTATCGTTTATTTTTTTTAATCAATATTAATAAATTCCATGGAATGATATATTTATGGTTAATCATCAGGATCATTACATGTTCGTAGCAGGATAACTTTATCCTGTAAAAAATTCTTTTTACATGCTTGGACAACATTCATCCTTGTGCTTTGAAACTCGAGTAAAAGAAAGTGATAAATGTCGGAAAATTTTCTTCAAACACTGGGAAGAAAAACACCGAGAAAAGCAAAAACTGAAATGCGGGGAAAGGTTTCTTCTTAGCCTAAGCTAAAATGATGAAGAAAACATAGTACTAATACTATCTGCAAAATTATTGAAGCCAATGCTTGTGAATTTTAGCATTTTTATAAATTTTTGGTGATATTCTTTGAATAACATTAATTATCGAAACCAATAAGCTTCATCCGCATAATTAATTAATTGCTGGTTATATTCTTTTAATAACATTATGATACAAAATATTAAAATTTCGTATCATTAATGCACTCATTGGTGATTCGAGTTGTGTTTGGATATATATTTACTTTTTTGGTTTTCAGATATCGTTCTCAAAATTTATTTTTAAGAACTACTGTTTGGATTCTATTTTAAAAATAATTGAGTTTTTAAAAACAAAAACATAAAAAAAAATTGTTTGATAATATATTCTTAGATTTTGTTTTTAAAAATTCTTTTTGAAATTCTTTTTTTTAAAAGAACATGTTTTTAGATTTTTTTAACTTATTTTTTTAATTCTTGATAACAATTTTGTAATTAAATATATGTATTTTCAAAAGAATTGTTAGGCTAACTTATAAACTTCTAGTTTATACAAGCATAAGTTAACTAAGTAATACATGTCTAGTACTAAACCTCTAATCTAAGCAAAAGTGACTTGACCTGCTCATTCTACTTAATTATATTTGTTTCAATTTATAAGAATACCATCTCATTCGTTTCCAAATTTGTAAATGATGGGAGAAAGTCTCTTATAGGAGGACATTCTAATTATTGTGGTGGAAGTAGTGAAAGTATGTCAAATTGAGTATATGAAAAATTAAATTCATAAGAAAAATATGTATGAAAACTTAGTAAGAAGCATTTTATTTAAAATAGATATCACTTTGCGTGAAACTAAATAAGCAAAGTAAGATAAACACATGGAACTTTACTCTAATGTCCATCATTTATAACTATGGAATAGTCATATTCACTTTTATAATTTGCCATTCAAGGCAACCCCTTGAGGGTGATACTTGTTCAATTAAGAAGAAAGAGAGGTTTCCAATATAAGAAGATATAATGCAAATACAGTATAAATAAACAAGTATTTTTCTTTTGACTATTTTCATCCTTATCCCTCAACTCCAATTTTATTTCTATAAGGTGAACTTTATCCTTTCATAAATAAACACATAAAAATGCATAAGTAGTCACATGAATATCAACACTCCCTTATTTTCATTCCTATCACATCACAATATGATAAAGTCATTTCAAACAGTATTTTAATTTCCATATACATAACTCAAGCATTTAGGTTCATACACATGCACAAATGTACAACCATACGTGGCTTATCTTCTTAACAAACATAAAATTATATTCTTAAAGTTTCATGGCATGACAAGACCAAAGTATGTGACTTTATTCACTCATGGTTTATTTATTCATTTTACTCGCCATTAATTGTAATCAAAGTCATATATATTCAACTAACAATAATAAGTACATATAACACTATTTGATTTCTCATAACATATAATATTGCATAATAACAAGGCAGTAATGGGCTATATAATTAATTATGAATGTCCAAAGAAGAACTTTAGCACCAATAGTCGACTATATAGTTAATTATGAAGGTTTCAAAAGCAATTTTTATCCAAATATAATTAACTATATAATCAACTATCATTAACTAAAGGGTAACTTTTCTTGCTGGTAGTTGACTACCTCAAGCCTAAGAGTGACTGTATTTGGCCGTAGTCGACTATGTCTAGCTAGAGAGCAACACTTGATAGTTATAGTCCACTACATAGTCGATTATCCTAGTTCAAGGAGCAATTCTGCTGAGCACAACTAACTATCACATCATAAACTGCAATTTTTTTTATTTGTAATTCTTGCTATTCATCTACCATCTATACTCTTCAAATCACATTTCCAATGTAGCATATCATAACTAATCTTTCAAAACACAAAATATTATTCTAAAATAACAAAGCCTATCACATAAACATCAATTATAAGGCATGAATCAACATTTCATACAAAATCATTAAAAACTCTATAAATACTAAACTTTAAACAAAATCATAATTGTAAGCTGAAGTTTAAATGGAATGTTAATTATAAGATTGAGGAAGGGGGAATAAAGTTAGGGATTAAGAAGTTTTTAAGCTTCTATTCAATCAAAAATAAGAAATCTCAAGTTAGGATTCCCTTCTATCAAAACCTCTTTCCATTTAATTCAAATTGGATGCTTGTTGAAGAAGATAGGAAATCAAGTTAAGGAACTTACTAAGGGTTAAAGATATTGAACTTTCTTATCTTGATTGAATGGGAATTGAAGAAAATTGTTAGGAATTTTTCTTTATGGAGAAATCCTATTGTGTGAGTTGAGAGTTAAGAGAATGTGAAATGGAGAAATAAAAAGGTTTTAAGCAATTTTTGTGGGAAAAATTAGTAATAGATCGAAAGACATTTTGGAAGAAAGTGAAAATTTAGGGTTTCCTTCATCATTTACTTTCCTTCTAATGTACTAACTTAATTTATAGTAAATAAACCATAAATTTATTTTTAACCTTAAACCATCATTAAGTTTTGATAATTTAATAAAACTTCCTTTTATTAGAATTTTCCATTTCACTTGTCACTCTTAATCTTTACCGTATTAATTATGTTAGCATTTCATTTCTTTTCTTTGCTTGAATCTTTAGGACTAAAGATACACTATTAAACAAAATGAATTGATAGGTAAATAAATAAATGAAGGAATAATTAAGGTCACGTTTGGTTTATGGAATCAAATATTTCAAAAGATTCTAATAGTCTTAGGAATATGATTCTTAAGAATTTAATCCATAAGGATATGACAATACCATATTTGGTTACATTAGAAATATTCTTAAGAATATCATAATATTATATTTTAATTATTTTAAATATTTTTTAAAATATTATTTAATTACAAAAAATGTTCTCATTAAAAATTAAGTGGTTACTAATTGTGTATAAAGTTTGATAGTGGTTACTAGTGATAAATGATAGTGACAATATGACAAATGATAGTTATTAATAGTGGTTAGTGGTTAATGGCTTATGGCTAATAGTTATCATCGATAGTAGGTGATGGTGGTTAACAGTAATCACTACGAATAGGTGATAATTCATAGTGGTCATTAGAGGATAAATGATGGTTGGTAGTGGTCACTAGTAATAAATAGTGTTTGGTGATAATAATTAATAATAGGTGGTGGTCAATTGTGATTTTGACAATATAAGGTGATAGATGGTGGTAATCAATAGTGGCTAATAGTGAATAATAATCATTAGTAGTGGATGATGATTAATAATAGTTATTCACAATAGGTAGTGACTAGCAGTGCATGATTATTAGTATAAGTGACGGTAAATAGGGGTCATTGACAATAAGTGATGGTGAACAATAGTCCTGACAGTGAGTGATGGTTGATAATGACCATAAAAAATAAACAGTGGTCGGCGGTGGTCACCAGTAATAAGTGATAGTTAGCAGTGGTATGTGGTGTTAGGTAACGATTAATCGTAGTGAGTTATTGTTACACCCTCCTTAGTTATAAATAAATTAGATATTATGATATGAGGAAGAGTAGCTTAAGCAACCGGTAAATTTAGGTGAATTAAGAATATTATATATAAATTATGGAATAAAATAGAATTGATAAAAATAAGAGTATGAGAGTGTGATTTGGGTGAAATTTATTGAAAAAAAGTTTGTTAGAATTTTGAGGTGTAAAGTTATACACTAATATAAGTGAGTATATGAATATGGAAGAGGTTTAGTAGCATTTTTTCAAAAATGTCCCTAAAGCCTTATTTCCCCTTTTTCAACCTTAACAACCCTCACCCCCTTCATTTTTCCATTTTCTTCCACTCTCTACACACAGTCCTCTCATTACTTCATCAACCAAGCAAGGGAGACTTTGAATCTTCTTAATTTCTTCATTTCATTGAGGTAAGAACAATGTTTTCATAAAAAATCTCTCTTATTTCTTCTTAGTTGATAAAGGATTTGAAGTTTATTTAATTTTGTTAAGCATTTTAAACCTTAACTCTAGAAACCATGGATTTTAATGTAGTTAGGGTTGAAAGATATTCAAATTAGTCTTCTAGCATCCTCTTTCATATAAGGTGAGTGGATAATTTAGCTAAATCTATAGATTTTAAGCTTATGTGAAGATATATGCGAAATATGAGTTAATTTGTGACTTTGCTTGATTTTAATTTATTTTGATGTTATGAAAGACATAAATAATGGAAAGAGGTGATATGAGATATTAGATAAGTGTATTGATGATTATACTTAGGTTTAATGTGTATTATATGTGTTTATAAGGTGTTTTGAATCAGTTGTACAGTAATAAGTTTGCAAAAAATTGAGTTTTTCATGTTCACCAATTGATTTTAAGGGTTTAAAGGCGAAATTGGGCTTTAAAATCTAGTAACCAAGTGATTCTAGGCTTCCAAGGGTTAATGAATCAATTCACTAATCGATTCCAGGGGTCCAGAGGTGAAAACTGGGTTGATGAATCAATTCACCAATCGATTCATTGCCTATAGAATTTTATGCCGATTTTGAAGGGGCATAGCTCCTTCATCTAATGTCCATTTTAAACAAATCACCTATCGTTTCAAAGGTAATTAAGTTTAATTTCAAATGGAAATAATATCAAATTAAAATCAAATATATATTTTGAGATATCATTAAAATAGTAAGCAGAGGTCATGAATTTTGAAATTTAGAAAAGAAAGCTTTTATGTCTAACTTCAAAAAGATATAACTCTTTCAAAATTTAGTTGATTTTGGCAAATGAGTATTTTATGGAAAGGTAATTGAATCTACTTTCATATAAAGAGAATTTCATACATAATACATCTATAGTTTATGAGTTATCCCTAAGACATCACTCATAGGTTAGAATTATAATCATCATACAGTAACCTATATTCAATCTGTTTTATGTTTCCATACCTTATAATGGTCTAACATGGATATTTAATCTCAAAGCACTAAAGGTATAATGATTTATGGAAAAGTATAGCATAAGACTATGATATGTGTAAATGCTTGTAGCCATACCAGAGGATGTGATGATGCTGATAGATATTATGATGTACATTGATTTGAATTGTGATTGTATTGGATAAAACTTGAGCTCTAATGCCAAAAATTGTATTGTGAAACATGCCATGGGTGGTAATAAAAATGAAAAATGTGATGCAGGTAATATTATGAATACCGAATGAAAAATTTTCGGTGACATATTTGTAGAGGGTATAAGATAGACCTTGGAAGGATAAGGATAGAAAGCTTGTGTAGGGTATAAGGTTAACTTAGGAGACAAAAAGAGGATGATTATATTCTATTCTTTACTTATTATTTTAAATAAATGCTAACTTAATTATAGTTATCCTCAAGTGTTTGCATATAAGACATTGAAAAATGAAATGATCATGTATTAATTCCATTGAACTTGGTTCTTGGTTTCTAATATGTTTAATTATGATATGATTGATTAAGGGAGGACAGTCCGATGGATAACTTATTGTAATTTATTATGGTATTTATAAATTATTTACTCATTGAGCCCCAGACTCACTCTTTCATGTTTTTTTTACAGACTCCCATGTTGATCCTTCACCACCACCTCCTAAGAGCTAGAATTCACAAGGACTTGTTGACGGTATTTTGGTAGTACAATTCATGTATATAGAATATTTTGGGCCTTTTGTTTGTCATAGAATAGATTGATAAAATGTTGAATCGACTCTTTAAGAGTTAGTTAAGCTTGTTTATCCTCCTTTTGGAAGGATTATAAGCATTTCTAACTTTCATATCTTTTGTAGGAATTTTGATGAATGTTATCTTTGAAATACTATTCTCTTCCATAAATATCTTATTTTTTATAGGTTAACATTAAGTTAAGTACATACACATGGACTGGTGGAAATCGGTAAAGGGGTTCTACATTGGTAACGATCGGGTTAAGGTTGTGATAGTGATAAGATGGGTAAAGTACTATCTTTATATCAATTAAATATTCACATATCATGGGAATATAAAATACCCGCATTCACTATGAAAATATTTTAAGAAAAAATTAAGCTAAAAGCATTCCCAATAATGTTCACATTCTTAAAAATATTTTTCTAAATTTTAAACCAAATATAGGAATACCATATTTCCTAAAAACATCTATGGGAATGTGAGAAAGATTCTATGAACCATGTGTCCCCCAAAAATTAAATTTACAAATATGTAACATATTTCCTACTCTCTAGAAGTTTGCCAATATTGAATTGGATTTCTCTAAAGTGTAAAGTAGTGTCATGAAAAGGTCCTCCTCTTAAGAGGTTTAGTGTTTTTATTATCGGATTGCCTTTAATGCATTGGAATTTATGTTTTTCATTTTAATTCTTTTTAAGATTTGAAAAAAAAAGTAATTTAATAATAAAAATACTCAATCTTTTACAATACATTTGGTTGAACGGAATAAAATAACCATTTCATAATTATGTTTAGTATGGTAAGAAATAAAATATATTCCATTTTATTTTTATATTTAGTATAATAAAATAATGTAAGAAATGAAAAGATAAAATATAGTTAAAAATAATATATCATTCTTATAAAAATAATAGATGTCTTATTAAATAATGTCATATTATTAAAATATAAGAAATAATTAATAATAAAAATGGTCACAATTTAAATTTTATCATCAAAATTATAATTAATAAAAAAAATTTATAATAAAAACATAAAATTATAATTTACTAAATTTTTATATTAAATATTTTTAAATAATATAAAAATATCATATTTTATTTTTTATTATTAAAAATGTAATTACTAAAGAAGCATTCAAAAATTAATTTTTTATCATATATTTACAAAAGATAATGTTTGAATATAAAAAAAAAGAGGGATATGTATGTAAAAAAATGAATTTATGAATAATAGAATGACTAATTCCATCACTTTTATTATAGAATGAAGATTCTATCATTTAATGAAATGACCATTTCCTTGAAAATGAGCATTCCCATTCCATGATGTATATCAAACTAACTTTTTGACCGTTTTCTTTCTTATTTTCATTCCATCTAACTAAATGTACTTTGGTTGAATAGAATAAAATAAAATAATAAATTAGGAATGAGAGGGAATAGAAATGAAATGAAATTACCATTCCATAATTATGTTTAGTATGATAGAAAATGGAGCATTCTATTTTATTTTTATATTTAGTACAATAAAATTTGGATGAAATGGAATGAAAAAATAAAATTAAAGACAATGATATTCTTATCATAAAAATAATAAACATCTTATTAAATAATTTAATATTATTAAGATATATGATATATTTAATAATAAAAATAATTACAATTTAAATTTTATCATAAAAATATAATTAAAAACTTTTCTATAATAAAATATAAAATTTCTAATTTACTAAAATTTTATATTAAATAATTTTTTGTAAAAAATACAAAAATGTTATATTTTAAATTTTATTATTAAAAAAATAATTATCAAAATATTATATAGAGAAATATTCAAAAATCAATATTTTTTTAATCTTATATTAATAAAGGATAATATTAAAATATATAAAAATATGAAGAATATATGTATAAAAAAGTTAATCCATGAATGAGGGAATAACCCATTATATTACTTTTCTATGAAATGAATATTACATCATTTTTTGGTGTAATGATTATCTTTTAGGGAATGAATATTTCTATTTTATAATACATAATGACCAAACTTTTTTATTGATCTTATTTCTATTTTCATTCCATTTCATCCAACTAAGTGCACTTTTAAGAAATGGAGCTTTTCATAACATTATTTTAAAGTATAAGTTTGCACTTTAGAAGTTAAAGGAGAATATCAAAACCTTTGAAGATAGAAACAAAGATCTATTATAAAAATATTAAACACTTAAGAAATGATAAAAGAAAGAGATGAAGGAGAATAATAAGAAGGAGGAGAATATTTCATTTAACTATATATAAAATGATCTGTACAACTATATTTATAGGACAAATTGATTTTACAATTTTATAATGATATTTCATAATTAGAATTAAATTCTAATAATTGATCATAGTTTGAAGTATAATTGATCATAATTGAAACCTAATAATAGGATCATAATTGGGGATATAATTAATTATAATTGAATCTTAATAATTAAATATAATTAAGGATATAATATTTGATGTATGAACATCCACATTCAATAATTATTCACAACATTCCCCCTCAGATGTTCATATAATACACAATAGGATACTGTTTCATTAAAAATCTTGTTAGGAAAAACTCAGTAGGATAAAAACCATAATGAAAGAAAAAAGAATACAGTATGTATTAACTCCCCCTCATAATGACATCAATTAAGATCTCTAAGCTAACGTATTCCAATTTTTTATACTAACCTTTCAAATATTAAGGTAGGTAATACCTTGGTGAATAAGTCTGCTAAATTATCTATTGAACGAATTTGTTAAATATCAATATCACCTTTTTTTTAAATTATGGGTGAAAAAGAATTTTAGTAAAATGTGCTTTGTTTGATCGCTTTTGATATATCTTTCTTTCAATTAAGCTATGTATACAACATTGTCTTCAAAGAGTACAGTTGGATTCTTTTATAAAGGGATAACCTATATATCTCTTGAATATGTTGAGTCATAGACCTTAACCAAATACATTCTTGACTTACTTCGTGAATTACTATAATTTTTGCATGATTGGCAAAGGTGATAACAAGTGTTTATTTGGTGGAACGCCATGAAACAACTGTATTACCACTTACAAATAAATAGCATGTTTGAGATCGAGCTTTGTATAAATTAGATAAATATCCAGTATTTGCATAACCTATGAAATGTGGTATAGATCCATTTGCATATAATATGCCCATACTAATAGTACCTTGAAGGTATCGAAAGACATGTTTAATTCTATTCTAATGTCTTTAAGTTGGAGAGGAACTAAACCTTGCTAACAAGCCCACAACAAAAGTTATATCAAGTCTTATATTGTTGTAAGATACATCAATGCATTAATAGCATTAAGATATGGTACTTTAGGATTAAAGACTTTTTCATTATCATCTCGAGGTTGAAAGATATCCTTTTTCACATTAAGTACCAAATAACTATTGGGGTACTCAATAAATATGCTTTATCCGTGTAAAATCTTTTAAGGATATTTTAGATATAAATTGATTGATGTATAAAAATTTCATCTTTTAAATGTTTGATTTGCAGGCCAAGACAGAACTTTATTTTTCTAGGATTTTTCATTTCAAATTCTTTCTTCAAGTAATCAATTACTTTTTAAATCTCTTTAGGTGTTTCAATAATATTCAAATTATCAACATATACAACAATAATTGTAAATTTAGAATTTGTTTGCTTTATGAAAACACATGGACATATTTGGTTATTAATGTACCCTTCCTTTAACAAATATTCACTAAAACAATTATATCACATTTATCTAGACTGCTTTAATCCATACAAAGATTTTATAATCAATTGAATAGAGTTCCCGGGCATTTGAATTACATGCTTCAGGCATCTTAAGTCCTTTTAGGATTTTCATATAGACGTCATAATCAAGTGAGTCATATAAATAGGTTGTAATAATATCCATAAGACGTATATCAAGTTTTTCACATGCTGCCAAACTAATGAGATAACAAAATATGATTGCATCAATCATAGGAGAATAAGTGAACTTAAAATCAATTTCATGTCTTTGTGCAAAACCTTGGGTAATAAGCTGTGTTTTATATCTTACAACTTCATTTTTTATGTTTTATTTATGCACAAATACACATTTGTACCTAATAGGCATTACACCTTCAGGTTTAAAAACTTTATGTTTTTTAAGTGAATTCAATTTTGCTTGAATTATATCTTTCCATTTTGGTCAATCATATCTACGTCAACATTTATCGACATATCTAGGTTCATGATCCTTATTATCATTTATAATATTAAGCGTTACATTATATGCAAAAATGTTATTGACAACTATTTTTTATGGTTCAATCTTTTCCCAATAGAGACATAGTTTATTGATATCTCCTTATTTTCATCTTCTTCATCATGTTCAAGTATCTTAACTTCTTTGAAGTTATATTATTTATTATGTCTCTAGACTTTTCAAGAGCATCTATTTCTTTAATGGGCTAATATAGAATAATTGCTCCTTTTCTTTTGTTGGGATTTTTATCTTTTAAACCTATTGGTCTACCACGTTTCTAGTGTGCCTTAGACTTATTAACTTTCTCATTGATGTATTATCCTTCAGGGACATTAATTCTTATTGGAACAATAGTAGTTAGTATATGTGACTTAGTCATTCTCTTTAAGTCAGTAAATGCATCTAACAATTGATTAGCTATACTTTATAAGTGGATTGTCTTTTGAACTTTAACTTCACATTACTTTTTGTGAGGATCAATATTTTACAAAGTATTCCATATAATTTCTTTGACTAGATGCTTATCCTTTTTTCTCCCTAATGTTAGGAATCAATGAAACGTGTTATAAATAAGTCCTCTAACATTGGCTCAAGATATTTTATAATAGAAAGGGAATCATACTCAACATATATTCCTAATCTCCTTTGAGGTCCTATCTTAATACTTTATGGTGGAGTTATTGGAACATATATCATACATCTAAAAATTTTGAGATGGGAAATATTTGATACTGACCATAAGCTAATTGTAAAAAGGGAGTATTTATAATAATTAGTTGGTTTGATGTGCATGAGTGCTGCTACATGTAAAAATGCATATCCCTAAGCAAAAATAGGGAGTTTTATTCTCATAAGCATGGATCTTGCTATTAATTGAAGTTATTTAATAAATGATTTAGCTAAGTAATTTTGTATATGAACATAAGTTACAAGATGTTCAACATTTATTCTTATTGACATGTAATAGTTGTTAAAAGTATAAAAAGAGAATTCACTAGCATTATTAAGACGAATAGACTTGACAGGGTAATCTGAAAATTGTGCTCTTAATTGAAAATTTTGAGCAAGCAATCTCGTAAAAGTCAGGTTACGAGTTGATAGTAAACATACATGAAACTATTTGTTAGATACATTTGTTAATACTATAAAATATTTAAATGATTAATATGATGGGTGAATAGGCCCACATATGTTACCCTACATACGTTCAAGAAATGTTAGAAATTCAATTCCAACTTTAGCTAGTGATGACTTAATAATCAATTTACTTAGAGAACATGCAGTGTATAAGAATTCTTTAAATTGAAAATCTTCAGGTTTTTAATAGGTGCCCATGTGAATTCTCAGTAATTTTCTTCATCTAAGATGCCCTAATCGTTCATGTCAAATAGTAAATATTTTTGAATTTATAAACTTCTGGTTTCATGTGTTTCAATTGCACTAATATATGTGTAGTAAAAACTAAACGAAAGAACAGATAATTTTTCAAGTATGTATTTGTTACCTGAGATCATACTAGTAATAAAAAGATATTCAATATTTCATTCATTCATTGCCTCGATATGAAATTTATTTTGATGGATATCCTTAAAACTTAATAAGTTTCTATGAGACTTAGTAAAATATAACACATTATCAATGTATAATTTTGTTCCTCTACGTAACAAAACATTAGCTCTTCCAAAGCCTTCAATTAAATTTGTAATACTGAATATAGTACTAATATTAGCTTCTTGCATTTTCAAATATGAGAATATTTCTTATTCTTAAATATGGAGTGTGTTGTTGCATTATCTACAAGAGATGTATCTTCATTATTGATTGCAGATCCATCAAGGAAGTACTCATATTCTTTGTTAACATAAAATAGATTACATAGAATGTTTAAGGTTAATATAAGAAAATTAAAGTTAATATAAGAAATACGATAAGTTTAATGAAACACTTAAAAATATATATAACAATTTTTATGGAAATAACATTAAAAGTAAATATAATTGTAGCAAAAGAAATTATTTTTGCACACTTTTATCTCCAATCAAATGATCAATTCTACCTTTACGGTGAGAGAAGAAGTCTAAATGAGTTATATCTATTTAGCCTTCATTAGAATTATCATCTTCATAAACAATGTTTATCTTTATCTTTTTCCTTTTAAATGATTCTTGATAAAAGGTCAATAAGATGCTTTGGTGTACGATAGGTATAAAACCTATGACCTTTGTCACCACAATGATAATATATATTCTCAATATATTTGTTATTTTTGTCCACCTTTTTCTTTATCATTCTTTTCTTCATTTTTTCACTTCTAGTGGGAAGTTGAGTTCTTGATATAAGAAACATGATCATGACCATATCTAGGATCATAAGTTTGTTAATAACTAAAATGGTCATGTGTTGTTACATTCGTTTTAAGGAATGGAGCAGAGCCAGTCAGATAGGACTCGTGATTTTTTCATAAAAAATTCATTATTTTGTTTAGCCATAAGGGGATAAGAAATCAACTTAGAATATTTCTTGAAACCTTTTTTCTTGATATTACTACTGCAGGAGCAAATTAGATGAATGATAATAAAGAATTTTTTTAATCATATATTTCTTTTAAACTACTTCAAATAATAAGTGAATCTTTTACTGTGAGGTATTCAATTTTAATCCCTTGAATTTTTTCACAATGTCAAGAGTCACAAATCAAGATTTGCAATATTTGCCATAATATTATAATAAACATGTAAAAATGAATGAGAAAATTTTCAATATTATAGAGATTGAATATTGAAGAAAATTATTAATTAACATATTAATCATATAATTATTAATCCATTGCTAATCTTTGATTTCATTATCAATCTATATGGTGATCAAACATTGCAAAAATTATTAAATTTATCAAATGTATGTTTTAGATTATATGTATATTTATACACCAATTGCTTCTAGATCATTCTTTTCTTATTTCCAAACTTAGTTTCTTAAATTTATACATTCATCTTTATGTAAAGCTAAGCTTTATAATGCAAGTAAATTTGTGACTATATCAACATAACATATATTGACATAATGTATATTATTATTTCATATAACAATTTTTAATCATGAATGAATAACATAATTAAGGATTTACCATATATCCATAATTATGTACCATATATAATATTCACACATTTTATAAAAACTAACATGCACTTCAAAAATATATTTAAAAATTTCACTCATTTAGTATTTAGAGATTGGATGTTTAATCACTTATTGAGCATTTAAAAATAAATGAGAAAATTTTTAATATAACAGAGATTAAATATTGAAAAAAATTATTAATCAACATATTAATCATATAATTATTAATCCATTGCCAATCTTTTATTTCATTGTCAATTTATATGGTGATTAAATATTGTAAAAATTATCAAATTTATCAAAGGTATGTTTTAGATTATATGTATATTTATACACCAATTGTTTCTAAATAATTCTTTTCCTATTTACATTTATCTTTGTGTAAAGCTAAACCATATAATGTAAGTAAATTTGTGACTATATCAATATAACGTATATTATTATTTTATATAGCAATTTTTAATCACGAGAGAATAACATAATTAAGGATTTACTACATATCCATAATTGCATACCATATATAATAATCATACATTTTATAATATATCATATATGTAAATTTATGTTATTTTTTCTTTTTCAATTTAATTCATTATTTATTTGTATTAGTATTTCTACATATCATATTCAATATTTTCTTACTATTATTTCTTTGAATAAAACCAATAAAACATTAAAATCATTATAGAAATTAAAATCATAATATGAAGAAAATAAAAAAGTAAGAATGAGATGAGATAGAAGAAATACTATATTAATAGAAAGTAATAAGACTAAGTATGTCTGTAAGAAATTACCTTAATGGATCAGAGTCTCGTACTGATAACGTGAATGATTTATACAACTTATATTTATAGGATAAATTGATCAAATGTTATAATTTCATAATGATAATACATATATAGAATTGAATCCTAATAATTAATTATAATTGAAAGTATAATTAATCATAATTGAAACCTAATAATAGGATTATAATTGGAGATATAATTGATCATAATTGAATCCTAATAATTGATCATAATTAAGGGTATAATGTTTGACCTATGGATATTCACATTCAATAATTATTTATAATAAGACCCATATTTTAATAAATAATAATTAATTTTTAAATTTATAATTATTCAATTGCTTGATTTTTTTCCACAAAACTTATGATTATATTTTATTCTTTACTAAATGCTTTAAAAGATTTGAATTCTATTACATTCTCTAAATAATTTGGTTAGAACCAAACAAATATCAAGTTTTTAGAGATTAAGTATCCAATAAGCTATTATTTATGATTATCGTGGAAAAATTTGGAAAACATATATGCACTTAAATGCTAATCTTTCATAACAACAATTTAATACCTTAAATCTTTCATCAAAGAGTATGATATGCATTTTATTTTTTTAAAATGCATTTAATACTCTAAAAAAATCCAAATCATCTTACATTAATTAAGTATATTCTTTAAAACCAACCAAATAATTTTGGGTGGTAACTTGTATTTACATATTGGGTTCATATCATATTTAATAGTAGTAACAATTCAAATAAGCTCAACATCAACCTAATTCAAATAATAATTGTATTTTATTGTATCAGATTAATTTGTTTATTAAATATGTTAAGATATATTAACTCATGTTACCCTTTTAAAAATTTTAATTATCAAAACCTATATTATGAATTCATTTATCAAACTTATCATCACTAAAAATGTTTTTATTCATTAATTAAATAATTTATTAAGATTTTATTATCATTTTATTATTATATAAAATTTATATTTTTATTATACATAATTATTTATAAATTATTTGTAATTTTTTAGTAATATTTTTAAAATTTTAATATAAGTTTTTAAATGAATTGACAAATTAACTCATTTAATTTTGAATTAACTTAACTTGATTTATTTATTATTTATGCTATACAAGCTTACCCATTTGCAACTCGAATTAATATAAGTTTAGCTTGAAATTGTGTAAATATTTCATATTTATATCAAATTATTGTACTATGTAAAAATATTATCACCTCTAACAAACTCGAGGTTTTAAAGATTGAGTACCCAATAAGTTAGTATTTATGATTAATGTTGAAAGATTTGAAAAAGATATATGCACTTAAATGATAATTTTTCTTAATAATAATCTGTGTGTTTGGATAAAGAATTTCTAAAATTCAAGGGATTTGAAACGCAGGTAATTCAATTTCTTCATTTAAATTCCCTTCATTTCAAAATAATTTGTCTAGCTAATACTTATGTTTTAAAGTATTTTAAGTATTTGTCTTGACAAATTAATAAATGATTAAAATAGCAATAATGTTACAGTATTAAATCTTTCTTTAATGTGAATATTTTATTTTATCATCATTTTAATATTTTACCAACTAAAAATTTGTTTAAATTATTTTAAATTTTTAATATTACAATGTTTATTGAAAATATTTTTAACACTTTATATGAAAATTACAGTTACTTTTATTGAAAAATATTGTGATATTATATATTGATAGTGCATTTTTAAAAGAATATACATAACTCGTAAAATTTTGTGGCTTGCACACTTGTACATAATACATGTCATGTTAGCTTTCGAATCCCCGTTCTTTCTTTCTACTCTTACCAATATTAAAATGATAATATCCTAATTAATTTTTTATTAATGCAATATCCAACTAAAAATATCCTACAACAAAATGAAAAAAATGACGACCCTGAACAAAATAAGTTACACATTTAATAAAAAATAAATGATGACTTAAAGTCATGGAATTTGCGTTTGGATAGAGTGTTATTAATTACATGAAATTTTAAATGCTTGCAATAAAAATACATTAATTTTAAATTTTAGCGTACAATTTAAATTTATTGCATTTTTAAAAATCTTAAATAAGACGATAGTTACATAAAAGGCATCAAAATTGTGTGATTTGCCAAATTCCGACAATGAATTTCAAATGCCGACAATTTAACTTTTCACAAATTCTGTTAAAATCTTTCAGTATTTGCGAAATTCTACAACCTTTTAACCAAATGGAATATTTGTGATTTAGCACTCGAAATGACATCCAAAAGTGCAATTTCCTTCTCAATGACCTCGTCCAAACGTACAGTGATTGAAATTGACATGTTTAATAAAATGTTATCATTGTCAATATCTGTCCATGTTTCATGTGTAAATTACGTTACCAAGTATTTAATTGCACCGGATAATTTAATAGTATCATTATAAGTTATAAAAATTAATTATTATTGACATACTAGAACCACAGAATAAAGCAACATATTCTATGATTTATCATGCAAATTGTTCTTTTATGGAACAATTTTTTTTTCAAAAAATAAAAGTGTATAAATTATTAAAATTGCCAGATAATTCCGTCAAATGGGTGCCATTAACCAATGCCGATAGACACCAATATCGATAGACAATGACTAACAGATAATAATATATATATTGAGGGTAAAATTTAAAATTAAAATTTAAATATAAATTAAAAATTATTATTAAATATAAATATGATAATTTAAAATTTTAAAACTCATTCAAAAAATATTTGAAATATGATTTTAAATTTTATTTCTAATATTTATAGTATTTTTATGATTAAAAATATTTAATTATGATAGAAATATATAATATTTTAAAAATATATTTTTATTTAATTCTTCTAATTTTTTAATGAATTTTAAAATGAAATTATTAATTATAAATGTATAAATTAAAAAAAATCCCATATTCACCGGTTCAACACCATTAGGTAATGTTTAGTTTATGGATTGTTTTTAACATCTTTGAAAATGTTTAAGAAGAATATTACATTTTTATGTTTAGTTTAAAGTTTGAAAAAAATTGGGAATTTGACATTTACAAAAATATTTTTGACTTGATTCAGAAATATTTTTAACTTAATTTTCTTTGAAAATATTTTTATGAGAGGAGATGGTTATCTTATATTCTCATGAGATAAGAATGTTGATGCTATTATCTTTATATTTAATTTTATTTTTTATTTTTTATTTTATTAAATAATTTTTAATTTAAATTGAGATATAATCATCACTTTATTTTTAAAATATTTTTATAATTAAGAAATGCAATAACATTAATTTTTTAATTGTAATTCCTTTTCTATTATTATTCTTAATGTTTTTGGAAGATTATTTTAATATATTTATATACACATATAATTTTTTTATTGAAGAATAATATAATAAGCTAGTTTCTTTTAAAAAAGACATATTTATATATATAAATATAAATAATAATATTTTTAAATTAAAAAACTAAAATATAAAATTTAATGCCAATGTAAAACATAATTGTGAAAATAAATTAGCGGCAAAAATTTATAATTTTATAAAAGAATATTAACTTAAATAAATTAACTGATAATTTTTAGTTCAAGTGACATTTGATGTCCCTCGAGAGCTTTGCACTTTTCGCTTCATTCAGGATTCGATCCGTGATCTTTGATCTATTATTATTATTATTATTATTATTATTATTATTATTATTATTAATAATGATGATGAATGCCTTATAAACGCAAAGAGCGCAGAAAAATAAACAAATAAGCTGCTTATACAGATGACTTATTTTTAGGTAGGGTTGAGTAGGGTTATGTAGCATTTGATTGCTATTAGGGTAGAAACCAAATTTTATTTTAAATAAAAATATATTAATTGTTAAAATATAATAACATATAAAATATTTTTATATATTTTAATAAATTTTTAAATATTAAATATTAAATTTTAATTTATTAGGTATTAAATTTTTTTATTATTCATGTAATTTTAAATAAAAATATAATTTATTATATTATATTTTGCAATGAAAAATTTGATCAGTATATTTTTAAAATAATCTTTAAATTCTAAAAAATATCAAATACAAATTAAATATTATAATATAATATATATAAAATTTTGATGAAATATTTTTAAAAAATTTATAATAAATTAAATATATTAATATTATATTTTTATTAATTAAGTTCTCAGAAATTATATTTTCAAAATTATATACTTTTACGAGAACGTGAGATTTTACCAACCAAACGCGATCTCAAATCTCAAATAGAAGGAAACTCGTAACAGCGCAGAAGAAGGACTTGGGAGAAAGAAAAGAATCCGAACACCGAGGCCTCACTTTGTGACAGTAGAACCGTATTCTTCTCGCTCTTCCTCGAAGAGTCCGAGCTTAGGAAAACTTGTTGGGACTTGGGAGTCTTATTCTAGGGTTTTTATCAAATCCCCAATTATCTCCAAATTCTTTCGTAAACTTCGATCTCCATTCATGGAGAAGGTCCGGAGAGCATCCCATGCTGGCTCTTGGTACACCGACAATCGTAAGTTCCCGGTGTTCCATCTCTGTTCTCTCCGACGCTTACCACAGCTGCAGGAAAACAGCAACAAAAGATGAAAATTTGATCATCTTAAACTAGCTAATATTTATTGAACTTTTATAGAAATATGAGAACTTTTGCGGCGAGCTATAAGAACTATGAATTGATTATTTCGTTGAATTAACTGGGGTAATTTTGATCAGGTTGAAAAGGGTTTTGCTTTTTAAATTAGTTTCTTTTGGTTCAATGAAATAACTTTTTCTCCTTTTATTGATCGACTGCTGGTGCTTTAGTTAGGAAAACTTGATTAAACAAATGAAATGTAATAGAAGTGTTCAGATTTTTGGTTTGATTATTGGAAATTTTATGAACAGTGGTGCTCCTACATCAAATAATTCCACAAATTCATTGATATAGTTGCTGAGAAACGTGATCCTCGCCCTTCTAAGTTCCTCTGTTTATTCTAAATTTCATATGTACAATATATTTTTTTTGACGTTATACTTCTTTAATTTTACTTTTTCAGCCAAACAACTATCAGAAGAGCTAGAAGGATGGCTGGTATCATGCGGTTTAACCAAATCTCCTGATGTACGAGGAGTGATAGCTCCGTGAGTCGTTACATTCTCTGTGTGTTTTTCTCCTTTTCATTTGAAGGCATTCTGATTTATTACCTTAATATTTGATTGCCCTGGAATCTCAGACACGCAGGTTATTCCTATTCAGGACGAGCTGCTGCCTATGCCTTTGGAAACATAGATCCATCTAACATGTGGGTAGAATTCTTGTTTGCTTCTTCCGCCATTCCTATGCCTTTTCTTTTTCTCCTCCTTCCCCCTGCCTCCCGGTTTTCTCCCCGTCTAACATAAGTTGGATTGACAGGTTTCTGAGAACAGGATTAAGCCCCCCAGCCCCTCTTTCCTTGTGCTGTACTGTTGGCCACTAATAAGTGGACTGATTTGTTTTACTCTTTCAGTAAGCGGGTGTTCCTTCTTGGTCCTTCTCACCACCATTACACTCCAAGATGTGCTCTTTCAACTGTCAAAGTCTACAAGACGCCTATAGGAGACCTCCCTATTGATTTGGAAGGTACTGGTATCACTCGACTAAGGCAAACCCTTTTGATTTGTAAATTGTAGATGAACAAAATTAATTCTCTTTCCCCTTGGGATGGTTGTATATAATAATTATCTGCACATGGAAATTTATATTGTTTGGCTTTTGGGTTTCCATCCCCCAATGTTGAATTCTAGAAGACATAAAACAATTTACCAAAGCCAAAAGTTGTTCAATTTTTCATATTTTTAATTTGTTTCACTTTGTCTTGATGTCGCATGAATTTAACTTTTGTTATCTGACCAGTTAATGAGGAGCTTAAAGCCACTGGGAAATTTGAGTATATGGATATTCGGGTTGATGAGGCTGAACATAGCATGGAAATGCACTTGCCGTATCTTGCTAAAGTATTTGAGGGGTAAATTATGTCATGGAGAGATTTTTTTCTTTTTTTCCCCTGAAATTTCTTATAGAGGCTAAATTTATGGTAATTGATGCAGGTACCAGGTAAAGATTGTGCCCATTTTAGTTGGTGCTGTTAGTGCTGAGAATGAAGCAGTGTATGGACAGATACTTGCCAAATATGTGGATGATCCAAATAATTTCTTTTCTGTGTCATCAGATTTTTGTCATTGGGGCTCTCGGTATGTGAACTCTTCTAATTATCTGACATGTACTCACAAATACATGCCTACTCACAGGCAAAGCAAATCTTAAATGTCTGCTTATGTCCTCTTGTGCTGGACAATCCCCAAAATGTACTTCTATTGTATGTGCTCGTAGTGATTCTGGTTAGATGATAGATGTTATTTAGATATTGTGTTCCAATGGTAGTTTTACTTCGAATAGGCTTTAGATGGGCAGGGCATTTCCCGCAAATAGATAATCCACAGTTCTGACTGTTTCAGACATACTCTAAAATATTACTCTAGGCAGTTCTTATCCAAGGTTATATGACGTGGTGCATGGCACTTGTGGTTGATTAATTTGAAGCTTGTCTGACCATTGTTTATACTTCACATAGATGATTATTTTCTTTATTATTTCTGCCATTGATTGATTTGTGGTTTGTGTCAGTTTCAATTACATGCACTATGACAAGAAACATGGGCCTATATACAAATCTATTGAGGCGTTAGACAAGATGGGCATGGATATAATAGAAACGGGAGATCCAGAAGCATTCAAACGATATCTATCAGAGTATGACAATACAATCTGTGGACGCCATCCAATTAGTGTTTTCCTCCATGTAAGTGCTTTACATCTTTACATTGTCCCTCAATGTACGAATGTTGCAGCTGAACTGCATTAAAACAAGTTTCTGTCCGGTGTTAATCTAACCTTTTCTGTCAATATCTTGAAATTGAATCAGATGCTGAAGAATTGCCCAACGAAGATAAAGATCAAATTCCTTCGTTATGAGCAGTCCAGCCAGTGCAAAACTACAAGGGATAGTAGTGTAAGTTATGCATCTGCAGCAGCAAAGGTTGATGGTTCAAGCTCTGCCTGAAGCCCTTCCGTGTTGTCTGATGGTGTCATCTGCAATTTCATTTTCTTTAATTGACTAGGAATATGGAAGATGTGGACAATTGGATGCCTTGTTCTTTGTTTATATATCACTATCTTTCTAACATATTTGCTTCATACTCAGAAAGGTGCTAAGTTTTCAGTTTCCCTGTTTACAGTTCTAGTTGGCATTTCAAGCTACACGTCATGGTTTGGAATGTGCAACTATTGCATTTATCAATAGCTTTTAGGCTCTGGTTGTGTTGGTAATGGTGGTAGTGACCCGATCAGGCATTATTTAGAAATTAACACTGCTAATTTCGGAAAGAAATAAACACAGTTGTCTTTCATGCAGGACCCCTAGTCTCAAGGCCAGGATGATAATTATTGGTGGATAGAAAAAAACAGATGATAATTATAGGTAGATAGGAAAAACATAGATGTCATGTCCCGCACTCCGGCTAGGAAATTTATTTAAGATTTACATCCTAAAATCTAAGTCTATATGCTTCTGCGAAGCAGCCGCTAGTTTAAGCTGACCTTGGGGTCAAGTCATTATTAATTTAATCAACTATGGGCCTTTTTCCTTGTCGATTCATCGGAGATTTCTCCAGCATCGGTTTTGCTGATTCTGTATCATCCGATGGTAACAAGCTCCAGTTGCCTTCTTCCTCTTGAGGCTCAAACACTAAAACCCTGCCATCTGAGAACCCCACTGCAAATTGTGGTGCAATCTGTGGATTTGCAGCCATAACATGTGGATAGGCGCCCAAACTGCAATGTACCATGTATAATAAATAAGTGACAATGCACAAACTCTATATATTTTACCCATCTTGGTCGTGTTTTTTATACAATTTCTATCGGCCACCTTTTCTTATTAATAGAAAAATATGAGAAAAAAATCACTTTCCTATTATAGAGATATTAACTGAGTAATATTGAATATAAAACTATAATTCTTATAATTAACTTGCAATTCAAGAGAATCTATGCTTTATCACTCCATTTTTTTTTCATATTTTAACGGGTTGAAATTTCAAGATTTATTTGATGCTTGTATAATACTTTAATATATATTGTAGAGAAATTACGACAGTTCAGTGTTTTCATGTGTCCAGATTTAAACCACGGTGGCTTCACCATTAAGTCACAAGTCACCAAAATAGTTAAATAGTAAGCAATGATCTTGTGAATAAGATGTTCTCGTGTGCATATTAATATCATTCACAATTTCGCACT
This sequence comes from Sindora glabra, assembly GCA_020226215.1. Lineage (NCBI taxonomy): Eukaryota > Viridiplantae > Streptophyta > Magnoliopsida > Fabales > Fabaceae > Sindora > Sindora glabra. Next base: position 27,751,173 of record CM035227.1, read on the forward strand.
TCTAGAGCTCTTGACAATCAACTTCTAGATCACACCATTTTTGTAGGGGTCCTAGGAAGAGTTTCAGGAAGTGACGTCCATTTTCTCGTATGTTGCATATAGTTCAATTTCAATCAAAGTAGCATGGTTTTAAATTGATGTGTCAGTTTGAATCGTACTATGTCATATGTACGACTGTACAAAGTAGTGAATAATGTGAGACATATAAGTGGACAAGCAAAAATTTTCATTTAACATGTTTAGACTCTAAATCCTATCTTATGTGTACTAAAATACTCCATTATAGAAGAGATACCTTAAGCTGTCAAGAAGGTAAGAGGTTGGGTCAATTCTGCCCAGCACTTCAAGATTTAAACCATCGAATATAGCTAAAGTTCCATCAAAAAGAGCAGCATACACCCTCTCCCCATCACATGAGAACGTTGCATGGCAGATAACTTCAGAAACTCCAGGAACCCACTGTATCAAACAGGACAAAGGAGTTTTTCACAACAAATATGCAAACCAAGCTTGGAGAATACATATGCATCATAAAAGAGAGGAGGAGAAGAGAGAACCTGCTTGACACATCTCAGTTCAGTTGCTTCATAGATTGCAAGATGGCTATCACGCACAGCAATGAAGTTTATCTGATCTTTGTGGAACTGAATGTGAGTTTCTGGTTGTCTGTCTTGCCTTTTACATTGGCGAATCTCCAGATGCCTGTCCTTCTGCTTCTTCCACCCATTGACATTCCAAACGATAATCTGCAAGAAATATTAAAATAACAAGACGACGACATGTGCCCAGAAAGTTCAGAAATGTCTGCTTTGTGAGTATTCATATGAGATGAATACGGGCCATACAATGAACTCTAAATTCAAACCTGTGCATCTGCATCAGCAGAGACAAGAACATTCAAAGTGCATGAGAAGGCAAGGGAAGTGATCCTTCTAGAGTGGCCCCTGAGCTTTTTATCAGTCTGCATAATATCAGACCCAGAAGGGAAAATAAAAACTGCTATGCTTTCTTTGAAAAAGGAAGTTGTGCATATTGAATTTTTCTCACAAGAGGAAAGACATGTTTACATGTTTTTTATGAACGTTGTATATAATTATGGTGGCATCGGACATGGCGACGGCGAGTATGTTATTATCTTGAGGTTGCAAGGTCAGACATGTTGCCGCAGGTGGTGTAGGCATGATAGTTGTCAGAGTCTGTTATCAATCAATGTCAAATAACTTATTCGTTACATCGCAGCATAATCATTGACAAGTGGTAGCTTATAATAACAAGTATGGTTTTTGGTATTAACTAATTTTAAAAGTGAATTTTCAATTTAAACACTCATTTTTTTTTTATAATCGAAAACTGATTGGCTCGTCAATTGTTTTTAGAAAGAACAAACTTTAAACTTCTATAAAGATTTTTTAATCTAAGCATTCCTTGTAAAGGATAGAAAGCATTTCGATAATAATATTAGGGAGATTTAAACTCAACCTCATAGGAAAAAATATCAATTGTAGTCAATCAAATTAGTCTTAAAGTAACTCATGCTGGAAGAATACATTAACGTAGGGAAATTAATGAAATATGAAAATGTGAGCATTAAAACATTTTATAGAATCAACGAAATTATCTTTTAGGTGACCTGGTTTAGAGTTACCTTGAATGCCTTTAAGTTATACAATGAGACTTTTCCGCCTGATGCTGACATTAGATATGAATCATTCTTGGACAAAGCAAAACAGGAAATCTGGTCTTCAGGGTTCACGCTCTCAACAAGCTCATTTTTCATCAATTCTGAGGCATTTCTTGGTCGACATAATTGAGGTGCAACTTTTGTAGTTGCCTACATGCCATAACTCATCTCATCAATAGCAACTACAAGAAGAAGTATTAAATGAAATTCATACGTAAGACAGATCGAATATATATGAAGTCTCCATCTCAATGTTACCTTGCCATCCAAATTAAGGTCATTCTGTTCCCATTTCCAAATAAGATGAACACCATTTGATGCCTGTGCCAAAATGCCTTCTCCAGCATTGGTGTAGGTTAATCTGACAATCTGGGATAATGGGAGTGTTTCTAACGTAAGTTCTATTGATTTAAAATTACCACATGGGAAAACCTTTGAATTTTGAAACATGCACAATTTACTTCTGACTTTAAAAGTCTGCTATTAGCCCTCTAAATTCAACAAATGGTGTAGATAACCACTACTAAACATTTTCAAGAGCAATTTTCATGTGTAATGATGTACTTGATTCAAATATTATCCATTATCCAAATAAAACATAAGAAGGCCATACCTTGTTTACTTCAGCATAAACTGGGAGTTGCAAGAATTGGCACTTAGATGTTTCAGTTTCACTTGAAGCACACCTCACATTCTCCAAGCCATCTTCGCACCGTGGCTGAAGATAATGTAATGAAGTTGAAAATGTTAGTTCTAAAGCCAATTCTGAGATGCAATGAAATGCAATGGAAGCAAACTAGCTAAAGCTTATTCCATTGAATCAATCCGGCCATAGATGGGTTTATTTAATGAAATAATTAAAGGTTTCCTTTACATTTGATCATTGAAGGCAATAAGATCAGGTATGTTAATTTGCTGACCCTTTTCAAGGTTTCAGATTCAGGTAGCAGTGGTGAAAAATCGGTTGCTAAGATTTTGATCTTGTTTTCCTCTGCAGTAGCAGCCAGTAAAGTGCCCCTTTTGTTGAAGCGAATGCATGGATTAGCCTGCACATTACAAGTGAAGAACCACATTACATTGCTAAGGTGTCAACTCATGCAAATGTTCAACTTCTGGTTTCATCACAGCATCAATAAAATATGCAAACTGGCATCAAGAAAACTTAAAGGACACACTGAAATCTGAAGATCTAACCAGAAGGTCTCCGTTGGCATCAGTGCTTTTCCAAACCTCAGCGACATTCATATCCCAAAATTTGACCTTATGTTCATCACCAGCAGCTAAAATCTGGTTCAGAGTTGTATCGAAGTGGATTGTAGACAAACATGGCCTCTTGAGCCCCTTGTACGTTCTTATTATGTTTCCTTCAGTTTCATCCCATTCCAACAGATATGGCTCTCGAAATAGACCAGTCCCACATGAAAATAGCCTGAGAAAGTTTCATTAACAACTGTCAGGTAAGGTTACAATAAATAACAAAGTTTTATTCTTCCTCGCTTAAATTCACCCAATTTCACTCAACTAGACACAAAGTCACTCAGAGACATCTTGTGTCTGGTAAAGTGAGACTTCTCTGGATGAAAATAAGCCAGACTAGCACTATCGATAAGCAAGAAGGAAATTATATAAGCAGAAATGAGGTTTTAAGTAAGACAACCTTTTGTCATCAGCACTGTAAGCAATTTTCATGCATGCACCGCCAGGGCTTACTTGATCAACTCTGTCTCCTCGAGTATCATATAACCATCCCATGATAACTCCATCAATTGAAGTCGAAATGATAAACTGCACAGGGTTGCAAATATGCGCAGAACATCTCGCGAGTCAGTCATACAAGCAGCCAATCATAAGTTAGTGATACTGCACACAATCAGTGGCGGGCAAGCTAAAGTATTCTTACCTGAGCATTTTTGTTCACATGAGGACAGATACAATAAACAGGAGCTTGGTGATCTTCGAAAGTATAGTTCTTATTTCCAGTATTTGAGTCCCAGATCTTAAAAAATAGAATCAAACATATCCTCAGTTTCTTTATGAATAAGAAATCATCATCATCTGTTGTGAGAAATTAACCTTTACTGTCTTGTCATCACCACATGTTATGACTAAGAGTTTCTGGTTGACTGAACAAAATGCCAGATCATTGACACTGCCAGTATGTGCTTCAAGCTGGGTATGAAAATATTTGCGGTTAGAACTTAGAATCGGAAGGTATATATTATATTCATTTAAGTAGAAACCAAGAGAGAAATATAATAAATAAAACAAAAGATGAGTACTTCTAAGTGCTGCTCAATGATTTTCCCACCAAGGTAAGAGTATAATTGAACAATGTGTTTTGAAAATGCTACCCCTGTTCAAAACAGGAACAATTTAGTTAGGAGCTGTGAAATAATTTATCAGTAGGGATTTGAACTTGCCATTTAGGTAATTGAACATCCTTACCAAACATTGATCCATCAGGGCTCCACATGATTCTTTTGACAGAAACACATGAATCTTTCTTCAGAGCTTCCTGAACATTTCAGGAATCCATTAGGAATTTAGATTTTAGATTATTATGATAATACATATATTCTGGTGGACAAACTACTCTGGAATTGGGCATACCTTGAAATTGTCCGAACGTGCTCCAATGTCCCAAACAGCAAACTTATTAGAAAGCAACTTCTCACCAGAACTGACATCCCAAAGTCCGACGTTGCCAATTTCAGTTCCAACTGAAGAATCATATTAGTAGGCATATAATTAGCAGTTTTCACCTTTCAGCATTCGCATTATAACATTTGTCAGACCAAAAACATCACATTGTATGTACAAACCTAGAAGAACAGTATGCTGAATAGGATGAAAATCCATGCTGATTGCACGAGAATCTTCTTTCACCTCCAAAATAACCTTGGCAGTTTCATATGTAGATGATGAAACCTACACATGAAGATATACCATTTATTTGATTCAACAGATAAGACATAGGAAATTCCCCCCCACCCCACCCCCAAAAAAAAATAAAAAAAATAAAAAAATAATGAAGTTCAATCCGTTTAACCTCATCCCCAAATTCAGAGCACTTCCTCTTTGATATATTATTAGAATCCCCTCGAACCTGCTCAGCTGTTTCTACAAAAAGAACAAGAATTAATAACATTACATGGAAGCATTTTAATGAGTACCAAAGACAAAAAGGTCAATTTTTTTTGGGTGACAGGGGAGTAATTAAACTGCACACGTGTACAAGGACCAGTGATCAAACCTGGATGCAGAGGAAGGTCAATTGAGGAATGAAACCTGTACCTGGATCTCCTACATTAGATGAACTAAGATTGCCACTCTCCGACAAAGGCGGACCAGACCTTTGAGGTGAATTAGAATTATTGTCCGCAGATTGCGGATTTGCAGGATTCCTAGGTGGTCTACAAACATGGTCCAAATAGAAGGAATCTATCAAAGGATCTGGAAGCGGCTCTCTGCAAAGCATATGCTGCCAATTCAAGCTGAAAAAATTTAGGTGATAAATTAGTTTCCTGCCTTCAGCTGATAAACAGAGCAGTGAATAGCGTAACTGATATATTTCTGACATGGAATAGCTAACCTGAGACAAACATAGAGCCGTACATAAATTTGTAGAAAAACATAATAATAATAATAATAATAATAATAAACCTTTGGTTTAGCAGACATCGTAACCTCCTGCTTGGAATGGCAGGAAATACTAACTTTCCAGCAAACAGAGGATTTGCCGTGATGATCTTCTTAACCTCATCCTTCACAAGGACCCTGGCCGAAATTGTGTCTCGATATGTTGAAAGATCTTGATGTTCCCTGTTTAGGCCCAGAGAAAAAAAAATTATGCTCATCTGGGCAAAGTTACTGATTCCATATCTGAGATCTGTACACTAGAACCTAATGGTCATACCTTATATTGTTCAATGTCAGAAGACTAGCCAGAGCCCTGTACACCTCTTCATGGCCTGGCTTAAAAACTTTCAGATCCTTCAAGAGGACATCTATAGCCTTGTCGCGATTGTTGCTGATGATTGATAACAAAAATCAAATGATTTTATTACAATTAGGAACAAGCCAGCAGTGCACCGACGAGACCGCTTCATGCAAGTTTTTTTTATAAAATCTTGCAATATTATCCTGAGATCTTGTGCCTTTTTCATATAAGTTTGCAACTTTTTCAGAGTAACTAAATATTTTTGTGTTGCCGGTATGATTGTTTATGTTGCAAGATTTCGTGAAAAAGTTATAAAATTTTATGAAAAAGTCATGCTGTGTATTCTGAACATTAGCAAATTTTGCCAAAAAATTGCTAGTTCTTTATAAAATCATACAATTTTTCCTCATGCCATCCGGAAACAGAAACACAAAGATCCATAAATTGAGTCTGACTGTCTGAATAGTTTACCTGTCCAGTGCCTCATAGTATTTTTGTTTTCTCAGTTCAAAGAACACTTTCATGGAGTGCCTGTTCTCATCAAGTCTAGTGAAACCAGAAAGATAGTTCTCAGCTTCTTCCCATTCTCCAGAAAGTACCCTTCCTTCAAAATACTCCATGTCAAAGTAGAGCCCACTTTGGCGCTCAAGCCTATGAAAATGATGAAAGCACAAAAAAATAAATTTTAAAGGAATAATGATGAAATTTAAGATTCCAAACCGAACAAAATCTGGAGATATACTTGTGGGCCGCTTCCCTGTAACCTTCCTCATTTAAGAACTGTAAGATTAAGAAGACAAGCTCTCTGTTGATGTCAGACATGTTTGAAGCAGCCCTGTCTGTGTTCCAGAAATGTTTATCAGTTGAGCACGATTGGCATAATTCATGTAGAAAAAACAGTATTTTTCAGCAAATTAATTAAACTCTAGCAATTTCAGCTGATTTTCATAGCCTAAAGCATGTAAAGTCTGCAACTTTACTCTGAAAAACGAAAAGTAGAATAGAAGAAAAGCCATTTTCATCTAAAAAGAATTTGGGTTTTTCCGAAATCTCCAGCTGTTCAATTTTTTCACCACCTCTGGACTGAGAAGAAAGAAAAGGCTTCTGATTATCCGCATCCAGAATCACATGAAACTTTCAAAAATAACTAAACAAATCTCAAAACTTTCAGAGTCTAATAAGGATTGCGTCGCTGCCAAAAAAAAACTTGAGGGAAAAAAAAAGAAAATTAGATATAACAAAATAAAAAAATGATCATTACTGGTCGCTTGGAGTGAAAAAAAAAATTGCAGTTCAGAAGAACCAGAGTGAAAAAAAAAAAAGAAGAAATTCTGACACGTTATAGACATCCATGCTCATCCTTTTTCCGTGAAATCGTTGCAAAAGACAACTGAAAATGGGCTCCGTTTCGAAAATCTGACATCAAAATGGAAAAAACAATTTTCCACAGAAGAAGACAGAGAAAGAAATGGCCAGAGGAAAAAGCTGGTCAAAAGTTCACCTGAAAAATGAAGAAGCAATGGATTGAGATTAAAAATTCAGTCTTTCAATGAAAATAAGAATAAAAAATGTTTACTTTACCTTCTGTAAATAATTTCTGCAGTTCCAAACCGAGCTTTTTCTGAAACAATATGAAATGGCAGGGACAACTGAGGAGGGCCACTGATGTTCTGCGTATTTAAATATAATAATTGCGGCAACACGTGACTGAGCCTGATCTGATAAGTACGATGCCTTATCATAGCTCGGTTAGGGACAGTCGACTCTGTCAGATTGACGGCGGTGGGACCCAGAGGCACAGATGTTCTGCGAAGAGAGAGTCAATAGTTTGAATGTTTGACACGTGGATACGCCTTTTCATCGAAAAGTGCTAAAGGGGAAAGAAAAAATGTGAAAACTGAAAACGGAGTATTTTGCCAAATTGGTCGTCCGTTCGTTTTACGATACGCAGCGTATGTTCACCGCATAACGTGGTCACAATCGACCAATCGTTATAATTCCCCTCAACCACGTTACCATAAATCTTTACTTACAACGTTTAAAAAAAATAGTATAAATTAAAAATTTGTAATTTTGTATGAAATTTGTGTGTATTACAATATATATATATATAATTTCATTGATCAAGATTTTTTGATAAAAGATTTTAATTTTTTATAAAACTACAAATTTTATAAAAGTTATAAAAATAATTTTTTAAAATTACATAATATATATCAGTATAAGTTCTTAAATACATACCCAAATATAACCTTAAATAAATACTTAACTTTTGCAAGAGTTATATTTTTAGATATAAATTCATTACCCAATATTGAGATTTAGAAAAAAAAATTAATTTTAAAAATTACTTAATACCGTACTTAATCTTATTTTTTTACTATATATTATATTCTAAATTTACCTCAAACAATATTATTGACACAATGACTTTAAAAAGGCTGCAATTTATTGTAAAAAGAAAAAAAAAGATACTATAACTCTTGCGTAATACATACAACTATGTTGTCAAACTAAAATCGAGGACAAATGTTGACATAAAATTTAACATGGAAAGAATAAGAAAAACTTTTGGGAATTAAATAATTTATACATATATATTTATTTTTCAAAATTTTTATATAATTACAAATCACAAAAATATGTTGTCAAACTAAAATCGAGGACAAATGTTGACATAAAATTTAGCATGGAAAGAATAAGAAAAACTTTTGGGAATTAAATAATTTATATATATATTTATTTTTCAAAATTTTTATATAATTACAAATCACAAAATAATAATATATAATTTCAAAATTTTAAAGGTCATAATTTATCTCGAATTAAGATTTTTTTGACCAAAATATCGTTTGAGCCAAATTAATTTTCAGCCTGTCTCTTTTTAAACTTATTTAGGAACGTTCCCCTTTTATCATATCAACGCTTCCAGCGGGGCATTTATTCACATCTATGGCGGCAGGGTCAATGAGATCGACCTCACCACCTGCCACGGCGGAGTCATTTTGTCCAAACTCGTGGACCGACCCTGCTGTAGTTGCTTGCCGGGGGGGGGGGTGTATTAAGATTTGGAAAATTTTAATTTTGAAAAAATTACTAAATATTGTATTTAATCCTACTTTCACTATATATTATATTCTAAATTTACGTTAGATAATATTATTTGTACAATGAACTTAAAATGACTACAACCTATTACAAAAGAAATTATGACTCTTGCGTAATACATACAAATACTGGTTGACTAAAGTCAATTATGAATGTTGACTAAAATTTTGAGATCGAAGGAATAAGAAAAACTTCTAGAAGTTAAATAACTTATATATATTTCAATTTTTTTTATATAATTACAAGATAATAATATATATTTTTAAAAATTCTAGAGATCATAATTTCCAAAAAAAAAAAGGTTTTTTTTTTTTTTTTATAAAGACCATAATATTTCACTCTACTTCCTTTTTAAAACTTACTCCCATAATGTTCGTTATTTGCCATATCAACGCTCCTATTAGGGAACTTATTAACATGGCGACCCCATCGCCAATAGTAGTAAGGTCAATCTAGGATAGACATATGGGTTAATCCATAAGCGCCATTTGGTAAAGTAGCTATCAAGTAAAAATAATTTTAAGAGTGCACTGTAAGAAAGTAAAACTTGAGACCCCTAACTCAAAACCTTCCAAAACAAACAACAAACTAACTCACTTTCATGACTTAAGTGTGCAATTTCTTATATTTATTAACATTTTACTTGTATTTTTACTTAAGAAAATTAAGTTTATTGAATCCATGCCATTAACCTCCAAACTACACTCCCAAAATCTTAAACCTTAACCTCAAAACCCCCAATGTAAAATCCTAAACCACTAAAACCTCAACCCTAAATTCCTAACATTGAAATACTAACTCTTAAACCAAAAATCCCTAAACCCCTAACCACCAAATCTAAAACCACTAAACCCCTATCCCATAAACTTGAAACCCAAACTCCTAAGCCTACACTCAAAACCTTCACCCTTAAGCACATATTTGAAACCATGAATCTAAACCCTAAATCCAAATTCCTAAACTTAAAATTTTAATCCTTATAACTTTAGAATTCCAAACCCTAATCCTTAAACCCACAACCCTAAATAATAAATCATAACACCTAAATCCTAAAACTTTAAACTCTAAACACCTATAATATCTAATTCCAACCCCAGACCATAACCATTAAACCCTGAAATCCAAACTCTTAAACCCAAGCACTAAAACCTTAACCCTTAAACCTTAACTCCATGTATGTGAGTTTAGGATTTAGGTTTTGAGTTTTAGGGTTTGAGGTTTAGTATTTAGGGTTTTGGGGGTTTTGAGGTTATGGTTTAGTGGTTAGTGATTTAAGGGTTTTGGGTTTAAAATCTTATTTTATTTTAGGGGTTAGTATTTATGGTTAGAGGGTTAGGGTTTAGTGTTTTTAGGGTTTTGAGCATGAGCTTGGTCATTTTAGGTTTGTGTGATGGGGTTTTATAATTTTTTTGTTTGGAGGTATAGGGTTTCGGGTTTTTTGGTTTGACAGTTAAGGTCTCAGGATTGAAGGTTGTAGATTTATGATTTTAAGGTTTAGGGTTGTAGGTTTTGAGTTTAAGGTTTGGATTTTTGGGTTTAGGGTTATGGTTTGTAGGTTTAGGGGTTATAGTTTAGATGGGGTTAGGATTAAAGGGTTTAATGTTGAGGTTTTAGGTTTTGTATGTTAAGGTTTAGTGGTTGAGGGTTGGGGTTATGGTTTTTAGGTTTTGGATTTGTTGGTTAAGGTTTTTGAAAGTTTAGGCTTTTGTGTTTTTAGTTTGGGCTTAGGGTTTTGGGAGTTAGAGTTTGGATCTTAAGGATTAGAAGTTTAAGGTTGAGTTTAGGAGTTTGAGGTTTTAAGGTTTGGCAGTTAAGGTTTAATGTTTTAAGGGGTTGAGGTGTTAACTTTAGGGTTTAAAGGTTAGGTTTTTAATTTTAGATATGCTCATAGGGGTTTTTTGGATTTAAGTTTTAGGTTTGAAGGTTGGGAATGCTATGGTTTTAGATTTTAAGGTTGTGAGTATAATGGTTTTAGGTTTGGAGGTTTATGGTTTTATGATTTTTTGAGTTATTGTTTAAAGGTTTTGAGTTAGGAATTTAGAATTTAATGTGTAAGGTTTATGATTTAAGATTTTCGAAGGGTTAGTATTTAAAGTTTGGGATCAAGATTTACGGATTTATCATCAAGGGTTTCAATTTTAGGTTTAAGTAATCTTAAATTTTTTAACTAAAAATATATGTAAAGTGTTAATAAATATAAAAGAAGGCACACTTATGTTACTAAAGTTAATTGATTTTGTGGTTGTTGTAATAATATTTAAGTGAGTTGTTTTTTATTCAACTCATCTATAATGCACTTTGAAAATTATTTTAAGCTAAGAGTTTATTTGCCATGTGACATATTTGGATTCGGCCTTGTGTTTACCAAAAACAATACAAAATTTTGAAGGGAAAAAAACTAAAATAAAACATTTTGCGTCAAAATTATGTATTGATGTTGTTATCGTTTTTCAACGTAAGCTTTACAAATTAAGCTTTTAAAATTAAGGTAATTCTTCCATACTTTTAGTTAAGTTGAGGTATCCTTAGCTTGAATAGTTGATAATTCTTTATCCATCAAGTAATTTTGCCAGTAAATCTTGTGATTGTGGCTTGGTTTACCACGTACTTCTATAACTAGTTTATGGTTTATTTATTGCTTATTTTTATCTACATTAATTATATATATTTATGACATTGACCCATCTATCCAAGTGGATTTACACAGCCTTTAACATTCATAGGTTTGCGAGAACTTGCAACAATAATTTGTATTTTTACTCTTGGGTCCACTTACTTGAATATTTTATTCGAAAATGTTATAGAATTTTAAAACTTTGTTCATAATAACTAAATTTTTTTGTAAAAAGAATATTTTTAAAGGTTTTTTGTTGCAATTTTGTTTGGTAGAGTCATAAATTTTTACATACTTAACAATTATAAAATTAATTTAAAATTATAATTTTAAATAAAATATGAAAAGGCATGAAATGTTCAAGCTTTAAATAATATTCTCTAAAATTATACGACATTACAAACTTGAATTAAATTAGCGATGTTTATTTAAATAGAAAGGATTAATTTTTTGATTATGTGATTTGTATAGTATGAAAAAGTTTATAAGAAATTATTGTATATAAATAATATTTCAAAAGTGAAATAAAAAAATTCAATTAAACATTATTAAACATATGTAATTAAATATTTATGAAAATGAGTGGGTATATTATACATCTTTTTTTGTGTAGTGTGTATCGTAAAGCTATGTATTGTTATTCAAATGATTTTCTAGTTTATCAGTGCTCAATTTTCAATCATAAATGATTAATTTTTTAATAATTTATTATAAAAATGTATCACTTCCTTTTTTACAATCATATTTTATTAGGTAACTAAAAAATGACAAAAAAAAATTTTACGCTAATATAAAATAATTTTGTAATTACTAATTTAATTTTATGAATAGATATATATTTTAAATTTAGTGTTTAAATACAGGCAATTTTCAAACATTAAAAATTAAGAATTGAATTTAAATTCAAAAAATTTAATGTTGGATCATAGTGAAAAAATTTTAAGGGTTAGATTTTTATATCCATGTGCTTCTTCACTGTGCGTACACCTTAGAAGAGAGAGTTTAGTATTAATTTGCCATATATTCCACTACTAGCAATAATTAATTAGTCAATCAATCATCTCTCTTGTTTTAGCATCCACAATAATAATTGACATTAACGACTTTTTAGTTATTTTTAATTTTGTACATGAAGAAAGGATAATACTAACCATTGTCATGGGAATGATGGTTAAGATGCTAAATCACATTTAATATTTTATTTCTATTAATATAGTTTATAAGAGACACTAATATTAGTAATTAATATTAGTAATATATTATTAAAATAGAAACAAGGTATTAAATATAATTTTAACATTAATTATATTATTTTTAATTATGATTAATAATTACACCTTAATCATTGCCCCCAATATCTTAGAAAAAATAAAGCAAAAATTGTTTTACTGTCTCACAAAGGAGTAAATATAATAATTAATTCTTCATTTATAAAAGTAGTAATTATTATATCTTTAAAATTTTATAACCATCACTATTAGTCTTTTATTTTACTTTTGTTATAATTATTTGTTCTTTTATTTACTTACAATGTTAAAATAAATGAATAATATCTTGAAAGTTAAAATACACTTGTAAAAGATAGGGTAAATTTTGAAGTATTGTAATTTGATAAAATTAATTTTTTTAACCTTGCAAAAAGTAAAATGCACAAATTACAAGGTATTTGTACCAATTAAACCACACACTTACCATGTAATGATTTATTTACTAGTTAAAATATGCATACTAATTGTTCTTATTTTGCCCATTTTGCATATGAGGATTGGTTGATCAAACCTTAAGTCACTTGCATAGGTAGCAAGCTTCAAATGCACATAACGAAGGAATGTTCGCTAAGTATACTCTGATACTTAAGTCAATATGTGTTTTACTAAAGTAAAAGTAGTGAAAATTGCTTGAAGAAAAGGGACTTATATCTTAGCTTTTCTAGGGTTTAAGCATAATATTTAATATGATTTAAGGGGCTAATGAGAGTGTATACATGATTTTGGTGGTTTGAGTGATCTCAGTACTGGACTTATTACTCAAAAGTGAGAATCTTCACCTTTTTAGTTTAACTTCAACGTTAGTAATGTATAGAAAGGATATCTGTTGTTGATTGGGCTTGTTTAGAGGTAGAGTTGACTTGCAATAGGCCATAAGTGGTTGTGATAATCTTGTATTAGTTCAGTTAAGATTGCTAGGCTAGGCCGTTTAATTATTTTTTGTTATATCACTCACTTTATTTTTCCCCATTTGTTTTAAAACTATGCTTTTGGTGTTTAGTTGGGTTTGTCTTTTTATCCCTTGATCTTTTCAGGTTTCACCATATCTTATGTGTAATTATGATTACATTATTTTCTAAGTGGCATGTTGCTTAGATCTTTATGGTTTTTGACATTCTATACCATTATACTGGTCTTAATCTCTATGCAACTTTGTTTGATGAATGACTAGGATCTTCATCATAGCTATTGATGGTATCTAACGTCATCCTTAGCTATACAAGCTCTATTTTTACTTAAAAACATTAGATACATGCATTTTGGATCATAACTATTGAACTGAATTGGATATAATCCATCTTTCCCTTTTCTTATTCAATTTGTTACCATTTTTTGTCACTTTCTCTAGAAATCCTCAATTGCTTGTTTCTTAAAGGTGATTTCCTTTTTAGTATATCTTTCTTTTTTAGGTAATTCCTATGCTTTTACCTTGTTATAACTCTTTAAAATTAATAATATTTTTTTAAAAATTATTTTTAAGTAAAAATAATAATTTTACCAAAAAAGATATAGAATAAAATTTCATGTAAATGATAATTAATGGTTTGAATAGATTTGGAATGAGGAATTGGTAGGATTCGATTAAGGAAAGATGGATAACATAAAATATTTAGAAGTTATAAGTGTTTAGAGATGTGTATATGAGTAGAGAAGAGATTTATGACACATTTCCAAAAATAACTTTGCCCCTATTTCTTTTTAAACTACAACTCTTTCTCTTTCACTTTCCATTTTCCCCAAATTCCTTAATCCCTTCCTTTTTTTTCTCTTTATCTCTTTTTTTTTCCTCTTTATCTTCCAGTACAACTAAGCAAAAAAGGAGTTAATCTTTAATAATTTCTTTACATAATTAAGGTAAGGATACCTAAACCTCTATCAATGTTGAGCTTTTCTTAAATTTCCCTTTGGATTCAATAAAATTCAAGTGTTGAGCTTAAAATGGAAATTTGAATGCTAACATTAAACTTATTAATTTTGGATGATTAAGAGCCACTAAATCTCACTTCAAGCTTTCAAATATCTCTCTTATATTAGATCAATGAGCATCCAATCTTAATTTTTAAATTTAATTGATATATTTTAGTTTAAGTAGAAGTTTCTAAGTTTTTTATAATTATCTATGAAATGTATTGATGTATGATGTTTATTTTGATTTTGATTTTGAAATTGTCATGAATGAAGTATTATAAATATATGTTAATGGTTTAGTGAGAATTAGTCATAAATGAGTTTGGATGGTATTTATGGTGTATGAATAATGAATTTTATGATAAATTTACAAAAATTCATTTTGTAGTTATCTATGGCTTGACACTTGCCCTCTAGAGGTCCATAGTTAATATTAGTGAAAATTTCAACCTGAGGAAGTTATAGTCGACTATAGTCAAAGAGTTTACTTTTTGAATGGTCATGGTTAAGCATTAATTAACTATCTTGTTACACCATCCTTAGTTATAAATAAATTAGAAATTATGATATGAGGGAGAATAGTTTAAGCAATCGGTAAATTAAGGTAAATTAAGAATATTATGTGTGAATTATGGAATAAAATAGAATTGATAAAAATAAGAGTATGAGAATGTGATTTGGGTGAAGTAATTGAGGAAAAGTTTATTAGAATTTTGAGGTGTAAAGTTATACACTAATATAAGTGAGTATATGAATATGGAAGAGGTTTAGAAGTATTTCTCCAAAAATGCCCCTGAGGTCTTATCTTCCCCTTTTTAACCCTAAAAACCCTCACCTCCTCATTTCTCTATTTCTTCCACTCTTTCTAAACAATCCTCTCACCACTTTATCAACTAAGTAAGGGAAACTTCAAATCTTCTTGATTTCTTTATTTAATTGAGGTAAGAATAATGTTTTCATCAAGAATCCCTCATATTTCTTCTTGATTGATAAAGGATTTGAAGTTTATTTGATTTTGTGAGCATTTTAAACCTTAACTCTAGAAACCATGAATTTTGATGTGGTTAGGGTTAAAAAACTTTCAAATTAGTCTTCTAGTATCCTTTTCCATACAAGGTAAGTAGATAATTTAGCTAAATCTATAAATTTTAAGGTTATATGAAGATATATGTGAAATATGAGTTAGTTTGTGACTCTACTTAATTTTAATTTATTTTGATGTTATGGAAGTAATAAATAATTAAAAAAGGTAATATGAGATGTTAGATAAGTATATTAATGATTATACTTGGGTTTAATGTGCAATATATATGTTTATGAGGTATTTTGGATTAGTTGTACAATAAAAATTTCGTAGAAAATTAAGTTTTTCATGTGTGAATCGATTTATAAATTGATTTTAGGGGTCTAGAGGCAAAACTAGGCTTCAAAATTAAGTAACCAAGTGATTCAGGACTTCTAGGGGTTGATGAATCGATTCATCAATTGATTCCAGGGGTCTAAAGGCAAAAACTGGGTTGATGAATCGATTCACCAATCAATTCATTGACTACAGAATTTTATGTCAACTTTGAAAGGGCATAACTCTTTTATCTTATGTTCATTTTAAACAAACCACCTATTGTTTAAAAACTAATTGAGTCTACTTTCAAATGAAATTAGTTACAAATCAAAATCATGTATATATTTTGAGATATCATCAAAATAGTAATCAAAGGTTAGGAACTCAAAATTTCAAAAAAGAGCACTTTTATGTCTAACTTCAAGAAGACGTAACTCTTTCAAAACTTAGTTGATTTGACCAAATAAGTAGTCTATGGAAAGGTGATTTTTCATATAAAAAGAGTTTTATACATAATACATCTATAGTTTATGAGTTATCCCTAAGATATCACTTATAGGTCAGAACTATGATTATCATATAACTCATATTCAATCTATTTTATGTTTTCATACCTTATAATGGCCTAATATGGATATTTAACCTCTAAGCAGTAAAGGTATAGTGGTTTATGATAAAATATAGCATGAAAACTATAATATGTGTAAATGCTTGTAGCCATATAAGAAGGTATGATAATGTTGAATATTATGATGTACATGGAATTGAACTGTGATTGTATTGGATGGAGCTTGAGCTTTAATGTCTACAATTGCACTATGAAACATGCCATGAATGGTAGTAAATGGGAGTAATGTGATAGGGGTGATATTATGAATACTGGATGGAAAGTTTCCGGTGACATACTTGTTGAGGGTATAAGGCAGACCTTGGAGGGACAAAGATGGAAATGCTTGTGGAGGGTATAAGATTAACTTGATAGACAAAAAGAGGAATATATTTCATTTATTTCTTACCCATTCAATAAAACATGATGTTAAGTGCATTAGTCATGAGTATTGTTATATGATACATAGAAAATGAAGTGAGCATGTGTTAATCTCAGCATTGATGGTTCTTACTTATTAATATATTTGAACATGATATGTTTGGTTAAGGGAGGATAGTCTGATGGGTAAGTTATTATAAAGTTATTATTATTTTTATAGATTATCTACTCACTAAGCCTCAGACTCACTCCTTCATATTTTATTTCACAGATTCATAGGTTGAGCCTCTACCTCTACCTCCACCTTCACCTCTACCTCCTCAGAGCTTGAGTTTAGGGAAAACTTGTTGATGGCATTTTGGTAGAACAAACTTATGTAAATAAAAGTACATTTTGGGCCTCTTGTTTGTCATAAAGCTAGATTGATAAAATGTTAAGCTAACTCTTTAAGAGTTAATTAAGCTTACTTAACCTCATGTTAGGAGGATTATAAGCATTTCTAACTTTCATATCTTTTATAGAAATTTTGATGAATGCTATCTTTGAAATACTATTCTCTTCTATGAATGTCTCACTTTTGATAGGTTAGTATTAAGTTAAGTACACACACATAGGCTGATGGAAACCGGTAAAGGGGTTCCATGTTGATTATGATCAGGTTAGGGTTGTGACATACCCCATCTAGACCTCACCTTTAAAGGTTCATAGTCAACTGAGACTTACTTCTTGTAGGCCCTATAGTCAATTGTGATTAGTTCTTAGATAGCTTGGAATTTTGTACATCATTGATTATACTTTGAGAAAATATTTTTAGATAGCCTATAGTTAAGTATATAGTTTACTATAGCCCTTATATCCTTAAAAATGGGTTTCTTTATGATTCTTATGATATAAGACAATTACTTAGAGGTTAAGTTATACTTGTTAAAGCATTTAAATAACAATGGTTAAGTAATATGGCCATGTAATGAGGCATGGCAAGACTGGCAGACATGATATGATATGAATTGAATAATATCATAATGATTGAACCTAAAATGTATTAATGGTTAAGAAATTAAGATGGAGGTGAATGATAATACTTGTGACTTGAACATTGGATCCAGTAAACATTAATGAAGAGATAAGGATTATTGGAAGTTACAAAAGAGTTTGCTTATTTTTATGCATTAAGTATTTACAAATATTATTGAAATATTTGTCTACTCTTAGAAATGTTATGGATCAACAATGTTTAAGTTATGTGAGCTAGAATTGAATGGGCTTATAAGCCTTATTTTTATTCATATTAATTATTGTTAACTAATGGATAAGCTTGGTATTGTTTAAGTCAAATATTATGGATAAAGGAGAATAAATTTTATCAATAAAAGATTATAAATTTTTTAATTTTTTAAGATTATTTATATTAGGATATTCACTCACTAAGTTTTAAACTTACCTTTTTGTATTTTATTTTACAAACTCATTAGTTAAGCCTCCACTACCACTACCACTATTACCTTAAAGCTAATCTTTTAGAAAGCTTTCTGATATGGTTAGGGGTAGTATTGGATACTTTAATGTAATTAAAATTTTTATTTTGTCCTTGTTATGTATAGGTTAAGGGTAGAGGGACTACAAACTTAACTCTTTAAAGCTAGTTAGGGTAATCTATCCTTAAATTAGATGGATTATAAACAGGCTTAATTTCTCTCATCTGTTTAATTATTTTGTTAAATAAAATTTCATCCCTTCCTTTTTATGGCATGATTATATTCTTTTATATTCCTATATATATACACTTAGGAATATTGATAGGAAAAATAGGTTAAGTTAGTGGAAATTGGGAAGTGGGTTCCATGCCAACCATAATTGGGGGGGTTGTAACATTGCTGCTTTTACTTTTTTGTGTTGTTGTTATATTTCTTGCTTAGTGATTTCTATAAGTGTTTTTGTTTCTATATCATAATTATTCATTAAACACGATGCAATTGTTCATGGTTTTCTTCATTTTTAGTTTTTTTTATGAATAAGTTATAAAGGATTATAAGATTTTGTAGTAATAGATTTGTTTTTGCTTATTTATTCTAAGTTTTGTGTGTTTTGGAGTCATGACCTATTTCTTTAGTTTTCCTTTTTTTGTCCATTTAGGCTTGTGGTTTTGTTTTTGTCATTTGGACATCTTATTATTTTATTTCATCTTGTATTGCTATTTTCCTCATTTTTTAAAGGTGCTATGTCTTAATGAACTTTCATTCATCCTGAGTCTTTGTATTTCCTTCAGATTCCAATTGGACTATGATAATTAAATAATGGTAAATAACTAGATAAACATACCAATTTTGCCATATCTTGTCATAAGATCATTTAAATAAGTAGCATGGATTATCTTAACTATGAAGTGGGTGTCTTTTCATAAACCTTCTTGAGTTAGAAAAACTCAAAAAATAAGGCCATTTAAGATGTAGAATAGTTAAGATAAAAAAAACACCAACTTTGGTGAGAAGTTAAATTTCATTAGTGCAAATGCTAGCAAAGAAAAACTTTAATTGGTAGTTGAACCTATGCTTTTTTTGTTTTATCTTTTAATTTATCACAAAATGTCTATATGGGCTTGAAGGATAATGTACTATGAATAGATAGCTATAAGGCTTAATTATTTTTTTTATCTTCTTAATCTATTAATTACACATATTTAGTCTCCTTTAAAGAAGAAGAATAAGAAGAAAAATCACATAAAATATTTAAAATCATTTAAACAATATAATAAGATGCAAATATTAGTTTTTTCCCACATACCAAAAAGGCATTTCTCATTCTCCCTTGCACACATGACATGCTTATAAGGTATAAATTTAAATCCATAGAAAGGAATGTTGGTATTATCATATTTATTAAATAAAGTATTTTGTTTGAAATTTAAATTTAAATCCATAGAAAGGAATGTTGGTATCATCATATTTATTAAATAGAGTATTTTGTTTAAAATTTAAAAGACATTAATGTTGACTTTACTTTTAAAGTTTAGTATCATATATACACTTTTTTCAACTTATTTATCTTTAAACATTCAAATTAAATTTTTTAGCATAGCTTGAATGGTAAAAGTCTATATAAAAAACATACATAACAAAATTAAATTTCAAGAATAATTCATAAAAAATTATAACATAAAAAAAAGTGAAGCATATAGTTTCTAAATTGATTAAAAAGAATGACCAATAATAATAAATCATTTGCCAAGGGCTATAAGTTAAGTGGAAGCAAGCTCATTCAACTTGTAATACATTCAAACATATCAGTATCAAATGATGTAAACCTTGATTGTTATCAAAGTGTTGTTATATGTTATATTTTCTAACATCGTGATTATTTCATGCGAGGCCATAGTCACAATTCTTTTTGCAAATGAATAATACTAAATAGGAGATTATTAATCATAATATGTTTGATTATCTTATCAATTATTTATTTTCTCATAATGAAAAAATATTTTAAAAGAATTAGAAATAATGACCTGATTATAATAGTTAATTATCCAAGTAAAGATATTTGATTATTATAATTGATCGTGAAAATTGATTGAATATTTAAATGAGTATGAATAATAGCTACATATTTAATAATTATTAATCTCTAAAAAGAAATAGTTTACGAACCAATATAGTGAGAAGTGCTAAGGGATTAGGTTTATTAACTTGTGATTTAGGTAATGTTGTATCTAAGACCATCTTACATATTCTTAGGGACAATAATGTGGTCAAAAGTATTTGGTTTAGCCTTTTTGACATTAAATATAGAGCTTTATTTTTTAAAGTGGATGGGGAGGAATGGTTCAAGGTTAATTTAAAGATGTATTAGGAAATTTTGATAATCTACATTAGTTTATGATTAAGGGGTCACAATTTGGTGGATTTAGAAATGATGGAATGGTCAAAATTTTCAATAAGATTTTCATAAGCCAAATAATCCTTGTGCTTTCATTGTGAAATATATCAATTATATTCATAAAGTTTTAATTATTCAAAATGCTGATTAGCATTTTCTAGGATGTACTATCTAAGATGAAATAAACATGGATTTCTAAATTCTCATGGTGAAATATGTCCTTTGGAGGATTGGATTAAAGTAAATATTAATGGTGCTTCAAAATAAAATTATGGTCTTACAAGTTATGGAGGTTTAGTAAGGAATTTGATTGGAACATGGATTTCTAGATTTTCATGGAATTTAGGCATCTATTTATCCTTTGTAGCTAAATTATGAGGTGTTTTTCATTATTTATCTTTGATTTGACAATTACGCTATAAAAATTTTATTTTGAATTCAAATTCTAAACTTGCAAAGGTGATAGGCCTTCATCCTTGAAACATAGAAACATGATTGAAAGCTATATTCCTATTATACATTAGGATTAGAAGGTCAAGATTACTCATGCATAATACTAACAAAAAGAGAATAAATATACTAACATATTAGCATCTTATAACCTAGATTTGTTATTGGGATTTTATGTGTTAGATAGACTACTTAGAAATTTAAGTAGTTTATCGTTAGGTAATGTTTTTGGGCTTATACCCCTCGAATAGTTAATTTATAATTTTCTTATATTTTTTAGGCTTTGCCCTTTGTTGTTTCAAAATAATTATATTGATCAAAAGGTCATAAATAACCAAATTAATATAATTTTATATAAAAGATAAAATGGAAAATCTTAATCATTTGTTAATCATGATAAGATTGAATTTTAATTAATAATAAAAATCAATTCAATAAAGATATTAAATTAGGAACATAGTATATATTTTCAAATGATCTTATTTATAATTACTTACCATAATTAATATAATGTTAATTTATTTTTAAAAAAAGATAATAATAAACTTTAAAATGAATTAATATATTGCTTATTATTTTTAAAAAGCTAATTAAATATTTTAATTTTATTTGTAATTTTTGTTATTTTCATTTTAAATTTCAATTTAATATTAAATTTAATTGTATTAAATATTATAATAAATTATAAAATAAATATAGTTATTAAAAAATTATAAATCAAATGAAAAATATTAATATATGTGAATGATGATTTTAAATATGTGAGTCTTCCAATATTAAATATTTAGTTAATAAAAAATTAATTTACTAATCAAAATATGAAATTTAAAATTTTATAAAATTGTATGTCTTTAATAGTAATTAATATTTATTTTAGAAAAAAAATAATTGAATTTAGAGAGGATTAGTATATCATTTCATTATTTTAATAACTAAAATTTTCAATTAACTTTAGTTCATATTTTATATAATTTTAATTGAGGTTTTGTTTAGATTTTAAATTGGTAGAGATTTTCCCATTCATTGAAATGGTCATAATATTTAATTGTATTAATTGTCATGTGGCATTTTCTCAAACTTCTTTTATTAATATTTTGACATGTATCAATTATAAATGCTACTATTATATATACTAGAATTCATATTTGATTTCAAAATTTTCATCAAACTTCTAGGTATGCTTAATAAGCTTTTAGCCCATAAGATTAATAGACCAATCCACGAGCCTTTTGTGGACCAAGTTTGCTAAAAATAGGCTCATAAAAATACGAGTTTAAACGGGTTGACTCGTTTAAATCGGATCCATATGGGTTGTGAGCCAAGCCTTCTTATAAGGTAAATTTCATGGATTTGATGAGCTTTTATGTGGACTAAATCTGTTAAAATAAGCCCGTATAAAATGCAAGTCTTAATGGATTAAGCCTAAACGGGCTTGGCTCGCATGGGCTAACCTACGAATGGCCTTGTTAAGCATCCCTATAAACTTGAATATTTGAAGATGAGTTCTCGAGCTTATAATAAATATATTTCTAGACAGGTTTATACAATTTTGTATGAATACATTCTTATTTAATCAAATTTGAACATAAAAAATTTATCTTTCATATAATCATAAACAACCCAAGTATCAAATTTATTGTCATGTTGTTTATCAATATAAATTTTTTTACAAACCATCACATTAAAAAAATTATACAACCATCATATAATATCAATATTAATTATATACAGGGGCCATTTGGATCAATCTATGGATAGGAAAGGTGTTCAATAAAGAGAAATATAGGGAAAGGAAAGCAATAACTCATGATTACACATTTTATTTAGTTTAAATGCGAAATGGAATTAAGCTCCCTCTCATTTACTAAGTTAACATTTAATACATTAAGGGGGATTAACTTAGTTTTTATGATTAAAATAATTATTATTTTGCTAAAAGCATATGACTCAAATGGCATCCAATATTTCTTAAAGGTTTTGTGCCTTTCGTTGCATTCAGGGTTCGATCCCTGCTCTTTGCGTATGTTCGTCTAATGGTTTAACCACTTTTACTATCACTAAAAAAATTATTATTATTTTATCATCATCATTATCAATAATAATGATAAGCTTAAAACTCAAAATGAAGGGATTGAATTCTAGGAAAGATTAGGAAAAATCAATGTTATTTAATTTAGGATAATCATTTTGAGGGAAAGTAGTGATTTTTTTCCTTTAACTTTAATTCAACTAGAAATAACCTAACCTTAATTAATATGTAAGTTGAGCTTGAATTCTATATTATTTATCTTGAATGATTTATGAGGCTAACTGAACCAAATAATTAAAAATATATTTTATTCCATATATAAATAATAGAATATTTACAAATTCAATTATATTAACAATTGTGGTTGCATGAGAAAGCATGATATTTTGGTTAAAATAGTTAGTTTTTTACTTTCCATTAAATGTAAGTGTTATTATGATATGATGGTTGTATAAATATTGTATAATAGATTTGATGTTTGTATAAAAACTTATATTGATATACAATATACATTGAAAAATATAATGCTTCATTTATTTGTTAAAGATATGTATATATATGTACTATTATAGAATTACAAATAAACATTGTTTAAAGGTGACATTGACATCAATTTTATAAAGACTTAAGGTGATAGATTATAAATATAATTAATGTTTATTTAAACGTGGTGATATTTTTAAAATTTTTAAAAAATTTAACATTTTGATTTTATATATAACTTACATATGATGTCTAAAGATAGTCTAGTAAAAAAAATATCAATCTTAAACATATCAAATTTTGACTTAGTTGATGTCTAAATCTCTAGCATTTATGAGGTTACAAAAAAAATGAAAGTTTAAAATGTTTGTTTTGCATAAAACTATTGTGTAAAGGTATTTCAAGCCTTTCATTAAAAAATGTAAAAAGTTTACAAGTTGATTTTGGACTTAATTGACATTTAATAATATGGCCAACCACTAGCTTAATTGGAAAAAAGTGATACAGTAGACGTTAATATTTTTTTTGCTAATAACCAATGTTTATTATTTTTCATTCTACCTATAAATTTTGCCTTTATTTTTTATATGATGCATTTCTAAGATATGTTTATAGTAAATTTTGTTAAAGTAACTTGTCCATTCTTTGATATCATTTTTAAGGAATGAATGTAATGCTTCAAAAAATTTCATAGCACATTTATAAATTTCCACCTAAATCCTAAGTGTATTGTTGAAACTTAAGTATTTGCAAAATTATTATAAATTCTCCTTTTACTCTTTAATATTTTGGCTATAAATTTAAAAGCATTGCGAATCTTGAGGAGCACTTCCACTCACTATCCATAATATCAAAGAATAAAACTACCATTATATGATTTGTGGTATTTTTAGATATAGCTTTTTTCAACAAGGATTTAATTTTAAACTCTCTAATAATTCCCCACTTTCATCACTAGAGTCTATGTGGAAGAATTTTATTACTTTCAAATTTTTTATTTATACTCTTGTGATTAAAATGGAGAAATTTAAGTAACAAATAGGAATTTGCAATGAGGATTATGTTTTGAATACAATTTTGGTGTAAATTTAGATACATAACGATTATGCTATAAATGTGCATTAATGACTTAGTATAATTTTTTTTCATAAAATACATATATCTAATGATTTGGAAAAAAATTCTTAAAATAAATTTACAAAATTATTTATTTCTTATCTCATATTCTATTTGTACTTTCATAATAAATTGGTTAATGACAATTAAATTCACATTAAATTTTTATATTTTTCATTTGGATTATAAAGTATGCCAAATAGAAAATATTCAATTCTAAATAGTTTTCTTATTTAAAATAGTTAAAAACTAGTGTTCTCTTTATATTTGCAAATTAATTGCAAATAGAGTAATTCATGTAAAAAAACTTCTAAATGATAAGATGTTGATTTTATACAAATAACTAACATTTAAATAATTTATATATTGGTTGTTTATACAATCAACATCTAAAGATATTTCAAAAGTTTATAATGAGAAAATGTCAACCTTTAGCATATTAGTTTTGGAGTTAATTGATGTTTAACATTATAATATTTATGAGGTTATAAAGAAATCATAAAGACTTAATATGTTAATTTTATACATAATCATTGTCTAAAGATATTTTACTAAGATTAGTTAGGAAATGTAAATAGTTTAAACATTGGTTTGAGACTTAACCGATATCTAAATGTATGACAATTGCTAACTGCCAATTTCTTAGGAAATAAATCAAATATAAAACATTAGTTTTTTTGCTAATAACCACCATTTAAGGTTTTGCATAATATTTATAAATTTCATTCTTACTGCTTATTTAAAACATTACTCCTTTTTTATTTTATTTTGCACCTTAGACTTGATAAGGAATCTTATTAAAAGATTTGCCTACTTTGATATGTTCTACTTTTACATATTGGCAAGTATTTTGACAATAATTTTTCTAAATGTGAGACTTACTAATATGTGAAAGCAAAAATATTAAAGAAGGCAAATCTTTCTACAAGATACTTTATTATTTCTAAATGTGCTGGATGAAATGTAGGAAAGGTTGTCTTAATACTCTATTTAAACTCTAGTATTAATAACAGAGGCAAATGTATTGGTAGACTTACCAAGATGTGAGAAGACTTTTTTTTTAATATAATAATATTCAACATAAGAGAATTGGTAGTGAGGATAGGCTAAATTTCCATGGATTAATATGAGTGAATTGACATTTTTCATATTATAATCTTAATGTATAGGTTATTTATTGTAAATGACAAGTTAGTTATTTATTGAAAAATTATAGAGTTTCCATTGTATATGTTAATGTAATGATATTAAAATATGTAAAATTGCATAATATATTTTTGTAACAGATTTTCTCTTTTCTCATATGTTTTTAAATTTATGTTTAATTTGTTACCGTTTATATAAGAAAAATATTTTCAAAGAAATGATATTGGGATTGTCACAAATAATCAACATCATAATGCATAAAATAATCATAATACTTTGGATTTCACATAGATTAACTTAAATTAAAAAACATTGTAGCTTCTAAAGGAATTAAAAAATTGTAAAATTATTACTTTCTTAAAACAAAAGACATCAGTTTAGTATAAATAACTAACATTAAAGTATTATAATGTTAATTATTATTAAATAATCAACATGAAGCATTATTTAGTAGTATGATATCATCTTATTATATATGATGGTTTTTTATGATAAAGTTGATGTCTAGTAGTTGATATAATTTACTTAATCTTACTTTACACATATTAGTGATTTTTAATATTCGATATAGAAATAATACAATGTCACTCTATATTATTGTTCATACTAACAAAAAATACAAATAGATTAGTGAGAGAATGGAAATAGAAGAATAAAAAGTAATGATGCCATTTAAAAAATCAAGATTCCTTTAACATGAAGTTCTTTGAAGCCTAAAAGAACTTTAAGAGAATTGTGAAACATAAAATTTTCTTTTGTGCAAACGAAGTATATTCATTAGAACCTTTAATATTTTCATTCTATGTGTCTTCATATTTTTATTTTAGTTATATGGTGTTGTTTATTTAGGCTTTATGTATGTGCAAGCACTAATCTTTAGCTTAGGCTAACTATAGTTAGGGTTAAGATTAGGATGTCTCACTAAAATATTTTTAAGACTTTTTTAGCTCATGAGTATGCACCAAAACTTAGGTATAAAATAAATTACATGCAAAAACTTGCTTATAAATGTATAAATTTATCTTGGTTTTAGGTATCTGCTTAGAAAATGTTTAATTCTACATGATTAGGGTCACTATTTTAATATATATAAATATATGAATGTGTTTAGGTTTTAGGTACAAATCTAAGAATATGTACAATTTGTAATGATACAGGGTTTACTTTAAGTTTTTATATATATAGCTTTTACTAGACTGGTGTTACACCTCGTAATATTAAGAGTTAGTAAATTATCAACTAAGTCTTAAATTAAAAAACTTGTATGTGAAAATGATTAAAGAGATATGTTATGATTGCATAAAGGAAATTTGATTAGAATAATTTATTAGATTTGTGTTATAACTTATAACTAATATCTCAATCTTTATTTCCTCCTTTCCCACCAATTTTTTCTCATTTACTTCTTGTAAATCCTCATTTTTTCTAACAATTAACAATCCTAAATAATTTTCATCTTCATGAATTCTATGATTTAGTTTTCTTTAACTTCATATATTAAGTGTTGATGATTTGGTTAAGTTAAAATGGGGATGAATGCTAAGAGGAAATTTTATCTTAACTTGAAGAAATCCTTTCTTTGATGTGCAACAACTCAATCTTACACCAAACTAGCTTTACCTAATCCCTAAAATAAGTAGCATTTTACTTGATTAATTATTTATTTTTATGAAATCCCTTTCATATAAGCTATTATAAAGCTTTTAGTTAAGATTAGTTTGATTTGTTATTTGTAACTTAAAAACAGCGAATATTGGGATGGATTTGACTTGTTTTATATGATTTCTATGAATTTTGATGGCTTGGTTAAGTAATTTGATAATATGGATGAGATTTGAGGTTGAATAGTGTGAGTGAATAGTTATTTTTATGAAAATCGATAAAAACTCATAGGCAAATTAATGCACCGATCAATTCATTAATGCCTAAGAATTATTTTTGAAAGACTTAATCAATTTTGTAATTGATTTGCCTAGAACTCATAAGAGGAGTCAATTTTAGTAAGCTTGAGGAGTCTTTTGGATGACAAGAATTAACTTTCAAATCAATTCACCTTTTATAAAAAGTTTTTGTAAGGTTTGAATTGATTAAACCTTGATAAAAACTTCCCTTAAGCATTAATTGATTCTCTAATTGATTCACTCTACATATTTTTAAAATTTTATATGTTTTAAGAATTTTAATAACATTATACCTCATATAATAAATGACATTATCATGAATTAAATGGTGATGAATGATATTGATAGCTCATTTATGATGAAAAATTCTTATGCTTTGCTTATATGTATGTTATAATTGAGGAATGGTGATAAAGGGGAAAAATATTGAAAATAATATGATTCATGCACTGGATCTAGGTGTTCATTTATAAAAGGATAAAGCAAACTTTAAAAGAACAAAGCTAAGTTTATGAAAGGATAAGGTTGACTGGGAGTCATAAGATGGTTATTTGTTTAAATAACTTTATCAATACTATCTTTGGTATATGCTGTATGAACTTTTCATGGCATGTTGACTTAGGTTTAATATGCGGCCCATACATTATTGGGTTACAATGCATATAATTCATTTATTCATATCCTAATAAGTTTACAAGGGAGATTCCACATTCCAATATGAAATATGTGTTATTGTCTAATCATTGATTTATGAATTTAGTTGTTTAAGTTAAATGTTGTCTCACTTAACTCTTAAATTTACTATTCTATAACTTATTTTTTAAATACTTAAGTTGATGCACTACTCCCATCTTTGCCATAATAGAAAAGATTAGCTCTTAGGGATTTCCCAGCTTCTATGAACTAGGTGGCTTTTAGATTATAAATCATTTTGTAAATATTCAAAAAAATTGTAGATTTACTAATTAAGGCCATGAATATGGTTGATAGAGCTTATTAGAATAATTTTTTAAGGCTTAGTTAGACTAACTTATTTCTTATGTTATGAGTATACATAAGTTAGTCTAACATCTTTTTTAAAGTAGCCCTACTCCATGTTAAAGTACTTCAAAATTAAATGGAAGTTATTATTTTCTAGTATATCATTACTTTCATTAATATTAATTCTTAATTTATATTAGTAGAGTTATACTTAGTAGTTTTGTATCAGTCACAATCATAAATAGATCATTACAACTAGCTAGTGATGAATCAAAGATAAATGTGTGTTGATTAACATTATGCTAAATATGAACATGGGGTGGATAAATTTTTTAAATTTGCAATTAATAAAGGTAGGGAATTTAGTGATGACATCATGAGGGATCCTTATATTAAATGTTGTTATGTTAAAAAGGCGACACTTAAGTAATTACAAGATCATCTCTTTAACATTAACATCGAGTATATACGATGGATATGACACAGTAAAAATGAATTATATAGCACATCTATTAATCATGAAGACAAGGATTTCAAGGCTTACTTAAAGGTTATGGTGCATAATATTGTAGATAATTTATTAAATGTTTACATGTCCTAGATAGCATATGAGTGATTCAAGAAAGTCACTATATCTTGATTGCACTAAATTCACATGTTTATCCATTATGTTAAGATTGTTCAACTTAAAAATGGAAAATAGGTAGAGTGATAAAAACTTTAATACATTACTGTAATTATTAAAAGACATAGCTTTCGAAGGTAATATATTATCAACTTATGCTTATAACAAGAAGAAAATTATGTGTTCGATAGTTATAAAGTATAGAAAGATTCATACTTATCTTAATAATTGTATATTGTGTCAATAAGACTATAAAACATTGTATAAGTGTTTAAAATATAAGGTATTATATTATAAATTAAAGAAGCATGATGACAACATCTAAAAAGAGGCTCTGACTAAGGTGTTATGGTATTTTCTCATAATGTTACACTTTAAATGTATGTTTACTAATGTAAAAGATGCCTAGAACTTGATATGGCATGCAAAGTAGATGATTTCTAATGACAAGCTTCATTACCTAGTGGATTCTTCTCAATAGAGAAAGATTGACTTTTTATCCCCTAAATTCAATAGTAAAGTAAGAAATCTCATACTTGCATTATGTATTAGTGGAATAAATCTTTATTGTAATATGAATAACAAACATAACATATAGCTATAATGTTAGTGATTTATAATCTCCTTTTCCTTGTTATGTATGAAATATAAGTACATAATGTTGACATTATTAATTTTAGGGCTCAAGCAATCAAGAAATGACAAGTGTTTTCATAGCACTGCTTATTGATGACTTGAGACTTATATGGGATAAAGGTGTGTTAATGTTCAACATATATTGTTGAAAGTCCTTCATGTTACATGCCATACTCTTTTCATAATCATTGACTTTCTAGCTTATGAAAAATTATCGAGATACAACGTTAAAGGACATTAAACATTCCTTATTTGTGAAAATAGTATGTGCTTTCATTAACTTAAACATGGGAAGAAAATGTTAGATCTTAGTCATAGAAGATTTTTACTGCATTCCCACAACTATCACAAATTAAGAAAAACTTTTAATGATTCACTAAAGGAAACACTAACTTTAAATTCCCTTAATTAAGGAAGAGGTTTATAAAAAGGTAAAAAATATTAACATTATTTTTGACAAACCCAATGCACTTTCAAGTGGTAACACTATGGAAAAAAGGGATCATATTCTTCAATCTTCTATACTTGAAGGACTTATCTATCAGACATAACATTGATTTCATGCATGTGGAGAAAAATATATGTGATAGTCTAATTAAAACATTGTTTAATATATTAGGTAAAACAAAGGATGAAGTCAATGCTAGACTAAACTTTCTTGATATGACCATATAAGAGGAATAATAGCTAGAGAAAAGGGATTAACGTATATATTAGCCTCTAACTTGTCATACCTTATCTAGGAAAGAAAAAATAAATTTCTCTGAGTTTTTGTGTGGTGTTAAAATACCCCTAAGACTATTTTTCCAATATTAAAAGCTTTTTTTATATGAAAGATTTGAAATTTATTGATTTGAAGTTTTACAATTATCATACTTTAATATAGTAACTCCTATCAATGGCTATTCGAGGAATATAGCTTAAACATATGAGAAAAAATATCATAAAACTTTGTTTCTTCTTTAATGCAATATGTGCCAAGGTTGTTAACTTAGAGGATTTTAATGAGTTGTAAAAGGTTGTTGTTATCACATTATGTTAACTTGAAATATATTTCGAACTTCCATGCTTTGACATTACAATGCATTTGATAGGGAAGATAAAAATCTATACACTAGTTTACTTAAGGTGAATATACCTATTTGAGTGGTATATAAAGATTCTAAAATGATATCTACATAACTAAAATAAGCCCAAAGGATATATTGTTAAGGGTTACATTGTAGAGGAAGTTTTAAAGTTTTACATTCAAATGCAAATACTATCAGGCTTCCTATGCCTTACCATGAGGGAAGAATTTTAAGAAGGGCACATTAAGCGCCCAAGTGGAAAGCATAAATCATGAAATGTCAGTACATGCACACCTTTATATCCTGTAAATTAGTGAAAAAGTGAAGCCTTACATAAACAAGCATATTACTTTTATAAAAGAGCTTAATTATAAAAAGCATGAATAATGAATATAAGTTAAACATAATCGCTTAGTCATCATATGGTTTGCAACTAGGTGGGGAGCATAATGACATAAACACTAGATACTCTTTTTTAGACTATAAGATGATTATTTAATGGTCCTCCCATAAAGATTATATCTTATTATGGATATGATAGTGACGGGTATTCTTTCTATACTAAAGGACAACATAAGAGGAGCATTATGTAAAATAATATGTTCACTTTGATAACTCAAGCAATACATGTCTCTAGTGCCAAAAACAAAAATCATATCTATGCAATCATGTCATATTTTGAGATCATTAAAGAAATATAGGAGCTTAATTTAGAGAGTTTATATTTCGATATAAGTGAGTAGAGGATAACAATGGCATTCAAGTGGATGATTTAGGATTCATGTTGGAGGATCTTGGTAAGAAACGTTATAAGGAGGAGCTATTCATAATGATATCTCAAACAAAGTAGGTTTTTTATGTGACAGACTCAGTTAATAAAAAGTGATTTATAATTTTTTAAGGGAAGATATAGATTGTTAGTAGTGGGAATAAAGAATACATAACCACTAATATTGAAGATTGCACCTCCTTTTCATCAAGATTACCCCTAGTTAATCATGAAGGTAGGTTAGAGGAATTTTATATGTAAAAATATCATTGTAAGGGCATAGAAGGTTGACATCCTTCTAAATAAATTTCCTAACATAATTTCAAAATACTAATATTCTCATTTTTAAAATTATGCTTACATATGTAATTGCTTACTTGTTAGTTTATATTTTTTTAATTGTTTCTATTTCAACAATACATGCTTTAAGTGAGAGATAATCATGATGAAAGAATAAGGACTTGAATATCTTTAGACATAAAAATATCTAGGACAAATAGAAGATAATTTTACTTTCACCAATAAGTCTTTTCTTTATAATTGATGCAACCACCAAATTTTCATGTATTTATTTTTTCTCTGGAGTTTGAAATATGGTCTAGCTATATGCCCACATTTAGTAGTATAATCTTCTTCTTGTGAGATATTATCTAATCCAATATCCTAATTGTATAGAATTAATATAACAAAAAATGTGACTTCTGCTTTAGTTAAGCTATTGTATATTGGATTGAAGAATATGGGATTTGTAGTCTAGTTGATTTTCATTTCATTTTGGATGTTCTATATGTATTTTGAAATTATGGTATTGGAGAATTAGTTTTTGTTTGATTTAGGGTATTTAAAATTAGGACTCATATAGTAAGAAGTATTTTGGAAAGTTATATGGAATGGAAGGGATGTACAAAGGGAAAGGTGGTTCTTTTTTTTTTTTTTGGTGGGGTGAGGATATACTATGTCAATTATTTAATGAATCCAACATGGTAATTAAGACATTCCATGTTGAATTTTTTAAAACCACCGACATTTGATTTCCAATGACAATTCAATGGTAGAAATTGATATCTTGTCTCACCTAGTTGTATTTCTCATGAAAAAACAATGACAATTTCTTCAATAAAATAATTGATGTATTTTTAATTCTTTCATGTTTCAAAAATTGATGTGTAATCTATTAAATAACCGATTTTTATTTACAATTTTGTAATAGCAATGCTCAATTGTGAGTGAAATTACTATTTGTGTAAGCATGTGTAAATTCGTTGAAGTTCATATTCATTGTAAGATTGAAAAGCAATACTGAAATTTCTCTGATACTTCTCCCTAAAACATTTTGTTGTAATTATTGCAACGAGAGAAATGATTAAAAATAAAAGGTAGCAAGGAAGGAGATTTTATAGATATTAAAAAGTCTGTGACTTTCCAACGCGTTTATAGCGTTTGAGAATCATTCACAACTTCAAATTTTGAAAAGGTGCAATTTTTCATTTCAGAAGATGTAACTTTAATTTTCAAAGGACACATCAATAGCAGGGTAATTTAAAATGGAAACAATTAAGGTTTAACTACCATTAAAAACATAATAATTTATAAACTCATGCAACTAAAGTCACCCATTTCCAGAAGCTTCGGAGCTTGTTGATATGTTGGAAAGTTGACTGTTGAAGCACAAGGAGCTGAGTCTTTCCTTACATTGTCCTTGGCCGGCCAATTCCATATCACATCGTTGTCTGGTAAAATAATTGAGAAGAAAGCTTGGAACGTGAAGCTAAAAAATTAAAGAAACACACACAATAATAAATATTGATTTCATGTGTATCATTATATTAATTTTAAAAATACTTTTTGTATCTCTTTTTCTAAATCCACGTGAGAATTTCTCCTGAATTTGATTTAAAAAACTAATTATACAATCAGATCAGATTAAAAATTAACCGACATATAACCATAGATCCACATGACTCAATCTCTTTAATGTAAATTAGTTTGATATTTTTTTAATTAAAAATGACAGGAAGGAGAAGTCCTCCCAATCCTACCAAGTTACCCTTTAAATAAAATGATTAGCATTGAGAGAAATTCAAATTTATGATAAAAAATGGTTGTAAGAATCTTATCCTAATTCTTACAATTAATTGAATCAATCTGCATTAACAATTTGATATTTAAATATAATAGTAATTATACCAGTCTAAAGCGTCAAGAAATTTGAGCATTTTGTGCTCACAGATGATATCGTTAGAGTAAACATTGTCACTAACATAGGTGAATTGAAGGAGACACTCCTCCATTAGATTGATAGAACCAGCCATGACCTGCCTAGTAGTACGTTTCGAATTGATTAGTTCCAAGCTAATCACAACAGTAATTTTTTTGTAATTGTATACTATAATAATTATATTTCTTCGCATTTATCTGTAATTTTATTAATTATAACAAAATCATAATCATAATTTAAAAGCATAGCTAACCCTAGGTCCGTTTAATCTCCCATGCAGGAATACAAAACTCATAATACAGCACATCGTATCAAGTCAACAAATTGATATTGTAGAATAGAAAAATGAAAGCTAACTCTTCATTTGAGCCAAAGACACAACGATTCTCTTTCCATCTCTGGTCGTCGTTTTTGTCAACCATTGTTTCTATATACCTTGCTAGAACTCCAAACTGAACCAAATCCAGATTCAAGTAGCTTAGATCATGAAATAAGACTGAATCTTGAGGAAAAACGTGACACAATTTGAAATAATAAAAAGGATAAACTTTCTTCCTATGTCCTCTGTGAAAATGAAGAGAGAATTAAGATGCCAACTACGAGATATCATTACTTCAGAGTGAGAAGTTATTGTGATGATTTAGTCTATATTATCATTAATTATTTAAAGTAAGTTCAATTTTAGAAGATTCAAAAACACTAACATATAGATGTAAATTTTTCTGCATTACTTGTATCTAAAACAAATCTAATTTTTTAAAATCAAACTCATGAGGAGTTAAATATGCAAAAAAATTTTAAATTTATATCAAGTTTTTGGAAAGGTTAATCTAAAATTAATATACATGAAATCCTAACTCCGCTACTGTTTGATAAGAATATAAAAAGCTATCGTTTTTATGTTTATAAACTTTTATAATTTTTTTCCAAAAGATTGTCAATGCATATAATAAACACAGGAAAGATTATCTCCATTATTCAAAAGTGCTTGAAAATACTTCGATGTGGAGATAGGTAAATCATAAAGATAATTATCCATTTAATTATAGTAACAGTATTAATTACTTAGCATCACAGAAAAAAAGCTCCATTAATGCTATAATTATCGAGTGGTTATGCATTTGATGATTCACAAAAACAAGAAGAGAAAAAAGTTAAAAAAAATTGTGACAATTATGATTTATCACTATCCATATCAGTAGTATCGTGTGCACAAGGTTGTTGTTGTTATGCATTAAAATTCCGTAGGGAGAGTTTTGCCGTTTAATGTGGTCTTACTCGATTCGAATCCGAATTAATCGGTATCCAATATGGTATCCGGATACCAGATGGTTATATACCAAAAACAAGATTGTTGTTATAATTATCTCATTGTTTTGTTATTTTTTTTATACAAAATGTTATAAACATGGAAATGGAATTTGAAATTGAATTTTGAATTTTTTATATTTATTAAATTAAAATTTATAAATTTACTTCAATCCTTTGTATTAATTAGTAATCCTTAATTTATAATCGGATCTTAATTTTAAATTAAAATTTTGATATATGTAACATTGTTGTTTTTTACATAATTGTTATAACTTTTTTTTGTAAAATTATAATTATGCAGACATAAAAGTTGCAAACATTTTATAAAAAATTGCAAATTAACAATTTGTAAATAATAAAATATAAAATATTGTAATTTTATTATTAAAAATTATATAAAAAATACTTTAAATTTTTTCTATTTTCAAATGGCAAAATAACCATTGGAATGTAAGAATATTACTTCAAAAGACAAACTTTTCCGGCATGTGAAACTGACCAGGATTAGATAGACTATTTTCCCTTTTATTAGATATGTAAAATGGGTTTCAAGCTTGCGAGTTTTGTAGATTAACTATAGGTGTGAGTTGATTATGGATATCTTATGCATAACTAATTTTTTGCATAAGCTTATGTAAGTAAGTTCGTGTAGTCGTTAGTTTTTTGCGGGTAAATCTATGGATACTTGGGATTCTAATTCTTTTTTTTTTTAATTTTTCAAGTAGCTTACAAATTTTTAATATAATCTAATTTAATATCTAATAATCTAATATGTTTTTTTAATTTTATTTGACAAACTTATTATACAAATGGAAAAATATTAATTAATTAATTACAATTTAAAAAAATATTTTTTAATCTAATGTCCCTTTAAATGGTTTGTGCATTTCATCATATCTAGAATTTGGTCTTTGATCATTGTGTATATGTTTAATAGTGCAATCACCTTTATAATTTTTTTACATATAATCTATTTGATAATTCAAACATTTTTATCCACATATTTTGAAAGTTTATACAGGCAAATCTACATGAGTTTAACCTATTTGCCCCCTTTCCACACTATAAACCCCTACTTTTTACATTATGGGGAGAGAAAATCTTGTGAAAAGTCCTCTTAACTTTAAATTATGATTCTTTTGCCCCTTATTTAGTATAATAAAAAATAAGATTTGAAAATGAATTTCTTTTCAAGATGATGCTTAATTTTAAATAAATAAAATTTTTATTTCATTTATAATTCATATTTTAATTACATTTTTATCATTATAAAATTCATTTAATTTAACAAGAATTTTATTAAAATTCATTTCATTTGATCTAAAAAATCTATTATAAAAAAATTTACTCTCTTTATAACATTGTATTTATTATGATACACTTAAAATTTATTTTTTAATTAAATTTCATGCATTTTTAATATATTTCAAATAAAATAATTTATTTATAAATAAATTGAAGTCATTATTTTTCATAAAAATTTTAAATAATAAAATTTATTTATAAATGAATTGAAACTATTTTTATTGAAATGAAATAAAATCAATTTTAGAAATGTTGCATACCAAACTGACCATTATTATTTATTATTTTTAGCAGACAATTTTGGACAAGCACGGCCTTTAAAAAAATAAGGATTCTGTGATCTTTTGTTATTTCAATGGTTAATTGAATGTCATTATCATGTTTTTCTCCTTATTTTAAAAAAGATATTATGATTTAAATTTAGTGATATTACAATTAAAAGTATTAATTGTTTATTATAGAAAATGATTAATATTCATAACATGCATATTGTAATCTTTTTCTGATGGTAAAAATTTATAGGAATCAGAAATACTATTAATCGATGGAAGTTTGCTGATTGTGATTTAAAGCAAGTCCTTTATTTTCCTCTAAAGTTTTCAATTGGATGGAAAGAAAAATAAAATAAAACTATTTTTTTATATGAATTAAAAGAGAAGAGAAAGAAAAAAATTTAAAAATAAAACATATAATTATAGCTTTTTATGTATTTTAAATTTTAATATTTTTTTCTTTGCCCTAATTCTTTCGAACCAAATGAAGGGAAAATCTTTCCATCTTCTAATTCTTTTCCGCAACGTTGCTTCGCGAACCTCCTCTATTTTCTAATTAAATTTGGATATTCTTCGATAGTCGATTAAGAAATGAATATTGAATCAACATTTAGATTTGAACTAATTAGTGTCTACTGAGATATCTTTACTTGAGTAAAAATGAAATTTTAATGAAGATAGAACCACCGCTAAGGATTTGGATGAAAAATTATTGGAGAATTTTGCACGATGCATGAAGTTTATTTAACTACAAATTATTAAATATTAGAGGAATTTTTTACACGTTAAATACAGTATAGAAAAATTATGTGGATTTTTGCCACAATTTTGTGAAAAGCCCATGATTGTAAGGAACATTCACAGTGTAAAGCAGATTGGTTTAATTTTATTTTTTTAGCAATTTCAAAATCTAACTCAATAAAATTATAAAGTATTTAATTCATTTAAAATTAGATTCAAAAATAAGTTTTTTTTAATTTCAAATGAATTATTTTCACTATTTTATGATTTCAAACAAGAAATAAGAAACAATGAAAGTGGGTTTAATTTAATTTTGTATGTCCTTCCCCCCTTCCTCAAAACGGTCAAATTTAATTTAATTTTCACAATTAACGTATTTGCTAAAAAAAATTATTCAAGTAGTGTTTTATATATTTTGATAATTTTGTGCTTTATTTTATGTTACATTTAGAGTTTAATTTTCAATTTTTTAAATATGTGAATTTAATAATTTAATCATTCTTATCATACAAAAAAATTATTATTATTTTTTTTACAATAAGTATTATCTTAGGAATTCAAATTCCAGCTTATTGAAAAGTGCTAAAGGCCTGCATATTTTTTCATTGACTTAACAATTTACTAATAATAACAATTGATTTTTAATATTTGTAACCCAACCCCCAAAATTAAAGTTAGTTTGGTATGGGTGGGTGAAAATATAAAAATAAAAATACCTTTAAATCCCTATTAAATATAAATTGAATGCTGTTTAAAAGGGACAGAAAACATAATATAAAGAAATAACACTTATTAAAAAGGAAAAAAGTAGCCTTAACATAGTGGCAATTTACTATGCCATCCGTTTGAGCAAGTTGTCAAAAATTGTCAGAATAACGAGAGTTCATCTGTTAATGTCTTTGAAGATGCAGTAAGCGCTTAAAATATGAATGTTAATTTTTCTTGAATTATTGGTTTGTCCTTTTTTTTAAATTAATTGCGATGAGTCAAAGTGAAACAATTCAGTCTAACCATAAGAATATTTCACGATGTTGACCTCAAAGCTTCTTCTTTCTAACAAGTAAATGTAATAATTGAAATAATTTGACTACTTGGTCCAATCTAGGTTCCAAAATTGTCATGAATGTTATATTTCTTTCACCTTACTATCTTTGCAAGATGCACAAATTCAAGTTAATAGGTGATACGAGACATTTCAATCCTATATAAAAGTCTTAGATTCTAATTTTTTTTATAATGTACCAGAAAAGATGTTTAACTCCAAAAAAAAAAATGCATTTGAATTAATTGTACTATTTAATTTTTAAAATAAATATAATGTCAGACATCTTAAAAAATTATCCTTCGTTCAAGTAGAAAATTAGTCACATGATTGAACAAAACGTCGATTAAATTATGAAAATTATGGACTCAATAAAAAAGAAGGTAAAAAGTCATTTTACTCCTCCGTATCTTCTTCTCCGTTGTCAAATTAGCACAAAATTTTTTCCTTGTTATGAATTCTTAAAGTTCATGTGCAATTATAATTTAGAAAAACTTTTAAAAATGGTGAATATGTATATCAAACGATGACAAAATCATAAGACTAGGAATAATTTATTCTCTTTAACCAAAAACTGATAATGAAAGACCACACAAGGAGACCTACTGTGCCCTCTACACAAAAATAAAAAATAAAAAAAATTAAAATTATGACGAGGACTTCAAAATAAAAGAAGTTATGGATGTGCTTATTTTTTGATTTTAAAAATAATTTTTATTTTTATATTTTTAAAAGCAAAAAAACTTGTTTAGAGATTTACTTTTAATTTTTTTATAATTCATAATTGTAATTATATAATTTAAAAATAAAAATAAAAAATATTTTTAAATATTTTTTAATTTATTCTCTTATTCTTTGTGTTAATTTTAAAATTAAAGAAAATATTTTTTATTTATAATACTGATTATTCTTTATTTTTTATTATTTTAATTTAAAAATAATTTTTAAAAATATAAAAATAAAAATATATCTAAACCAAGTGTAATCCTTCGATAGATAGTTTCCTCTTCCGTCATACCCTTTCTCTTTGACATGAGGTAGCGCTTAAATGAAAGAGAGTAATACACATTTCTTATTTTAAGGTTTAACATAAATAAATAATATTAGTTCTGTTTTAAATGTGAGAAAAAAATATAAAATGTGAAAACACATTTTCTTAATCCAATATTATAAAGCATCTTGTTTTAAAATAAAAGGATTTTACTTTGGTCAAAATATGTTATAATTTAGTTAGCATTTTATAATATGGTTACCATTCCATTTGACCACATAAATTTTTTCTGTTTGAAAAATAAATGATTTTTCAAAATATCACTTTTTTAAAGTTAGGTAATAGAATTGGTTAAATAAAAATTAATAAATATTATTGAAATTTAAGTAAACATAAGAAGATTAAAAAAGGTACATTATAGGTTTAAAAATTTATTACCTAGGAAGCCACAATCTCTTATGTGGAAGCTAAAACGTTCAACCATATTCATCCAAGACATAATATCTTAAAAGTCAAAGAAAAAGCAGTTATTTGTTACACTCATGAGCATAAAATACAAGAACTCACATTTTGTTAGCTTTAAGAAAAAATTTGCACTGATGAATATGGGGATACCCATAATAAATAACCCACGTCATCATGATATTTAAATTATGAATTTAAATTTAAAGGAAACGAAATTAGTTATTTTTTTATAACTGATAAAAAGTGAGTGATCAAGATAATTATCCATATATAACAAAAAGGGAGATAACCACTCAAAGAAAGAGAAAGAGTGAGCACATCAGAATACATTCAAAGAAGTTTTTTTTTCAGAGAACGTACTTTCCCTCTTGGAGTGTGTGATTTGTGGTGAGAGTTGTCATGGACATAAAGTAAGAGTTTCTGATTCTTAGTGATTCTTAGCTACTGCGTGTAGAATTCAACATTAGATCAAGAGAGAAAGAACAAGTATGTATATTTCTTACATTGATTTAATTTATTAATTTTTCTTAATATTGGGTTTAAAGATAGGCTAATTTGATGTCTATAATTCCCTGCATGTATTAAATGTTATTAAATACAAACATGTATTATATAAGATGCTTTGGATGAATTTATTGTTTACTATGTATATGACTAGTAATTTTTTTTTGTCAAAAGCATGCTTCCTATTCTTGCTTTTATGATATGAAAAATAGCCATTAGATGAAATTTTTTTTTTGATTCTACTATTCCTAAAAAAATAATGTTAGAGATAATGTTAGGGATGATTTTTGTATAAAAGGAACATATAAGACATTCATAAGACACTCCTAAACAACAGAAAATAACAAGAACACCAAAAGACTCCATAATGCCCATAATTAGAAAATAATGGTTCTCCTAGGTAATGAATTTTTTAGGATATAAAATTATTCTAGAATTGTAAAGCATAAAATTTTGAGAATTTTAGATTTTGAATTACCCAAAACGAAGCTCTAAATCAAAAGTTATGGCCAAAAAATCATTTCAGGTCATAAAACCTAACTGAGTTTACGAATCGGGTCAGGTCAACGTAGTTTAACCTGTCTAGAGGTCAGGGATGACCAAAATGATAGGTCATTTTGGCATCAGAGCCATTTCATACTAATCCAAAACAACACACCATTTTAAACAACACAAGAACATGTTGTTTTAACCAATAAAAAAAACTCCTTACTCTCAGGAAACACCCATGTGGACCACCCTTTACTCCAAATGCCACATGTCATATACCAATAGAGAGAATAAAAAATTTTACTTGATCGGTCAACTCCAGTGACTGAAAAAGCCCCACAAGGTGGCATATGGACATTACATGTTGTTAGTGAAAGTAAACAAATTCTATTTTTCTAATTTTTATAGATTTTAGAAATCGAGCCGCTTTGAAGGTGCATGTGGGCATGTGTAATGCCCTTTTGAGGAACAATTTCATCCTAAAAATCCCTCAATTCAAGATCTACACATTGGTGTATAATTTGTACATTTTTGGAATTTGTATGACATTATTTTTATCTAAAAGGTGGCAAAAATGACACATTTTGACTGTATTTTATATCTATTTTTTAGTAAACAGACATGGAACAATGGTTCACGAAGGAATATAATTCATATAGCTTTGTGGAGAGTGTAGGAGAAGACCTTAAAGGGTCAGATTGGATAAATACCCTAAAAGACCTTATAGAAATGATGTATTTATTATATCGAAGAAACACACGTAAAATGTATCCCATGGAAGCCTTCTTGCACAATGTTAAAGCCTTAAAAGTGGACCTTATCCATAGAGGAAAAGTGTTTCCCAATCACTTTTGGGTTTGTACACTATTGAAAGAAATTTCAAATGATAATTTCTAGACACCAATTAAAAAGACACTATAGCAATGCAAAAATTATAAGTTAGGAATAGTTAAATACATTGACCTTAAAAAAATGCATAAAAGAGCTAAGGCTACAGAAAGTCCACTATGTCAAAGTGAATTGGAGTAAAACAATCCTATTGTCATAATTTCTAAACATGAAGAGTGGAAGACATTTTGAGTATAACACTTTAGAGAAGGGGAGG
The DNA here is from genome assembly GCA_020226215.1 of Sindora glabra. Lineage (NCBI taxonomy): Eukaryota > Viridiplantae > Streptophyta > Magnoliopsida > Fabales > Fabaceae > Sindora > Sindora glabra. Next base: position 27,793,541 of record CM035227.1, read on the forward strand.
TACTTGAAAGGTCCAATCAAAACTATGAATGTGCACAAATTTAAGCCAATTCACTCTACAAATCCACCAAAATTATTCAATACTTTCAAAGAGATGAAGACTCTGAATTCAAAACAAAAAGTTAAGATAGAAACATTAGTTATTAATTTTTTATGGACTTTTCATATGTCTTTATATTTTGTTTGATAAGATTAGCTTCTAAACTTGATATAAGTAGTTGAACTTATTGTTTAATGAATGTTTAATCTCTTTATTTCATATACATTTACCTTGTGGAAACCTATATTTGAGTGGGAACTCTTATACTGTGATTTTTCTTAAGAGTAATACAATATATGATATTTGCATGAGAATGATTTAAATAGGAAATAATAATAGTATTTAGGCAAATATGTGATAAGGGTATGACAAATATAAACTTTCGATCATGAACTAAGTAGTTTTATTATTGTTCTATGCGAGAACGATACCAAAAAGTGACATTTTATACTTATAGGAGATATTATGATTTAGCAGAATGGCTAACAAGCATATAATTGTCGAACTGAACAAAGGTGATGAACTGAATAGGGATAATTAGGATATATAACATCGAAAAATATCTTATATATTAGAAAAGTAAGATGCTCTTGAAGCCTTAAATCATGTCATGATGGAACCCGAACATGGGAATACAACCCAATATAAAAGGGATGCTAAGGTATATACTGTTTGGAAGAAAAAAAATAGTATCGCTCGAATTACACTTTTAAATGCAATAGTGGATGACTTTATGTGTGAGTATGAGGATTACCCAACTGCTTAGGGTATATGGTTATCCTAAAATAAAATTTTAGTGGTACTTCTGCTACCAAACTAAGGAGACTCATAATCAAATTTGATACTTATAAACTTCAACTTAATACATTAATGAAACAATATTTACTGAAATATCAAATATGATTTGTGAACTAAAAGTTGTAGGACATGTATTTTCTGATGAGCAGCAAGTGCAAGTTGTAATTAGGTCACTTCTTACAAGTTTGGAACACATGAAAATTAACCTGACTCATAACAAAAGCATTGTTACTTTCAATAATGTGGCGAGACATTTGGAACACGAGGATAAACATCTGGGGGCTTACAAGTCCTCTGGACAAGCATATATAATGGAGGGAGCAGAACTTTCCAATTCCAATTCTAAGTTCAAGAAAAGTAAGAAGTTTCAAAAGAGAAAATTTGGGCTAAATTTCAAGGGCAAGAAAACCTTCAAAAAGAAAAAAAGAAAGCATGGCTTAAAGAACTTTGATCTCAAGAAGATCTAATATTATGCTTGCTAGAAAATAGGTTATTTCACTCGAGATTGCACTCAGCAAAATGAATAGAACAAGGTATTACTGGACATTAAACCTACACATTTTTCATATATTTCCAGTACTATTTTTCTAACAGAATCTCACCCTTTGTGGATTTTAGACTTAGGTGCCATAGATTACATGAGCAAGGATCAAGGATCCTATATAGAATACTGTTAATTGTCGAGTCAAAGCATATGGCTTTACGTTGGAAACAACATAAGTATTAAGGTCAAAGGTATTGGTATATGCAAATTGCATTTATGTGGTGGAAGAACCTTAATCTTACATGACGTACTTTATTCACCTAACATTCGATGAAATTTAGTTTCTGTTTATTCCTTACTTCATTTTGGATTTTTAATTAATTTTTATGACAATATTGCTGATATTTTTAAGGATAATGTACTTTATGATTCTAACTTTATTTCTGATGGATTTATCATTTTAGATGTTATTGAAAATGCTGCTTACGATTGCTTTGCCACTTCTACTTTTAATTTAAATGTTGATATGGACATTTGGCATGCTAGACTAGGATATATAAATCAGAATAGAATGATTAAACTAGTAAAAGAAGGATTGCTAGGTTCAATTCTGAAATTAGATATATCCTGACACATTGTCTAATTGGTAAAGCAACTAGAAAATCGTTTGGAAAACGAATTAGGATAGAAACTCCATTACAATTAATTCACTCTAATATATGCAGTCTTTTGAGCATGACGATAAGACACGGAGCTTGGTATTTCATCACTTTCATTGATGATTACTCACAATATAGTTATATCTATTTGATTTCACATAAGTCAGAAGCATTATAATGCTTCAAACATTATTTAAATGAAGTTAAAAATCAAATGGATAAGAAGGTTAAAGCGCTCAGAACTGATCGTGGACGTGAATATTTATTTGAACAATTTATGTTGGGAATTCGGATTATCACATGCAGCGGAATTTTAAATTTTGATCCGAATTCTACCTAGGATCCATGCAAAAAGCATGAGTCAATGATTAGGGTTTTACCTATTGGGCACTCGTGTTTCTACTGATCAAAACTTGAGAGCGGATGAATCAAACGCCGGCCGGAAGGTACAGCGTCTCTACGGTATCCACACGGAGTGAACAACGACCTCTCACCCTCCACGCGTCTGCTAGGATGCGTTTTTCTCTCTAAGAATTAGGATTGGATGTTTCTGAGTGATTTAGGGTTTATATGGAAGCTTAAAACGTTATTTTAAGTGCTGCCCTCAAGTCCCTTTTTATAGAACTTAGGCAAGTCATAATCCTAGTCCTACTAGGATAATGCTTCCAAAATCCTAATCACACTTAACAACTCATCTTATCCTTATTCTAGAGATAATGGGAAGAGATAAGACTTATCTATTAATTATCTAATATTAGATAATGATATTATCTTATAATATAAATATCTTAATATTAGATAATTGCATATAGTTATCAAATATCAAAATAATATTATCTCATAATATTTTTATCTAATATCTGATAAGATAATTACTTGATATTACTTTAATATCAAATAATATCACATAATATATATATATATATATAAACGTGAATTTATTATTCTTAATAATCTATATGCACGAAAATAAGTCCAATTAATTGGATATTAATATAATTAAAGTCCAATTAATTATTGTCTTATTCCTACTCCTTTTGTGTGACCCTGTAGGTTCTTACTACGTTGACAATGACTTACTATTGAGTCATAGACAGCGAGCGGTATCTAGCAATACATCACTGCCACTCAAGTAGTAAGAATGTCTGTGATTCGACATCCACCTAATACATGATCAACGTTTTACATCATAACCCTTTTGTAATAATATCCAAATTGAACTGGAGGCATGGAATGTGTCATCCTCGTCAATGTTCAATTTATATTTCTTGATACTGAGTAGACTTAAAATAAATAATTAATATCACATATTAATTCAACTGAGCATGGCCATGCATTTCTAAGTCTCACTCAATCAAGGGGCCCAAGGATATTTCTCTTTTATACAAGAGTAACAAAATCCCATTTACATCACTCACTTCCCTCTGCATGATTTATGACACACCCAATCAATGCCCTACTTGTCACCTGATTAAAGGTGACATAGGACAATATTAAAGTGAGTAATTCCTCATGTAGGGAACCGTAGTGACTTCAGGTCAAAGGTTTATGCGTAGTTGTGATCATATGAGAATAACTTATGACACGTTTATCCATGCAATATTCTCATAGTGAGTCAGTCCAGTACATTGTTCACTAGCAATGTACTCATGTATTGACTTGATATCACATATCCATGATTCGTAATCATCAGTCACTATACATGCTAGTCTCGATGTATTATTACTATCCTTTTTTCATAATAATACTTGACTAGGGGCATTTTAGGAATAGCAAAGCTATTCCAAGGATAATTATTATATTAAGTTATAAATTGCGCATAATAATAATAAAAATAAAATATAATAATTAAATTGCCTAAAATAAAATATAATACATTGTGTATAACTCTAATCATCTTATATGATTGGTTCTAGGACACACACCAACAATTTAAAGAGCTCTACGAAGAAAAAGGGATAATAAGATAACTAACAATCCCTAACACTCCACAATAAAATGAAGTAGCTAAAAGAAGAAATATAACACTTTTAGACATGGTTAGGTTAATGATGGCATAAGCTAATCTACCTTTTTCATATTGAGGAGATGTCATATTAACAACTACTTTCATACTTAATTATGTGTCCTCAAAGTCTGTTACATCCACATTTTATAAATTATGGACAAAATGCAAACTTGATTTTAGTATTTTCAAACCATGGGAGTCTGCTGCGTATGTCCATGATACTTCCTATAAATATGAAAAATTAGGTCCAAGAAGGAAGAAATGTATCTTTATAAGATATTTGAAACTATATAAGGAATTCATTTTTATTAATGAAAATGAGGATGGAACAGTGACATAACTTGAATTAAAGGATGTCATATTTCTAGAAAGTGAGTTTCCTAGCAGAGGAGAAATTAATTACACTATATTTTTTTATGAGCTATAAGATCAAGTGAATAATATTAATTTTTATCCACTTTATCCAAGTAAGAGCTTTCAAAGATTACCTACCGATCCAAGTGAGAGCCTTGAAAGAGTGAGTGAGAGCCTTGTATATAGGGATGATGTAATATAGGAAACCCCATTATGGAAGAGTAAAAAAGGAAGTGTACCCAAAAGATACTTTTTAATTAAGGAATTAACTTTTATAATTACTCCTCAAGATGAAGTAAAGCCAAGAACAATTTAAAAGGCTCTAACTTGCCCTGTTAAGGAACATTGGAAGAAATCAGTGGAAAAAGTTTCTTATTCTAGTGCGGTTGGTAATCTAATGTACATAATGATGTACATTAGATCAAATATTTATCATGTGGTCGGATTTATAAGTAGATATCAGTCAAACCTCGAACAAAAATATTGAAAAGTTTTTTAAAAGAATATTAAGATATTTAAAAGGAACAGTTGATTATGCACTATGCTATCAAGGAAATAATTTGTGCTTAGTTGGATATTTTGATACGGATTTAACAAGAGACCTAGATGAGTGAAAATCCACATTAGGTTACTAATTCTTGCTAAACAATGGTGCCATATCATGGTGTAGCAAGAAATAAACATGCATCACATTGTCAATAATGAAAGCAAAGTTTGTAGCATATTTTACAATAGCACAAGAGGCTATATGGATGAAAAGATTTATCAAGCAATTGGGGATTTATGATGAAAATTCAAACCCCTATCCTAGTATATTATGACAGTTAGACAGCCATTACCTATACAAAAGATCCAAAATACCATAATGTATATTGTGATAGTTAGATAGCCATTACCTATACAAAGGATCTAAAGTACTATAGTAAGACTAAGCATATTGACACAGTACCATTTTGTGAGAGAAGTTATGGTGTAAAAAAAGGTAACCATTCAACATATTCCTATACGAAAAATGATAACAGATCTTTTTACTAAGCCTATACTTAGATATGTGTATATTGAACATGTAAAATCTCTTGATATGCGTAGAATGTAATCGAACAATTTTAAATTAGAATGAATGAAGCATGCTTTAATTCAATTACAAATGTCATAATAAGTTTATGAGCATACAAATATCTAGTATATTGTACATGTTGATAAGATTGGTTCTCTCACATAAATAACCACATCTGACACTCATGAGGAGTGGACAGAGATGAGACATTTGTTTACTAACATAACAATGAGAAATGTTGTGTTTTGATAGAGAAGTAACACAAAATAAAATATGTTACCTCAATAAGGCAAAGTTTAGATGAGATCTGAGATTCAAATATGGATCGACTTGTGAATTCTCCCACCTTCCATAATAAATGTAGCTAAATAATGAATTCTTTACATACTAATGTAAAAAAGAGTCAAGTAATATAGAAGAATTTAGTTTAGGTATTATATGTACCTGAACTAAAGTCTGTACAGTATTATTAAAAAAATCGACATATGCCCTTGTGCTATAAAGGAAACACCGTAACATGTGATTCATACCATATATGCAAAAATAATCGTAAATGGAAAGCAAGTGAAAGATTCCTACTTCATTTATGTATGAGTTTTAAAAAAAATTATTTTTATAGATATTCTTTGACTTTGACGATATCATAGAGGAATGATATAATGTTTGCTACCTTAGTGTGTATCCTTTGATCATGATATATACAGTCTAAGAGGTAAAATGCTAGGGAAGCAACTATTTCATATTAAAGTGATAAGTGGACGAGAGGAAGATTTCCTAACATATATACAATTATGCTAGTATCTAAAACGTATATGTTATGAAGTTAATTTTGGTAACATCATAAGCGTGGATGCTACATATACATGAATGACAATCTAAGCTTACAATAAAGCTCACGAGAGATTAGATGTGCAAGTGAAAAGTATATATCGGAGAATTTAGGTCATTTGAGGCTCAATATAAATAAATAAAAGATAGGGTTGTTTTGTATTGATTCTGTATAAGAATTTCTAGTATAAGAATACCCAAGATGACGTCATATGCCCACACGGTCACGACAATGCACCAAGTATGAAAACCTAAGAAAGGATAATATTAAATAATATGGCTCATCCCATTATGTATAAGTGGGAGATGATGAATGTAATGATACCTATAATAGATGACCCACATTATCATGATATTTAAATTTTGAATTTGAATTTAAAGGAAATAAAATTAATTATTTTTTATAACTGATAATAAAGTAGGTGATCAAGATAACTATCCACATATAATAAAATGGGAGATAACCACCTAAAGAAAGAGAGTGAATGAGTACATCATAATACATTTAGAGAAATTTTTTTTCAGAGAACGTACTTTCCCTCTTGAAATGTGTAATTTGCAGTGAGAGTTATCATGGACATGAAGAAAGAGTTCCTGATTTTTAATGATTCTTGACTACTGTGTGTAGAAGCATCAAATTAAGAAAGAAAGAATAAGTATGTATATTTTTCACATTGATTTAATTTATTAATTTTTCCTAACACAAACCTTTTACTAGATCATCCTTTACGAGGGATTGATCCATTAATTTTTTAAAAAATATTTTTTAGAAAAAATTTAGTTTTATATATAAATAAAGCAATTTATATATCTCTACATTTTATAATTTAAAAAAATAATTTATAGAAACATGATAGAGTAAGAATTTAATTTTCATTTTAAAAAATAAAATTATTTTTCATTAAATTTATTATATTTAATATTAAATTTATCAATCATTTTTTACCATCTTACTCATCAAAATAAATGAAATTTTAGGATAAATAAAATTGTGATATTTTATATTTGCATATTTTTGAAATATCTTGTTTTATATACAATTTTTAAACACAGCTTAAAGGAACTTCCTTTTTAAATTGTGTAGTTTATAATTTTATAAATTCAAAATTTTGCAATTTTTTATAATAATAATAATAATTTTGTTGGTACGTAACATTTCAATACTTAATAAGTTATATTAATTTCTCAATTAATGTAAAATTGAGCCGAATTGAATTTCAAAGAAAGAATCTCTTTTAAAATCTATTTTTTTATTTATAAAATTTAAATTCGTAACATTATTTGAAAAATACGAAAACTCTAGACTCAAAATAGGAAAGACACCGGATGACAATTCACCCAAATTTAATCCTCCCAAAATCCTACACAAACGAGCCAATTCTCTTTCCTGGGACCACAGCTATGGTTTTCAGTTTTGTCATTTTGTCACTTTGTTTCTTTTTTCTTTTTCCTAAAGCCATTTTATAACTTTTGTCAGTTCATGCACCAGCTCCAAAACCCTAATAGGTCAGAAACCGATAGAATATGATGATATGGACAGCGTGAAAAATAGGTTGATTATTATTGATTTAATATAACATTTTAAATAAATTATGAATTATTTATAATTTTTATATATAAATATTATTTTATTTTTTTTATTTTATTGATATTATTTTTAAATTAATATTATAATAAAATAAAACTATTTAAAATAGTAAAAAATTATCTATTTCTTATATTAATTAATTAAAAATCTACTTATTAAATAACACAAAAACATATTACAATAAATTTTTTTAATAAAAATCATGTATTTATTTTGTATATTCACATAAAACTTTCAAATTTATTTAATTCATTTTGAAATATTATATAGAAACTCATTATAGTTAAGATTTTTTTTGTGATGTTTTCTAAATAATAATTAATATTATTAAAATTATTTTTATATAATATAAAAATGAGATTTATTAAACGTGATTTTACAATTTATAGATGACAAGGCCATGTCTAAACATTTTGGAATTTTAGGCGAAATTATTAAAGGGGCCTAGTATCATCACATATACAAAGATATCATGATGATAAATTTCAATATATATAATTTTAAGATATTTAAATTTATATTAAATAATTAACATATTTTTTATAAATAAATTAGTAATATATTTTAATAAAATATTTTTTATTTTTAATATTAATTTGTATAATTTACTGAATTAATATATATATATATATATATATATATATATATATATATAAATGGTAAATAATTATTCATGGATTAACTCTTATTTAATAGAATGAATAAGGATTCAACCTATTTTGACTATAAAATAAATATGGATGGATATGAGTGTGTTAAAATAAGAATAGATGTGAATGGATAAATAAATATAAATCATAATTTTCATATAAACAATTCCAATTATATTATTTTTTTCAATTTAATAATATGATCAAGTGGAAAATTATTTATTTTTAGTATAAAATCTGTTATTATTTAAGAAATTGAATGGTTAAGGTAAAAATAATATACTTTATAATATTTATATAAAATTACTATTAAATTTTTAATACCATCATACCACTAGAACTTCTTTCATTTTTTCCTTTTAAGGGATTGAGCATATATCTGAATGTCTGCAAACGAATTTTTTAATGTAATCAAAGAAGAATAATTAATAGTATAGTTTACCAGTAATAAAGGTGAGTGATCCAAACACTGTTATTTCATTTTAAAAATTATGAATTCAATCTAATAGGAGGTCAATTCATTATCAATCATGAAGGATTTTTTAGATTTTTAATACTTTGTAAAGTTATAATGAGGAATTTATTTTTAAATAATAATTATGATTAATTTAATTAATCATTGTACACTATATAAACAAAATAATTTTCATAAATTTTAGTTATGTTCACTCAATTTATTTTAAATAATTTACATAAATTAATTATACCTTGTGGAGATATAACCATGGTTGAATTTTTTTTAATTATAAAAGTGATTAAAATATTAAATGTAAATATACATATAAGAATTATAGATTGAATTCTAAGAGTGCACTTAATTGGATGCAATGGAATGAAAAGGAATATGAATGGGAAAGGCAATGACCTTAAAGTGTATTTAGTATACACTATAAAATGATAATCCTCATTCTTTAAATAATAGTTATTTTATCAAATAATGAAATATTTATTTTATAACAAAAGTGATGGAATGGGCTATAATCTCATTTTTTATGATATTATTCTTATTAAATTTTTAAAAAATTTAATATTATCCTTTTGTTCTATTTAGTAATGTAGTTGAAGCCTTACATATTTTTCAAAATATTGCTTTTATTATAAGTTTGAAAATATTTCAAATTTCTTCTCAAATATATTATATTTAATTTTTTTTAACAATGTACAATATTAGTCAATATAAAATAAATATCAAGTTATTCACTTTTTTAATAATATATAATTTTTTAACAATATTATAATTACACTATAAATAAATATATCATGCCCATTAATATCTTTTTTAATTGACTATAATATAATCTTTAAATTAAATTTATTTTAATAATTTAATGCATATATTGATCAATTTAACATAAATTATTTATTTTTTTAAATATAAAAATCATGTAAATAAATAAAAATAATATTATCATCTTTTATTTAAAAATGTACAAATTTTTATACTTTCTTTTATTTTTAAGTTAAAAGTATTATTCTCATTAATAACTTTCTTTAATTTCATTCTATCAAAATTTTATTGTACCAAATATAAAAATGGAATAAAATGTCCATTTCATTCTTTATAAATCAAATATAATTATGAAATAACCATTTTATTTGATTTCCATTCCTATAGTCATTCTATTTTATTCAACTAAACATATTTTGAATGTAGTAAAAAGTACATTTTATTCTATTCCCACTCCTATTCTCATTCCATTCCATATAATCAAACATGCCTTGAATGTAATAAAAAGTATAAAATCTTCAAAGAATATTAAATATCATTCAAATAAAAAGGCTTAATAGGAAAAATCTTCAAATCATAACTTCATTTCACACAATAAATAAATTAACTTATAGTTTATTAACTTGATTAATATATTACAAGTTAACTTCTAAAAGTATTTCTCGTATTAACTTATTAAAAAAAATAAGTTCTAATTTAATAAATTACCTAAAATAGTTTATAGTCTTATTTAGAGATTAGTTGATAATTGCATTGATTAGTTCATTTGATTAACAATTAGTTGATAGTTGATTATATTACTTATTTGAATAAAAATATTTAATAAAATTAGTTATTTATGATTAACTATCTGTGTGTAAAATAATAAATAAATATATAAATATATTTTATAAGATATTTGAATATTCTTTTATTTTAATATTTTAGATTTTGCATATTATTTAGCTAATTAATTTTTTGTAAATAATATATTATTAGAAGTTATTATATATTAAATATTTCTTTAAAATTAAATTAATATAATTTTTATAGTTATTAATTTTTTAGAAATCAATAATTATATTTATCTAATTTTTATATAAAAATAATATTATAATTTTCTATAGAAAGGATAAAGTTAAAAATATAAAAATTAATTAGGGGTAATATAATTATTTTATGAAATAATAGAGCATAATACAAAAATTTTATGAAATAATTGTTTCAAAAAATTGCCCCTCAATGTTTTGAAATCAACTTATTTAAGGGCAATTAACTGATTCAATTAGTTAATTATCAAATATAAAAAATAATTTATTAAGGCAAGTCAATATACTAATATGATCAAATTAACTAAAAGTTACCAATAAATCATTTGCTAAACACCCTCTATAATTTATAAACTACTATCTTTTTAAATTTATTCTTATTTTTTATTAATTTATAACATATGTCTTTCATAATATAAATCTAAATATTTTTTTATAAAATACAATTAATTTAATTTTAAGAGAATTATATCCTAATTTTAAATTATAAATATATAAATATATATATAAATAATATCATAAAATATAATTAATTATATTTTAAATAATTATAATTTTATTATAAATAATAATAAAATAAAAATTGTATAATTAAATAAATATTTAAATTTATAAAATATAATTAATTAAATATTAAATATTATATTTTTATTTTAAATTTTTTAATTATATCAATATAATTTAATTTTTAAATAAATATAAATTATTTTAATTATACACTTATTTCTATTAATATATTCTTTTATATCATTTTATAATTTTAACTATTTTAATAATTAATTTTATAAAATACTTTTTAAATAATCAGTTATTTTATTAATTATAAATTATTAATTAATTTATTAATTAGTAATTAACTTATCATTTATTTATGTGGTGGAACGGAGCCCGTAACCACCATTAAGTCGAATGCTTTATTAAAAATAAATGGTCTGCTTCTTCAATTACAGTCCTAGCTGTTCAAGCAACCTCTAAAACAAATTTTGAAAATTGAGCTTGAACATATATAGTAACTGTTTTAACCACTTTTCAAACAAACGTTAAAGGTCAGTCTTCCACTAATATAGAAAAATGTCTGTTTCGAATTTCTCTAATTTCAAAACAGCCCTTAATAATTTACATACCTATATCCATATTGAGTAAAAGGTTTGTGATTAAGGTTCTGGCTTTGTATTGTTAGAAAATATTTTTCATAAAAATAATATGATTTATTTGTAATTATAATTAAAAAAATCATTAAAAAAATTTATTTGCTCAAAATTATATGTAGGAAATGTGATAAAAAAATTATTTTTATCTATTATCATATTACTATATATTATTTTTTACTAAAATCATAATTTAGTCTTTAAAATATTCTATTTGAATCAATTTCATAAAACAAGATTTGTATAAATTTGGTTATTAAAATTTTAAGTCTAAATCTTCTAATAAATATTAACTATATAAAATAGGAATTAAAATTTTACTTAAATTTCAATTTTTCGAGATGAAATTAATACAAACTAAATATTTTGAGGATTGCAACAAAACAAAGCTTAAAATTCAATAATACAAACCAAAGCAAAAGCAAAGAGATATGATAAGGGGCGCAATACTTCCAAACAATTTATATCAAATAATATATTGTTTGAAAATTTTTATATAAATTCATTTAAATTTATATTTGTGTGTATGATGGACTAGAGTTAAAATTATTCTAGTATAATGATGAGTTTGAATTCAAGTTCAAATATATTTATTTTTGATAAATTTAATTTTAAATATGTAGATATTCAACTCAATTTAATCCGTTTGTACTCTTAAAAATAATGATTTTAAATCTAAATTCTATGTATACGCATAATCATTAGAAAAAGCTGATACAATTAATTCAAAATCACATAAGTTTTCTTTTTAGAATTCGTATCTTTAATTTTATAGCAATTGCAAATGTAAAAAAAAAAAAATGAAACACATACTTAAATGTAAATTAAGTGAACTAATTGCTGGGAATTCAAGATCTCTTGACCAGTCATGTTCCAATATAATTTTTAAGGAGTAATATAATCTACGAAGCTTTCTTTTTTTTCCTTTTTCTGTTTTCAAATTTTGGTTAGTGTGACACAACATTTGTATTTTATTTTAGAAATTTTAGAGATTAAATTTGCCAGCTTATAGTTTAAGTAAAACGACATGGTTTTAGACTTGGAATAGCACAAAATTTTCGGTTTGGTCAATCCTCCATAGTTAGAACTAAAATTAAATTTGATAATATTTGCTAAATTACGAATTCCTCAGAAATTTGTGCAGAGTGACGCCCCCCGGCTTTCCTTATCCTGAGCGGGACATAGACCACAACTGTCGCTATAATCTATCCAAAGTCCAGACAGCTGTCAGAAATCCACTATCCATCCAACAGGGGGTCCTGTTTTTGACAACCTAGCACATAAGTTCGCGTACTTATCAAGAAAAGCCACGGTTCTAATCTTGATAAGACCACGAACTTATCTGTCGTAAAGGCTGCCGCTCTCTTCCCCCAATATAAATAGCACTCAGACTACTACGAAATTCGGCAGCGCCTTCTAAGTGAGCGGGATTTCTGCAGACACAGTAAGAGAGAGAGAGAGAGAGAAGGAGGCTGAGATTTTCAACGTTTTGTCTTTGAGTTTTCAGTGCTTTCTTGTGTGTTTCTCTTTGCCTCTGCGCTTTTGCAGGTATAAACTCTTTGGTGCTTCAACCTTTTGCTTTTTGGTGGCTTTTGTTTTATCCTGCCATATCTTTTTCTCCTCCATTTTCTTATTCTACTTTTGCAGATTCAAATTTTAATCCGTTAAAGTTACTTTACTGTTTTTATTCTCTCAAAACCCTAGTTTTCATGTGTCAATCTGATTGCTTCGAGTTCGCCGGTGAATGTAGCCAGGGATCTTTGTAAATTTTATCCGTTCTCAGATAAATTCCAAAAACCAATTTGTTATGATTTTGGATTTTTTTATTTTTTTTATTTTTTGGCTTAGAGATTTGGTTTTCTTGATTTAATTCTGCCTTTTTACCTTCTTCCTGCCGTTTAGCTGATCAAATTTCGAGATTGTTCTTTCGTTTTTAAGCCGGTCTCTGTTTCTGAAACTTCTGGATTTTAGTGAATAAGCAGAATTCATGTTTGTCTGAGATAATGTGGTGTCCGGTGAAAAGCAGAGAAGCTAATTTCAGTTAGAAAAATGTTAATAGTTATTTTATTTGGATTAGTTTTTATTTATATCTGATTTTTATATTTTGGCCTAAAACAGAGTGAACCTTTTTCCTCTATTTCTTTCTTCAGTGGCTGATTTACGGGTTTTGGAGAAAGGAAGGGAAGCATTAATGGCGAATTGGTTTAGTAAAGACCTTATCTTCTTGCTCATGCAGTACCTCAGCGAGGAAAAACTCAGTGAAACTCTTCACGCGTAATAATTCTGCAATCTCTCTTTTTTCCTTTATTTCTGCTGATTGAATTTTTCTGAATTCCAACTAACATTAGGTCATTTTTTTATTTAAAAAAAAAGGCTGGAGAGAGAATCTGGGGTGTTCTTCAACCATAAGTATTTCGAGGAGATGGTGCTTGACGGAAAGTGGGATGAGGTTGAAAGGTATCTTCTGGGATTCACCTCCATGACTGATAACAAGAATTCAATGAAGATCTTTTTTGAAATCCGGAAGCAGAAGTATATTGAAACGTTGGATAAGTACGTTATGATTTCAAGATTTAAGCTTTCTGAATGTAAAATGTCAAGTGCATTTTCTTCAAATTTATATTCACTTAAAAAATGCTGCTGACAACATTAAAAATGGTTCTATTAACGTTTTATCTGCACAATACCTTAAATTTTCAGGGGTGATCGTGGAGAGGCTGCGGATATCTTAGTGACAAAACTAAAGGTGTTTTCTCCATTCAATGAAGAGACTTTCAAAGAAATGACCCAACTTCTTACTCTAGATAATATTAGGTATGTGTTCCTTGAACAAATCCGTTGTTGATATTGATGTGTTCGGATGACAAGGTTAATATAATATGATTCTTTTTACAGGAACAATGATTTCCTGTCTAATTACAAAGATACAAGGACAGCAAGATCCCTTGTGTTGGGAGAACTTAAAAGGCTTATTAACACAAATCCAGCTCTCATTGAGAAATTGCAGTTCCCTAACATGGCAGATGCAAGACTGAAAACGCTTCTTAATCAAAGGTACTATCTCAGAGTTACAAAGTTACCTACAACCAAATTTCTTCACTTTTGATTTTTTTATGTTTGTTCATTTGCTTTTTTCGCCACAGAATAAATTGAATTCTTCTGCCACGCTTTAGTTAAAATGTTTGTCACAGCATCAAGTTATTCAAAAATGAAAAAAATTATTTTGAATCCTTTATATTTGCTTGCCGATACCTTTTGGCTGATATTAGCATATTTTGACATGACAGCATCAATTGGCAACACTCACTTTGTAAAAATCCTAGAGAAAACCCCAACATTAGAACCCTTTTCGTGGATCATACATGTACAATTTCTAGTGAACAAATTGGTCAGATGTCTTCAACCCATCAGTTCGTTGCTCCCAATCCTACCAATCAGTATATTGCTCCCAACCCAAGAGTTGAAGGTTTTCATCCAGTAGGTGGAGCCATTGGGGTTAGTGACCATGTTAGCATAATTATTTGTGTTCATGATTAACGGTACGTGTAGAGAAGTTACTTACATAATTTCTTTTTCCTTTTTTTTCCCTTGAAGCATCTATTTCAGCAACCATCAACATCAATTTATACTCCTGCAACATGGATGCTTAATTCCTTACCTGTAAATCATCCAGCAGCTCCTGGAAGTGTGAACTGTAGTGTTCTAACTAACCAAGGTAGAATTATATTCTGTTCTTGGTCGCTTTTAGTTGAATTTTAACATAAGCCATGCTGACCATTTTTAATTTTTTATCATGGGCTATAGGAACGATGCCAAAGAGCGAGATGTATGGAATGAGAAATCCAGGGATTGCTAACCTGGTTGGTTGACTCCGGTGTTTGAAGAGACTTCTAAACTTTGTTGACAGTTGTAGCAATTCTTCTCTACATGATATTTCTTAAATTTTGTAGGTTATGCAGCGTGGTCTAGGTTCAACTCAAAATCAGAGCTCAGCAAATTTATCAACTGATGAATTGCCTAAGACTGTTGTAAGGCTATTAAATCAGGGATCAAATGCCACAAGCATGGATTTTCATCCTGTTCAACAGATGTTGCTTCTAGGTTTGTATGAATGAGCCTTTCCTTGATGAATCTTGGTTCGCTACAGTATATTCTAGACTTCTATATCCTTTTTGCCTATCTCATTAACGATTGGGGTGTGCATTTTAGTTGGAACAACTGTTGGAGAGATAAGTTTGTGGGAGATTTGTTCAAGGGAAAAATTGTTTTCAAGAAATTTTCAGGTATGGGATATTGGTGCAAGCTCATTGGCATTAAAGGTGAGTTCCCTCTCACTATCTTCTAGTCTAATCAAGATAGTAGCTTTCAATCATCATAAGATTTTATTTTTAAGTACTTCAATAAATTTCAGGCATCTCTGGTCAAAGATCCATGTGTCTCTGTAAGGCGTATAATATGGAATGCTGAAGGTTCTTTATTTGGTGAGTATGCAGCATAATCAAGGAAATAATGAAAAATTTAACTGGTTTGATAGTTATGCTTCCTTAACCCTGAGTCTCTGGCCCATTGCAATTAATTGAATATCTTGATTCTTTGAGCAGGAGTTGCATACTCTAAACACATGATGCAGTTGTACACCTACAGTGGTGGCAGCGATATACGCCAACTCTTGGAGGTGGATTTTGAAACTTCTGTAATCTTGTGTTTATTTTACTGAAGCGTTCTTTATAGATTGACACTTTTTTTTTTAACCCTAGATTGATGCCCATGTTGGAAGTGTAAATGATCTGGCGTTTTGTAAACCCATGAAGCAACTATGTGTGGTTACTTGCGGTGATGATAGAACAGTCAAGGTAGGTTGCGGATTATAATTAGGTTCTGATTATAGATTTATAGTTACTAATTTGTATGTGTTTAAATTTAGGTTTGGGATGTGACTACTGGTGCAAGATTGTACATTCTTGAAGGCCACGATGCTCCTGTGTATTCCGTTTGCCCACATTACAAGAACAATATCCATGTAAAAGATTTAGCTTTCTTGTTTTGCTCCGTATCTCTTGCCTCTGCAGATGATTTACCCTCAGTATTGATATTTACACATTATTCCTCAGTATGTTTTCTCCACATCAATGGATGGCAAAATCAAAGCATGGCTATATGATGTGATGGGCTCAAGAGCTGAATACAAGGTTGCTGGTCGATTCTGCTCGACAATGGCATACAGTGCTGATGGGAGGAGGTTGATTCATTGGATTTTAACTTCTATTCTAATTGTCACTTACCTTTTTATTTTATTTTATTTTTACTCAACTGATGGTGAACATTTGAAATTTTCACAATTTTAGGCTATTCTCCTGTGGAACCAATGAGCATGGGCAGTCACTTCTTATTGAGTGGGAAGAAAATGAAGGCACTATCAAGAAAACTTACCAAGGATTTGATAATTGTTCATTCGGTATCATTCAATTTGACACTTCCAAGAATCGATTCTTGGCTGTTGGGGATGACTACTCAATAAAATTTTGGGATATGGATAACATCAATCTGTTAAACAGTATAAATGCTGAAGGAAGCCTCCCAGTAAGTTTGGTCCTAGAAGTCAAGAATATTTTGTTTCAACTCTTGGTGTAAAATCTCTAAGACATCATATTTATTATCTTCTCCTTTTTGAAGGCTAGTCCTCGGATCCGTTTTAGCAAGGATGGCAACCTGTTGGCTGTTTCCGCTATCAATAACGGAATAAAAGTATTAGCAACTGTTGATGGTCTGCGTTTGATTCAAATGTATGAAAATCAAACTCTTGTTTCCTCAAGATTTTCAGCTGATATTTTGAGAAAGGTGAGAAAGATTATATATTCATTTGATGGTCTGTATTATGGTCTTGCAATGCTGCTGTTTAGACGACTGCTTTGATTCAACTAACATAATGGTTTCATTAGAATGGCGAGACTAGCACCAGTGATGATGTAAAACCTACAATAATAGATGGACCGGCTCTACCAAGGAATCCAAAGTTTATTCAATTCAGCGATGCTGCGCAATTTAGGTCACTGAGACTTTCTTCGGGTGTCAGAATTGACAAGGTACGGATAGATATGCTACAAGTCTTTGTGTGACCATTATATATCTAGTGATATAGCCATCAGCAGAACTTACTAGTTTGCTGCTGTCTTGTTTGGTTAAGAGTTTCTTAGATATCCATCTTATTTTACATTTATGAACTTCTACGTATATTAGAAAGGTTTCTGGCTGTCAAATATCATCTGGAATTCCCAATTTCCTTTCTGCTTCATTTACTAGTTTGCTGCTGCTTGCTTGATAAATTTACTTCGGCATGCTTTGTTCAGCATCATTTTATTTTTACAAGTAATGAGATTTTCAGTTGATTCTCATCTGAAGAAACTAGTAAAATTCTGAAGAACTAGCACTTAGGTTCTGAATTTATCTTGGATGGCATATTCTTTTTATAAAAATTCATGATTTTCCATTAGGCCTTTCATAATGGTGTCCCTTTCGATTTACTTATTCTTAATTTTACTTTTGACAACTGCAGATCTCAAGGTTAAACTACACAAACAAAGGAAATGCAATTTTGGCATTAGCATCAAATGGCATCCATTTATTATGGAAGTGGCCGCGCGATGTTGGCAATCCAAGTGGCCAGGTAAAATTTATTTATTCAGTCTGCAAATCTTACTATCTATAGAATTGAAAGTAATGATACGTATATTTACATTATGGCTTCATAACACCTTGTAGGTTCATCGTTTTTTTTTTGTTTGCCTTTTTGTTTCTTAGGGGACCATCAAGGTTGCTCCTCAGTTCTGTCAACCAATGTCAGGCACACTAATGACCAATGAATTAGCTGATAGGATAACAGGAGAAGCTGCGCCCTGCTTTGCTTTTTCCAAGAATGATTCTTACGTGATTTCAGCGTCTGGAGGGAAGATTTCTTTGTTCAATGTGGCAAACTTCAAGGTAATTTTCAACGAAAAGAAGAAACTTGTGTTTAAGCTCCGTTTGTTAGTGACCTCAGTTTTTCAGCTTCATCACGATGCAGATTGTCTGTGTTCTTGTATCTGCGGTGCTTGTCACTTGATTCAGAAACAACTTGGCATTTACTTGGAGATAAAGAAAAATTACAAAATAAGAAATGACGTATAAAATAATCATATCTTATGGACCATTCACTAGTAATTATTTGCTTTTTGGCAAATTCCAGACACTGGCGTCATTCATGTCCCCACCACCTGCAGCAACATGTCTTGCATTCCACCCTCAAGATAACAACATTGTTGCTGTCGGCATGGATGACAACGCGGTCTCTATCTATAATGTCCAAATGGATGAGGTATGAAGATGTGAGCTACAATAGTTGTTTGATGTTCAGTCAACACGACAAATTATCATATCTTTCAATTTACAGGTTAGCAACAAGCTAAAGGGTCACTCCAGAAGAATCAGTGAGCTTGCTTTCTCTCATGCTAGTAGTCTGCTCATTTCTACTGGGGCAGATGCTCAGGTTGGTTGTCTATCTGTTATAAACATCATTACTTTCAATGCTAGAGGAAGTTCCATACAGTGCAATATATTATGGGTTTGTCTCTTTCATTCCTTTTTCAGATTATACTGTGGAATTCAGAGACCTGGGTAAAAGAAAACAGCACCTACTTGCATATTCCAAAGGGAAGGAGATCTAGGACAGGACATGTTACAGCAGACACGTTTGTCCAGTTTCACCAGGATCAGATTCATTTCCTAGCTGTACATGAGAGTCAGCTAGCAATTTATGAAACACCAAGGCTTGGATGCGTGAAACAGGTACCTTCTGCAGTATTTATTTTTTTTCCATTTTCCTAGGTTTCGCTGAGCTGCAGCAAGAAGAATTAATCAACTTTAGTCTAATTCACCGATTACATCACATTGTACTGCATGGGGCAGCAGAAATGAGTGTATTCTTTCTTTTGAACAAAACTTAACATTTTGTGTTGTTGTATAGTGGATTGTAGGAGAATCTTCAGCCCCGATTTCCCATGCAGCATTCTCATCTAATAGCCAGATCGTGTATGCTGGCTTTGTTGATGGAGCACTGAGAATATTTGATGCTCCGACTCTCCAAATAAGATGCCAGCTTAATCCCAGTGCTTATCTTACTTCTGATGTCAGGTGCTCCACATTTTCTCGCCCTTGGTCTTTTTCACAATAGTGTTGTTATTGCATATCTACCTCCCAATTAATATTTTAAATCTTTACCCTGCCTTGTAGTCTTGCTCGGTAGGCATCCACTAGTTGGCGTGTGTCCTAGTTTGATGATGAAAAAAATCTATGTCCAAGAATATTGCTTTTTAAAGTAAAATTTTTATGCTATTTTGTTGTTATGCATGGTCTGTCAACACTTTCAGTGTTTGAGTGAGGAACATTATATTAAATTTGGCAGTCAGTGCTGCCATAAGTAGTGGTTTAATTATTACCAGAAAATGCCAGTTATTCTTCTCCTATGCACAAGGAATCTGAAATTTCTACTTTCAAAATTTTGCTTTTCTGCAGAAGTTGTGGCACATATGCTACTGTGATAGCTGCTAATCCACAAGAACCGAATCAGTTTGCAATAGGATTAACAGATGGTGAGGTTATTGTGATGGAGCCAGCTGAAGCCGAAGGCAAATGGGGTATGCCAGCCATCATTGAGCTCTGAGAATGGATCATCAATTCCTGCTTCTCCTTGGGTTAGAAAAAATAGTTGGTAGTCAAGGGACTCCAACCCCACCCCCCCCCCCCCCAACAAAAAAAAAAAGAGAGATGGGGTTAACTTTGTCCCGCCCCCAAAGCTTCTTTCTCCCTTAAGGATTGTTCATTTAAGAGGGAGAGTATTTTTGTTATATATGAATGATAGTCAATAAGAATAGCATATGTGGCAGCTTTAGTAAGATTTGCATTGCCTAATTTGATCAAGTTACCTGTTGTGTCTAGACAATGATTCAACTGCATTCTAATTTCTAACAATGTCACTAAACAGCAGATGATACCTTTGCCAATAAAGAATGGTACCCTCAAAGTGACGATTGTTCTATTAAGCTTAAAACATTCTTATATTCATTGCCAACTGTGATATCCCAGATTTCCAAGGGTATAAGAGAGCAAAATGATGTTATGAATTTGTAAGCCACCAACTGGTCACCAAAACAATTGCATCATGATGTTAATGACATTCCCATTAAACACAAGAATCACTACCCATTGCTCTATTGTGTATATTAAGTTTGAACTTTGATTATATTGGATCATACTTTCCTTTGCTGATCTGCATTTGTCATTACCAATTGCTGTTCAAGGTGCACCAACCTGCTGCTCTTGAAGTGAGAGAGGAATCGTCGGCCTCCAAGTTGTACCATCTGGACTGTCCATAAGAGTGATGCCTAAACCAACCAAATCCTTCCTAATTGCATCTGATCTTTCATACTCCTTATTTCTTCTAGCAGCAGTCCGTTCTTCAATTTTCTGCAACACTTCATCTTCTGTCAAGTTTGCACGCTTCAATGCTCTCTCCTTCAGCTGCCGTAAAACCTGCAGCATGAAGAGCAATTGGTAATCACAAATGCAGATTAACAAAGAGATATATTAGCAAAGTGATGTATATTTCAATATAATCAAAGTTCAAACTCAATATACACAATAAAGCAATGGGAATTAAGACAGAACAAGTGACACATGCGTGAGACAATCCTGAACAAGGGAGTATTATGGAAAACAACTCAAACATCTAAAAGAGTTACTGGAGGACACAAGACACAGACCTGAATATGCAGCCCCTCAAAGATAATTCAAGAGTTAATCTAAAAGATTAAAGGATCCTATACAACATTTGGAAATTTTAGTAGAAAAAGAAAAACATCACATCTTGAAGCTGAACTAATAAGAGAAATGGAGAGAAAAAGCTAATGCAAAAGAAATAAGACAAGCCCTGCCAAACCAAAACAGAGAGAGATAGAGCACAGAAAGTCTTTCCGTTCCTCAATGGAAACCCCATCAAGTACATCGAGAAAATAAGGTTATTCCCAATAAAACGTATGGGTATGATATTCCAAAATGTGAAAATTGATAACAGGTAATCAATCACTTCAAATGGATACTTGTTCATACCTCAGCATAGCTGGCAGGCATAAGTCCTAAAACATCCAGTACACTCCTGATACTCTCTTCCAAAGCTGCAAGTGATTCTATTCGCAATTTTTCTTCCTTCCCCTGGATATATTGTTAACTTTTAAATGTTAAAATACCATACCTTACAAGTGTAGTTAGGTGATTTTTCAGATACACAAGAAAGAATACAATACCTTACGAGTGTGTAGCAAATCATTAATTGCTTTTAATGGGTCAGACAGCGCAGCCAATACAACTGGAGTGTGAAGATCATCAGACATGGAGTTCATGAAAACATCATGCAACGTATCAATGATATTCAAGGTATCAGGTGGGACTGAATCCTTCTTGATTGTCAGATCATGCTGACTCAGAAAATTTACACACTCATGTAATGTCTGCAACCAAACAAATTTGATCAAGGTGCAATTATACAATATACATGACATATGGGTGGCTTATGCATATACAATGACAGGTGTATAGTGCATGCATACTCTTGCACATGGCAAGGGGCCAGGAAAAAAAAAAATGTTTTTGTCTTTATTTGGCCTAAGATATTGGTACCTCGTATATATAAAAAATGCGGTCTGATGCACTTTCAAGTTGTACATGAGAGTAATTGATTGGTGATCGATAATGGGCTCCCATCAGAAAATACCTCAACGCCAGTGGATGGTAAAGCTCTACAGCCTGTTAATGTTACACGCTTATAGCATAAGTATCTGACACATGTATATATAAGTAAATGAAAGCAGAACAGGAATCATCGGTCATTTAGCAAGAAGTATTAGAATTGTACGGGGTAGTATAAATCATTAGGAATGAATCACCTGCCGAATTGTGAAAAAGTTCCCCAGAGACTTGGACATTTTCTCTGAGTTAACTGTGACAAATCCATTGTGTACCCAGAGGCTTATATTACTTTTTTGACATGCAGCACAACTCTGAGCAATTTCATTTTCGTGATGTGGAAATACAAGGTCTACCCCACCACCATGGATGTCAAAAGAGTAACCAAGATAAGTTGCACTCATAGCACTGCATTCAATATGCCACCCTGGTCTTCCAGGACCCCAGGGACTCTCCCAAAATGGCTCTCCCTCCTTTGCAGACTGCATAATAGCATTAGAAGTCCACAACAACTGTCAGAAAACTGAATTTAAGAATTTTATCTTTGAAGTATTTTATATTCATCAGTTTGCAAAAATAAAGTGAAAAGATATTTTAAAGAAAATAAATTATCTCAACTAAAAGCTACACAATCCACCCATTTCATTCATATGGTCATTTCTAATTTGATTTCAATCTAACAATTACATTATGCATATGCACAATCATCATTTGTCCAAGATATACATACCTTCCATAAAGCAAAATCAGCAGGATTTTTCTTCCTGCTATCAACAGCAACCCTCTCACCAGCTCGATTATCTTCTAGATCTCGTCCTGATAATTGCCCATAGTTCGGAAATTTTTCTACATCAAAGTATACATCTCCATCAACAACATAGGCATACCCATTATTAAGAATCTGCCAACAAGCAAGTTAACTGATCAACATGAATCAAATATCATATTTTCTCGTGCAGATTGAGAAAAGAAAGTTACAGTGATAATGACAATATTGAGAGAACATTTCCATCAACCAATAGCATATTCAAATTAACTTGTTGCGAAAATGAACATTGTTTCAAGACACGGAAAAGTTGAGAATTTGACAATCTTCTTAAGTTTCATTTCAACATCACAATAAATTAGACAGCTGTGATACCTGCTCAATCATATCAATGATTTGGGGCATGTGCTCTGAGACTCGTGGTTCCACAGAAGGAGGCAGACAATGGAGAGTCTCCATATCTTGACTGAATTCATCACAATAACGCCGACTCAAATTAATTGGGTCCTCTCCTAGTTCATTTGCCCTAGCAATTATCTACAGAATTTGAAAATTGCAGACTAAGATCCTGTAATACCAATATAAAAAGCAGTGGGTACTTTGCATTTTAAGTGAAAGAATATAATCCTAATTCAAAACCCTGTTAGAAAATATCTCAAAAGAGCTAAGAGATTAGAACTACAATTGACTGAGTCAACAGACAGGAGAAAAACAACCATACAAAAGGGGAAAAAAATAAAAATAAAAAGGGACATGCCAAGACATACACAACTTACTAAGATATGGAATCCAAAAGCATTAAATGATGATGAGAGGGATTGAGCTGCCATGCACAATATTATATGCCAGCTTGAACATATTACACATTCCACTAGGAGTTCAGTACTCTCTACATTCATTTCAAAATTACAGCCCCGAGTCTCAGAAATAACATTTTGCAGAATTCTTCTTCCTCCTTAATTGATTTTTCCCAATAAATATATCTTACAATTGAAAAGCTTGACCTAGTGTAGAAAGCTACAATGAAACCCTCAAAATCTGAGCAGAATGCTAAATAACAAAGGAAAATGCTCAATTTAGAAATTTTCAAAATTACTAATTTCGGTTTATACATAATATAAGCTTACAGAGAACCAAAATGAAAGTAAAACGCTAACGTTAATGGTTTTTATAATCCTAGCAAGTAAGAAGAAATTAAGAAGCCTTACTTAGAGGGCATCTCCGACCGAAAGAAGGGCAAAAAAAATACAACTTGACTTACCTTGTCATCAACATCAGTGAAATTGCGGACATAAAGGACTTCAAAGTCCATATGCTTCAGATATCTGCCTAATTGCCAAATAAAATACAAGAGAATAACCAATTAGCACCTACAGGTTAAACTTCAAAGTGGTTTTAACCGTAACGGCAGAATAAAAGGCAATTGGTAAGACATATCACTGCAGTAGCCCCAACGAAATACTGGAATCGATATTTGATCCACAAGAATCTAAAAACTAAGTACACTATATGTATTGTTCAAAAAAGTCTAGACCTGGCTCAGCTAATCACTACCAGCTTTTGCTCCATCGTGAACTGGAAACATGAGAAACCCAAAAAAAGAAAAAAAAAAAAGAAACCTTACTTTTCTTTTACACTTTCTCTTCAACCAAACAGAGATTAGAATTATACAATCCACAAAGCCACAAACTGCATACATAGACATACACACACACACGCGCGCAGAGAGAGAGAGAGAGAGAGGAACCTGTAGAGTACATCAAAATTGACGTAGACGCGAGCGTGCCCAATGTGACTGAGATCATATGCGGTGACTCCGCATACATACATTCCCACTTTACCTTCCACTTTAGATTTGAAAAGCTCCTTCCCTTTACTCATCGTATTGTAGAGCCACAGCTCCG
This sequence comes from Sindora glabra, assembly GCA_020226215.1. Lineage (NCBI taxonomy): Eukaryota > Viridiplantae > Streptophyta > Magnoliopsida > Fabales > Fabaceae > Sindora > Sindora glabra. The sequence goes on from CM035227.1 coordinate 27,818,853, forward strand.
GCGATGGACTCTTGACCCTGCCACCGTCGGATTCTCTGAAGTTATTCTCGGAGGGGGCGGTCGACGGCTGAGATGACCTCAGAGGACTGACACTAAAACAACGGGTAAATAAAGATGGCTGCTTCTTCCGCCTCAAAATGGTGGCGGGGGCACTGTGATTGGTTCTGAGATGAATTGTTCGAGTTGAGAAGGGAAGCAATGAGACTAAGGGCCTGTAACACTTGAGAAGAGTAGCCATCTGCGGCGAAAACATGGTTCCTTCGAGGCTTCCTTCGTCTCTTGAGGCCTCACAATTTACAGAACAGAGTTATCAACAATGAGCGAGTTCACTCGGCTCTCCCCGCGGCCAGGAAATTGACTGATTATTTCGGGCGGAAATTATTAATGGTGATATTTTATACAAATAAAAAAAAATTAGTGTTGAAATTCAGTTTTAAACGCTAAATGATCTTCATTATTTACAATCACGGAAAATTTTCCATGGAATATGTTCTTCATTAACTCCATAAATAATAAATAATTGTGTATAAAATGAAATTAATGCCATTTAATTAAATTAAACGGAATACTAAAAAAAAAAGTAATAAATTCTGAATTCATTTATCATTTATTCAAATTTAAATATACATTTCATAATATATAACCTTACTAGTATTTTAACCCGTGCTATGCACGGGTGTATAATTATTTTCTACATAAAATTAATACATATAAATAAAATTAAAAATAAAAATATTAAAATTTAACTTATTATATTTATTTTATAATTATATATTTAAATTTATAAATAATAATTTTATGAAATATAATATAAAAATTAAAAATAAAATATATAATTAAATAATTTAATTTAATTATATATTTAATTTATTTAATATAATTTTATAATAAAAAATACTTTTCGGGATATTTATAAAACTTAACGATGTCAATGTTTAAATTATAAATAATCAGAGTGAAAAAAATTAAAATATGTAACAAAATAGATAGAAAACAAAAATAGTATACAAAATGTAAAGTTTTAAAAAAATTCAAGAAAATATTTAAAAATGTAAATAAATAAATAAATTTTATTTTAATTTTCAAATATTTTAATTAAAATAAAATATATAATTATATGATTCAATTAATATTTTTTATATTAATATCTAATTCATAAATAATAGGAGTGAATATGAAATTAAATAAATAAAAAGAAGAATGTGTGACTCTAATATTAAATAATATAGGTGCTAATATGTATATATTTAAATAATTTAATTATATTAAAATTTTAAAGTAAATAACATATTTTTATAAAAATAAAATATATCATATTATATCTATATTATTAAGTGATAAAAATGTTTAAATCATAAATAACCTGAGTAAAATATAAAGAAAAAAGAAAAACTTGCAATGAAACAAATAAAAGGAAGTAAAATGGTGAATAGTTATAAAGGTTTCAATAAATTATTAATTAATTTATATTTAATTTAAAATATGATACTTAAAAATTGATATCAAAAAAATATTAATAAAATTTAAATAAATTATAAATATATTATGTCATATCTATACTAACTAAGTATATTATGTCTAAATTGTAAATAACATAGATGAATTAAAAAATAAAAATAAATAAATAATACAGATATGCATATAATGTAATAGAATAGTATAATAGAATAGTATAATAAATAAAAATAAGAGAAACTTTGTAAAAGAAAATAAATAAGTGTACACATGGAAAAACGAAAAGAGAAAAAGAGAGAGAGAGAACATTGAGCAAGAAAATAAAAATTGAAAAGATAAGAAAATTTCTTTAACTTTTATATTATTTATAAAAAAATTATATTTTTTAAGAAAAATCTTAAAATTAATAAAAATATACGTGTTTTTGGTAACAACAAAAAATTAAAAGCATAGTGTGGCTTCTTGGAAGCTTCCCAGAAAGCGCCATAAATATTTCACACTTTAAGCATAGTATCATTTTTCTAGTTTTCATCTGCCTTTCTATATTATTGTTTTACTATTTGTTGGGGCTATACTACAAGAGAGATGAATAAAGCAACGTGAGAAACAGAGATGCAAGTGAGAAGCGCCTAATGCCGCAAGTGGAAGCCATGTAAAGGTGTACATGGGCCGGGTCGAGCGGGTTTCGGATCGGATCACCGGACTAAATTATATAAAATTAAAGGCCCAAACTCAGTCCGGCCCGGCCCGATTTTTAAAACAAAAAGCCCGAAACTCGGCCCGAAAAGCCCGAAAAACATATTTTTTTATTTTTTAATAAAAAATAAAATTTTAAAATAAAATATATATATATTTAAAGAGATAATATGATATTTAAATATATAAAATATTTAATATGTTAAATTAATATTTTTTATATTAAAAATAATTAGATATAATTATATTTTTTAATATATAATTATATTATTAAAAATATATTATTATAATCGGGCCGGGCCTATAGGACTTTTTTTGCCTTGGCTTGAGCCCGACCCTATTATTAATCGAGTCATAAAAAAAAATCTCATCGGGCCTATCGGGCTAAAAAAATGAGTACAAATACACTATTTTTCTGGGCCGGGCGACCATGTACACCTCTAAAGCCATGGCATGCAGAAGAGGAAGAAAAATACAGCAACAGCACTGAATAAAGAGCATGTAAGTTACTCGCACGGGGGATTTATGGGTTGAAAATTTTCAAAAACCCAACGCTACGGCTAATATATAATTAGGGGATTTACATATATTGGTTGGAGGAGTGAAAATAGGTCCAGAGATTATTTTTTACTTAACTTAGACTAATCTTTTCATCTGAACAGGTTGAATTAAGATAGATTAAGTCAAGATTTATAAATAAGCTTATTTAGATAAACATATCAAACTTATTTTTATTTTTTGTAAACTCAACTTGAAAAATTATCATATTAACTTATTTAATAATTAATTAATGACTTATTTAATAATTAATATATTTATATATGATATAAATTTAATGTCATATATAATATATATACATTTATAAAATATGCATAATATTAATATAATTTTAATATATATAATTATACATGTAAATATAATTTAATTATTAATTTTTTTCTCAAAATCTTGCTTGTTAGGTTATTTGAACGTTTGTTCTTGTAAGCAGATTAACAAGTTTGATCAAATTTTTTATATAATTCAAATTGAACATGAATTTTGACCTTATAATTTACAACTTGTCTAACCTATTATCACACCTCTAATATTTTAAAATTTTATAACTAATTATCTAGTAATTTTGTAAACACCCTGATAATTAATATAGTTATAGAGAGGTTTAGAATAGTACTCAAATTAAAGAAAAATATGATTTTATGAAAAAAAATATATAATTAACTTAAATCTAGGTTAATGTATAATTAGACTTGAATAAAGGTGTCCGGAGGAGATTCATGCATATATTTTTTAATTTTTCCCTTAAAACCCTACTAAAATAATGAAATTGCCTTTAGTGGCATAAAAGCTCCCAATCTTTGTTTTATTTTTCTTCTTGCCATATTTGATCCCTTCTTTTCCTTAGTCTTTCAATGTTCACTTCATCAATTTTTAGTAGCAACTAGCCAAGGAAATTCAAGAATCATACACCTATTACAACTAAATTCCAGCTAATTCCTCTAAACCTTAACTAATTCATATAGGATTAAGTGGAAACAAGAGTGGGAAGTTAAGATTAGGGATTTATGTGAAGAAATTCTTGCTTGATTTTTATTAGAGATAATTTCACTTACCAATAATTTTCTATCTTCTCCACACACTTTATATAAGTGAATAATCTATTTAGAATTACAATTTTTAAGGTTTGATGCTAACTTATTTTGTGAATGATTAATGATAAAATTGATGGTTCAGTCTTGGTCTTTTTGTTAATGGAATGAGTTGTTTGCTTGCTTTATAATAAAGAAATGATGTTGAATGATAAATACGAACAAATTATTGAGTTGTTAATGTGCGTAAAAAGATTTAGGATCAAAATCTAGGTTAGATCAATGAATTTAATGATTTTCTAAAAATTTCAATTCCATACTTGAGTTCTGTCTTGGAGAATGAACATAAAGGATTAATATTTAAGTATCATACTCGAGTATTTGAAAGCATCTTCACCTTTGCCTATCAATAATCAAGTACAATACTTAAATATAGCTATAAAAGGATCCTTAAAACAACTATACTCAAGTACCATACTTAAGTATTAAACTTTCATATGCTTTTAGGTCACTTATATTTGCTCATAGTACTTAATTATGAGCTTCATATTGGAGGCCTCATAATCAACTATTATATTCAAATATTACTCCATATTTTATAATTTTACTTTTATCCATGATTATGTTTAAAAAATCTTTGATATACGAGTTGTAATAAATATTCATGTTGAGAATTTATTTGAATTAATTTGCATATGTGATATTATAGTATCAAATAATGATTTGATATGAAAGGTAATGATAAAATAAGATTGGAAGAGAATTATGATATGAGAATGCAATATTAGTATTAAATTTGTGAACTCATTTGTAAAAGGATAGAGTGGACCCTAAAAGATCAAGGATGGTGTTTATGAAAAAATAAAGATGACATAGAAAGTATAAGATGGTTGAATTTTTTATTTATTTGTTTTTGGTAGCTTGTGACTTGCTATGGTAATGTATGGTTATTGATAAATATTGTTCACTTATATGAATAACTTATCCAAGTAAGTTATTTGCTTACTAAAACAATATTTCATTTTTTTTTTAATTTTCAATGTTTCACAAAGACAATTGTGGGAAGTTCTCCAACCACCATCAACAACTCAGGAGTAAGATTCTTGTTAATACTTTTGTGAAGTAGCCATAATTCTAGTAGGACATAGTTTAGCAAAGAGAAGGGGACTTGTAATGTCATTTTAAGAATAGTATTTCATTAACTCATATTATAAATACCTTAAAAATGTGTGTGTGTGTATATAATCAGTTAAGTTCAATCAATTCAAATATTAGTAATTATGTGATCATATCATAACAAGTTTAATTAAACTCATGGAAATAGAGAAACAAGATCCATGCCTTAGTTGATAGTGATATTTATTCAAATAAAGTCTAATTAAATCTAACTTATTTTCACCCCTAGTTGATGATTATAAAATAATAGAAAATATTTTTTTCTTAAATGTTAAATATAAAGTATGGTGAAAAAAAATCTTTTATTTTAAAAAGAAAGAAAATTTTGTTCTTTCACTATTATTACACCATATATTATTTTGTAATAAAAAAGTACAACTAAGTGAATTTTTTATATAAATATTTTTTTTTTGCAAAACAAACAGACCTTAACCTCTATGTTTTGCCAAAAACATTTTCTCATCAAAAAATATTTTTTTCTTAAAAAAATCATATATTCATATATAATAAAAAACTTTCATGCATTTTATATATAAAATAATACATAAAATTAATAAGAAAAATAACCTTTCAAAATAATAAATATTATTTTCACAATATTTCACATTTAATATTGAATAAGTAAAATATTTTTAGTATGATATATATAACTATAAATACAAAAAAAAATGTAATTATTTCTTAAAAAACAACTTTCATCAAAACAATCGAAGGCTTGCATTCTCATTTTCAAATTAACCACAAACATTGGTTTTAAGTAAAAGACTCTTAATCATGGTCATTTAATAAGATATTTACAAACAAGTCCTATTGCATATGTAGTGCAATTCTTTTCACAATTAAATGGATATTTAAATATTGGGTTTAATTGAAGCTTAAATAACATGGTTATGAAAAAGTGGAAAATTTCATTTATACTATATAGCATAAGCAAATGAAGATTCTTGCCTGATATAGATAAAATGTAAAAAAGATAATTTTGATTTTTAAAATATAAATTATACAATTTTGATTCCTAACTTAAAATAATCTATTTTAATTTACGTAAATATTAAATTAGTATAATTTTGATCCTCTTATTTGATTTTCAAAAATTTCTTCAGATTACTTCCACCTAATACTTCTCTCATATTAACTTAAAATGACTTTTATATAAATATAAAAAAAAATTTTATCTAAATTTTTAAAATTTTGAACAAAATTAATGGATTACATATTGTGAAAAAAAATTAAATTACATATAAAAAAATTGAATCATTTTGGAAAATAATAATCTAAAAAATAAAAAAAATATCTGAATAATTATATAGAAAATGTTTAAAAATTGATAAATTGATAAAAATTAAACAAAGAAATTTAATACTTAAGGGACTAAAATAAATTATTTTAACTCAAGGATCAAAATTGTACAATTTATATTTTAAGCATACTAAAGTTACATTTAAGCCAAAGTAAAATAAACAAGAATCCCCTAAGAGTGATGTCTACAATATGACCTTAAATATAGTTTTCCCTTCGTACAATAAGAATTTCTATTTATCCGTAAATCTTATAAGAATGTCTCCAAATCCTTTTAATATTTCTGTTGTCCGTTCCTTTCAACATTGAAAAAAGATGGCTAAATTTATGGTAATATCCAACGAAGTCGGCAATACGATGGTCTGAAAATTCCAAAATTAACAAGTGAAAAGGAGCAACTGAAAGTCAATACATTCGTCTACTGTATATTAAAGGCAGAAGCATTTTTCTTTTATTCTGGTCCTCATTGTGTGGTTTGTAACTCTGATATAAACAATAAACATACAATAAATATGTTCAGAAGACTAACCAAAAAAAAAAAATAGAGCTAAGTTCGACGATTAAGCTATGTCAAGACTCAAATCAGTAGTATATATCTATCCTTTCACTTCAGGCTATCTGTGAATCCTAAAAAATGTTCTGTCAATCCTTCCATAAAGAATGATACAGCTTGTCCACAAAGTTCTCAAGGATGATATTCGGGCAAAATCTGTATGAATTCTTATAAAACTAGAATTTGTGGGCGATGAACTGCTAAGCTCCCATCATACCACAGAACATACCCTGTCTGATAAAAAGAAGGCAACAATTGTAAGTAACAGATTGGATGTGAATTTGATGACAACACAAACGTAGATAACTGGAAAGAAACCCCCCACACCCCCTCCCCCCCCCCCCCCCCCCCACAAAAAAAAAAAGAAGGGAAAAAATCCATTTATCGAAATAACTGCAAGAGAAAATGAAGGAGGTTCTACCTTGTCTGTTGCTTCCGCAGCAAAGGCGACTGTCATCTATATAAGTTGACTGGACACCTATCATCCACGAGCCCAGTGATGTGTCGTCATGAGCATAAGTCTTCAATGAGACACTACGTGCAACACAATGAATCAGAGCACAAATTGCAACACTAGGATGTTAATATAATGATCATATCGTATTATTTCTTTTTTGATACGGCTGAACTTATCTGGGATCATTTACGACATTCTGAGCAAAAAATTAAGGCCTGCATTATTTTCAATGTTTCCTCAGACCAGATCCTCCTTGAGTAGAGAGGACTTTGAAAACTAACCTGTTTATGTCGATATACTGTGCCAAATTCTTGGAGAGTATAATAAGCGAACCACCTGCATGTCGAAAGTACCTGTAGATAAAATAATTCAATAAAACTACGCACTCTGGAAAATAATTCAATGAAGTTATGCACTCTGTTGCCTAAGTAGCGGCACTTCTGACACGTAAACAACATCAGTTGTCATACATACGCACACCTGTTTGCCATCAGGAAGAGTATGCCTGTGTACAGCTGTCTAATCACCATATCATCAATGAAATTAAAGGGAAATGGAAACAAGTCGAATCATCATGACTACGGCGAAACTCCAACTAATAAAAATAAAAAATAAAAATCTTTTCTCATTCACAAATTACTTACGTTTTCTCATCGCCAAATTTCCACCATTCAGGTTCATACCATGACCGTCCCCTGAAAATTAACCAAAATAAGAGACTCAGAATTTGAACCAAAACCATCAGGTTCATCATGGAATGCTATGAATCTTGCAACAATTTTACAAGTAAGCTAAAACAAGCTCCATCGACAAAAAACTGAAAAAAAAAAAGGGGTCCATCAAGAAGGATGAACAATCACACAAGGCTTGAAACTTTATCTATACTACATGAACCTGGCAAACATATCTAATGTTCTATCATAGTTGAAAGAAAAGGCCAATTTAAATTACTCTTCTGATATCACTTCTCCTGACTTCATGCATCCAATATACGCCCCATCCTGACCACGGCGGCGATCAAGAATTCCAATTAAACCCTCTGTTAAGCCAGCAAACAAAGCTAAAAATGTCTCAATAAGTTCACATAAACAGAAGCACATTGTAGTGGTTAGTGAACATGACCTCCTGAATATGACCAAGAGATAAAAGATCCTTACCCAGATCAAGGTCAATATTGTCATCAACTTTGACATAGAAGTCAGCATCCCAGTTCTGAACTGCAGTACTGAAGAAAAACTTCGCTTTTTTAGGCAGCTCTTCTTGAGCCTCTTCATGACCATCCTGATATTTTAACGAAGACAGTCATTGCTCAAGCTCTATGTTTTATCAAGTTCAGATTAAAACAATATATTGAACAGTTAACTGAAGAATTGAAGGTTCCCTGTCCATTCATACACTTGAGATTAATGATTAAAGACTGATATGTTATTGCAATATTGTAACTAGATTGCTTACAAGAATCAGGAAATCCTTAGTTGACCTGTTTTCGTCATCAATATTGCGATCTAAGCTATCACCTCGATTAGGGCTGCCAATTACAAAGCATTAGGTCATGAGAGAAGTTTCACTCACTGACATTTACATAAACCGCAATAAATCTTAAGGGGATAGAGCAATGAATAATCATTAAAAGTTGATAAGTGTGTTGAGAAACCTCCGACCAATTACAAAGCGTATGATCACTCCTCTTTCTTCAAGTTTTTTTAAGGCATCACCTGTGAAAAACCACAAAATTGAAAATCAAGTAATAAAAAGAAGCATCCGTGTATTATTGAAACCCAAAGTACCCATTGAGAAGTGAATACATGAACATAAAAGTTCATATATTATCCTGAAGAGTTACAGTAATAGAAAAATAGAGGCATATGACTGCATGTAGCAACTAAATTAAATATGAAACAATAAACAGGAGAACTAAGCAATTTGCAGAGACAAGTGAACTTTAACCAATATCCAAACAGACCCCTAGGCATCCAAGATCCTCTGAACACATTTCTTTTCAAACGACTTCCAAATCCAGTATAAACTCCAATAACTGCAAGAAGCCTCCGGCCAGATAAAGAGCCACTTTGCTGCAACCGGCCTTTGAGGTACCCTTGGCTCTTCGCCAATGTCAGTTCCATCTCCGCTTCTACAATTCTCCTCTCCAGATCTCTAAAAGACAACGTCCAAATCATGGAAATTGTCCGAGCATAAAACATAAAAAGGGAAAGAAAAACCAGGGTGACCGTACCTGCATCCTAAGACCGCTAGCTTGTCCTCAACTGAAAGAACCTTGGGCCTCTAGAAGCAAAATCGCATTATTACAAGGTTAGAGACCCAAAAAAAATAAAAAAAGCAGAAATTCAACGCACCCTCTCCTATGATTAAAAAAACCTACTCATAACATTTTTCTCATTACCGACAGATCAGCACCTAAAATCAAGAGGCAGGTCCTTGAAACTCAAAATACCTGAGCTGCATTCTTCTCCAGAAGAGTAGCAAGTAAGTTTCTATTTTCTGCATCTTGCCATAACCTAATCATTCACAAAATAACAAAAGGATGCATAATAAAGGATAAGGGTTTGTTGTTGTCGTTTGCATAATAAACTAAGAGGAAATGTACGATCATAAAGTGAATTACAGAATAGGAAGAAAGAAAAAGGTGAACAGAAAGCTGATCAAAGTCAATATCAATCTGCCAAAAGGGAAAAAAAAAAAAAGACCATTGAATGGAACCCAATTGCAATTCGCACAATCAATAATGCTAAACGTACGTCCGTATTCAATACGAAGAGACGTAGTTCAAAGGTAAGAATGAGGATATAAGCGTAGAATCTGTTTGACCAATTTGGCTGATGACTTGCAAACTCGAAATCGAATAAAATCCGATAAGACTCGCGTAAGGGGAACAAAATACAGTGGTAGAAAAAATTATTGTTTTTCTGGGAAAATAAGTGGAGAGCTGAAAATAGAAACATACCGTCCGGCGACGTAAAGCCAAGCAATGCAAGAGAAGAAGGCCATGAGGAGCGAAGGATTGGAGGCCGGAAGAGGTTTCGATCTCCATCGCCGATCGGGTTTGCTCGACGTCGGTAGGACGTCCATCTCGACGACTTAGAAACCACCTCCACACGGTGATTCGAGTGGCGGAAAGTACGCAGCTGAAAGAGGGTGTAACGGTGGAATTGAAGGTTTATTTAAGTTGCTCATTTTTCACGTAATTAGACGTTTTTTTTCCCTTCATTTTTCAAGTGTAAGAAAGCTTAAATTCATTTCATGGAAAATATATTCAATGTTTAGGTGATCTTTATCTATGTAAAATATTCCGTTAATTATTTATCTATGGAAAATTGAAGTTTTTGTCCTTATAATTTGTTTCAGGGTGAGGCCAGTATTTCCAAGCCAAGTCATCCTGCTTTGATCACCGAATCAAATGGTGACATTTGGCTTTTAAAATACATATTTTAGTTGGTTTCTTATTTATGATTGATTTTACTAAATTGTCCTTCAACATTTTTTTATCTCAATTTGGTGCTGTTATCCATTTAACAAAAACGCAGTGAAAATTAAAAACATCGACCTTCTAACTGAGGGAGGGTTTCATGTTTTAATGGAAAACATCGACATTCTTGATATATTGAAGCAAAGGGTTTCATAACTCTAGTGGGTGGAAATCAATGGCTATCAGTTGCACATGTAAAAAATCCTTGACGCTTGTTAAATTTATAATTTCATCCTTGTAATTTTAATAATTTATATAATTAAATTCTACAATTTAATGATATATAATTAACTTTTCTCTCTTAATTAATATTAAATTTGATGAAAAAAAGTTTCATATATCACCTTATTTATCAATTAAATTTTACATGTTAACATTTTATTTTTATTTTATTATCAAAATTCATCTATTCTTACCAAAATCATCCTTTGTCAAAATAAAAAATATATCTAATTTTCATCTAAAATGATAATTAAAATAAAAGAGTTAAAAGTTAAATTATGTAATGAGAATTAAAATGAAATTGTTAGAAATTAAAATTCTATAAACTAATCTCATTGATCTTATAGAATGAAAGTTTAAAAAAATTATGGAATTAATGAATTGGAATAAATAAATTTTAATTTTGATGAAAAATAATGACTACGTAATAGTAAAATATCAACATGTAAAATTAATACCAATCAAGAATGAGGAACTAATTATAAATTATTAGAAAGCTTAGGATTAATCGTACAAACCAAAAATATAAATATAAAATTACAAATTTAATCAAACTATACAAATTATAACATCTACTTTTTCATATAAAATTTTCTTTTCATTTGTGTTAGTAATGTTCAATTCAATGGTATTATATATACTAGGAGTAATCATTGGTTAGTTAATGATGATTAAATTTTTTTAATCAACTGCTCTTTATTATGAAGCACTTTTTTTTTAAACAAAACCAATCAATTGCATAACCTTAATCAAGTCTAATCAATGAATTTAGTTTCAATTGGTTTAAAATCTAAAAAAAATAAAAATACTCAAACAAATTGCTTTAATAGTTAAAATTAATCTATAAACATATGTTAATATCATAATTTTATTAATATGACTATAACAAGAAACAATCAAGTTACAAAATGACAAATAAAACTTTAAATATGAACTTTTAACTAAACAAATCAATATAAATTTTAGTTAGTATTAATTTATTACAATTAAGAATTTTACACCTATAAATTTTTTCGTAGTTTTTGTAAATTTGTATATACACGAACCAATTTTGGGTGCGGTTAATTAATTAAAAGCAATTTTAAGATATTTGATTACCCTGAACCTATACTCTAAATAATATATTATCAATACCTTAATACTCTAATCTATATTTCATATACACTCTAGTACTTTGGTATAATAATAAATATGAATATGAAAAATTAAATTAAAAATTTAATTACACATTAATTTACAAATATAAAAACAATTTCAATAACTATCTTATAAGAAAACAAACTATTTAAATAATAATTAGTATGTTATTAGGGATTTCCTATTTTTTAATTTTTACATTTTTAATATTTATGCTTTGTTTAGGAAAGTAGAAAATGAAAGGAAAGAAAAGAGAATTTTAAATTTTAGTTAGAAGAGAAATTGAGAAGAAAAAATTTTAAACAATTTAATGTATAAAAATAATACAAAAATATTTTCTTTTCCTTTCCTTTTCTTTCATTTAAAAAAACATTTTAAAAATATTATATCTTCTTTCTTTAAAGATGAGGTTAATGACTTAATTGGATTTAAATATCATATTTTAAGCAAGAGTCTATTTTTATTATACTTTTGAAAATTGGAAATGATAGAAAATAATTATATTGCATATTTGTCTTAAACAAATTTTTAACATTTTTTTTCAAATATATTTTAATAATAATTATCAATGAAAATATTAAATTAAATAATTCTAATTTATTATATAGTTTATCATGAAAAATGATAAACATCTTGCCAAATTGTTCCAAAATAAGTCTCGATGAAACATATTATGTTATTTTCTTTTACACTTTTTAGGCATTATTTTCTTTACTTTTGATTTTAAGGCATCGGAACAAGATGAAATAAGATGAAATAATATAGAGTCTATTTGGTTTGTATTTTTGAAAATTATTTTGTGTTTTTTTTGTTTTAAAAATAAAAACATTCATTTGGCTAATTGTTTTTGGATTGGGTTTTTAAAAATTATGTTTGAAAACAAATGTTTTAGAAACCAAAAAAATGAGAACAACTTTTAGTTATTTTTTAGTATTTTGTTCCTAAAACAGGAAAAAACACAAAGAACAACTCCTTCATTAATGACATTCTTGTAATTAAATAGAAATTACTCTAAAATATAAAATAAAAAGTCATTGCCCTAACTTTTTGGACTCTCCCCTTTTTGCTCAGCACCAAGCGTTATTTTGCCTATCAAATTGTATCACTTTCTCTTCATTGTAGGTTAAAAGAAGGATCATTGTAGTAGTTAAACCAAATTTAAGCGATAGGTATCTCTTATCTTTCTTTATTATACCTCTATTTTCAGATTTCTTGTTTTTTTCTTTGTTAACATTCCCTATTTCTATGTTCCTCCTTATTTTGCTTTCCATGTTTTATTTCTTAGGTTAAATCTAGAAAGCTAGCAAAAACAACCATAAAGCTTATGAATGTTGTGAAATAACACTAATTATTAATGCTCGAAAAAAAATTTCTTTGAGTGTTAATTGGTTATGAATTAAATGATTATATGCTATAAGTCAAACTCATTTATAATTTTCTTGAGAAATTCTTCCTTTTTAAGTAAATGAAATGTTTCTTACAAATAAAATTTCTCAAATTATAAAGGAAAGGAAATAAAAAATGTGAAAACCATTTAAAAATCATCAATTTTTCAAACTAGAAATTGTCAAATCCTTTAATAATAATATAAAACTTAAAGGCATCTACCCCGCAATTGTATATAAATGCCTACTTTGCCTTAAGATCATGACAATTTTAAACACATAAGTTCTCTTTGACTTTTCCTTTTATACTTTGTGAAAATTAGGAAAACTAATAGCTAAATATTGAATGTAGAATGATTATTTTATAAAATTTACATTAAATATACTTCAACTATTTTTCCTTATCCATTTAGGAAAACATTGGATATTTATTGCTTAATGTTTTGCTAGCTCATAGGCAACTATTAACTAGAAAACGATATACATTAAGATAGAAATGAACTATCTTATCTTGCAATAGCTCAGCAAAAGATTTAAGTATCATTATACAATAAGATTCAAGTAAAATAAAAAGTTAAATAGTATTTGAATTATTGTACCTTTGATATTATTGTTAATGTTTTCTTTCTCCTTTTGCCTGAATATCTTTTTCGGGGGTTTGATTGTTATGTGACTTTGCATTTTGAATTGTGGTTATGTTAGATAGTGAGGCACCAATAAAGATGTGTTATGATTTTCAAAAATTGTTAGAGAATTTTTCTTATTTTACTTATTTGTTTGCTTTTAAATAGATAATGAAATAATTAGATACCAACTACTATTTCAATATTATTATTTATTTATGACCAATTGGGGACTCCAAAGTAACTAGAGAGAAATATATATGCATGCAACATTGATTTTTTAGTAGAGTTCATTTATTAGAACTATATCTAATCCTATGCCATATCCATATGATTTGTCTTGTGTTTGTTTAGTTTACTTTAAAATAGCATGCATATTTATAGCAGAATGTGTATCGATAAGTAGAAAAACATGGTTAATGACTTTTTATGAACCTTTTGTGATGAAAATGTCAAAAATAAGTAATATTTGGCTTTAGAATATAAGCATTTAGAAAGAGTTTGGGTGTAGAACTTTTCTAGTGGGTATTTATGGTTAAAGAAGGCCACAATTTAATAGTTATTGTTCAATTTAATAGGCTAAGAATGGTCCTTATTTTGCTTATACTAATTCAGCCTTTGTCATTATTAACTACCATTTTTTAAGGCCACTCTACTTATTTCAGTACTTCATTTGGTTATTATTATTCTATATAATATTACTATTAAACTACTTTTTTTAAACATATAATATAATAAACATTAAAGTAGATGAAGCAAAAACTTATAAGGATTATTTTGTGAGAAAGAATAAGTAAGGTAACTAGTAAATTTGGTTAAGTTAAGAATTTTATATATGAAATATGAATAAAATAAAGTTAATCAAATTAAAATATGGGAATATGAATTTGGTAAAAATTTAATGGAAAAATTTATTGAAATCATGAAATATAAAGTTATATACTGATATAAGTGAATGTATGAATATCGAAAAAGTTTATAAGCAATTTTTTAAAAATGCCAATAAAGTACTATTTCTATCATTTTTAGCTTAAGATCTTAATCACCTTTATTCTTTTTATCTTTCTAATTCTCCTAATTCTCTCTAACAATATTTTCCACCACATTATTAATCAAGTGAAGAGAATTTCAATTCTTCTTGATTTCTTTATCCAATCAAAGTAAGAGCATTGCTAAAAATGCATCCTATTTGCTCTTGGTTGATGAATAAATTTGAGATTTATTTGGTTTTGTTGAATATTCTAAACCGTCTCTCTAAAACCTATGAATTTTGATATAATTAGGATTGAAAGATTTTCAGACTAACTTCCTAACATCCTTTTCTATATAAGGTGAGTAGATAATTTAATTAAATTTATGAATTTTATGGCTATGTGATGGTGTTAATGAAAAATAAGTTATTTTATGATTTTACTTGAATTTTATTTATTTTGATGTGGTGAAAGTAATGAATGATGAAGAGAAATGATATGAGATGTTAAGTAAGTGCATTAATAATTGCATTAATGTTTGGTATGTAATACATGTGTTTAGAAAATTTTCATAGAAAATTATTATTTTCATGTGGTAATCGAGTGTACAATCAATTATCAAGGTCTAGAGACAAATTTAGGCATAAGAATCAAGTATGCAATCGATTTCCCATGTGTGGATGCAAATTAAGGATAAGTGAATCAATTATGCAATTGATTCCCTAATTCTATAATTTTATGTTGATTTTAAAGGGTATAATTCTTTTGTCTTAAGCTTATTTTAAAAGAATTACCTATATTGTAAAAGCAATTGAGCTTGCTTTTAAATGGAATTAATTTCAAATTAATATATTATATATATTTTGAGATATTATCAAAAAAATGGATAAAGGTCCAAAACTCAAGATTTCAAAAAATAAACTTTTTATGTTTATTTTTAAAAAGTCATAATACTTTAAAACTTAACCAATTTAGGCAAATAATTAGTTTATGAAAAGTTAATTGAATCTATTTTCATATAAAGTAATTTTCATAAATAATATATTCATAATTTTTAATTTATTTATAAAATATCATTCAAAAGTCATAACCATGGTGACCATATAGTAAACTATACCTAACTTGTTTTATGTTTTCATAGCTTATGATGGTCTAACTTAAGGTGTTGGCCTTTAAACATCAAAGATAGAGTGGTTTGTGATGATTATAAGATAAGTACATTACCAAGTAATCACAAAATAAAAAATTAGATGTTATATAATATAATATATGTTATAACAAACTTATTATATTAATCATGGAATGGAATATGTTAAGAAATGTTTTGTGGATGGTATATTATGATATATGTGATTACTTATAACTATACAAGAAGGCATAGTGATGCTAACATATGTTATTATGTATGCTAAAATTAAATTATGATTGCATTAGGTAGAGCTTGAGTTCTAATATTTAAATTATATTATGAATTATGCCATAAGTGACATTAGAGATGAGAAATGTGATAAGGGTGATATTGTTAATACCAAATGGTTAATTCTTAGTAATATGCTTATAGAGGGTATAGGATAGACCCGAGACAAATAAGAATAGAAAATTTGTAAAGGGTATAAAGTTGACTTGAGAGCTAAAAGATAAATGAATGTATTTTATTTATTACTTATTATTCCAAATGGGATATAACCTTGAGTGTAGTTATTCATGAGTATTCTTATGTAATACATTAACAATGAAATGATTACGTATTAATCTTATTGTTATTGGCTTTTGATGACTAACATGCTTAAATGTAATATAAATTATTAAAGGAAGATAATTCGATGGGTAAACTAATATGAATTATTATTATTCTTATAGATTATTCACTTATTGAGCTCTAAACTCATTCTTTCATGATTTATTTTATAGATTCTTAAGTCAAGCCTCCATATCCACCTCCTTAAAGCTAGATTTCATGAGAGTTTATTGATAATAGTATGGTAGCATAGAATCTTATACGTGATATATTTTAGGTCTTATTTTGTCATAAATTTTATGAAAGAAATATTTAATTTGATTCCTCATATGTTAATTAGACTCGCTTATCCTCATTTTAAAAGGATTATAAGTATATCTAACTTTCTTATTTTTTGTAGAACCCTTAGCAATCTCCAATGAATGTTCTTTTTCTAAAATACTATTTTCTTTTATATATGCATAATATTTGTTAATCAAAATCAAGCTAAATAATTAAGAATAACCTAGTGAAAATTGGAATATGAGTTGCATACTGGTAATGATTGAGTTAGGATCATAACATTTTCAAATCCTTTGTAAGTTACTATTCTAATAGGAAAAACTTTAGTTGTTACTCAGTTTAGTCATGCTTACCTTATTTGTGTACATGATCAAATTATACTTGTTAATGTGATTTTTTTGGAGATGGTAAACTATAATATTATCCTAGAAATAGGTTGGTTATTAACATATTGTACACAAGTAGATTATTTTTAACAAAATAGTTACTTTTATTATAGAAGGAGCCTTTTCGATTATGTTTTAAGAATAAAAAATTTTCAAAATTACTGGAATTATATCAAGCATCAAAGCTAAAAAACTTATAAAAAAATAAATGCCTTGCATATTGTACAATGATTTAAAATCTAAATCAATCTTCTTCTAACATTAAAAATGTCCATGTAGTGCAAGAGTTTCAAGATGTCATTCCAAAAAATCTACCAAGTTTGCCTCCAAATTATGAAATTGAATTCAATATTAAAATTGCATTTGGTACTAATCCAATCTTTATTCTACCATACTAAATGGTTCTAGCAAAATTAAAAGACCTTAAAAGGTCGTTGTAAGAATTATTTGATAAAAGGTTCATCCATCCTAGTTCTTCTTCTTAGGGAGCACTAATTATTTGTCAAAAAGAAAGATGAAACTTTATGCTTTTGTATTAATTACCGTTAGTTGAATAAGGAAATAATAAAAAAATAAGTATTTATTGCCTGGAATTGATGATCTATAATGTTTTTCTAATATGAACCTACGATTTAGTTACCATCAATTGAAAATTTGAAAAGAAGATATTCTTAAAATAACTTTTAGAACTCACTATAACCACTCCGAATTCTTTGTCATGTCTTTTTGCCTTTACCAATGCTCCTGTCATGTTCACGAATTTTATGAATAGAATTTTTAAACTATTTCTTAACAAATTTGTGATTGTTATCATTGATGACATTCTTATTTATTCCAAGAATGAAAAAAAATGCTTAACATCTTTAAACCACCTTGCAAATATTGTGAGATAACTAGCCTTATGCAAAAATTTTCAAATTTGAATTTTAGTCATCTAATGTGAAGTTCCTAAAATATGTGATATACTAGAATGACATCGAAGTATATCCATATAAAATTGAAGCCATCTAGACTTAGCTAAAGCCAACAATCGTATTTAAAATTCAAATTTTCCTTAGGATGACTGGTTACTATCATTGGCTTGTAAAAGATTTTTCCAAAATAGCTTCTTCATTAACCAAGCTAACTAAAAAAGGAGTCAAATGTTGGTGTATTTTCTAATATCCAATCATAAGATAATTGTATTTGTACACATTGTATTACATTGTCTTTCTAAAAGGCATTTCAATTATTATGTATAATGTTATATATACATAATATAAGTAAATATAATAATTATCTCTAGAATAATTTATATTATTCCTAAAATATCTCTGATCGAGTATTATTGTGAATTAGGATAATAATAATACATCGAAATGAATATGTATATTAGCTAATGGCTATTATCATGAACATCTTATCAAGTTAACTCATAAGTATATGTTAAAGAATAAATATATTAGACTGATCCAACATAAAAATGTTACATGGGTCGCTATGTAAGTGTTATAAATAATTCTTATAGTGATAATAATGTATATGATTTTTTGACTTGAAATCATTATAGTTTCATACATAAAAAGTTGTGTACTTTGATGCCATCAATGTCACTTGTAATATAGTTGTCCTAAAAAGTGGTGATTGAGTATACCATGAATCATGTGGAGGGATATTAGTAATTTAGATAGAATTTTTCCTTTGTTATGTAAGAAAAGTGATACCTATGTACTCTTTGATTGAGTGAGACTATGAAATATATGATCATATTTATATGAATTGTTATATGATATTGATTCACTTATTTTAGTTAGTTTACTTAAAAAATAAAAAAACACACATACTGAATTATGAAAAGGGTAACACATTCCATACCTTAAGTTCAATTTGGATATTTTAGACAAAAAATAGTAAACTACATAGGATATTGGTCATATAAAAGTTATGTGAAGTTACTTACATTCTCATTACTTGAGTAGTAGTAATGTATTAATAGTTATCATTTATTATTTATGATATTACAATAAAATTTTAGAATTACTACTAATGTAATAAGAATCAATATGGTTGTATACAAAGAGTGTATTAAATATTAAAGTTATAGTATAATTAGGAACTCTTAACTACATTAAGGCTTCTAATTATGATACACCCAATATGATTGGATTTTACTAAATAATAGCACAATATAATTGAATTATATTTAGGAGATAGTAAATATAGGTTGATTATTAATCAGGGTTAGTTTTAAGCTTGGTTAATAATCAGAGTCCAATTATCTCCTTTTTTAAGATAGTTTTGGTTAGAGATTAAAAATGAATTTTATCAATGAGATCAAATACAAATCCTTTTTAAAAAGAAATATCTGGCCAAGATATCAATATTATAAAAATAAAATATCTGGTTGAGATATTAAACACATGATTTGATAAATATTTGGCTAAGATTAGAAAAGCCTATATTTATCATCTATAAGATAGAAAGAGTGTCGTGAGGTTATTGAAAGTGTGATCCAAAATCAAGAAAGTCCTACAACTAGCATTGTGTTGAGAGAGAATGCAATCTCATTCGATTAGATTGGAGTATTTCACTGCTTATGTGGATAACATAAAGATTTACCTTTTTGGATGACATTTGTAATTCGTGATAATCGTATTTGTGTATATTATCTAGTTCGTGCGTTTGTGATGAAATCTAACTATTATTAGACATTATTGTTTGAATGTTTGAGAGCTTGAGTGCATATCGTTCGTGCATTCATGATTGGATTATTAAGACATTGGTGATGGAATTGTTTACCAAGAAGTAAAAGTGAAATTTTTTAAATAGCAAATGAGTTTCACGCAACAAGATATAAATATTATTATTGATTTATACTTATTTCATGTGAATCCTTAGCGAATTTTGGAGTACATTTTTAAAATTTTTACTATTTTTTCTAATTTAAAAGCTGTCAGGAACATCAAAGTCACTTACAAGATCATAAACTAAATTATATATTTTATTTAATCAATTGTATATGTGATATACTAATGAGCTAATTTTTTATAGCAAAATAAAAAAAAAGGCTCCGCAAGAAATTGTGATTTCATGTGAAATCATGAAAACTTTTTGATGTTAGAATCATGTTAATAATCAGGATATTGTTTCTAGAGTTGAAAAAGACGAAATCTCAGAAATCTTTTCGCGTTATTTGTGAAATCAAGTTTTTGTTTGTTCTGGAAAACGTGAAAAGTAATGTTTTGAAAATTTGAAATTAGTTTCAAAAATTGCGAAATCACTTTAACGAATTGATTGACTTCAACCCAATTGTTTTAACGTGATTGATTTCAATCACATAAGGAATGAAAATCTTCATCAAATGAAATATTATTAAATTTAATTATTAATATATTGTTATATAATATATAAAATTTGATTTAAAAAAAATTAATGTTTACTTAATTTTTTTAATGTGAACCTATTGTTGCAGTTAACTCACCATTAACCATTGTAGCAAGCCTCGTATAGATACAATAATTTATATTATGTTAAAATAAATGATAGACTCAACTATAACAATTGAAATTGTTTGATCAAGCCTTTTATATTATGCTAACCGTACAAAATATGACCACCAGAGTAGAAAATGCCATGGCAAAGTACTAAATCTAAGAGAGAATCATGTGAGGGTAGCAAGAAATAATGAAATTCACCGAGGTGGCTAATCATGCTACGATTGATAATAGTGTTAAGAAAGAGATTTTTATGTATTATTGATATAATAGTGTACATGTAACGGATGAATTTATATATATATATATATATATATATATATATATATATATATATATTAATTATAATTATTGTTTTCATAAATTTATTTAATCAGTTAAAAAAGAAAGATTTTACTTTAAATAAGGGAAAGGATATAAAATTGAATTTAATATACACACTAAAATATATAAATAAAAATTAAAACTGAAATAATATTTTATTTTTATTTAAATATTTAGTTATTTTATATGAACTTAAATTTTTATTTATATATATATATATATTATTCCAAATTAAAAATTTTGAATTCGCCATTAACAGATAAATCAACTATTATAAAATATATTAAATATATAGGATGCAGTACTGATATAAATGCAAGAAAATAAATCTATTCAAACTCAATGAAAATCCCCAAACCACAATCAAGTGTGGTGATGAGTAAAAAATTTCAGACATGTGAAATGGAAATATAGCGTTCAAGTTAAAGGATAGCTCGTTGAATTACATATATGATTTTTTTTTTCAAATATTAGTTAAAATTTGTTGAGCGTTAAAACTTACAATTTAACAAGAAATATTGTATCATTAGTGATGGAAAGTAGGAATAGTAATAAAAGAAAGAATGTCAAATGATCGTCTGTTTCATATAAATATAAGGTATTCTACTCCCTAATATTATAATGTTACCAAAGCAGTGATTCTATCTTCAATTACGTGTTAAAAGAATTTTCTCAACAAGTATCATAAAAATTTTGAAAAGAAAATTCAAGATATGATATTTGAGTGCAAAGAAAAGTTAGAAGGAAAGAAGTAACAAAAAGATACTTTGCTTCTCAAATGATAGTAAATGAAAATCAAAATCTAAGAACTATACATTAAAAATTCATGATAGAGATTTATTAGATGAGAAGATGATAAATTCTAAAAAAAGTTACAAATTGCCTAAACTGCTATTGCTAATAAAAAAAGAAACAATTTTTTTTTATTTTTAAGTTGAATTTGAAGAATTTGGTTGACAGGGGGTGCTGAAAAATACATGAAGTTCGAGAACCCACTTTTTATTTTGTTACTTTGACCAAAGGTGCTTTATTACTATTTACTTAGCCTCCCTAGGAGCTGGCTGCCAATTCTCAACTTTGACGGATGTTGCCGCCAACAATTTACCTTCCATAAATTTCATTGATTTTCTTTTATGCATGATTTAATTATATTTAATATTTTTTACTATTTAAAAATATTTATTTATTTTTAAAATATTTGTATTATTATAAAATATAATAATATTAAATTTTTAAGATATAATTTTATTTTTAATATTATTCTGCTCAATTAAAAGATTATTTTTTTTATATTTTTATACATAAATCAACTATTACTTTAAAGAATAAAGATATCTTTTTCTTCTTATATATGATTTTAGCGCAATATTTATATATAAAAATATAGATAAATAATCCTCTAACTACAGAGAATTATATTGGAGGATAAATTATAGTTAAAAATTTAATAATATTATATTTCATTACAATGAAAATATTTCAAAGGGATAAAAATATATAATTTTAAAAAGATTAAAGATATTGATTATAATTAGATGAATATAAAAAATAATGTAATTTACGCTTATCCTTAAACATTTAAAATTCACCGTCATTACTTACATAGGGATGGGCCAAGTTGCCTCCTAGCAGCCCGGCCGGCCTAGTCTAATTTGACATTTTTTTATCTAAATAGGATATACCTATTTTTTGAAAATTTAATTTGTAAATTTATTAAGTCAATTTATTAATTAATGTGTTTGTATATAATAAAATATATGAATTATATATATAATATACATATATAAAATAATATCACTAATATTTTAATATATACAATTACTTATTCAAATTTAATCTGATTGTTGGTTTATTTTTAATTTTAAATTTTTTTGTCTATTAATTTATTTAAAATATTTATATAAATAAATTAATAGGCCAAATTAAATTTTTTTAATAAGTTAAACCAAACTTAAATTTCAACTCTATATAAATAAACAAATTAAACTTAAATCAATATTTTACAAAAAAAGAGCCACTTAACCCAATCAATTTTATTTCTTCTTGTTAAGCAAACAACACTTGCTTAAACCGACTAAGTGCCTCTATCTTGAGCCATGCGTTTGTCTTTGTAATATCTGTTAGGATGTAAGAAAGAGCGCAATCAACGGAGAAAGTGTTGGGCGTGGGAGAAGAGAGAAACTTACGTTTTGAGTTCTGCCAAAAAAATAATATTAAATTTTTGTATCTGAATGGAAAAAATTATAAATATATTAAAATTAAATAAAATATTTCCTATGTGATTTAGTATTATAAAATTCATTATCCAAATTTGCCAACATTCTTTGTTTGGTAAAATTTTTGCCAATATTCATTATGAGTAGTAAAAGTCGGCCTAATTCTCAGAGTAAACGAATAATATTAATATCTTAAGGCCGTTAATTCTCTTATATACATAAATAGCATTATGTCATGCTATTACGGTGCGACCCTTTCGTACAATGATGGAAAATGGGTAAATAGTTTCCCAAGAACGCAAATACACACAACTATACCCAAGCTAACGGATAATATACATTAATTAGGTCATAATTATTCTTATTTATATTATCTTAAAATTTATTAACAAAACTTTAAATTAATATATCTCTTTATTTTAATATAATATTAAATAAAAAAGGAGAAAAAAAGAATATTAATAATTAAGAAATATAAAACAATCAATATAATTAAATTTGATCCGAATCTAGTGTAATATATATGACGGCAATCATTATATTTGGCCATTAATTAATTGAATCCCATGAAAATGCAGAAGGTTTTATACACTTGAACAATTAGATCCAACATCTAATCTTAATTAGCATAAATCTTATGAGAATGTAAGGGCCCCATATATTTGGATGGCCAAATGCAATTAGTATGAATTCTATAAAAATATAGAGAGTTTCACACGTTTGAACAAATAAATGTAAGGATGACAATGGGGTAGAGTGTAGATAAATCTACCTCAAACTGCCATGCCCTGCATTCTTCTACTATATGCCCCATGGGAGGGGAATAAAAAAAAGAAAAATTTAATAAAAATATAAAAATTTATATATTTAAAATTCAAATAGAAATAATACATAATATTTAATATAATTTTATTATATAAGTCTAAAAATGTACATAGTTTGGTCAACAATTTCAAACTATAAGAAAAATAATGAAGATATATAATGCATAAATTAAGAGAAATACTAAATTTTTAATTTTTAATTTTTATATAATAATTAAATTTAAAATTTTAAAAATAAAATTATTAAAAATATTTTAGATAATTAAATTACTAAAAAAATTAGATATATAATATATACATGTATTATTCATATAAATAAATTTATAATTTTATATGTGTAGAATTTCACTGAATAAATTATACTATTATTGCCGCATACCTTGAATTTGTTTCAAGGCAAAAACCTACCTCATGCCTTGCCCTACAAAGCAAATTCTTCTATTATATTTGCGCTCCATGAAAATAAAATCCACAAGACAAGTATGTAATCCGCAATTTTACCATTCCTAAATAAATACAATAACTACAATTGTAGTTACTACCCTAGGGGACCTTCTTATTAACAATGTCATTAAAAATAAAAATAAAATATTAAATGAGATTCTACTATTAATATTAAATATAATTAGTTGAAAGTGTTAATGATAGCTCATCCATTCCCTTAAGAACGGTTATTAGCATTTGCTTTCCAAGAATAACACAAATATAAATAAAGATATAAGCATGGAACTCAAAAATCAAATTAAAAATTTAAATTATGAAAATTATGATTAACAAGTTCCGTATGAGCATACCAGTTTTGAAAATTGCAAACCTCCGTACCTTTTTGTTTTTTCACATAGTTGAAAAAAAATCATACTATTAATTTAAAGTAAAAGTAGATAAATATAATTTGATGTCTCTTAAAGGTTTCATGCTTTTTGCTATATATTAATGTTCAACCCTTATTGTCTATGTATGTGTTTATTAATTTTATCGCTCCTACAATTAAAAAAAAATTCTCAATCTTAAAGAATTAATAGATATATGCGATGAGTTTTTTTAATGATTTTTTTCCTTTATTATATATATTAAATATAAGATATATATAAATATAAACATATTTTATATAATTATAGAATTTAATTATATATATTAAAATTTTAAAATTAGGTTAGGCTTAAGTACATCTATTTTTAAAAAAGTTGGGTTTGAATATAGTAAATATAAAAAAAGAGATTAGGTTAAGTAAAAATATCTTAATATTTATCTAAGTTCGACTTGATTTTTTGCCTACCTTTAAGTTAAAGATAAGGCACTCTTGTGCGGAGTTCGACCTTTTATAAGATTGAGTTTTAAATTATCTTTTTTAAAATTTAAAATAAATGAATCAAAATAAAAACATATATTTCAATACATTAATTACAATTTAATAGTAAAAGCACTCAATCCAAAACTTGAGCTTCCCATATAATTATCCTTTGAAGATAATAAAATAATAAAAATATTATAATCAATTTATCATTACCAATAATTTTTTAATTTAATTAGTGCATTTATTATGAAAATAGGTAAAACTAATTTAAATACTTTATTAATATTTTTTCATTAAAATTATTTAAATACCTTTTATTATTTTATGATCATTAAATTTGAAATATGATTTTCTCATTTAAGGATCTTTCAATTTGCATAAAAGAGTAGAAGTTGCTACGCTTCCCTATTAATTTTATTATTGCAATTATAAATGTTAATTGAGCTAACAATGTTCTGATGAAAAATTAAAAAAAAAAATTCTGTCATATGCAAAAATTATGTATTTGATGTTTGAACTTTCATCAATTGACAAAGGAGTGTATTTCATACATCACAATGGCTAACATTAGGTAAAGAAAAAGACAAAGGACCTAAAAAAAATTAAATAAATAAAAGATCTCACTTTAGAATTCATATTCATATCCATATATACAAAAAATACCAAAAATATACAATATGAAAGACACCACAAACCAAGACCAAGCATCAAGTTTGAAGTTCCAACCTATTACTGAATCATGGTATGGCACCCAAATGAGAGGAATGGACAGCAGACGGCCCAAAGGAAAGAATCAGTTTAGCCAGAAAACGCTGTGCTATGGTACTATAGTCCCAACTTCTTTGCGAACCAGTCTGAAAGATTAGCTATAACAAAACCTGCAAATACCTGCAGATCACAACTGACAAAACTATAACATGTTTATGCTGATGAAATTTTTAATTTTTCTTTTTTAACTTTTCTTTTGGGCCATGGAGAATTAATACTTTGTTTGGAATTTAAAAAAAAAAAAAAAGAAAGAGAGAGAGAAAAAAAGGAGAGGCAAGGGTTATGTCATAACCTTCTCCTTATTTAGGAATTTCGATTTAGGAGGAAAAGAAAATGGGGTTTATGATTAATGTTCCAAGTCTTCTAACATCCTCCAATATTCTCTTTTTTCTGTTCCTCTAATTTCAAGCATTCTAGAGGATTTTCTAAACCTACTAATAAGGGAAAGGAAAGGAAGTCACCTCTTATGCCACGCTTGGCTTGGATGAAGGAGAATAGAGCAGAAGAGGAAAGGAAGGAAAGTAATCCCTAATGCTGTTTCAATACTTTCTTTTAAATCTAGACGCTCCTAGCCTTTCACCTTTCACTACTTTGTGTTCTTCCAATTAGAGGAACTTTGGAGGATTTTTTTTTAACATCCAAATAAGGGAAGGTTGTCCTCTCTCAAGTCTTAACCATCTATCCTCCTCCTTTTTCTTACCTTCCATTCTCTCCCATTATTTTTCCCTCCCTTTCTAACTCTTAAACATACCGTAAGTATTGAAGTAAGATTAATCATAATCTCCATTCCTTTACCCTCCTCCACTAAAACTACCAAACATATTTTTAATCATACCAGAACCACATAGACTAAATCTGTTTGGGAGTAGGGAAATGAAAACAAAGATAGTCACTGGTTATCTTCTTGATTTCAGTTTACTTTGACCAGTTCCTTCTCTTTCTCCTCATATTCCTTCTCCCAAAGAGAACACACATGTAATGTTTGAGAAAGGAAACTGGAGAAGAAGGAAAGGAAAGGGAAATAAAGGTCATCTTTCCATTTTTATAGGCAAAAGCCTAAAGGGTTAAGGTATTTTTGGTTTCATAATTTTTACTGAAGTTTCCTTATCCCATAAAGTGTATTTGAAACAAATTTATTCTTTAAATTGCCAAAAACGTGCGATGTTATTTAGTAGTCTAACCCATTAGGCTGCTGAGCATCATTGCATGTTTTTGATAAATTAGAGGGTATATTTTTATTTATTTTGGAAGACAACATTTCCTTCCTTTTCATTTTCTTTCATTTTTTCTATCCAAATGGATATTAAATAGTTGAAGATATCATTAAAAAAAGGATTTTAATTTGATCCACTATTAGTATAAATTAATTTTACACATTACACATTCATGTGTTGTCATGTTATCAAAAAACTATTAAAATTCTTTAATTGTGTCAGTAAATATTCTTGTTAATATTGATTTTTTAATGAGGTGTTATCTTTTTATTTATTGATAGTATAAAAATTTTACATTAATACTACTAGTACTACAACAACAATAATAAAACTTTATTCCATTAAGTGAGGTCGATTATATAAATTAATTTTATACATTACACATTCATGTGTTGTCATGTTATCAAAAAAATATTAAAATTCTTTAATTGTGTCACTAAATATTCTTGTTAATATTGATTTTTTAATGAGGTGTTATCTTTTTATTTACTGATAGTGTAAAAATTTTACATTAATACTACTATTACTACAACAACAATAATAAAACCTTATTTCATTAAATGAGGTCGGTTATATAGATCGCACAATAATATTGGCTCTATCAATAACAAAAATTTTATACTAATAATGGATGAAATTTAAACGCTGAAGAAAATACCTGAGCTGAGCCAAGAATGTAAATTGCTGAATAATGCCGACCATGGATAATCATGTCAGCCACCATGGCAAGAGGAATGGTGAGTGACATGCCCAATGTGGCCACAAGTGGAGTTGTCCATACAACACAAAGTGCCCTGAGTAGAAAGAGAAACTCTATTATAAAGACTTTGAGTACTAGTAAATACAAATATTATTAAGATTGATCTTATGTACCAGAAGTAGTCTGAGACCACGCTCCCAACAAGTCCATTGGCGATAACCACTTCGTCCATCTTAGCCGAGTGGGGAATTGTGAATTTAGGTTCAATTCCCAAGGCCATCAATGGCCAGACTGAGAAATATCAAAAGCAATGAGTTTCACTAAGCAATGTGAGATTTGTGGAAGTACATATAAAAATAAGAATTAACTTGAATGAGCATGAGAAAAGCAGAAATGGGTAACTACAGAAATATCACTATCTAGCCAAAAATGGGTAGTTAAGAATACCTAGCCACCACAGTGTTAACAGTGTGAACAATCCAATATATCCAAACAGCTTTTGTACATCAACCTTTTCTCCTTCTTCACCACAAAATTTCTTAAGAAGAACTGCATCATCAATGACAAACAAGCGGATCATGATTTGTCCAAATTACCTGACAGAGCAAGGACTAACAGCTGAGAGCCTGAGACATTGCCTAACCTGTAAAGAGACCATACGACATAGCTGAAAGAAGGCCAAAAAGATCCCCAAGTAGAGAGCGCTTTCCATTGCTGAATACAAAAATCAACTGTCAATGTCAGAAAAAGCACATAGAGCAAGCTGGTAATGATACATTCATAAGACTCTGTGAAAGGAGCATAATATCGTATAATTTTATAAGACAAGACAAGAATCTTCTGGAAGAAGTTGATTTAGGCTCAATTTTGTACACTTCCTCTTAGTATACATTATGAATGACAATTGCATGGAAGAACACAGGCATACACGGAAGACATAGGAAAAAACCAGAGTTGCATGTGCAGTTAAGAAAGGAAGATATAAGAATGAGCAGATCCCTCGTCCACCAAAATCCAGCGCAAATGTTTCATCAAGAATTATTTTTTTAATCTTAGTTTCCCAAATCTTAACGTTTCAGCACTGATAAAAATATAGCTGAGAACAAATATATACAACATTCACTATCACATGATAATAATACATGCCAAATTAAAAGTAGATGCCAGAAAGATGTTCTAGTTCTCTCATCCATTGAATGATGGACATGAACAATTTGCATCCAAACAGAATCACGCTTGTAGCTAGGTTGGAGCATATGGACGAAAAAGGAGTGATTCCTACCACATTAGGTATTAATTTTGATGACGTATAAATGATCAGTTAAAAGAAGACAAAATCAAATCCATGTGATGCAATTATTAAAAGACAGAGTAACCACTTACGTAGCACCTAATTCCGACTCATCTGCTGCCCAAGTTTTACCCATAGTTGCCATGGCAACACCAGCCATGGTGACAAAGACAGCAACAACTTTTGCTACATTTAGAGAGTCTTGGCCCATAACAACAGCAAAGAAAAGAGTGAAAAGTCCTGACGTAGATGATAATACAGTTGTACTTGCAACACTTGTATGTGCAAGGGCAGCGTTTGATAGATACTGACAGCAAAAAGTATTTTATACAAACTCTTGGTGTTAGTCTCTGTCAATGTTGTAGAACAGAATAAACATAAAAATTAAGCACATATAAATCATGAAACAACAAATTTCATGGACGACCAAAAGGATATACCATAGGACAAATAACTAATGGAAAGAGAAATAGTTCTCCATGGCCAGTAAAGAAAAAAGGTTTCAGTGAGAGGCATGCAAGAATCTCATTGTACCAACTACAAAGTCCATCAACATAATAAGGCACCTAACTGTACAAAAACGCAAGTTTAACCTCTCAAGTCTTCAGCTTCCAGATTATTGTGCAGTCAAAATTTTCTATCCAGTGGTCTAACCATGCGAAACAAAACTAGAAACAAATGTTTGGCAAGACTTACAACACTAAAAAATGTAACAAGGTGAGTCATCTAAACAAAACATGTTCAAAGAATATGGAGAGGAGACTCTGTGTGTTTTGCACGACATGTTTGATTTGCAGCTAACTGCTTTCTAATACAACCACAACTGTGAAGAATGAAATTATTAATAACCAGGAGGAAAAAGCATTAATGATTCTATAAACACTCATCTTAAAGCCAATGTATACAGTCATAGATATTTTGCAGTTAGCACTCTTAGAAAACACAATAGAGATAGAATTAAAGAGTCTTACCTCTGTCATAAACCAGACAGGGGCAATGTAAAATCCATATTTAGCAATTTGCTTGGTTGTATACACTCTATCTGCCTTCAGAACATGACTATCAATGTGTTTAGACACCAATGGCCTTACTTCTACAAAACTTGAAAGGTCTAGTTCAGAATCTTTCCGATTTACATTTCCGAGTTCTGTTTCGAAGCTTCTCTGAACTCCATTGCCTTTAAGAGGAGAGCTAATTGTAGACTCATCCATGCTTTCTTCATTTTTACCCCTTCTAGAAGAGCGGTGTTTAAGTGAGTTATAGCACCAGTCTTTAATGAGCGCTATTGGGAGGTAAACTACAAGAAGAGAAGCTCCAAGGTACGTCACAGCAAATGGCTGCTTATAATCAGTAAAAATATCCTGTCAAGAAGAATACTGTTCAGAAAAGCACTGATAGATATGAAGCTTGGTCGCAGCTGGTACTCTGCAAGGTAAAGTCTCTTAAAAAATAGGTGCCCTTTAGGTTGTATTTTTCAGTATAAAGGATTTTAACAAAATACTGTCTTGCCATGCGTGGATATTGGATAACAATTCCTAGGTAATACTTGAAGAATGAAGCAAAATGGCAGGAATCTAATAATGTGCACGCATGCACCCCCCCCCCCCCCACACACACACACATACATATATATCTCTTCAATTATAATCTCTTCTGATGGATACAGCCATACAGGTAACTTGTACCAATACAAGGTATAACTGGACATATTGGTATTTCATGCCCTTGCTGTATCCAAGAGGAAGATTGTTGTATTGGGCATCAATACTTCTTCAGTCAAAGCCAAGATGATCATATTAGCCATATGTATTAGGTTCCATTAGCAGAATTTTGATATCAGTTAATGGATTTTATGAGGATTTGTTTCAAATGGTGTATAACATAAAGGTAAGTTCCCTGAAAACTTTAGCATCAGGTCAATTCTAGTCAAACCATCAACTCAAATCCATCTCTCAGGCACACAGCCTCCTGTTGACTGTCTGGTTTATCGAATTCCACAAAAACCCCAGAATTATTTAATCCTAAATAAACCTTAGAACCATATCACAAATGAAAAGGAATGAAAAAAACAAGAGCAGCAAGCACAAAAAACTCTAGACACACAAACATATATACAAGCACTTTCACGAAATACATTTCAACCCAAATTCAAAGAGATTGTTACAAACAGAAAAGGGAATAAAATCTTACCTGGGTAACTTCTGCAGAGGTGACCCAAATAATAACAACAGCAGCTATAAGCAACAATCCAGCTTTATATTTCCAACCCATGACGGCAAACCAATCCCCAGCTGGAGAAACTATAAAGATTCCAAGGATCTGCTTGTTTCCTCTAGATCCCAGCGTCAGCTCTCAATATTACACTATGCCGACCGCATCCAGCAATCTAAATCTTGGGAAAGGTGCGTGCTTTTCCTCTATATTGCGCACTAATTCAAGAAGAGCAAGAAAACAAGCTAGTGGGTGGCGGCTGCTATGATTTGGAAGAGAAAGCTGGCGAAAGAATTGCCGCAAAAGGTAAGATGCCGGAGAAAATAGGAGGAAAAGAGGAAGAGAGGGAACTGTCAAAATTAAGTTGGTTATTAGTTAATTGTCTTGGAAGCCTTATTTATAATTTATAATTTCCTAATGACTTTGCTCCATAATTAATGCCTTTAATACATATCCTTTTCTTTGTCTAATTTTTTCCCCCTTTCATGTCTCTGCTATGG
Organism: Sindora glabra; assembly: GCA_020226215.1. Taxonomy (NCBI): domain Eukaryota; kingdom Viridiplantae; phylum Streptophyta; class Magnoliopsida; order Fabales; family Fabaceae; genus Sindora; species Sindora glabra. The sequence goes on from CM035227.1 coordinate 27,851,118, forward strand.
ATTCTCACGTTTTTAAACCATGAAATTTGTCTTTCTTGTACCACCTAGTTTCTTTTTCTAAGATAAATCATTACTGGAATCTCAATGGTATTGCATATTATTTTTTAATAAATTAGTCTTTTTTTTTTACATCATGTTTCAATTAAATGTTAAGTTTTTAAAAATATATAGTTGATTTATTATATGAAAAGTAGTATTAAATTTTTTTTATATTCAAAAGTGAATTAAAGCATCAAATAAAGTGATATTATCCATAAATGATTTCGTTAGTTGATATGTCATTTAGGCATACCCATCCCAAATTATAAAAGAATTAAGAGTCAAGCAAATAACAAAATTTGAATATCCTAAAATATTTGGCAGGCGAGATGCCACTGGCGGTATTAGATCATTATGACCGGTGGAGTATCATTTTTGGCCATTTATTATAGGATTAAATATGAGGAGAATATTCGGATGCACACTTTTTTTAACCAATTGTTACTTGTCTTAGACCATTAAGACCAAAAAGGAAATTCCACGTGGAGGGAAAAAGATCTCATTAATAAAGTGACCTCAATGTTAATGATATTCAATTGGTGGGAAAATATTTAGGGTGGCTGTTGAGAAATCAAAATATTTCTTTTTAAATTTTAGCATCTATTTTATAGTCACTTAAAATATTTAATTTATAAAAATATAATAAATAATAATGTTGAGATTTCAATGTAGTACGTTCGATAATATTGCAAAAATTTGTCATTAAAAAATATTCTTAATTCTATTATAGTATTGAAAATTTAAATATTACTATCATTTGTATTTTGATAAAAAAAATGTTGTCCCCTTAATTTTAATATCCATCCACAATTTAAAATATTTAATTTCTTAAAATAGAATAGAGAGAATTTTTTTTTGGGTGATAAGAATAGAGAGTATGTTAATTGTATAACAAATTGAAATGGTCTTTGTAGATTGTAAAGATAAAAAATTGATGGATCAACGTTGCAATTTTAAGTCATACATATTACAAAAGTCATTTTTTTATATCAATTTGCAATTTTTTATTTATCTTAAATTAAACATGAAAAAATTTGTTTTGGTTTTTTTGAAAAGATACATTAGTATATGTGCACATTACTTATTAATTTGCATTACAATTACAATTCTCATAATTTTAAAAGGTTGGATGATTTATGGGTACTATATTATGTAAGTATTAAAAGAGTTTAATTAAAAATTTGTTAAATTCTTTTAGTGTTAGTGAACATTTTGAGTTATAATAATATTTTTAATGATATTCATTGATGACATAAAAAATTTTATACTAATAATGAATCAAATTCAAATTGGTAGCATATTTGCATAATTTTTTACAAGAGAGTAATTTACATTTGAATGGTTATTTTAATGATTTACAAAAATGTAAACAAATCTTTATATATTCTGGTAAACATTAAGATAAGGTGACATCCGGTTACAATCAAAAGTAATAATAAAATAATTGCTAATTCTTTTACTATTTAATTTAATTAGAAAATGAAATCATATTATTTATAATTTCCTTCTTTATTATTTGGTTCATCAATATAGATGAATTAGTAATTAATTATTAATTTTGAAAGAAATATATTAGTAACTAATTAAGTTATAATATTCTTTTTAAAAAATATAGTACAATTGCATAGCAGGTAATGTTGATGACTATAGTGGTAAAGGTCAAGATTGGTAGTGATTCTAGTGAAGTATGATGGACATTGTGGTGAATGGTAGATGATGGTTAGCAGTGGTGAGTGAAGTAAAATTAAATGATGAAAGGTGGAGATAAGTAGTAAATAATGATAGATAGGAAGTGATGATAATAAATAATAATGATCTTAATGAAAGTAATGATAAGTAGTAAAAACGTTAAAAAGGTAAAAGTTAAAAGGGAAAAGAATTCTAAATGAGAAGGGTTAACAAGCGAACTAAATATTTTTTAAGGAATTCAAGTTTCTTTTTAAACCGGTCCCTATAATTGAAATAGAAACATTCTATTTTACAACAAATCATCTTAGTTTATGTTTTTGTGGGTATACATACATGTATGTTTTTGTATTAATTGCTATAAAAATCAATTTTTATACTTTGATATTCAAAGCATCGATTGATAGTAAATCACCCCAATGTATAGTGTTGCATCCTCTGGATTGATGAGTGAAGTAACTGCCCGATATGACATCCTTATTCCGAAAGAAACGCTGAAAAAGCATGGGCTTCGGCTGTTTCAGCTGTTTGATCCGGATATCTAGAATCATCATGGCAACAGTGAATGCTCTGTTGCATTCTTCAGAGAGAAGGAAGCCAAATTTTTTGCCAAGAGCTGGAAAATGTGGGTATTTGGTTACAGCTGCCCAATGCAGCTGTACTATACACACAAATCTGAGGCCCCAACTTGGCTTAAAAATTTTCCTGAACAAATTTTAGCGATAGTTCTAGGGATTTATCCATTACAACAAAATCTAATCCACTAAGGGCTTCTAACGAATCTCATGAGTGAAAACAGAAACTGTATCAAGCTACTTTGGAATGAAACTAAATGTATTATCTTCGACCTTTCAGGTACTAGAGAAAACCACAATTTATAAAATAGCTGCGAGTTCACTGATTTAGAATCAGAGACAAAAACTAGAGTTCTTTATTTATTTCAACAAAGAAAACACTAATGTCAGTGTATGGGATATCCTGTATTTACAATGGATTTAAAACCTTCACCGAAACTTCTACCATGACAAACGAACCATTCTGACAGTTCTGTTGTGCAGAGAATGAAATTTTCTAAGGATCCCTATACTTATTCTGTGCAGTCCATCTGAGATGCACAGTGATCTTTCCAGATTTAGCCCCTTCTAATGGAAAAGTTTCCTGAAATTCCCCTTCCAGCATGACCCTCGTGAGTGTCATGATCACTCTTCCAATTTTGTCCTGAAAGAATTATAAATTTCACTAAAATTATAAATTAAGCAATGATTTGAATAATATGCAATTTCACCAAAAGAATGAGAGCTAATGATGATGCTAGGTATTGGGTAGACAATGAATCGATCTGGAAAACAGCGACATAGTCCCTTCAGTTATAATGTCCAATAATCATCTTTTTATCTTCCAAGTAAGTTTGTTTAAAGAAAAATTTACCTTTCCAAAAGTATCATGATCCCAGACTTCCAGAATTAGCATTTCATGGGAAGCATCCTCCACAACAAAGTCAAATGTTTGATTCCAATTTGGATTCAGGCTTTCATTAACAACCTGAGTATGTAAAATATAAAGAAATGTAATAAAATGATAAAACTACTCATCGGTGTATACTCGTATATCGAACCTAAACTGCTCTTGACGCAATGACAGTAAACCATACACTCTCTAATACAGCAAAAGTGAAACATCAATGACCTAATCATGTCCTGAGTCTTACCCTGGTCTTGAGTTTTCTGTTGGATTTTTTCAACGTAAGGACCACATAAGGGTCAGCCTTGCCGCCGATCAAGTCCACTGCAGGCAAGTCTTCGGCAGATATCACCGTCACAGATAGCACCCCTCTTACAATCACATTACTCTTCTTCTGCGACAACGATCTTCCAAGACGGCTAACTCCAGGTCTCTCAACTTCATTCTGAATGGCCTTCTCGAAAGTAGTTAATGAAACATCAGGGCGCAAAAGGTTTGAAAGGCCGTTCTCAACACCATATGGGCAGTACAAGAGCTCCAAGTGCACCTATATCAAGGCGGCTTGAGATTCAAGTAGATTGCGCATATTGCTATAATAAATTTAATATTATATGCACAATAGATTAAAAATGGAAAGAGATATTCAAAACTATAGATAATTGAGATAAAAATGGCAGCTAATGACCAGATTCGATGCTCATTTTGTAAATAAAATTGGTGCCAAGTTTCTCATACTTGACCACGTGTCTCTGCAAGTCAAGGTAGAGTCCATAAATTTATACCCATTAAATTTGAATACAAATCAAAGTTATCGTATCTGTGCATTGTACCAAGTTATAGTCAGATTCAGTATCTATCATTTTTTGCTTGTGTTAACCAAGTTAAATCAGATTCAGCATCTATCATTTTTTACCTGTGATAAGAAGAGGATAATAAGACGCTAATCTTACCTCACCCCTGTATCTAGTATCTCTTTGGACCACTAAATCCTTAACCAGCTTCAACCATACATCCTTAACTTTTCCTGGTTCAAGGTCCTTCAATGGAAATTGGGCACAACCGATGAGCTCAGAAGCCTGAATGCCTTCATCATCGAAGATTCTTACAGTTAAGTGTTGAGTAGATGCATCCTCAACCACGAACTCGAAGTGCTCATTCCACACGGGATTCAGCTCGTTATTCTGAAGATGCATGGAAGTTGCGTTATGTGTCAGGTTATAAATATAAGAATGATTAACTACTAAAACTGAGAAAGCTTCCATAGATGCAAAGGCTGTCTTACGATAGTTTTGCTGGTTCTGGTTCTGTCACGAAGTGGCCGTACAAATAATGTAGCATAAGGATCAGATTTGCCGATCAGATCTTTATTTGTTAAGTCCTTTGCTTGCACTAGTTTTACGTCTAGTATTCCTGCCGGCTTCAACTCCAGGTAACTGTCAGTTGAAGGAAACAATTAATAGGCGCACAAATTTTTATAAAACAAGGAAACTGCTTTTTAATTTTGAACCCAAAAATTCCACTAGTAGCGATATTTTCAATTATGTAAGTATTTGGAAGGCGATGTATATATTTATTGTTATGACAGAAGAAAATAGGTGATAAAATTATGTAAAAAGGAGGGAAGCAAATTAAATAATACAGCCATGGCGTTTTCAATTGCAAAGCTGAATGAAATAAACGCTGCAACTAAAGCAATTATTGCCTAAGTTGATATTAATTTCATTTGGCTCCAATATCTGAACGGGAAAAAAATGAAAAGCCTCAGACATCTAATTTGAGCTTACAACGGAGACAAAAACACAACAGTGCTCTAAATAATCAGTGGTTCTGCATGAACTGAGAGGCTTCCGCATGCTCATAAAAAGTTTTGCTGGCCATTAGATCACAGGTCTGAGTTGGGAAAGAAGGCAACTTCCCAAAGAAATCATCAGTATTCAATTTTTTGTATCACCAAACATAAACTGGTATATAGATCACGTCTTTTCATTGTCTCATGTGAAGATTACGAGTTTTAATTTAAAAGACTCTGTAAATACCTGTAATCCCCTGGCAATATTGGCACAATCTTGCGTACCGGCCATGTTATGGAATCCTCAATAGCATCTCGAATCGTTTCCTGAATAAGTAGCAGAAAAGTTTATTATCATCAACGGCAGCTCTTAATATAATATTTGAGGGGGCCAAATGACTTTTATAGAAAAAAATTTCTAAATCTTTTTACAAAATTATATGATACTAATACATGGTGCAAAGATTTTTTTTTTTTTGAGGGGTGGGGAGAGGAGGTCGCCCTTCTTTGCTCTTATGCTCCGCCACTAATTGTCTTCATATTCATGAGCGGTACCATACAACTTAAATAGCTATGGACCATACATGGCAGGATTGGCGTCTACCTAACTCTTTGAAATGGATTACTCTGCCTAACTCGCCAAGAAGACTTTCTAAATCAATTTCCATCACATACAGATTCAAAGGAACAGAAGAAAATTTATCAAACGGAAAGAAACAACACCCTAAATTGTACACCAACTAGACGTCCAGTTACATACATGGATTACATGCGTGGTTCACCCACCCTTTAATAATTTAGATTGGATATGGCCGCACGCAGAAAAAAGTCCATAAATTTCCATCAAAAATAAAATCAAAGAAATAATGAGGTAACGAGAAGGAAAAGTTTTTCTCATACCTCTAGAGCGTCAGATATCCCTGGGAGAGATGATATATCACCACCAACAACTTTTAGAGTAAAATCCAGATCTTTCTGTTGGAAAAGAAACCAATTTAGACCAACTATGTTATTGCTGTAGTTATAAGCATATTGCTGGCTTCTATTTGAAGAGCTGCAGAGTTATGTCTAATCATACGAACATCTCCAGTAACATCCTTTCTATAAAATGTTAATTTTTTCTTTAATGAAGAATAAAATCCCCATGAAAGCATTAAGTTACAAGATTGTATTGCTCACCGTTTCTCTCAAGGAATAGCAAACTGCACCAAAACCAGGAAACTCATCTACTAATGGTTTGAAGATCAACCTGAAAACCCCAGTGAATCCAATATTTTTTACCTATATACAAAAGTTGCAAGGAAAGAAAAAGAACAGAGTGATGAGGAATTTCTTACAATAAATATTTACGTGGAAAGTCATCAATAATGTCATTAAGACTTGACAATAATATGCGACAAATGGATCAATGAAAGTATGCATATCTTTGGATGCCTTAGACGCTGTTTTGATGAAAATACTTTTGTAAAATAGAGTTATAAAATATTAATATAAGGAAAAGTAATTTATTTGTTTAATGTTAAATATGAAGAATTTAGACAAAGTAACTTTTTGTATTTTAAAAAAGAATTTACTTTCTTCTATTACCATATTTTTTATATCATTTTTTTTAATCATTAATACAAGTAATATATCATTTTTTTCATTAATATATTTATAAATAATATTTTCTTATGAAAAATACATCTTATGAAATAAACAAAGTTAAAAACCTATCTCTAGATGATGATTTTGGCATATGCAAGCACTGAAATCTACATTTTCCTCAAACATAGCGCAGAAAACCAAACTCTGACATTCATGTAATGAGTTATCCTTTTCAGTAACCATAACGTTGATTTCTTTTTCAGCCCTATCGATTTATAGTTTAGATTTAAATTCAATGCACACAAATATTAGTTATAGCAGATCAAATAGCAGGCCAATCAAAGTGAGTAAACAGAGTTCTCGAGAAATCATCAACAAAAAAAAAGTCAGGAATTGGCAATAATATATAATTTACCTGTATAGGTAGTCCCACACCAACTCGAGTTTTGACACCAAGAACGATATTTGGATTACCATCCCACTGCATCTCTAACTCCATAGTCACTCCATCAACCCCACTTTCCTCTTCAACAATTGAAATTCCTATATATCTCCAAAAATTCATATGAGTAACAATAGATACTGTGGGAATGAAAATGACCAAAATCTTAATAAATGGGCAACAATCGGGCTTACTCTCTTTAGCTTGTGTTACCACGGGACACAAAAAACTGAAAAGCATGAGGACGAACTAGGACATTTTACGTGTGCATTAACAATAAAGTTATAGGTGTAAACTTATGTGAAAAAAACCAACTGATGACCCTAATTTCTCAGTCAATTTGACACAACGTGCCAGCTTGGAGAATTTGACACTTATAAAAGAGCGCATCTAAATAGATTAAATAAAGAACCCGCTAACCTGTAAATTGTGGAGCAACCGTACCAAGTGTCAGCTTGGAGAATTTGAGTGATTGTAAGATTACTGGCCTATACTCTTCTAGAATTGGTTCCACATTGGTTCTTATCAACTCCGATGCTGCCTACGCCAGTGTTACCCCCCCATCAAAATATTGATTTAATAATGCCAAAAACTTAACGGAGTCAAACCAGAATTTCCAAAAAGGAAAAAACGAAAAAGAAGTACTTCATTAACATAGGGCCAAATCTTCTGAAGCTGGTGATTAAGCCAAGTTAACTGCAGGTAAAAAAGAATTAGGGTCAGAGTCCGAATACAAAATGAAGTTCAAGGAGCTATTGCACACAGTTAAGTTGAACTTAACTTCTGTCTCCGAGTGAAGACCACCCATGGTGGATAGAACTTAGGTGGGAGAAGTTTTCGGGAATCTTCCACTGTCATCTTCGCAAAAGCTGCAATCGTCTTCGCCTAAAAGCATTTTCAAGAAACAGAATAGACCACCGTTGAAGCACAATACAATAACAGATACGATCCAGTCAATATTCAACCCCAAAAGATATTGCGAAACACAAATTTTCGTAGAGTGAAAGTGACGAATCGCAATAAATGCAGATTAGAGGTTGTACCAAATCAGAACGACGCCTGGATCGGGTACTTTCATAACGAGCAAAAGCGACGATCAGGCCGATTCCCACGGCGATGCCAATGAACATACCGCTGATGAAGCCCATTTCGTGGGAATGTCAAGAACTTTTCTACATCAAATGCGTGGAATCCATATTGTGAATCAAGTTGAAGGCTTTTTTTCAGCTGCAACATGGATTTTCTGGTGTTTCAGAGGCCGTTTTCGAGAGGGAAGTTGATCGGGGAGTCATTTGGTCGAACAGAGGGAAGGAGAGAGAGTTGGCAAGTTAGTTATGTTCAGGGAGTGCAGGGGCGGGTAACCAAATGGAGAGAATTAACTGGAGCTTGATGGCCATTAATTTATTTAATTATTATTATTATTATTATTATTATTATTATTATTATTATTATTATCATTATTATTATTATTAATTGATTATTGATGAAGGTTCCTTTTGTCTCGTCGTCCGAAGTATTTTTATTATATACAGAATAATTTTTATTTTTATAAAATTTCTTATTTTTTATTTTTAATTCCATAAAATATTTTGTATTAATCATATCCTTATAAAATATTAATTTATTTAGTTCCATCTCAGAAAAATGAAATTAAATAAATTAATTTTTATATAGATCTTAGTATAAAAATAGTTAAATTAATATTTTATCCTGATTAAAATGAAAAAAGTGAATTTTATAAAAAATAAAATTTATTTTATATGTATTAATAAGAAAATAATATATCACTTATATTTATAATTATAAAAATAGTCAAAAGTATAATAATAAGAAAAAATAAATTTCTCTCAATAAAAATAATTTTTTCAAAAATTTATATTTAATATTCAATAAAAAAATAATTTTATTTTAATATTTTATTATTATATTTTATAAAATATGATTTTCATCGAAACTATGGGCCGAAATAATCGATGAGTTTACCGAACCCCCCCCCCCCCCCCCCGGGGGTTGGCGTGCCGGTCTCTTGAAGAAAGAAATCTGTTCTTTTCTTTGGCTTTCTTTTTCCTTCACCACCCTTTTTCTCTCTGAGTTTTTTCTACCAGGTCCTTTCCTTTAGCCTTTTCTTTTCTAGTAACTAGTACCCCGCAGATTCGTTACGTGGTATTTTTTTTTAATTTTGGTTTAATTTTTCTTTTCTAGTAACCAGGTCTTTTGGTTTAATTTTTCTTATATTAAAATTCGCAAAATCGCTCTAAAATTGGCTCAAATTTAAAAAAAAATATAAAGTGAATAGATTTGTTAATATAAATCTCAGCTGAACAATAGATTTGTAATATGTGAACTTAAATTAATTAAACATGTAAAGCTGTAAAATACGGATTAAGAATAAAATAAAACGTTATATTTATTTATATAATTATATAATTTTTTAAGTAATTATATAACTTTCAATTATATCTTAATTCTAATCACCGATGTATAATAAATAATTACAATTCATTCCTTTCCTCTTTTACTAAATATACAATACTTAAATTAATATATACATTGCATAAATGTAAGGCATTACTAACTTTTACTTAAGAAAAAAGAAAAATAATTAATTAGCAGTTAGAGAATGACCACTCGAGATCTAATTACTAATTAACTACAGTAAAATTCATTTAAACTTGATTATATAAAGTTATTACAAATCTTTTAAACATCATTCCACTAGATGTTCCTTGCAGGCCGAATTTTATAGGAAAATACCCAAAAAAAAATCTGGCAGACAGTATTATTTTTCTTTTCAAATCTCATCATGTTTTCATAATCTATCAAAAATAAATTAAATAAATTTAACAATTCCTGCCACACACAAAATTTAAATTTAAATATTTATATTTTATTGAAAATAGGTAGAACTATTAAAATGAACCAAAGTTTGTGAACTTAGAGAGGTTCAAGCCTCCATTTTAGAATTCTTAGAAGTCAAAAGTCACAACCAGCCCAACTCATGAAAATTCATAGTTAACATGAGCTAGCATGTAAATTTTTTTTTAAAATTTTATATAAGTTAATATTTTTAATATATATAAAATTATACTCTTATTTTTAATTTTTAATTATGTAAATTTATATTATAAATAATTTATAAATAATATTTTTATTTTATAAATATTTTATAATTTATATTTCATATATATATAATATTTTTAAGATTATATGTAAATTTAAAATATGTTATAATAATTTATGAATAAATATATGATACTTTTAATTAATTTTATTTTTAATTATTTAAAAGTTAAAAATTTATAAAAATGAGAAAAAAGACTCGCTAACTAAATCGGATTTATAAGAATGGAATTAGGACTTACATATATAAAATTCATAGAGAATATGAACAAACTCAATCTGACTCATTTAAAGATCGGTTCGCATGTCGGTTTAACTCGATCGTCTCATAGATTTAAAAACAGATATATTAACAAAGATTTATTAGGATTTATCTTTTACAAACTTAATAATCTAAATCCCGGCTTCAAGTTCATACCTGTTTTCCTTTTTCTTTCATACCCAGAAAGGATCTTTTCTTTTCTTTTCTTTTTTTAAATCATTTGGACTGCCTTTTCTCCTTCTCTCTATATCTGGTTTTGGGTTTGATCCCATTCTCTTTGCTTATATTTTCTCCTTACGGAATATTTATGATAGCTTAAGCTTGCAAAATATGATTCTTTAATATCAGGTTTTCTGAAAAAAAAAAGTTGTCAAATATACAAAATATGATAAGAATTTAAATTTAATTTATTATTAATATAAATTATTTTTATATTATCATTTATCTATATACTATTATGTTAATAAAAAATTGTCAAAATTTTTTTATTACAATTAAAATTTTCTAATTACATTTACTTTCTTAACAATGTATCTTTCTTCTATTTATTAATAATGCAAAATATTTTATATTATTAGCAAATCAAATTTAAATTTGTACGAATAATTTTTTTTGTTTATAATTTCACCCGAAGCATTTTCAAAACTTTCAACAATCAAAAGATATTACAGATTCCTTATTTGAACGGATTACATTTCCTCCTCAGTGTTCACAAGACTTTTAAAATTCTCTAGGTTAAATATTCAAGCAAATTATTTTATGCTGTAAAATTTTAAGTATTTTAAATAATCACATTTTCTCTTTAAAATGACACATACAAACCCACTCTAAGTTAATAAAAATATTTATAGGTGTCAAGATAATATGGCTTTGATTCGGATACCATATGAGATTATACAAGGCTATCTACTTCATGGAAGAAGAATAATATTGGCCAATAAGATAATGTATAATTTACTAAAATTAAAATTTTTTTCTGCCTTTTTTTCTTCCTTTCTCTTTCTTATGTTCTTCTTTTAAAATTAAGATTAAGAAAAACTTATGTTAATATTTGCATTCTGATTTAGCACTTTTTTTATTTGACAATATTATTTGATTATGTTTATGATATTTTGTGGGAGATCATATTATTTTATAATATTTTTTAAGATTTTATATATGATACTTGTCGAAATTTACATGCTTGAATTGATTTATTATAATTTTTTTCACAATTTTGTTATACATACATACATACATACATACATACATATATATATATATATATATACATGTATATATATATACATGTATATATATATATATATATATACATATATATATATATGTATATATATATATATATATGTGCATGTGTATTTTGGTCAAGCATGTTATATTACTTTGACTCCATTTCACATAACAAATAAAATAACTTATAATTTATTAATTAAGTCAATAAAATATAAATTATCTTTTTAATGTGTTTTACATACTAACTTATTGAAAAAAATAAATTCTAATTTAATAAGTTATCTGAAATAACTTATAACTTATAAGTTATTATTTCTTCAAATTTTTTTCAAATCTATCCTCATTTTTTATTAATTTAAAAATTATGCCCTTTATAATATAAGTTTAAATATTTTTATAAAATATAGTTAAATTAATTATAACATAATTATATTCCAATTCTAAATTATAAATATTTGAAAATATGTATGTAAATAAATAAATAATATCATAAAATATAATTAATTATACTTCAAGTAATTATAATTTTTAAATAATAATAAAATGAAAGTTACGTAAGAAGATAAATATATAAGTTCATAAAATATAATTAATTATATATTAAATATTATATTTTTATTTTAAACTTCCTAATTATATTAATATAATTTAATTTTAAGATAAATATGAATTATTTTAATTAAATATATATTTTTATTAATATATTATTTTATAATTTTAACTAGTTAAACAACTAATTTTTTAAAACACTCCTTGCACAATTAGCTAATTTATCATTTATAAATTATCAGTTAATTTATTAGTTATTTACATGAAATAAAAATTTTAATATTAATTTTTAATTTATATTATAATATTTTTTAAACAATATTGATTGTTGAAGAGCATTTTGGTCAAACTATATGTTCAAATTCATTTAGAAAAATTTTGTTAACTTTTGATGTGCAATATATTTTAATTAAATTAATTATTTTTTAAATTTATACATTTTTGTGCAGCATGAACAAACGATAAAATAATTTATGCAAATTAACAATCATCTTATATAATAACAAACTAAATTATATATCTTATACTAAACAAGGACAAGGTAAGGGTATAAATGGCTTAAGTCGAGTTGAGCTTTATCCTAAATAGGCCAAATCTATTTTCTAAATTATTAGCTTGAGGTTAGCTTGTTAGTCTGTATAAGGCAAAAATTGAAGCTCGGCTTGACCTATTAATAAAATTTGACTTAATTTATTAACCTATTTAAAAGTCTATTTATATAAATAGGCTTTCAAATTTGCTAATAAACTAAAATTTTTTTAAGACTCAAAGTTATCCAGTGGCATAATTAAGCCTTTATATATGTATATATATTAAAATATTTATATTATTTTTATAAATAATATATATTATATTATATTATTATATCATAACATATATTATAAATATATTTATAATATCTATATTTAAAAATTTTTTAAGACCCAAAATTATTCAGTAACTTAATTAGGCCTATATACATGTGCGTGTATATATATATATATATATATATATATATATATATTAAAATATTTATATTATTTATATATATAATATGTATAATATTATATTATTTATAAATATATTTATAATTAAATAGAGTGATCTAATAGGCTTATAAATTACCTTATCCTAAGCCTGACCTATTTAAATAAATAAGTTAAGTTAAATTAGACCTTAAGTAGATTAAATCATAAACCCTAATAAAACATTTGGCTTACTTACACCCCTAGACTAAAGTAATAGCAAAAGGGTAAATCTTATGAATTATAAGATGATTATTTTATTTTTTTGCTATAAGAGGAAGGGACTGAGGTAACAAGGGAAGGGAAGGGAAGGAAGAGGTCGGGGGTGTAGAGGGAGGACTCTACTCCTTTATGTCATAGGATCTTATGGATACAAGAGTGTGTCATTTGAACCAACTCTTGGTAGCGAATTATAAGATAATTATACTCTATCGCATCATTTTTTATATAATTAATAGAAATATAATTATATACATAAATTTTAACTAAAATCATTTTCATGATTTTATAGTTTCGTGTGAAAAAAATGTTAAACTAACATAATCTTATTTAAAAAATGTACTTAATTAATTGAAGGTTAATTAAGCGGGCTATAAATCTCAAAGTTACGATAATTCAAAACTTTAATTCAAATTTCCAAGTTCGCAGAGGCAAATCTCAACCTCTCTAAAGGTGCAGGTTGCTTTTTTCTGCATTTTTTTCCGTCAATATCCTTAATCATTTTGGTGCTTAGTTACCTTCAGTGGATCCCACAATCCCGATATCAATCTATCAGTATCCTTAGCTCCTTCGAAGGCTATCCTCCCCCACGCCGATGAAATCATATAATCTGTTAAACAGACCAAGATAACTGTTTCCGTCCCAACCAATCAAACTCAAACTCAGCTTCCAACTCTACCTTACATTCTCATGACTTGTCCAATCCCTTCTGTGCAGAAACTTCAGCCGCCATAGTTTCGTTTCTCTTAATTTCGTGGAAAAGTGCGATGGAAAGTGGCGGCTGCGCAACTTTTGTGCTTTACCCTTCTCTCTTTATCATAATATTGTTCACATTTATCACCCATCAATTCAATTTCTATGTGCCTCCTTCTTCTGCTCCATCTCGATCAGTTTCTAATGGCTCCCAGATTTACCATCACAGCCCATATTTCTCTCCCTCTTCTTGTAACCAATATTCAAGGAAAGATTCCGATTGTAGAAGCAAAAGTAGTAGTAATCATGTAAGTAAACTTTTCTTCCTGCCATTCTTATGAAGAAGATCATCGTATGCATAGTGCACCTTTCATAAATTGAGATTACAATTATGTTATGACAACGATGATTGCTGAAGAATGTCATGAATATTTGAGAGCAAAGTATTTTTTATAATTTAGGAATCAACTCATTTTTTGAATTGTTTTTATAATAACATTATCTGCATAAAAAATAAGGTTAAAGATTGAGTTCGGAAATTAGTGAGATCAGTTTGAAAATTTTAATATAAAAGAATTTGAAACCTAATTTTTGATTTTATTTTCGTTACATATAATATTATTATTATTATTAATGAAAACAAATTAGTAAGCAGGAACAAATTTTGAACTCAATGAAAGCCATTTTTATCCTAAAAGCTTTTCTATAGAAACACCAGTACTGGATTACGTACAACTATAATACATGGACATGAAACCTATCAATTTCTGCTAACAAATTGATCCCCCTCAATTTTTTGGGAATTATTTGTAAGATTTTATATAAAAAATTGTGAACCCCTATAAAATTTCATATATTTATCTTTTTCGAAAATAAACTTTAATCTTCGATCTCTGAATCTCTGATGAAAAGAGATCAAGTTAGTGTCGGCAGTATTAGATGTTTTAGTAGGGACTAGTCGCATGGTAGCAAATGCGTTCTATTTAATTGCTTCGCATAAAAGATTTATCGTTATATATATAGGTGTTTATGATCTCTCTGGGCATGGATGCAGAAGCCGGGACTGATCAGTAAGTCTGAGAAAATGGAAAATGGATTGGCAAGAGCTAGATCAGCAATAATAGAAGCTTCTCGAACAAAAAGCTACAAGTCATTCAAGAAGGAGAACTTTGTCCCAAGAGGATCCGTCTACATAAACCCTTATGCCTTTCATCAGTTAAGATCTTCTCTAACACTTCATTTTCTATGCACTTAATATTCTAACCTTTAAATCTCGTAAGGGATGAAGTGGCCCCATGATGGTCCCACAATTTTAAAAATTATACATTAATATCATACAATTATATGAATTTTTTTAACTCATTTAACTTTTTAATTACCTCTCAAAATTTTATATTAAGATCTAACATGTTTTAAAATAACTCTAGCATAATAATGTTTAGCTAGCAAATAGCTCTAGCATAATAATGTTTAGCTAGCTAGCTGGAAAAGCTTCTACAATTATTATTAATTGTATTAGTTTTCTAAATTAATAATTTAATTTTCTTAAAAATACTTGATTTTCAATTAAAAAATGATGATTTTCTATATTATCAAATTGAAAAATAATACAATTAAGTAACAATATTTATAAAAGAATAGTACTGAATTTTCAGTACTAGAAATTTTGCGTAACTAATCAAATTAAAATCAAACCAATTTAGTCAAGATATAATGGGAGAATTTAGAGAAAGGCTTGACATATTTAGTAGGACCACTTTTAGTTTCCAACGTTACCTTAAACATAAATTGGAGAGAGTACATATAATAAAAGCATGAATTTCGTACAAATATATATACATACAAATATATATATATATATATATATATATATATATATGATGGAAGTGCAGAACATAGAGCATGGTCATGAAGCGGGAAGCGTAAACCTAGGTTTACGCGGTCTTTCCAAGTTTTGTGCACTGAGATGTAGCCTGCAACCTAGAGTGTGCTACTTGCATAAATTGATTCACTAAGTTCATACATACTTTGTAAAAAGTTCTTTAATATCTGTACCTATAGGCTAGCTAATTATCCCTTTCACAATCTTAGATCCTCTTGTACCCATAAGGCCAGCAAAGGCAATCGACTTTCATACATATGGTCCCTCCTCCCACCAGAAGATATTGTACACTTCTTTTGTCATTGAACGTGTTTTCACGTTGCCTTAGTGAGAAAAATGAGATTTTAAGTAGGTGCATGTTGCACCAAACTCAATAATTTCATTCTCTTGTGTCATCACACTTATATTATAATTATAATACTAGGGTATATAAGAATTTTTCTCTACCAAAAATGCCTCGTCATTTAGGATTAATTAGATGAGATAGTTTACAGAACTTACTGGGTATATGCAAGCTAATATTTTATAAAATCGTAAAAGTAAAATGTGTGAAATTAACACGAAAACGTGGAATAATTCTCTTTGAATAGTAATCACATGAATAATAGTTCCTACTAATTAGTAGGAATAACATGGAGATTCATATATTTAGAATATATTTTTTTATTAGATTAACGGACAAGACATTTAAACATAAGACTTGTAAGATATTTATTCATATTTTTCACTACTAACCCAACACTTAATGACTTGAATATTTGATCAACAATTATTTCGCTTCATTGCTTTTAATTTGTAATATTATCATGTGAGTGCTTTCTTTTATTTTTATCGACACTATAGACTTCATGCTTCAAAAATTAAAAATATAAGTACCGCACTTCAAATTAATTTCAGTAAGGCTTAATTAAATAGAAAAAATAATATTGTGATATTAACATGATGGCTCTTCAAATCTTTATCTTGTAGGAGCCACATAGAGATGGAGAAGCGTTTCCGAATATGGGTGTACAAGGAAGGAGAAGCACCCCTATTTCACATGGGACCAATGGCCGACATATACTCGATCGAGGGGCAAATGATGGATGAATTTGAGAGTGGAAAGAGCCCATTCTTAGCTAAACAGCCCGACGAGGCCGGCGCTTTCTTTCTTCCTGTTAGCATCGTCTACATCGTGGTCTATGTTTACAGGCCTTACACTGATTACTCACGCGTGCGCCTTCAGAATATTGTGAAGGATTACATTGATTTGGTGTCTCACAGATATCCTTACTGGAATAACAGCAAAGGGGCTGACCATTTTCTAATTTCTTGCCATGACTGGGTATGCTAATTAATTACTTACTCCCTTTTATTTTGGACTATATGCGCAGGCTTTTCTGTTTCGTTTCTCTTTGGCCTTTTGAGATTAAAAAATTATGAAAGGAAATTGAGTATTAATGATTAAATTTGATTCACTGTCAATATTTATATTATCTGTAAATAAGAAAAAGACATATTTTTAAAAAATAATAATAATTAAAATTCTTTTAATAATAATAAAGAAATTTTAATATTTTTTATTAACATAGGAATTTATATGTTAGTGATCGTGTAGAGCTGATTTACATTAAAAATAAATCAAGTTTAAATCCTAAATATTAATGTTGGTATAACTGCATGAGATTGTGATATGCCTTAAGAATTAAATATTACTTAAGATTTAGTTGCACCGGTTTGAAAACTATAATTTTTGTATTCACAGAACTTGACGTAAAATATTATTATAAAGTTCATGTGGTTGATGGGATCGTGGGGAGTTAGGGTTGTGATCAAAGTTGTTATTGTAACCGTAATTTGCGAATGGTGTTATAGAAAAAATTATAATTCGCAGTCTTCATCGGAAGATAAGGTATAATCAAAGAGAAAATTTGAAGATTCAAAAATCAATAAATTAAGAATTATCAAGATAATATTTTTTAAATTTTATAATCAGCCACTTCCTTAATTTGATAATCAACATCTATAATATTCCACTTTATCTTTTAATCTATCTTGTCCTTCGAAAGAGTTGGATCAAAACAATTAATCAAGATATTATAAATTTAAGTGTAAGATATTGTTAAATTAATCAAGATTATGATATATTTTAAAAGGTAAAATGATAATTAATAAGAAAATTTAAAGATTCAAAAATCAATAAATTAAAAACTATCGAGATAGTATTTTTCTAAATTTATAATCAACCACTTCCTTAATTTGATAACTAACATCTATAATAATCCACTTTATCTTTTAATCTATCTTGTACTTTGAAAAAGCTGGATAAAAAGATATTATAAATTTAAGATATTTTTAAATTAATCGAGATTATGATTTTGGATTTTGTTGCCATCATGATTTGTGAAGTTGTTAACAAATATGTAAATATGATGTCAATGCTGGATAAAATTGTGGCAATAAATTTAAGATAAGCTACATTAACCTTCTTTAAGGTTTTGTCTAATTATATCATTTTTTAAAAAATAAACTCATCCATCTTTATAGCATTTCCACTATTGTGAAATACAATGTCATTAAATTTTTAAATTACAATCCCTTCTTTAATGTTATATTTCATGACTAAAAGACTATATCCCTATACTTTTATATGTAAATGTGCTCTTTCCTTAAAAAATAAAAAATGCTCTCCTTTTTATGCAACTGTGTTACAATATTCATACATAAAAATATTCTTCTAGTTATGAAAAATAATATTAAAGAAAGAATTGCATTTAAAAAACTAATACTGATACATTTCAAAAATTTGGAAGTAATTTCAGATGGGTTAGAAATATAAAATTTTGAAAAATAAGAAGTATTGAATATCATTAGGCCAAATCTTAGAAACTTCAATGTAATTTGTTCTAAAATTTAATGTAACAGTGATATTATGGTGTGAGATCGCAATTTAAAATTATGGTCATGACTTTTATATTTATAATTTTAAGGTTTATAAATACCAAAACTTATATAAATGTATAGGATTATTCACCTTTTAAATTTTTGTTCATACGCAAATATAATGGTTAAGTTCTAATTCACAAGCTTCATTTTGCAGGCTCCGGATGTTTCAGCTGGACATCCCAAGCTTTTCAAGCACCTAACTAGAGTTCTGTGCAATGCCAACAGTTCAGAAGGATTCCAGCCAGCCAGAGACGTGTCCCTGCCCGAAATCAAAATCTCAGATGGATCAGGTCCTCCGATCCTCGGCGAACCGCCAAACAATCGTTCCATACTCGCCTTCTTCGCCGGCGGCCCCCACGGCAGTGTGAGAGGAGCTTTATTCAGCCATTGGAAAGACAAGGACAACAACATTCGAGTTTACCATTATCTTCCTAAAACCCTAAACTACTCAGAATTAATGGGAAAAAGCAAGTACTGCCTGTGCCCTAGCGGATATGAAGTGGCGAGCCCTAGAATCGTGGAGTCCATATATGCCGGTTGTGTCCCGGTGATTGTGTCTGATAATTATGTTTTGCCGTTTAATGATGTTCTTAATTGGACCCAGTTTTCAGTTCACGTTCCCATTTCGAAGATAGCAGAAATCAAGGAAATTCTGGAAGGGATTCCGGCGGAAGAGTATTTGGAGATGCAGAAGAAAGTAATTCAGGTGCAGCGACATTTCATAGTCCATCGTCCGGCTCAGCCTTATGATCTGATGTACATGGTGATGCACTCTTTGTGGCTGAGGAGGCTTAACTTCAAGCTTCGATCGGAATGACTCCAGATTTTTTTTTTTTTTTGGGTTCCCACATGATAATTGATGTATAGTTGTAGCAAATCAAAAATGCACACGTAATATTCTAATATTCTGAATTTGAATTTTGACTATCAAAAAGGAAAAGTTCCGAATATCAACCTGTTTATTTTATTAGATGACATCAATTTTTCTTAAGAAAATCACGTTTACTTACATGTATAAGCAAAAGAGTATGTAAGAGAAAAAATGTTATATCATCTATTAAAAAATAATATATAATAGTATCATAGTAATGGTGATATTAGCATTCAAAAAATTGAATATTTTTTATAATATTTTAATGATACAATGACATTTGACATTATTTTAAGATTTTATTTTATATTATGTCTAGAATTTAAACCAATCACCACGTTTATTACAATAATTTCCTATGAAACAAACCAACAAATATTTAGTATATATACTATCAGAAGTCCCAACCATGGGAATGACCAAAAAGTAGAACTTTTCTACGCCCATATAATCCTATAAAGATATTTTTAAGTAATACAATTTAAATAAATTTTTTTGATTTCTTTGAGGATATGGTGGATAATATTATTAGAGATGCATTTTTTTATTTGTAAAACTGATATCGAGGCAGTTGAATTTACTCCTTAAATAAATAATACATGAAAATATGAATGCTTTAGCTAATTTTGGAAATTAATTTAACACAAACATCTTATAGTTATATTTAATTTAATTACAATTCCTCCACTTTCCTAAAAGCTGCCTATTTTAAAAAACGAAATCATAAACGCTTGTGACATGTTATTGCATAGGTTTTAAAATGCCATAAATTTTATACTTCGCACAACATATGCTTTGAAGAGTTCCAATTCCAAACATTCACCTGATCTCAACATCATGTTATATATGTTCAATTTCATCTTAAATGCCTTAATATTTTAACCGGAATCAATATTAGTTATCTCAAATAACATATCAGGGTCTCAATAAAAATAGAAAATAAAGGATAATCTTTTAAACAAATATCAGTCATCTCCGGAAACTGTACAAAATGATAAATACAAAGAAAGATAAGTCACGGAAATTGACATTTTGAAGACTCCTAAATTGTGCAAACTTGCCTTGTTGGCATGAAAAGACGTTACCGCCCTCAAAACACGTCCCCTGTATATCGCGAGTTCTGGTACGTTCCCAAGGGCATGGTCGACATTTCAGTTTGCCATTCAGGAGGTCAAATCGGTCATTCCGGGTCGCATGATTTCATAGTTCCCACTTTTTCTTTACCTGCGCTATGGAGTGTGACGGATGCGGGGACACCTCGGCGCCCTCTCTCCCACTTTCTTTCTCAACAAATTTTCTTTAGGTCCGTTTTCGCAAGAAAACAAAGTTTCTAATCACTGAGTCGTACCAATAGAAGATGAAAATATCGCATAAATACCTGATTTCTTTAACTTTTCCGGCTTTTCTAGCGACAATCACCATCATTACGTTGTTTCCAAACCAGTTTAATATTTCTTTCATGGGTAAACCTGTATATTTCCTATCAATGGATCATTTACAGGCGCATTGCACTAAGGATGAGCTCCGAACTGCTGCTTTTCCTGCACATACTAATCAAGTTCGCGGGAACAAATCTGCTAGTCCAATTGCATCGGTAAGTTCTACTGTTTTAAATTGTCCGGAAAGCAAATTTTGTGATCACCAAATGCCGTGTGTTTACGTTTGTGTTTTCTGATTTTGTTTTTAATAATAGAGAATTTTGTTTTCAATATCACAGAATTTATCTTCCTATTGAGGCCAATGTTGTTCCCATCATTAATTGTCAATATTTTTTAGGCTGTAATTTATTAGTTTTTTAAAATCTTCCATCCTGA
Source organism: Sindora glabra (assembly GCA_020226215.1). Lineage (NCBI taxonomy): Eukaryota > Viridiplantae > Streptophyta > Magnoliopsida > Fabales > Fabaceae > Sindora > Sindora glabra. Next base: position 27,872,694 of record CM035227.1, read on the forward strand.
TTGTGTGATTATCATGATATATGAGAGAGGAAGGAAAAATATGTAAGCAGAGAAGAAAAACTAGAAGGAGGACTTGCTCAAGCAAGAGCCTCGATTCGCAGGGCAGCAACGGCAGCACATGGGAGAAGCAACCTCTCGTTGGCCTCCGCACATAGGGGCGATGATGACGATTACATTCCCGCCGGCGACGTCTATCGCAACCCCGGCTTATTTTACCAGTAAGCCTTTAAACTTTATTTATTTATTTTTTTTTTGGGATAAAACTATAAATGAATAATTTAGAATCAAAGCTCAAAACTTATTCACTGCTTTGTTCATAAGTCACCGCCTCCGTATAACAATTTCTGCCGGGTCGGTTGCTTTTTCGCATATTATTTATTTATTGGAAGAATATACGGTAGATCACCTAAATAATTAAGATAATAATATATACCGATATAATATCAAATTTATTTATTATTTTTTAATTACTAATTTAATGTATAATTAAATTTAAAAATATATTATATTGTTGATATATCATAAACCATTGGTGATATGACCTGTAAAAGCTAATGTCAACCTCCCATATCAAAAAATTAAATATCAGTTTTGATTTTCATAAGATAAAATTTTTATTAATTTCATTTTCTTACTAAAAATTAATTTCAATTTAATTCCTGAAGATTATCTCTCTTTCAAAATTTAATCCCTTTCCTTAAAAGATGGAAAATTTTAATGGCTGAACTTAGTTTTCACTATTAATTCTCTCTCTATATTTTCAACGAAAATTCACAAACTAAAAATGCTTCAAGAGACAAATTATTTATGAAATGATGTTTTAAGTTAAAGGTGAAATTTAAAAATATGCCTTTTAACTTACCAATATATGATTTAATTTTTTGATTTTGTGGCTTTAATAATAAAACAATTAAAGTTACATGATAAAAGCATTATATAATATAAAGTTTCCAAGTGGATTAAAAGAAAGACATCTTATTAGGCCATTGTAATTAATGTTTAGTGTATATATACATAGAGAAGGGGAAACATACCTTAAATAATGATAGTAAGTATTAAAAATGAGATAAGGATAATCAATATTTAGAAGCAAAATTTTTCTATTTAAAAACATTTTTTAATTTATAAATTATCATTGAAATGAGGGGAGAGAATTAATAGTGCCAAGTTGCCAACTAAGCTCTGCCATTAAAATTTTCCATTCTTTGACAATGGACTAATGGAGGGATTAAATTTTGAGACAGAGTTAATTTTCATAAACCAAATTAATACTAATTTTTAATGAGGAATAAAATTAATAAAAATTTTATCTTAAAAGGACCAAAATTAATGTTTAATCGGAGGTTAACATGACCTTTATCAATGCTATATCGCCATTTAATGACCCACATCAGCTCTTACAGTCCCAAATGAGCAAGTTAACTCTTTGTAGCCCAGACTAACAGAGAGGTTGAAATATGAAGCGATTTTAAGAGTCAAGACCAAAATTGATACCAATGTTTTCTAGAGGACAAAATTGATTCAAGAATAAAAATAGGGTTTTAATCTAATAGTTTGGACAATCCATTGAATTTGTCAACCATTAAATATGAGGAAATAAAATGATCGTAAAAACTCCCTATCATATAGTGTGTATGTTTTTTTTCTCATTCAAGTATAGTAATTTCAGTCGCAAAGATGTAATCAATCTGTGTAAACTTACATGTCTCTATCAATGAAAGTGCAAGAAGAATTCTGAAGTGAATTAATATTTTCAGGAGTTACTTGGAGATGGAGAAAAGATTCAAGGTCTATGTGTACCCAGATGGAGAGCTACCAATTACCCACGATGGCCCCTGCAAAGACATATACTCTATTGAAGGGAGGTTCATCCATGAGTTGGAACACGGCAGCGGGAAGTTTAGGAGCCATGATGTCCAAGAAGCTCATGTTTATTTCATGCCTTTCAGCGTGACATGGATGGTCAGATACCTTTATAAACCAGACACATACGATGTCACTCCTTTTCAGCTTTTTGTCGCTGATTATGTGAGAATGTTATCCTCCAAGTACCCATTCTGGAATAGAACTCAAGGTGCTGACCACTTCATGCTTGCCTGTCATGACTGGGTTTGTTCAATTCCCTTTATTTCATCATATTTGCTGCTTTAGTAGCTTATCTATGTGGTTATTCGCCCCTGTGCTAATTATAATGTTGGATTTTTCTCAAGAATAATCCATAATTTTTAAAGATTTTGTCTTTTTTTTTTTTTTTATCTTAGATTTGATACGCATCCGAATCTAATAAATTAATCATTTTCATTGTTCCGAAAAGAAAAGTGTCTTTGATGGAATGAATATGGAGAAAAATTTAGACTTCCTATATATGCATTTAATGAGGTTATATGGAACCTTATTTTTAATTTAAAAATTTACTCAAATTTTTATGAAATATAAAGAAAATTAAACTTATATTTAACTTTTTTAAAATTAGAGAAGGTGCATTAGAAATATTGTATCAGACACATTTATTTTCTGCAGGGTCCTCATGCATCAGAGGGAAACCATTTCCTCTACAACACGTCAATCCGAGTCTTATGTAATGCCAACACAACCGAAGGATTTAACCCTCGAAAGGACGTAAGCTTACCAGAAATCAACCTTCTTGGAGGCAAAGTACCACCAAAGCTCCTTTCACCACCGCCGGACAATGCCTCCCGTCCTCACCTTGCCTTCTTCGCCGGCGGAATGCACGGCACAATCCGTCCCATCCTCCTCCGCCACTGGCAAAACCGTGACCGGGATATGCCGGTCTACGAATACCTCCCCGAAGGCCTTGACTACTATTCCTTCATGCTCGACTCCAAGTTTTGCCTCTGTCCAAGTGGCCATGAAGTGGCTAGCCCTAGAATTGTGGAGGCAATTTATGCAGAATGCGTGCCGGTGATCCTATCTTCGAATTATACACTGCCCTTTAATGATGTTCTGCAATGGGATGCGTTTTCAGTTCAGGCGGATATTGCAGATATTCCCAGGTTGAAAGAGGTGCTTAATGCATTTTCAGAAGAGAAGTATAGGAAGCTCAAGGAGGGAGTGCGGGCCGTGAGGAGACATTTCACCTTGAACCATCCTCCTAAGAGGTACGACGCCTATCACATGATCTTACACTCAATATGGCTAAGGAGATTAAATGTGAGACTCTCTTAGGTTTAGTTTTCCTCCCTCCACAGTATTTGATAGGATAAAGGTTCGGTAAATCATTTTTTGGCTACTTGCCTTCTAGTGGGAGTCTAGGCAATTTCATAGTTTGTTAGCCATTTTAATTATATCTATATTTGTACATGTAATGAATCGGAATCATTTTAATATTCTATATAATTAAATGAAGATCCTCACTTCGTTAAAAAAGAGATAGATACATATTTAAGAATGCAAAAACGTCATTTTTTTGAGCTCACATATCAATCATTTTTATTTTGTGTTTATCTATTTTTCAGTAAAATAAAAAAATTTCATTTAGTCATTTTATATATTAGAATTTCTCAATGAACTGTGCCTGTTTTTTGAAGTAAAGCGTTTTTGAGGTTGGGTTTGACATCGAGATACAGTTTTTTTTCTTTTTTCTTTTTTCACACCGCTTGGAATCACCATAATGCCACCATCTTGAACTCTTTACCATTTGCAATAATTTTGATGAGTTAAAAATTGCTTTTCATTGATTAAGAACTAGGGTGGTTTCAAATGAAAATTTATCCTTAGTTCGTTTATTTTCACAGAAAATATTTTTATAAAATATTAAAATAAAAAACATTTTATTTATTTAATATCAAATATAAAAATTTCAAAAAATTATTTCTTCTATGTCAAAAAAAATATTCTATTAATATACTTTTACATAGTATTTTCTTTAAACCATTAATATAAGAAATATATTACTTTTTTATTAATATATATATTAATAATATTTTCTAATGAAAAATAATATCTAACGAAATAAACGGAGCACTGATTAAAGATAGAGATCACCAAAAGCCGAACATAATAAAATAAAAAATAAAAAGCCAATTAATACGTGGCTGGAGGAGCAAGCACACCTTTTGGTCAAATAAAGCTGAGCAATTAAGTTCTATTGATTACATTCTAAGATCACGAGTGCGCTACGTGCCTTGATATTATCTGACTTACTTTGCCAAACTAGATTGAACTATGACGAATACTTTCAATTGGGAATTATCTGACTCAAATTCACTTAATATTATTATTGGGTGAGTTAAGTAGGTTTTGATGTTCTTAAACTCTAACCTGCAATATATTTCTACAGTGAAACCGGAAGGCAGTTATAAGCATGTATATGATCATTGCAGCTGTCGAGTTGTTATGCTTAGTCATTTGCTATTACCACTAGATTTAATCGTAATATTTTCTGATATTAAGGACTTATAGTTTCTTAAGTTTTAAATGCATAGACGTCATAATATGTACGCACAGAATAACAAATTGTTTTTTAATATATATATATATATATATATATATATATATATATATATATATATATATATATATATATATATATATATATATATAAATGATAATTCATTTAACACACAAACTCAGTTTTGAATTTGAACATCAAATAAAAGGAAAAGTATAAAATTTTTAAGATAATATCAAGTATTATTACATTATAAAAATATCTGGTATATATACTACCCTATTTCTTATATTGACATAATTCATTTGAATGAACACTCTAATTTTTAAACAAATAGGATCAATTTATTTAACTTAAAACTGAGTCATATGTACAGATGCTAGAAAACCATGTATACAAGTATGATTGTTCTTATTTACAAACCAATAATAAATCGTATTCAGTCCTATATTGAATACAGCCTATAGGAGGCAACAATATTGTATACATCCTAAATTTTCCATTTTTGACAACTTCATAGCTTCACTAAATTAAACTACCTAAAACCTCCCTAAATCTACACTTCAACTACCAGAATGCGTGATGAACCCATGAGAGAGTCGTTCAATCCGAGATCTAAGCATGTGCCCAAATGAGAGACGAGGTCTCTCTGTTTCAGGGGAGCATGCCCTCTCATTCTTGACTTGGAGGCCAACAGGACCCATCTCTCTCTTCACCGACTCAATGAAGTATCCCATGTCTACTTTGTTGCCCGATACGTCTCGCACGTAGAATGCATTCACAGACTTGTGTCCGTGAGTTTCTACGTCGGCCCGGACGACGGCGAGGCCGTTTTCCCGGAGAACTCGGGTAATGTCGGAGAGTAGTCCTGCTCTATTTTCTGCACAGAACTCTAGCCGAACTCCCTGTGGACCAAAAAATCATGCTCTTTAGTTTATGTTTGATGGGAAAGAAAATTATATGTAATGAATGAAGTATATATATATATACCTCACAAACCCTGCGTTCAATGGCTGCCTCTAAGCATTTGATTACTCTTTCCTTCTCGCACTCTGTATTCAAAGCGCCGCCGTCTGAATGCCGGATGAAATACTCCTATAAACCGCCCATTTGCCAGAAGTCAGTTTATTCAACGCTATTATTCTGAATGAAAACCTTGCAATTATATATATATATATATATAAAGAGAGAAGTGAAAAAAAAAAGGTGTCAGAAAAATATTATTTAATTTTTTAATATGAGAAAAATATAATTTTTCGAATTTCAATTTTTTCCGATACTTTTTAAAGTTTTGTTCAAAAAATGCACAATGCAACAAGGGTATATGCTTGAAATGGAAAGAGTAATGTTAAAGACACTTTTCTTTTTTTAAGCAAAATCAAAAAAAAAAAAAGGGAGAAATTTCTCTGATCCTATTAAACATGTCCCTGATGTGACGCTGAGGTTGGAATATTATCATTAAATTTAATTAAATTGAAAGTCAACAATCCAATTAATTTTTTAGCACCATAAAATCTGGTTAAAAAGAATTTGAAATTTCATGGTCACTTTTTACCATAAAAAATAGTTCCCGTAAAAATTGTAGGAGGGGATTGACTTGAGGTATTTTTAAAGTTATGTCGCCAGTCATTTCTTTGACTATGAAACAATTTTCAAAAAATAAGAGAGAGAGAAAGGGAGAGAGATCCCCTCTTTTCTTCTAGGAATTTTAACAACTTTGACTTACAAAAGAGATAAAAAGATTTCTCTCTTATTCTAGTCCTAGGAATTTTTAGAAACTTCGAAACACAAATTTCAACAAAATGTAAATGTTTTGAGAAAACATTCTACACATTTTAGAAAATTCAACTACCAATTAGAATATATTTTCTAATCAGAAACTCCAGTTAAAGATGATTTTCAAATAATATTTTTCCACAACTCCAAACCCTAGCTACCGAGAGGAAAAAAAGAAATATAAACAGAATATACCTGAAAGGCATAACCTGTATGGGCACTAATGGAAGCATGGAAAATCACGTACTGCATATCCGTAAGCGTACACACAGTATCAAACATGAGCCTCGGCCGATCCTTACATTCTATGCTCACAATCGAATACCCCTTTTGCTCACAGCTTTCAATCGTCACCATCGCTTTTCTCCCCATCTCACTCTCGGGCGGCATTTCTCGGGTGCTTGCAGCTGGAGACGGAGCCTCAAAATCCCGAACCGAAAACATAAGCTGGTGCAACCGCCGCTCCACGGTGGTCATGGTGCCTTCTGCCCCAAGAAACCCCGCCGTCTTAACGTCCTGTTGGTTGGCCTGCGTTCCAACTATGGGGTTGGTGTTGGCGCGCAGTACGGTGGTGAGATGGTCTTCAATGGAGGCGAGGCGGTACGGATCGTCAATCGGAGAATGCGTGGATTGATCGGAGATATAAGCAACGCAGGCCAACCTGGCATTGTGGCTCCATGCATGAGCTTCGACGATGTTGCAATGGAGATCGGCCAAGGCGGCGGAGATCTCGGAAAACAGGCCGGGCCTGTCCGCTCCGGTCATTTCAATGGCGGTGTGTTGATCAGTTTGGGAAATATATGGGACAACCTTATTGGAATAGGTTTTGGCATTGAATGAATTTTGTGGAGATCCCCGTGCCCTTCCTATGGCCTGCAATAGCATGCATGCATGCGTTTCATTTCATATTTACTCTCTTCGTCTTTCACTTCGTGTGTGTGTGTTTGTGTGTCTATATATATATATATATATATTCATTTTAAACTTTAAAGGTTTCAGGGTGGTGAATTTGGGATATTGAATATTTACCTGCTGGATGTAGCTAATGAATTTTTGGTCCGTAATTTTATTGCCATGTTCATCTGTAACATGAAACACTGCCATATTTTGCACAAAAAAATATACGTTAGCTAATTTTCTGCCAAGAAGACGATCTTTCTGAAAATTATTAAATAGATGTGTAGAAATATACCATCCATGAACCACCCAGCATCTGATGAGATATAGCCTTTGCAGATTTGAAGGTTCATGTCTGTCAGAATTTGTACCACTTCTAGAAGTAGACCTTGCTTATTTACACTATCTACCTGTAAATCATCATAAGGTGATTGATTAGATCATTACAACAATTCATTGATTAATTTTTGCGCAAATCTGTCTATATTATTTGTTGATATTGTTGCGATATGCATCACAACCAAAACACAATAGAAAACATCGTGTTGTAATTATATTTGTACATAATAAAAAATATTATATGTAATAAAAATAAAATTTAAAATTAAATTGTGAATGCAAATTAAATACTGTAATCAATAAATATAAAATAATAAAATAAATTTATAAAATTTAATGTAATAAATATAAAAAATTCGTATCTCAATACAATTTAGAATCGTACACTAACTTAATAAAATTATTCTTCTGCCTTTTCTTGAGATATAAACGATTGCGACTTGACAACACGTACCTTGACTAATGTGCAATCCTCCATGCTCTCATTGTCAATACAGACTCTGCACCTGCGATGTATGAGGAACAAACGCAGGTCATTATCAAAGGCCTATATATTATATTATAATTAAAGTTATAAATTATAAATAAAACCCGAATAGTTTGAAGGATGTCTTACGTGGGACCATTTATCCTTTCTGGGAGAGTATCAAACTCAGGATCGAAATAAGGCCAACAAACTTTCTTCATGCTGCAAATTAATGACACAGTTTAATTGTCTGTTTCTGTTAGGAACACGAGAAATTCGGTGAAAAAAATTGAGAAAAGAAAATACAAAAAGTAAGAAAAATGAGTGGACAATATATATATATATATATGACAGATGTTGATAACTCAGTGTATGATTCATTGAAAGATGCTAACTTAATGTTGCATTCAAAATTTTGAGAGTAGAGAAGGGGAACTCCGTTGCATTGGGAATATAAAAATGTGCTGAATTATAGCTATGAAGAATTTATATTAATTCCCCCCCCCCCCCAAAAAAAAAAAAAATAAAGGAAAATTTTGGAGTAAACTGAGAATCACAGGTCTGGGAAAATATAAGAAGACTTGAAGAAAGTACAATGAGCTTACACAAATATTGATGAGCTGAGGACGAGGCTCGAGAAGCCCAGTTAATAAACAAGCCAGCAATGCCTAAAAAAGAGAGAGAAGAATTAAAATGCCAATTCTCTCTCTCGAAAACAAAAAGTTTCAACAATTTGATGATACTTGCGCAAATATATATAGGTCAGGTGGGTAGAGAGAGAGAGAGAGGAGAGAGAGGATAAGTAATTTGGTGGATAGCATGCATGATGAGCTTAATTGGTTAATTAAGCATGCGATGAAAATACATGTGGCGGAGAATGAATCGAAGAAAAATCACATGAAATTGTGAACGACAAGGAAGGACAAGTACTAAAGTCAAATCAAACATATCCTTAAACCATGTTTGATTTCTTCACGTGTTGCTCCAAATTCAACCGCGTGTTCCCGCAATTTTCTCCTTAAAATTGTATTTTTGAGTTTCCATAATTAATGAATGTCAATTCCTCTGGTATTTGAGTGATTTTTTGCTTTCGTTATTGCTCATTTGTAGCAACAAATATGGTTAATTGGCACAGCTATACCACGATGACAATTTTTTTTCTTGTTAATAGGATGAGAAAAGTGAAATATAAGATTGGACAATTTACAATAACATTCCAAAAATTTGATTTAATTACATGTATTAATTTTTATTTTTTAGAACTATATAATTTTTCACCTCCTCTAAAGTATTTTAATTTCCAAAATGTAATAGCTTTAATTTTTTAATTATAACTCCTTCTTTAATATTATCTATCATGGTTAGAAGACTATTTCTTATATTTTTATGTATAAATATTGTAATTTAGTTATACATAAAAAAATAAAGTGATTTTATTATTTAAATAGAGAGCACATTTATACATAAAAATCAAGAGAAATGATTTTCCTGTGACGAGTGATAATATTAGAGAAAAAAAATTATGATTATAGTTTAAAAGTCTAATACTGTTTCATTTCATAATGCTGGAAATACTTTAGAAGTAATTATATTTTTTTTAAAAAAATGAGAAATATAAAATGTAATTAGGCCAAACCTGGTATAATTTGCTCAAAAAAAGAAATAAAATTTATGAAAATTGAGAATCTACTCTGCAATATAACTTGCCCATTTGACTAAAACTCGTATTATTTGAATTACTGATTATTTCCTTTTTCCCTTTTTCCTTTGGAGAAGTTTTGTTTGTTGTGCACTTTGAGGAGTCCAGGTTCATCTCCTTTCAAAAATGCATCGGGCTTGTATTTTTATATAAATGGTCGGGACCAGTTTTGTTGGAGCTTATGGTTGAAAAGTAGGAATACTATCCTTAAACCGCCAGATGCAGATAATAATGCATATATAACTATCCAAAAGCAGCAAATTCAGCTCCAATAACTAAATGCCAAGTGGTGAGAAGTTTCTGTATTGAGAAATCTCTTGGAACTTCACTATTATTATCCCGACTTTGAAACACGCTACGCCTCCCTAAAATGTATATCGGTATTGGCTTTACAGTCCCCCCCCCCCCCAACCATACGTTAGCAAGTGGTCAAATAATAAGATTCATTTTGGTTATTGCCACCCCATGATTTTGGTATCATCATCCTTATCGGGCTGAGTCATAATGCAACTTGAAATTTCATATTAACTATCTGCAATTTCCGGGTAGGACCTCGTTGAATAATGAAGTTTCCAGATAAGATCAGATAGATAATTAAATGATAAGTACAAAGAATAAGTTTTCATCGAAATTTTACAAGGAAGAAGCAATCCCTTACACATTCTTAAGCCAGAAGCCAGTTCTGCCTAGCCTTAGTCTATCATAGAGACGTGAATTATGATACTGTTGTCATGAAAAAATATTGGTCACAAAATTTCCTCACACTATCTCAATCTTGTATACATGGCATTATCTCAGACTAATTAAATGTTAGTCTTAAAAAGGTGGGGCTAATTCGACTAAAAGTGTGTCATATATACGAATAGAAAAAATAATTACAAGTAGCACTATTCTCTCACTGAATTAAAAGGCGAGGCAAGGAGGAACGCAGATTCAACATTCAAGAAACTTGTGCTTCACTTAAGGTAAAGATGAAATGGATTCAAAATAAAGATGAAGTTAGGGAGACTCAAGGTTTGTCTAGACGAGGGTAAGCAGAGGGGGAAAAAAAGGAATGAATGGCTTTCCTGAAAAAATCGTAAGTCTGCAAATGGGAAGAACACAAAACGATGGAAACTTCTAAAAATCATGTGATTTAACTATAGCCTTCACATAAAGGAAGGCGCAAACAGTCATGGCATCAGGGACTGTTAGTTCCATTGGACTGACTAGATCACATTTAAGCAAAATTTCCACCCAACCAGCCTATATCTTTCAGCATTCCCCTTGCTCAACATCCTCCTCCAACAGTTCTACCAGTCAAAATGCCAAAGCAATAACTCCAAAATGAAAATAATAACATCCCATAAAATTGAGATGTCACCTATTCCTCACCACAAAGAAGCCCAGAATTCAAGTGTGGTTATACCAGGGTCCAACTGCACCATTCACATGCCCGTTGCTGTGGATCCCTACGCCATTTGGGATAAGGGAGGGAGGCAGTGCCACAGACATGGAAGGTGAAACAGCAGGATATAGTCCATGGCTGTGCGGAAGACCATGGGGACTCAAGAGAGGACTGGGTGCTGTATTTCCTTTACGCTGCTGAAGGCCATGGATTTGCCTCAGCCCTTCTTCATGTATACGTGATAGTATTTCCAATTCTTTCATTGATAAAGCCTCCAGACCAGCACCATAGAGTGGGGCATGGCGACACATTTCCTCCTGAAGTGAAGCTTCAAGTGTGTGTATATATTGCTGCAAAAGGAAGCAGAAATATTAATCCAACCATATTCCTAGTATAGCAATAAAGCCAATGAAGTGCGTATGAGGAAGAGAAAAAAGATCAACAATGGCATCAACGTTAATTTTCAAGGGAAAAAATTACTACTTCTGAGGTGGGGAAATTCAGAAACATATTCACTCAATGTTACTAACAATATTAATTACATCCATTTTATTACATGAATATGATTGACGGTTTCCCCAAACAAAAGGAAAAAAAAAAGGCTCGTCAATCCAATAGATGTTTGACTGTTTGAGAACAGCAAACATTGGAATTCAGACCAAGCAGACTGAATAGATTCATGAACATAACATAGAAAGTAGTCCAAAAGGGATGAACCATCATAACTTGATATTGCTTGTAAGTCCTAAACAATTAGGACCAATAAACATACCAGAAGACCAATAATAACAATCAAAACATATAAAAGACGAATGCAAAAGGTAGAATCTCTATTGTTTCAAACCTGGCAAGCCTGCAATTTTGATTCCATGCCATCAATATATGCTTCACACCTAGCAACCTGCTCTTCCTTCTCCCTCTTTTCTTCCTCAGTTTGCCCAACCGTTTGTGTCAGCCTACGAACTTCATCCTCAAGTGATTGCCGGATTTCTTCCCAAGTCACATTCTCTGTTGCATATCTTTTCAATTCTTCGTCAAATCTCTCCCGTGCAGCTTTAGCACTCTTCAATCTCTCAGCAAGTGCATTTTTCTCTCTGACTATTTTCTGTGCATTATAAAAATCAAGATGAATTTAATATCTAAACCCATTGGACAAATAACATCAAACCAGTAATCAATACATATAGTAGCTAATGATTGCACAAAGATGTGATGAATAAGCTAATCAGTGAGACAACAAACCTTTAATTCATCACGTTTCCGGGACTTCAGCAGTGAAATTTGTGTCTCAGCATCATGAAGACGGTCTTGAAGAGCTTTTTTCTCTGCAGATAGCTTTGCTGTTTCATCATCCTGCTCTGAGCGAAGCCACTCAAGCTGACTCTCGATTTCGTGCATTTGTTCTGATAGTTCCTTCTTTTCCCAAGCAAGATGATCCATCTCAGCCTTCATTTCAGACTGTCAATCATGAAAGGCCATCAAACCATTATTCTCCACTACTAGCAATAAACAAAACAGGATGCCCCTAGTATATATAATCAACTACAACATGATGTACCTTGAGACGATTGTTTATGGTTTCTGATTCACTTAGCTTTTGTGACATAATAGCTTTTTCCCTAGCCATGTTAGAAATCTCTGCTTTCCTTTCTTCATGAATGCGCATAATTTCATCTTCACCAGCACATAACTGGTGCCACAAAGCAGCTCGATCAACATTTCCAAGTTCAGCAACTTCACACATCAGACTCAAAACGGGTCTAATAAATTCCTGCTCCCCACAGACTAATTTTACCAAGATATCCAAATCAAAATCTCCTTCACGACAATTATCTGAAGTGCTGGTGGCCCGGTCAACAAGTCTTTTTATCATCCTTCCTCGATAGGATTCATTGGCATACCATTTGAACAATACTGTATACAGCAGCTTCACAAATTCTTTCACACACGGGTCTGTAGACAGGGCCAATGTTTCAGCAAGACTAAGAACTGAAGTAAAATCATCCCCTTCAACTCCCAATTGCTCATTTGCACCTCGCTCTTGAAAAGAGTCTGAATGCTGACAATGTTCAGCAACATATCTAGTGTTATTAGTTAATCTCTGGGAGAGGCGTCTTTCCAAAACCAGCGCTACAGATTGAGCCAGAAATGCACCTCGAGCTACAGCTCTCTCAAATGTTTGAGAAGCTTCAACAGCAAGACAAGGAATAGATAACATCTCAATCAGTATGTAAATATCAGAAAAATGACGACTAGCATGGAAAGTCTGCTCAACTACCACAGGCAGTCCAGTAGGAGCAATGCCATATTCACCAAATATGAATAGCCCACAAGGCAGTGCTGAGTAATTGTCACCATAATCATCATCACAATCTATATCCCTCAGCATGGTTTCAGCAACAAATCCCCAACTATTGATAATCTTACTCAAAAAGTCAAGGACACAAGGGGACACTGCAAGACCTAGACTTTTCAACCGGACACGAACAAATCTTACCTACATTTACAGTAAAAAAATAGGTTGGAAATTTTCATGGAGCGCTCTGAAACAGTGACAAAAGAATATGAAATTAAATTCAGTAAAATTATCTTCATGCTTACTGCTTCAGGAAGATGCTGACACTGAGATGCTGCTTTGAATATGAAATCTAGAGCTGCAGCAAGGGGTTCATCATTTGAGTCCATCGAAAACTCAAATGATTGTAATAAAGCACGTTCCCATACTTCACATCCACACTCCAGCTGACAAAGAGCACCAAAAACCTAGGAAACCACATATGCCATCAATGAGAGAAAGAACAATGTTGTCATAGACACCGTTGTTTGGCTAAGATAGAGATACAGGACAATATACATCTAAAACTTGAAGAATGCTTTCCCAGCAATATACAGATGTAACAGAAGAATCCAGATAAGACAACATAGAGATGATATTTTTAGCGATCTTACTGGTATTCTTAAAGAAGATTCTGCATCTGGCTTTTGAAGGCACTGAAGAAGTGCACAGGCAGCTAGTGGATGTTCTGAATGCTCAACCAATTTGGGTACCAGAGCAACTAGGTCTGCTTGCAGATGCTTAGGAGCTCTATCCAAGACGAGAGCAATTTTCTGTGCAGACTGAGGCCGCCTTCTTGGCTCAGGACAGCCTTGGGGAACGGCACTATCCAAGGCTCTTAGTGAATTTATGATCAAACCTAAGAGTTCCTCAGACTGTTCTGGCCACTTAGACTGAAATATTATATTCACAATTAAAACCATAAATATATCATGAAAATCACCTCTTAAGAATAAAATTTCTACCTTTGAATGGAAGGATGCATTTTCTGAGCCAGAAGCAGATGTTTCTGGTGGAAAAATAGGCTGTCCAGGAAGAGGTTTTTCCTGAATACCGTTACCATTTAAATCCGAGCTTTGGACAGCAGATGTACTGCTACTTTCTTTGGTGACAGAATCCGATATCTCATAAACAGGAAACTGCGAAGATTCTGTTGCTCCATTTTCTCTATCACATTCCTGAGGACCAGCAGTTCCATTGTCATCTGGAGAAGGTTTAGAGCATGCATCAATAGAATCATCAACAGAACTACCTTCAGAAGGTTGGCAGCACTCCACCATTATATCCAAGAGTAAATCAATGATTGCCTGCTGCAGGACTTTAACTCCCATCAGCAAATTCATCAAACTAGGGTTAGACTCGTCAACCTTGGTAACCTTCTTCCCATCACAACTACTAGACAGCTTAGTTGGAAGAAGCAAACGTTTTACTTTAGCAGGATCATCAAGATAAACCCTGAGTCCAGTCACAAATCCAGCAATCGCACCAGCATCCATTAAAAGCTTTTCTCTTAAAGTAACCTGTGGACGTGAAGGATTATCTCCATATGTTAGGTGAAATCCAGCTCTGGAAAGAAGACCTCTGAAAATATCTTCTTCATCTCCACTTATTTCTTCAGTGTCTTCAGAGTCAATGAGTTCATCAGGATCAGTTGTCAAAGCATCCTGATCATCATCTGAAGCTAAAACCTGATTCAATAGAAACCAAATTAAAAGAGCCACATGCAAGCATGTCATAAAACAAAGAATAACTTATAGTACCAATTGTAATGAAATTCATAACAAAAACTTCAACCCATCATTTGAACTACTAACAGACCAAAAAAGTCAAATCCTAGTTCATATAATCATGGTGAGATTTCACTTATACCCAGATAATCATATCATTAGGTATGAAGCACAATTATACATACAAGTTTTGTTGAATTACATGCAGCAGAACAAATTGATTTCCACAATACTACAATAATAGAACTGAAGGAGAAGAACTGTTTTCTCCAATAATTGATGACATGAAAGCCCTTCTACTCTGTTTATTGAAATTGAAATCAATGTTGATTCGTTAGAAGGAGCTCTTTTCCATTATGTTAAAAACTTATCTTCAGAACCATAAATAACTGAATGTACCCTATATAATAGCAAGCGATGTTCAGAGAAGAAGGTCATGTTCTCTGATTAATATGTTCCAATTCTATTCTAGAAACAGAATATATGGTAGATGCAAAACCAGATTCTATATCTTAAACTGAATGATGCATAAGAGGCAGAAGAGCTGGTCAGATAAATAGATATGAACTATGACTAGTTTCATTGCAAATAATTTACTTGAACTCTCATCTTACAGACAGCTAGAGGAAATAGAAAAATGGGAGGCGGACAGAGAACATATGCATACATGCATGGACACAGAGCATAGATGCAACATTTATTGGTAATGTCGAACCCCAAGAAAACTCACCTCTAAGTCTGAAAACTCAAACCAAGGGCAGCAATCCAATATTTCACAAACAAAAACAACAGTGTCCCGCACAAGAAACCCCGCATCTGCTTCCAACATATCAGAAACTTTCATGAACTGCAAAACAGAATTGTTCCATGTCTTGGTACAGATAGAGGACTCCTTCCGCACGGTCTTGGCTGGATTCTTTTGATTCACCACAGCCATCCTGTATCTGACCCAGAAGTTTTTATCTGGATCACTACCAACGGCCTGATCACTCTCTAAATATATACATATGGTGTCAAAGGACTCGTAGACACCTGTGTCATGGAAGGATAAGCTTTAATAATACTGCATAAATCTACATTTACTAGTTCCAATGAAGAAATGCAGTTGAAAAAAAATACCAATCCGAAGCTCACATCCACCAGCCTGAAAGAATTTACTGAATATTTTCCGCGTCTCCATTATTTCCTTGAAGGACAGGAAATTTTCCACTTTCCACGTAAATGAGCTTCTTTTCCCATACCTATCAACAAGGGAATCACTACTGCTTAACTCAGAATCATATTCAGCAAAGTCCTGCATGATTGATGTCTCCTTCAATATAAGAACTTCAGCAGAGAAGACAACAGTGTCCTGAACAAGAAAACCCGAATCTTGATCAAAGAGACTTGTAAGAGTCACAAACTCACGCCAGCCCCAGTCCTTTGCAGCTTTGGAGTAACGGTTTTGAGATTCTTTGGTGACAGACTTTTCATCCATCTTCTGGTTCACAACTGACAACCGATGACTAACAAAACAACTCCAATCAATGGAAGTATTTCTTGAATCTGTAACTTCCAGAAACACTGAAAGGTGGCATGGAGGCTGAGACTGCCCTGATAGCATGAAAAGAAAGTTCATCAGCCCCAACTACATCACAATTACTTAAAAGATCCTCCATGAAAAGGACCAGAGTGGAAACGATCATCATCTTTATGGAAGTTTCACCAACTTGATATTAAAAAAGGGTGCTTAAAATGCAGCAACACTGCTTCAGTTCAAACAATGCAAGTAAGAATTGAACCAAAATACCTCACGTCTCAGGGGGTCATTGACAAGACATCAATTGATAAACTCACAAATGGTTAACATTTCTGATAGCTATAACCAAGCAAGTGGTAATCATAGATGGCATACCTCTAGGATAAACAATAAGACGACAGTCCCTATTACCAATCTGAAACCTCCTGCTCTTGATGCAAAGACCCGTAATTTTCCTCTTCTTTAATAAGTCCTTCAATCTTGTGAAATTCTCAATTCTCCAAGTGAACTTCCCCATATGGCCATCTGATTTCCTAGGTCCACTCACACTTCTCCCAGCGACTAAAGCCACATTCTTAGAGAAGCTACTGAACTC
The DNA here is from genome assembly GCA_020226215.1 of Sindora glabra. Taxonomy (NCBI): domain Eukaryota; kingdom Viridiplantae; phylum Streptophyta; class Magnoliopsida; order Fabales; family Fabaceae; genus Sindora; species Sindora glabra. Next base: position 27,889,845 of record CM035227.1, read on the forward strand.
CTTAATCACATGGAACGAAGTACTAAAAACTGCAGTGTCATCCACCAAAAAGCCAGAATCAGGCCCAATAAAATCAGACATTTTCATATAATCATTCCATCCCAAGCTTGTATTGTCACCACTCTTATTATCAGTTGCAAATCGTCCATAAGAATCCCTATGCATGTGATTAGGACCTGGCTTCTGGTTCAAGACGGACATTCTAAATAAACACCAACAACTCTTATCAGATATCATCACCGTCTTGTCTGTATCCTTGCTTTCCAAACACATTGACAGATACTCAACCCCATTAACCGAACTCTGATACACACTAATCCTCAAATTGCACTCTCCAGCTGGGAAAACAGGGCTCATTATCTTTTGAGTTTTTATCACATCCTTAAACAAACTAAAATTATGGACTTTCCAAGTGAATTTTCCACTCAAAACATCGGGCACAGGGCCCGCAACAACAGAGGAAGATATCATAGATGACGAATTCGCAGATGATGATTGTAACTCATTATTATCTCGAGTGAAGTTAACAGACTCATTAAGAATAAGTATATCAGCTGTTATTAATACTGAATCATTATTGAACATATAACGCAATTTCGGATCAAATACAGTGGAAGAAGGCGTAAAATCGCACCAACCATGGGATTTCTTTTTACTAGAAAAGCGGTGCCACGAATCCCGATGAATGGTCTTGGAATCGTCGGCGACGCTGACAATTGCTAAACGGTAGCTAGCAAAACAATCCCATTTAGAGGATGAAGTGCCGCGAGGGTCCATGATTTGGAGATAGACGGAGATGTAGCCAGGCAAAGCCTGAGAGTCACCCTTAGGGTACACCAAGAGGCGGCAATCATAGCCTCCGACCTCAAAATACTTGCTCCACAGTGCCCTGGCTTTTATCCTCGGGAAATTATGTACCGTCCATCGGCAAACAGCGGAGTACTCACCTCTACGATCGACGGTGACGGATTCTTGGGCACCGCCGCCGTCACGTGAACCAATAGCAAGGTCCTCCGCCGCTGCCGCAGACGAAACTGACACCGGTTTGTCCAACGACGAAGAAGACAATGATGAAGTGGCAGGCTGCGATTGGTCTATTGAAGAGGGTGCAGAAGATAAAGATGAGACTGCCTCAGACGAACTCTGTTTCATTGTGTTGGGTCTGGTTATGGATATTCTTTCCTTTGTCCTTCGGTATCCTTTCAATGGAAATGATATTCAATGAGAAGAGGGGACAGGGAGGAAGAAGGCGAGGGAAGGCTGATATCATGGGTGGTGAGTGAGAGGAGACCAACGATGAGGCGCACGTTAGTGAATTTTACGCCCTTTTTTTTTTGAAAAAAATTAAGTGCCTGTAGAATGATTTTTAAATTTTATAAAATTATAATTTTATTTTTAAATAATAATTCATATAAATTATTTTTTAAAATAACTTTATTAATATTTTATAATTTCGGACAAAATTATCTTTTTTTTAAATTTTCAATTATATTTTTGTAAGTTCTGAAGGCTTTGGCATTGATAGCACACAACGCTGCATGTTATGACGTTACAATGTTCTGCGCGTTTAGATCCCGTACACTTTCATGTATCCCAACCGCACGCTTTGGGATCCATACAGAGGAAGATTATATAAAGGGCCACACCGGAGACTCGAGGTGGTTTAGTTTTGTTCAATACGGTTGCATTAGAATCGCAGAATTTTTCACCCCAATGGACACTTTTCACCGTCGGATCCTTTTAATTGACAGTAGATACTTGACATTAAACTGGTTGAAATTAGATGCGTCTACTTTTCACTACCTTTGGCTGGACAGTTTGAGCTAGGTATGATTCTTTAACCAATGAAAAAAATGCTCTTTGCACACAAATTTGACCTATTTATTTAATTCAAACATTGTTATGCGTGTGTCATCACACAAATAATATTGCGTTTAAGTATCTTTGACATTCAAAACAGCATAAGGAACAAACCAAATTATCGTTGACATTCAAAACAGCATAAGGGAAAGAATCAATAAAATTACATGTTTCAAAAATAGCCCTCTTGAACCAATTTGACATCAAAACAGGAACATGCAGGAAAATAACTATTTCAGCTATGAATAGACCAACATGAAGTTTGACATAATACATATTCCCCGTCCAGCTGTCCTGGTCATGATTAGACCAAAATATATGACACCAGTAATTTACATAATGAAAATTATTGTCATCTTCATGATCAGTCCGGATTTCGACGCACAAGGATGCAATAGAAGACACCAGATAAGACCACCTATGTTTTCCACAAAAATTTATAAGAAGCAAATCAAGCCTTGCATTAAATATGCGATCCAAAACACTTTGATCTTACTCCAATAAGTACACTAGAAAACATATGCAGACAACCCAACAACTGACGTTGTTCAAATCCCAATCTGCATTATAACCGGAAGCTAAAGATGAAACAAATCACTTGCCAATCCTCTCACTTCAGGCAAGATGGTAGTACAAGCCCGTGGCAAACAAAAGCCAGTACACCATAAGCTATGGCTAAAAGGAGGACTATAAGTGCAAGCCTGCAACATGCAAGCATTTGTCAGTAGAAAAACAATTGCTAGCAGGTTAGTTATTTCAGAAGAGAGAGGAAAGATCGATCAAAATCTCTCAGGCTGCATGATACTAACATGTTCATTGCTCGCTACTTCAAGAGATTCTCAACACTAGTAGAGAATATTATTATCAAAACGGTTTAAACAGATTAGTTGAACCCACCCAAGGCAAAAAGGGAAAGAATTGCTCTTACTTTAAATTTATTTATAAAAGGGGAAAACGCACACTCAATAATCTAGAAGCAAATAAATCTCTAGTAGAGATTTATGGGTCTGTGGAAACTATCTATAAAATGAGTTGGCTTTTGTTGAAAGTATCTATAAAATGAGCAATGCAAACTATATACTTTAGTAAAGGCATTTGTAAGAATGAAACTTCAAACTTCTTTTTTTGATTGGAATACTGATGATAAGGAAAGTCCAGTTGTTTAGTTGCAAAGGAGGAGGCTAGGCATGAAATAGCTTCAGTTAACTCAGCCCAGAATGGCATGACCAAATAAATGTTAAATTGTGCTTTTAAAGCCAATTCAGAAGCATGATCTCCGTTGGCATTGTCAGAAGACTCACAGAGTTTGTTACGTCAGCTTCAAAAAGGATAAGTTGCATTGGAATCAAGAAAGTTCTGTGGAAGACCACAACTTATAATTAATTAGCAGTAAACTATTTACATCATAGCCATCTGAATTGACCATATCTTGAATCCTCAAAAGATTTTTTTTTTTTTTTTGGAGAAGATCCAGTTTTATCATGCCCGGAATGGACCATAAGAAGGAAAAGGAATTTTACAATGAGTCAAGAGATGGCAGCTTTGTCATTTCAAATTTTAACCCGTATTCATTTTCTATAGGTGCTTAAAGAAATAGAATCTTTCTCATAAACTAAAAATTAGAAATTCTAGTCAGAGATCTTACATAAGCTTGACATTTCTCCACCAAACAGTGCTTCTGAAACGGCGAGCTTGCTTCCTGAAGCGAAAGGTATTCCCTTGCATATTAGCAGTTTTATCCACCAGAAATTCCAATCGATCACCTCTATCCAAAACTTTGTCGATATTTTCTATCATGACATTTCTCACCTAATAAAACAGCCAAAGAAAATAAAGAAAACATTAGGCATCGCGAAATTATTAAAAAAAAAAAAAGCAATTAAAGGAAAATTTACCAAAGATAATAAAATTAAACCCAAAATATTGCATTTGTTTCAACAGAAAGACCAAAGAGAACAACAGCCAATCCCTGAGAAAATAGTCCCCCTATCCACCCATTAATAGTAATATTGGGCATGATTACATTTCTGAAGAATCAAGGCTTTACGATTGATAGAGTGTGCATTGATCTTCTACAGCCTCAACTGCAATTTATCCTTAGATAACATTTAATCAGATAGCATTACTAATGTTTCCCACGCAACATCTTTTAAAATTATACATTGTTCTAACAAATTTCCAGTGCAATTAAGTAAGTTTCAAGACAAATTTTGACAGATGTTTTGCACCAGTAACGTAAGCATTAGATTTTCACATGATCATGTCACAATATGTCCATGATTACGTTCAGTTAAGTTGTAGTCACAGAGAAGCAAATAATTAACTTTACCACCCAACAAGAGCCTCAAAAGAAACTGACATGTCAAACAAATAAGCATAAAATCCTACCATTTACATTGTATATAACCAAATTTGATTCAGCATATCCAATGACTAATTTACTAGAAGAACCCAATGATTACCTGACTCATTTCACCTTTTAGTCGATTTATCCTATCAGCATTTGGATCATTTGAGTAATATTCCATTTGCTGGCTTAAGACCCTTGAAAACTCATCATTCATTGCATAAGCTTGAGCTGAATGAACTGCACGGCCATAAGTTCTCACAAATTTCTGATGAATATCTTCAAGAAATGCAAAAGGAATCCTCCCTGCGAAAGAAGGACACAAAATGATAGATGATTGAAGTAGGCAACACAATAAATATATCCATCTCCTCCTCTTGCAAGTTTCTACGGGTCTTTGCTGCATACAAATAACTAAATGAGTTAGACATCTACGGGTAACATCATAACTTACATTCAATAGATTTACAAGATAACTCCTACTCTAATGCATTTTCTTCAGAAAAATGACACCAACAAAACCGCAACAGTGCATGTGGAGGTTCCCGTTGATATCTTGCACCAAAGTATTTCCAAATTTATTGAAAAGATGCCCTAAGAACATGGTGACATGGGAACCACATTCCGGAGTTTTTTCTTAAATTTATCAATCAACTCACCACCAGAGCTGATCATTTGATTAGCAATTACATAACAAGCTCTACTGCTTCCATTGCTAACCAAAAGCGCAAGCGAAAGCAGATGAGTGCCATCTAATTCTGTTCCATTTAAAAGAAACCATCATTCCTCAATTTTTTCTAAATGCCTACAATTAGCTGTATTTGCATTCATCATCTGATCCACTTAGATAACACAGAATCATCTCCAAGCACACAGAACATAAAAAAAAGGCCGAAATCAGGGTTTCAGCTGGAAATCAACCACTATCCGGCGACTTGGAAGAACAAACAAAAAGATAAAAAGCTTACTTCCGGCGGTGTCGTCGGCCATACAGAGAACAGTGAGACCATCGGTGCGCTTGAGGTGGAAGATATAGCGATCCTGAGAGTAGGAAACATGCGTATCATTGCTGTCAGGTATCTTATCCAAAATCTGGCGAGCAATGGTGCTGGCGTTCGAAGAGGAAGTGCTGAACTCGGCCAGAACCAGGGATCCCCTGGCCACCAGCGCGTAGAGTATAGCCATGGATTATTCGGTCAGGATCCGATCAAGCCCAGACTGCGAAGCAAATCCGAAGCTTCGATTCCTCTGCCCTTTTCCGTTGCTTTTTCTGACCAGCTTCCCAATCTCAATGGGAAGCCGGACGAAGGCCGATTGTATTGCTATTTTAATCAATTTGGAAATAATAAATTAAACAAATAAACAAATGAAATAATTTCTGACATCTGTCCATCTGTACCCAATGATTTGAGAGGACGGGCTTTTGGCGGAAAGGAAATTTAATTTGTGAAAGCGGACCGGACAAACAAAATATATGGCTGCGATTTCGCGGATAATCGAATTTGAATTACCCTATTATTGCATGACGGTTGTATGTTAAATTTTGGGCCGTCATTCTATTTGAAAATTTAAACATCCAACCCAGATCGGGCCCAGAAAGTAGAGTCTCTGGCCCGATGCCAACCCATATTGCTAGTGAACTGTAGACCGCAGTATTCCCCTTGGGCTGTGAGCAAATTTTAGTTTCCTCTCTTATCTCCCCAGTTTTTGGGGATAAATTATATTAACCTCCCTGATTTTTTATCTAAATACAGTCCCTTCTGCTAATTTTTGAAAATATACTGTATCACCCCTAGATATGTTTAATTCTGGCAGCCCCTCCCCTTTTTGGCTAACGATCCACTATGAGAAAACGATAGAAGTGAGGGCCGTGGCTATTTTCAAGTTCCTTCCAATAGTTAATGTCTGTTTTACCCTTGATGTGTGTTATAAAAATAAGATTTGTGGGAGAAAAATTTGGAGTTTGGCAAAAGTAAATAAATAAATAAAACTAGAAGGAGTAGAGCAAGCTTCCTAGTGCATGACAAAATCAATTACAAATAATCAATTAATTATCCATCATGATTTAAATTATACGTAATCCATTTTACATTTTTGAAAGAAAATTATATATAGTATTTACATAAAGAAGAAATGTATGCAATCGCCGAAATTGCCAAAAATTACAAAACGAATTAGTAGATCCAAATAGTTTATATATGTTAATATAATGGTTTCAAATTCATAATTTTAAATAACTAGTATTTTATTTTATTTTATATTTTTGAAATAAAATTATATATGATATCTACGTAAAGAATAAATGTAATTATTTTTTCCTAGATTTATGATATATAAGTCAATAGGCATTAGTCATGTAAATGATAATTATTACTTCAAATATTGATAATTGATAATTCATTATAATTTTAAATAAAATAAAATAACAAGCATAAGATAAATATTTTTTTATTGTTTCATCTATTTTTAAGTAATCACCAATCATAAAAAAAACATAAAAAAATATAATTAGAAAAACAACATTAATTTAGAAACATATGTATTTATTTCTAGTACAAAATTTTTCAATTACTTAGATGGCCAAATCAAATGGAAAGAAGAGGGATAAATTCTCTTAACCATAAATTTTTATAGGTCAAAGGCTTTCACAAATCGAAGTAAGCTTAACAAGATCCTTGTTAAGTCACAATATAGTAGTTGACTAAGAATAAGATGATGCCATACAGAAGATTGGGAGACATTCCAAGAAGTAAGCAACCTCCTTCCAACCCAATACTATTCATATCCTAAAGTATAAATAAAGGAAAGAAGATGCAAGAAGAAACCTTTTTTTTTATCAAATTCTTACCAAAAGACATATTTCTACACATTCTACATTTACTTTGTAGCATTTTATTGCCAATTTTCCTACTTTTTGTAGCAATTCATGTATTTCCTTTTTTTAACTTTTGAATGTGAGCAAATTAAACCACTTTTCCAAATTCAGTTGCCTAATTTGTTGTAATAATATTTAATGTACATAACCTTTGAAAGACTCTAGAAAGATTTTATAAATTGCATTTGAATTGCCTCATTTGATACTTTTATGTACATTTAGTCATTTGTTTGTATAATTATACTTTGATTATCTAATTACATTAATCATTGGCTATCTCTCTAATATCAATAATCTTTTATTTAGAATCCTGGTAGTAAACTGGATAGAATCCATTACTTGTTAAATAAGTCAAATTACCATTCCCATTTAAGAATTTTCAACTAAAATAAATTGGCACATACAATGAGATTTAGTTAAAGTATTTTAGTTTTGATACTCATTTTATGCAGTTAAAATAGTACAAATTTATCATCTTTTGATATGAGTACTAATAAGATATCTTCTTCTAGTACTGTACATGATAACTTTCTATTTAGGGTAATGTTAAAGAATGTCAATAAGTCATAACAAAATGGAGGCATAAAAACTTCAGAACTTATCAATGAGGCTCATAATATAAATGCACAAAACCTAAATGTTCAAAGCAATCCAGTGCTAAACACAGCACTAAATATAAGAAATCAATAATGGACCTAATAACAATCACAATCAACAAAATTCAAATTCTCAAAATGTTTAAAATACAGTTAATCCAAATCAAAATTGGAACTAACAAAGGAATATCTATCAAAATAATAGATCATAAAATTAGAATAGTAATGCCTCAAGGAACAATAATAATAATCAGCCAAATAATAACTAATAGGATAATGTTAGGGGGCCTAATGGATTATTTATTGAGATACTACATGACACATCCCAAATTGATAAGAATAATAAATTGATAACTTATAACAACTAAAATACTACTTAGGCTAAAAAAAGTGATGTCAAAATGCTTAAAGATAACGAAAATAATGGCCTTACTGTTAATAATTTGGCCGTGTTAAGATAGCAAATAAATGAAAGTAATCATGAAATGTTGTATGTTACCATAAAATATACCCATTACACTCAAATCAATCCTTAAAAACATAACCAATAGCTAATAATTGATAAAACAAACTTTAGATCGAATGGTTCAATACTTCAATTTATAACATAATGAAAAGCTAGAATTAAAAAAGGAAAAGTTTAAGGTCGAAGCTAAAGTTGAATAGACTAAATCAAGGAACGTGAGGTAATGTTCGATAGTCAAACTAAGAAATGTTGAATTATCAAAACATGAATCAAAACAAAAAGCACCAAATCAATAAAATGTCAATCTAAAATATAAGGGTTAAGACTAGAGAGACTGAGATCAGACTGTACAAGACTTAGTTGAAAGGCTTATCACCTAATTTACAGCCAAAGTACAAACCTAAACTACTAAGGGGCTTTTTGAAAATAGATATACCAAATTGAACTACCTAGGGGCTTCAAGGTGTCAAAGTTTTCAACCTTTTCTAATGAAGTTAATTAATCCACTATTAAGCATATTGCTTAATTCGCCTTTGAGTATAAAGAATTGGTTTATAATGAGTATCTAATATTAAAGCATTTTCCCTTTTCATTAAACTCGCACCACTTTCTTTTGATACTTAAGATTACCACTAAACTTTGTATATTCAGGAACACAAATGAAAAGAATATTCCATGATCAATTTTACAGAGGAGAAATGAAGTAAGCTTATAGCTAATGTTTCATTTAAGTAGTTGAAAGCCAAATTGCAAAAATAATAATGGTTGGTTTCAATTATGCTATTCATATGAAATTGCTTAATCAAAACATTAATGATGTCACTTAGTTGGCTGATAAGGTTTGACACATAAAGCAATTACAAAAAGAGAAAGATAAAAGAATAAAGAAGACTAGCTTCATAAGAGATCTTAGGAAATAAAGGTGACCTATGTTGATGGAGACACGACTGATAAAGATAGTGATAATGAGACCCACATGATCAAACTCAAACTCAAACTTAACCTTCTTTATACTTGTGCATTGTTAAAAAATGTTAAAAAGAAAGATAAGGTAGACCTTATTAACAATAAAATTTATTCTTTTGATTTGAATAAAGTTGATCAAATATTTGTTATGTTATTGAAAAATAAATAAATAATTATCTAAAGGACATAAAATTTTGTCCAAATAAGAGATTAGAGATAAAAGATATTATAAATATCATAACATGTTCAACCATAGCAATACTAATTGTATTCATCTCAAGAATATTAGTGAGAAAGCCATGAAACATGGAAGATTGAGATCTACTAACAAAGGCAAGAAAATGATGGTAAGCAAATGTTGATAACCTTCATTAGTGACCATCCACAACTAACGACTACAATCGATCATCATTCACAGCTGATAATTACTATTGGCTACCACCCACTACCCACAATGAGTGACTATTATCACTATAATCCATTAGCGATTATCTCTATTAGCCATTATCTATCATTGGGCATCATCATTGATCATCTCCCACTACCATCTGTCACTATTAACTACTTAATTTTTAATAAAGATATTTTTTGTAATATAAAAATATTTTTAAAAATATAAAAATTAATTAAAACACAATATTGCAATATTTTTAAGAATATTTTTAATGAACCAAATATGATAATATTGAATTCTTAAAAATTAAATTATTGGGAATTATATTTTTGAAAATGTATGATTTTATAAACTAAAAATAAATAAATAAAAGTCAAAAGATTATAGTGTTCAATTTCATTTAAAATTTTACCATTCGTTGGATCCAATTTTTTTTAGAATTAGATTAAATTTATATGAATAAAATTTATTTCAATTTATTTTTAAATAAATTTATTTATGATAAAAATTGAAAAGAAAATTATTGCAATTAATTTATAAATAAATTATTTTATTTGAATCATAAAATTTGAATGATTCTACATTAAAAAGTAAATTGTAATAGTATTGTAATAAATAAAATGTCAGAATAAGGCTAGTTTAAAAAAATACTTGTATTTCAAGCAAAATTGCAAATTAAATAAGTTCCATTTAAATTTCTTGATAAGGTATATTCATAATAATACCAAGATGATTAAAATAAAAATAATAAATGAAATAGAATAATTTTTTTAAATTTCAAACATCAACAAAAAATATTTTAAAAATAATATTTTTATTAAATTTTATTTATTTTTAAGTTAACTTAGGTAGCGTTTGGTTTATAAAATCTTACATTCTCAGGAAAGTATACATTACTGGGAATGTGATTCATTGGAATTTAATTGACAGGAATATAACATTTCTATGTTTAATTCATTATAAATTTTTCTAGGAATGTTTCAATATCACATTCCCATTCCATGAGAATGTAAGATACCCACCTCCCCTCATGAAAATATTTTGAGGGAATATTGGGTCAAAAAGATTCCCGAGAATATGACGTTCTTGGGTATTTTTTTTTTCAAATCTTGAATCAAATATGAAAATGTGATATTCCCTTAAAACATTTCCTTACATTCTTGAGAATGTTAAAAATATTCCGCTAACTAAACGCCATTAATATCATCTAAAGTATTAAAACAATTAATGTTGTTATGTTCGAAATTCATTTTCGGAGATGTGATTCGGGTTATTTAGCAACACTCTATTTATACTATGAATATTATTAATATAAAAATATTTTATCTATTGAAAGTGATTTGGATTTTAAACTTTTTACATTAATTAAATTGATTTTTATAAATTTACTTACTATTTTATACTCAATTGGCGATTTATAACTTACATTTAAAATTAATTTTGAATTTCCCTTTTAATACATATAAAATTATTGTTATTAATATTTTTTTCGTTAACGGGTTTGAGAGTAAGGATCGCAATAAAAGAAGACAACAAATCAAATTTCTCTTATTTTATATCCTATAATCAAGGATAAAGTATAACTTTATCTCATATTTTATAATGAAAAATATTATAGATTCAAGATATCTTACCGTTCGAGTAGGAAATTCCCGACTGAGGCTCACCATTTGCAAATCTCCTAAAAAAATCTTTTCCCAAAAAAAAAAAAAAAATCTGCTAGATCATATATCTCGGCCTTGTTGTATTTTATGAAAGATATGGCTTGTAGGAAAAATTCACGTGTACGTTTCTGTCTTATTGTTATCAGATCCACGTGAATAGTAATAGATTTTGTGCTTTCGAGTACACAAAAAATTTTAAAACTTCTGAAATATTTCTTATTTTTATATAACAAATAAAATTTTTAAAAAATTACGAAAAGTATGAATTTTTTTCCCAAAAGTTATAAAAATATTTAATATGTAATTTTTTAAGACTCAACCAAAGAAGAAATTATTGTATATTATTAACATAGTGCTATATTAATATGCAATTAAATTTAACTACATATTAAATTTATTTTTTTAAATTAAATCTAACATATTATGTAATAAAATATCAATAATTAACTTTAATAATGTATTGATATACTATTATATAAATGGTGTAAAATAATTATTTCTCTCAACTAAACATAAGTCTATGGCCAAACTTACATTCTCGATTTGTGCCAATGTTCGCTGTGGTTAACATTTTTTTAGTAGTTTGATTTGATGAAAAGTGGTTTTTAAATATAATTATAAAATGTTAAGATAAAAATATTTTATATTTTAATATTAAATATAAAATATCAAAAATAATTTTTTAAAAAATTATTTTTATTATTATAGTTTTAACTATTTTTTATTTACAATGATGTATTATTTTTCATTAATATATGTAAATAATATTTTTTTATAAAAATATCGTTTATTTAATCTAATTACTGCAAAATGCTCTGGTTTGTCTTTAAGAAAAGACAATAACTGATTGGCTTAGAGAATCGAGCGAGAGATGGGATTATAGTCTTAAAACCTTATTTTAATTTTTCAAATTTTTAATTTTTATTAATTTAGTTCTTAAAATAAAAATTATTTTGATTTAATTTTTAAAATTTTAAGTTTAAGTAAAATTTTAACTTTTATGAAGATTAAAATTTATATTAATTTTGTTAAATAATTTATAAACTATACATAATTTATTAATATAATAGAATTATTACTATTAAGCCCTATGTGATTAAATTAATGGGCAATCAAGTACTTAACCCACTATTGCTAATGTAGGTATAAATAATGGGATCTATAGCCCAAATCAACTTATAAATAAAGGGATTCCTATCTCACATCTTTGTGATTTAAGATTTGAGTACTCCATCAATTCTTACTATTGTGCAAATACAGAAATTGTTAAGAGAGTTAATCCCCTTACTATTTTGTGTGGCAATAACATTGAGAGATGAATTTACATAATACAGGTATGTTGTCTTTTGTAATTATTTTATAATTTCTATTAATTTTCTCTTATGCCATAATATAGAAGTTAAGATCTAAGAATAATTATGACATTGAAATATTTTTTTTTTACTTTTCTTTCAATTGGTATCAAAGCAAGGTTTTACTTCTAATTATGGCTAAAAGTTTTATATAATCTTAATGCGATTTTGGAATTGAGTAATATTAGAAATTTTATTATGAATGTTCTAGGTTGTTTTTATGATTTTTAATATGAAAACTCAGGAATACAAAAAGTTACGCAAAATATAAATATATATTATGGATCCATAATCGTTAAGAAAGTATTGCATAAAATGCTTAGAAATAGAACCTTGATAAACCTAATTGTTGTTATATGGATATGTGTATTTGTTGATTTCAAAAGAATGATATTCAAGATTAAATAATATATATGGATATTGTCATGGTGATATTGAAAACCAAACCCTTGTAGATAATTGATACAAAACCAATAAACTTGATTAAAAAAATTACAAAAAAAATTGGTGTGAATAGTGCCATATATTAAAACCTCAATTATTAGGTTGAATACATAGAGAAAAATTATAAGGGAACCATGGGTAGCATGAATTCAAGTCTTCAAGGAGAAATTGGCATGTTTGATTGCTTAAAATATAGAAATTTCATCCCTTGAAAATTAGTGCATCCATGGCAAAAAAGCCTCCATCCTTGAAAAATTGAAGCTTCTATTTTAGGTGCTTTCTAGGCTAAAATTGGATAAGATAGAATGTAAAAGGTTGGGTTGGAAAATCATAAGGGGATATGCTCCAAAAATTACACTAAAAACAACAAGAAACTATTAGGTCAAGTGGGCTACAATCAAGTCACAGCATCAGACAAGTGAGCATGTGTTGTTGGAGGGAAGATGATCTAGAAGACATGCGTGTGCCTCACCCAACTGCATAATTGGTGCATAAGGGCCACTTGCCGCCATGTCGATGGTGGTTGATGACGATACACATACCGATGAGCTTTACTTTTTAACCTCCCTTTTATGGGAATTTTTTTGAAAATTTTTAGAATAAAAATAATTTTGATTATTTTTTACTCAATTTATTTAAATATTCAAACAAGCTTATTTTGAGCCGTAAATTTTATTATGTATTCTTCATTATATTATCCACATTTTCAAATCTTTATGGAAATTTTGGATGTTGTTTGTATATTTTACTATTTTTTGGAGTTATACTAGTTAACAAAAAAAAATTATTGATAACTTGCACTATACCATAAAAAATTTATATAATTGCATATTTGCCTTCGTAGGGCCAATTGCATAAATTTTTTGTTTGATTTTTTAGCAAAGAAAATTGTTTAAAGAAGGAGAAATTGTATTAATGACATAAATGCCCTTTAACATTATATTGTTAATACGGTTGTTTAGTTATAGTGTAAGTTGAGAGTTGTGTGTTATGCATCTAAATTACCTAAATGCCCTTCAGTGTTAGTATTTTAGGAGCATGACATTTAACTTTTGTATTATATTATGAAGTTCTTAAATACCCTTCAATATTGAATATTATAATATAATACTATATGGAATTGCATGATTGAGAGGAAAATAAAAGCTTGATTAAGTATGTATATGCATTAATAGTTTGATATATTTTCCTCAATTAGTTTGCACATGCAATTGGCTTTCATAAGGATACTACACAGGATAAATTATGATAAGTGGGCTGAATCTATAAGATTGTACCTAGCAATTGCTAGGTTGGACATGGCAATAAATGAACCAAAACTTGAACTTGAACTAAATTTTCCTGCAAATGTTAAGGTGAGGCATGAAAAATGGAAGGAATTCAACAAGATTTGTTTAATGATCTTAAAATATTATATTAACCTAGCAATTAGAAAAGGCATCCTCATGACTGATACTATATATGCAAAAACCTTTCTAGAATTTATAGCAGAAAAATTCAAGAAATTTGACAAAACACAAAAGGACTATTATCTCTCACTATTTGAAAAAACATCTTATGATGGAGTCAGTGGGGTTTGAAAGCATATCTTAAAGTTTAATAATTATCGTTATAGGTTGAAGACCTTGGGACTTTATCTGGATGATGATTTCTTTATTTAGAGAGTTTTAAAGTTGCTACGTTTGGAGTTTGATATTAAAAAACCTACTTATCAAGCTCAAAAGGGTGAATGGACAGTGAATAATATGATAATTATTTCAAGTTAAGATGAAAAGAATATGACAAAAGGGAAAAGTTATGCAGTTAATATGGTAGCTCATGGTTCTACTTCCAAATAAAGGGTGAGAGAACACTTTAGGAATAACTGTGGGAAGCCTTCAAATGATAGGAAGAAAAAGCAAACTTATGATGGTTTGAAACCTAAACATACCCAGTTTAAGGGCAAGTGTTAATTTTGCAAGAAATTTAGGCACAAGAAAGTAGTTTGCTTTAAATTTAAGAAATGGTTAGAAAAGAAAAAGAAAAAGGTTGGAGAAATTTGAATGAAGAGTTCACTATTTAAATATGATTATTTTTCATTGAGCTTATATTTAAAAGACTTTCTGAATTTTTTATCTTATTCTTCGATTATGAACTTATCTCATTTATGTTTGATGGACATCTTGTCTTTCTTTATGAAATTAAAAAAAGTACTTGGTTTAGCACATAGCCTAATTATTTTCATATTTATCAAAATTTTAAAACAATCTATAAATTTTAAATTATTTTAAGATATTTTTAAATAATGGGAGATGTCAAAACATTTAAATAAAAGGAGTAAAAGACAATATGTGACAACTCCATTATTGACTAATTTAAGTGCTTCCTATGGTTTAATCAAGTGCAAACATATAATTTTGAATACAAAGGGAATGTTGAATAGAGTTGTCATTCTAGGTTAGGTTGATGACTTTCTCTTTTTAGAAATGTTTGAAACTCATTTATGGTTTAAAACATTTTGTTTTAGTGAAAGTGACCTTAATTGAAGAAAAAATGTAGTTTTTTCCAATTTATCAAGATATATGAGAAATATTGAAATTAGGAGAGCAAAACATATCAAAATACATGGACATTTTGTAATTCTAGATCTATATGGGGTGGATATGCATGTTAATTGAGACAAAGTAATCTGTACAGACTTAATTAAAAACCTAGGAATAAAATGTGATAAGTCCAATATTATTTATGTGATGGGCATGTCATACACAAGTCCTAGGTATTAAAAGAGTCCAACATACTAGTTTGCTCTTATGTTTATTAAGACCTAAAAATTTTACCAAGTAATAAAAATTATCCTATATGTGTTAGTTGTATATAACCTGTTGTTTATGAAAATTTATTCTGGACTGCAAACCATCTTGCATCCAAGTGATATAATTAATTTCACATTAACTTAAAGGAGATTAGGAGATTTCATAGGTACAGGTAACTTAAACCTAATTTATCGATTGTCTAGACAATAATGAAATTGTGACTAGACACATATCAAGAGGTATTGTGTTATGAAATTATTATGCAATCAACTGCAATAACCTCTATAAAAGGGCAAGACATGTCACATGTTACAATTTCCTTATCAAGTTGACAAGTTAGGAGTTTCTTGGTTCTAGCCAGTTTTATGTGAGATAATCTCACTGTTATAGATTTCTTTTAGCAATGATGAATTTATCCATGTGAAGTGAAGTGCCCATTTGTGAAAGAGAAAATACATGAGTATATTATTTAATTTCCACTTTTGGTATGTTCGTGAATTCACTAACCAAAAGGCTTAAGGTTAAATATGAAAGCATTACCAGTTAACTACAATAATCTCTATAAAAAGGCATGACATGTCATATGTTATAATTTCCTTATCAAGTTGACAAGTTAGGGGTTTCCTAGTTTTAGCTAGATTTATGTGTGACAATATTGCTATTATGAATTTTCTTTTAGTAATGATGAATTTATCCATGTGAAGTGAAGTACCTATTTGTGAGAGAAAAATACACGAATAAATTAGTTAATTTCCATTTTTGGTATGCTTGTGAATCCACTAACCAAAAGACTTAAGGTTAAATATGAAAGCATGACCATGTAAGAATGAGAATTCACCTAAGCCTTTTTGATATCTCAGGTTAATAAGAGTTTTGATGATATGAGCTCATTTGATGTCTTATGATATATTTAAAGAAAATACTTATATTAAGATATTCATCTTTTCGCCATACATTTTGTGCACATTTTGAGATATGGCGTGTATTGGAAACATTTAAACCTTATCTTATTGTTGTGATCATAAGTGTTAGGCATCTTGGGTGGATGCCAGAATTTATTGTGCATAGATTTACAAGTAGTTATATAAAGTTGTGTAAATCTTATTCTAATGAGATGTGAATGTTTGATATGCGTCGTTGTTAATATCCTTTCGGATATAGTATTTATGTCATTAATCATTTATGATATCAATTAGATTAATGAGTGTAAAAGTACCATTTCTGTATAAATATTAATCCATTTATGGCTACATTAATAAATTATATATGTTCAAGTGGGAAATTATTAAATAATTTGTAGATTATACATAATTTATTAATATAATAGAATTATTATTATTAGGCCCAATGTGATTTAATTAATGGGTAATTAGGTACTTAACTCAATACTGATAATATGGGTATGAATCCTATGATAGATAGAATTTATAGTCCAGATCAACTCATAAATAGAAGGGTCTCTATTTCATATCTCTATAGTTTAGAATTTGAATGTTCTATCAATTCATCCTATTGTGCAGACACAAAGATTACTAAGAGAGTTAATCCCTTCACTATTTTTTGTGATAATATTGAAAGATGGATCTACATGATACATGTATGTCATCTTTCGCAATTGTTTTGTAATTTCTATTAATTTTCTTTTATGCCATAATATTGAAGTCAAGATCTAGGAATAATTATGAGATTGAAATAATAATTTTCTTTCAAATTTGATATTTATGATGCATCAAAATTTTATTTGAATTTAAAATTTTAAAAATTAAATTGATATAAATTTTGTTTTAGAAATTAAACTCATAAAAATTAAAAAAATTAAAAAATTAAAATAAGATTTAACTTTTAATTTTTTTTATTTAAGGAAATGAAGGTTGATCATGTTTGATAGATTAGTATCAGTAAGCTTTTATTTATTTTTTTCTGCGAAAAATCATTTTCTATCCTAATCGAGGCTGCAAGAACGGAACTAATTGCTCTCATATGACCATATGATAGTGTTGAAAAGCACGGGTTTGGACGTTAAACAACCACGTCAAACTAAATCCAAAACAGCTTCAATCCATGTTCCTTATATGCCAGTGCAATAGCATGTGCATTAAAAGTAATATCTAGAATTACATTTTGAATGTAAATTAAAAATTATATTTAAACAAAAAATAATAAATAAATTTATAAAATTTAATTTAATAAATATGAAATATTTAAAATTTAATTTCTAACTTCGTTTTCAATATTTACAGTATTTTTTATATACAATACATAGCCTGGAAACCACATCTCAACTTTCAACTTCTAAAGATTTTTTTCACTAAAATATCTACTTTCGTTTCGTTGAAGGTGAAGGGAGACTTTTGCCCCAAAGGAGCGGTTAAGAACTGAAGATGGTTATTAACTTTTTAAAATTGTTAAAATCATGTATTATATAATTATATAATAAAATTATACACCAAGACCCGTCATTTAACACAATGATAAAGTAATAAAATTACTCTTAAATCTATTTATAATAATTTAAATCAATTTTTTAGTATCAGCTGAAACTTTCACACATTTTATTGATATTTCTTCAATTACAAAATTTACATGTTATTTCAAGTCTGTCCGATAAAAAGCACGATATTAGAAAGTAAAAATTCTTCATTAAAAAACAACCTTACTAATTAAAATCAAGAAATTCATTGGAATTTAATATTAATAATTGTGCTTTCATTAGATGAAATCAAGAAATTCCTCATATGATCCACATTCCTTCACAGGGAAAATTAAAAATCCAACAAATTATTCTAGGACAGTACCGCAATGGTAAAATATTTTGAGAGAGTGTTTAATTCACAAAATCTTACATTCTTAGGAAAGTGCACAATCCCGAAAATATGATTTTCATGTATATGATTTCTAAAAATGTAAAATTCTTATATTTGGTTCAATACAAATATTTCTAACAATATTTTTTTCACATTCCTAAATATATTATATTCTCATATTTGGTTCATATTTTATATTCTTAGGAATCTTATTATTTTTTCAAAAAATATCCTTATCAATTTTTTGTTATAAATTGAAATAAATTATAGATTTAATTAAAAATATATGAATAAAATTTTTTGAAGACTTAATAAATTAATAATTTAAATTATATTTGATTAAAATATAATAAATAATTTAATATATAAAATATCAAAATTTTTAAAAATTTAAATTTAAATTTTTATTTAATTAATTATATAAAATAAATAAGTAATTTCTCTATTGATAAAAAATTTTATTTTCTTTGAAAAGAAAATAAGAGAGAAAGAAGAGAAATAATATTTTTTAAATTTAAATTGAAAAGAAAATAAAAATTTTAAATTTTTAAATAATTAAAATATAATAATCATATATTTTATCTTTGAATATTCTTTTTTCATTCATTTTCTTCGTGCAACTAAGAGAAGAAATTAAGTATTCATTTATTTTATTGATAAATATTTTTTATAAAAAATATTATTTTTATATATATATTTATAAATGAGGACATAGAAAAATGGAGATAAAATTATTTTTTTTTAGTATTAACATTCCCATGGGAATGTGATATACACATCTCCTCTCGTGAAAATATTTGAGAAGAAAATTGGATTTCAAAACATTCTCCAGCAAATTTTTTAAAATTTAAATTAAATATAAAAATATAATATTTTTATGAAATATTTTTAAAAATATAAAAAATATTTCGTGTTCCATTTCAATTTCATTGGAAACAAAGGACGCCATTTTCAATTTTCTTTAACTGGCAGTTTTCTCCGTTAATTTTTCACATTATTATACATTTTTTTCTTTTGTTACTAAGAGCAAAAGCCAAAGCTGCCCCTTTCAAGGGCATACCAGGTGTCCAATGTCCAGAGTGGGGATGATATTTCATTCTTCCGAGTTCTGATTGGCCTTAAAAGGGTTATCCCCTCCCGTTCAATGAGAACCTGTACCTTCCCAAGGTACACCCCGTCCCCAGTTCTTTTGCTCTTTTGCTCGTGATTCTCAAGGACAGATATGGATTTCCTCCGTCTCTTTTTCTCAATATTTTATTTTATCAATTTTAACAAAATAAAGATATAATTTTCATTTTGTAATTCACATTTTTATTAAAATTTAT
This sequence comes from Sindora glabra, assembly GCA_020226215.1. Classification (NCBI taxonomy): domain Eukaryota; kingdom Viridiplantae; phylum Streptophyta; class Magnoliopsida; order Fabales; family Fabaceae; genus Sindora; species Sindora glabra. Next base: position 27,909,730 of record CM035227.1, read on the forward strand.
AATCTTAAATAAAAAATTTTACATTTAAGTGACTTCTATAATATCCTCAAAATTTCAAACACAAAGTGATATAATAAATTCTAAGCTATTAGATGAAATAGCACCTTAGAAATTCTTTTATATTTACCTTCCTCTAAAATTTTCTTCATCTTTCTTGAAAGAAAACGGAGAGAATCTATCCTTCTCGATGCTCTATCATTTGGTGGGGGACTATCTTCTCGTTTTTCCTATTCTGTTTATTTTAAAATTATTTCACCAATTATCGGTGCGAGATTATCACTTTTAATTAGAAAAGCCAATGGAAAAGCCTATATATACCCAGACTCTTTTCAAGCATGGTTAAATTATTCAATGATATATATAAAAATTAAAATTTAAAATGAAAAAATAAAATTTTTTAAAAATATTAGATATAGTTTAAATTAGAAGTTTTCAAACTTCTTGCTGAGGGTAGAAAGAGCCAACCCCCGCTATACAACGAAATAGTAATGACAGTTGTAGGACTATATGTATTATAATATGAGTTTTTGCTAACTGTAATTCTAAGAATTATACCTAGAAATTAGTGAATATCTTTTATTTATTATTATTTTCACTTTTCATAATAATTTTATAAAATATTATTAGTTAAAAATAAATATGATATATTTAAAAACTAAATCATTAATTAATACTATTTAAAAAATTCTATTAGAAATTAAAAATAATATTTATTGATTCTTGAATATCACAATAAGTGTAATGTGATATGTTTTGAAAATATCTCAATTGAATTTTATCTTTACTTTTAACATATTTGTCCAACCCTCAAATCGTCGCACCGCGGCTAGAAAAAACGCCTCAGGTGAGGTCCTAACTTTATTCGCGGAATTTAGAATGGAACAATCTATTTTAAAAGAAGTTTTGGTATTTGCGTGCGTTAAATATCACGAAGAATAGAACATAAGATATACCGAGGTTATTAACCTCCATATAAAGATTAATAATTTTCATAACAATATATAAAAATTAATAATTTTTACTTTTTATTTAAATAAAAAATTATAGTATTAATTTAATAATAATAAAATATTATAATTAATTCATCATTACTATCAATCACTTCTATTAATATATACATTTATTATCAACTTCACTCATTATCTCTTATTTTTACAATAAAATAATAAAAGTCCATATTCTACTTTTGAAAATTTTTATACTTCATAACTGTTTGATTAAAAGTTACAACTTAGATGGAAACGGAAAAGGTTTTAAAGCATTCTTTTGATATAATCCTAAACGAGGGAATTGTAACTTGTTGTATATTAATTACATATAAAATCTGTACATACTTAAAATTTCTGTAAGCTTTATGTTAAATTTTTGTAAAAATTAATTCGCAATAGTTTCAAATACTTATCCAAGCATTTGGTGTTGTCATCAAGAGGAAATAGCCTATTAACAGAAGAAACCAAATGAGCAGAACCTAGACTTGCAGAAGCATACAAAAAATCCAACTGTAAGATAATCACGCTCTCCACTGTCTTCCACTCAATCAAATTTCCATCGTGAACCTCACAATGTGTCTTTAAATATGGGCCAACCTCCCCTTGTCTTCCCCATTCAACATCAAATTCAGCCAATACTACTGTTCTTGTTTCAGTATCCATGGCTTCCGGCAAGCAGCTTTCTGCCGCCATTTTGGTGCTCTCCCTCCTTGCTTTCTCGACATTCACCGACGCTTGCGGAGGCACGCCCTGCAAGCCGGCGCCGGTTCCTCCGCCCGTCGAGCACTGCCCCAAGGACACATTGAAGCTAGGTGTTTGTGCCGACCTCCTCGGACTAGTAAACATCGTGATCGGCACCCCTCCTTCGAGCAAGTGCTGTCCTTTGATCCAAGGCTTGGCAGATTTGGAGGCAGCTCTTTGCCTCTGCACTGCTATTAAGGCCAATGTGCTTGGGATCAACCTGAACGTTCCTCTCACCCTCAGCTTGATTCTTAGTGCTTGTGAAAAAACAGTTCCTCCTGGTTTCCAATGTGTGTAGATTTTAAATAGTTTAATAATTTGTTTGAAAATGAAAAAGAAAAGAAAGTGGGAGAAAAAAAGGGAGAATGTAAGGATATCTTCAAAATTTAGATTATTCTTGGGAAGATAACCTCACATCTTCTCACTCTTTCTCTCATTTTTCTTACTCTTTCCAAACAACTATGCGTCACTTTAATATAATATGGCGGTGAAGATCAGTTATTATGTTTATTAGAATTTAGTGTGGTTTTGATTGTTCTACCGTCATATGCTAAACATGTCAACTATATGATCCTATCAGCTATAGCCATGGTTCTGTCTGTTTCTCCCTGATATTATGTTGTGGTTTTTCATTTATATTCTTGAGGTTGCTGGCTGTGGTGTGTCTCCAGCGACTTTGTTCCGATATTGTTTATTTTCGTTCGTATAAAATTCAGACTTAGGCAAGCATGTGTTGCCTTGAATATCATTGTTCATTTCTAGTACTTCATGTCTCTTATTTGGTTTGTAAGTTCAGAAAAGAATCTGTTTTGTTTGCATACTTGCGTTGCTCTTTTGGGTTTTTCACTTTATGAAACCATATTTTAGTTGTTATAAATTGCAGTTCGTTCAATTTGTTAACGAGGTACCATTTCATCGTAAGATTATTAATTAATATTGAGATCGATCAAATTTCCTTCTTTTTGTTCTTCATCTCACATGCCTCCGGATCCCAAAGAGCGCCTCAAAGTAAGAATAATTCTTTTTAAATTTGGAATTGGTTTAAACCTGTTAAAAATGGTTGGGAGACTAATTAAAGCATCAATCAATTTCCACGTTACCAAACAAAGTTTGTTCAATTTTGCTCTTATTCAATTTTTATTTTCAATGTTATCCTTGATAAATTTAACGTTGTGTAACGAATTCCTTTAGTAATGGTATATATATATGTGTGTGTGTGTTGTGTAACGAATTCCTTTAGTAATGCTATATATCTGTGTGTGTGTGTGTGTGTGTTGTGTAACGAATTCCTTTAGTAATGCTATATATCTGTGTGTGTGTGTGTGTGTGTGTGTGTGTGTGTGTGTGTGTGTGTGTGTGTGTGTGTGTGTGTGTGTTTTGAAAATAATATATCATTTTAAATGTGAATAAAAATTATTATTAAATATAAATTATGAAATAAATTTATAAATTTTAATTTAATAAATATAAAGAATTTGAAATATTTAAATTTATTTTTCAATATATATAATATATTTTAGAATAGCCGTATCCATTTATCTTTAATCGCTTTACCGAAAGTCATATGAGTTACAATTGTATTATTGTTCATATGTATTTTGTTACATGTTAGGTTTTACCCCAAATATTTATAAAGTATACGAATACTCCGTTTCATATAATAAATAAGTTAATATATAATTTATTGATATAATTAATAAGATGCAAGTTAACTTGTTGAGATATTTTTCATACTAATTTATTAAAAAAATAATTTTTAATTTAATAAATTACATGAAATAACTTATATTTTATAAGTTATTCACTCTTCAAATTCTTTTTAAGTTTATTTTTATTCTTTTTATTAATTTACAACTTATATCTTTTATAAAATAAATCTAAATATTTTTTCATAAAATATAATGAACTTAATTTTAAATAATTATAATTTTGTTATAAATAATAAAATAAAAAGTATGTAAGTAAATAAACATATAAACTTATAAATATAATTAATTAAATATTATATTTATATTTATATTTATATTTTTTAATTATATTAATATAATTTAATTTTAAATAAATATAAATTATTTTAATTATATATTTATTTTACAATTTTAGTTACTCTAACAATTAATTTTGTTAAATATTTCTTAAACAATAAACTCACTTATTAATTACTAGTTAATTTATCAATTGTCTGCATGAAATAGAATTAAAATGAATTAATCATTTCTCCTATTAAGAAAATATATATTATAAGGGTATACTTCACAAACTCAAACGGTCACGCTTATCTTTCGAAACTGACGGCAATATGCACCATGGAAATTATTTGAACTTTCACAATTCACAGACGGATAATTTGACATATTTACCCTTTTTAAAAAGAAATCCACCCATAAATAATCATATAGCCACGTACATTTTTACAATATTTAATAAATTTATCACAATATCATTGTTTATTAGCCAAAAAAACACCTATTGAAACAAGTTACTAAAATTTTAATGTGTTAGGATAATATTGAGGCTCTATTTATTTTGATAGATAACGTTTTTTTATAAAATTTAATTATAAATATTATAAAATTTAGTTATAAAATATTAGAATGAAAAAAAAATCTTATTTATCTAATATTAAATATAGAAATTTTTAAAAAATAATTTTATCTATTTTAAAAAAAATTACTTTTCTCTACTACTTTAAATTTAGAAATATCAAGGGTATTTAGTAAAAAGTTTTTAATTGATTTAAATATTTTTAACTATTTGATTAAGCCAATCAACTGATTTATATATTTAACAAATTATTATTTCAGTCAATTTATTAATCCTTGAATAACCATTTTGAAAAGTTAAGAATAATAACTTTTTTGAAAGAGTTAATTTGCATTTAGTATAAAAAAAGATATTTTTACTCATAATTATAAATTTCTTGATAAATAAAAAATATTAAATTATATTTATTTATTTCTTAAATAAAAATAGAAAATAAAAACTAAATAAATATAATAAATTATATTAAAATATTTATATAATAATAAAAAATTATACGAATATAATAATATCTTTCCTATCAAATCATATAAAAAGAAGAGAATATATGTTTCATTTCATAATAAATAATAGAAAATGTATTAATTTTTTTTAATATTTTATTAAATGATATCTTTTAAATTAAAAAATAATATATATTAAAAAAAGAAACAATTATATTACTTATGAAAGATATATTTTTATATTTAAAATGTGTAATTCATTAATATTTTTAATGATAAATATATAGATTTTAAATTTAATATTAAAAATATTTATAAAATAAACTTTAATAATTAATGTTATAAGTGTTTCTTAACTAAAAAATTATAATTATTTATTTTTTAAATAAAAATTAAATAAGCATAATAAATTATAATGATATAATTTTTAAAATATTTAATATAATAAATAATATATTATAATTATAATATAAAAATATACGTATATTCTTATATATTATTTGATATATAAATGACTAATAATAAATAATTAATTTTACTAAATATTTTTATAAAAATAATTAATACTATTAACTAGTTAAATCAATTAATACAATTAGATATTAATTAATAATAAATTTAATTAATTAATTATTAATATAAAATTAATTAATTATTAAATAAGATCATTATTTTTTCAAAATATCAAATAATTTATCACTCCTTCGTTAATATATTTACAAATAATATTTTCCATAAAACAAACACTGAGAAAATTTTACCCTGATTTTACCATTTAGCCCAAGGCCATAAAAAGTCAAACTTGTACCCAGTATATATTTTCAACAAAGCAGTCCATGTTCCCTTGTCCCCCTCCTCTCTTCCTCTCTCAGAAGTGGGTTTTCTGATGAGTGTTCGTCCATGAATGGTCTTCTTCGTGGTCTTCCACGGCTTTCTTGAACTGTGTTATCATTCTCATCAAGACACAGTTCAAGAAAGCTGTAGAATATCACTAAGAAGATCTGTATTACTATTACAACAACAACCTCTGCCGTCCTTTTTTTTTTCCTTCTCAGATTCCGAAAGTTGTTGTTTCTTCTGCGTTTGCTTGCCCAAATTTTCGACGAGCTACACTTATTCTTCCTTCCTTCTTTTTTATTTTTATAAAAATTTTCTTATTTTTCTTTGTTCTTACCTATGGAAGTACTCTTTGCAACCTGTAAATTTACACTGTAATGTTTGGATTTCCTCATATTTATTTATAATTTTATTAATTGCAGCATAATTACAACGTGGATAATAGAGTTGTATTGTTGTGATTGTAACATTGTTATTGTAACTTTGGCAATTTTATTTGATAATGATTGTAATTTTCTTTTGTATTTATCTATAATAATAATAATAATAATAATAATAATAATAATAATAATAATAATAATAATAATGTCACAATTACAATTTAAAATCATAAAAGTAGAGATTGAAAAGAAGGGTATTAATTTATTTTCTCTATAAAAAATCATAGCATGATGTAGATTAGAAAGCAAAATATGGTTAGCAATCCTGAAGCAAATTCTTATTTGGTGGTCTTGATTCAAGCCCTCCTCGGATTCTTTTCTTATTTGGTGGCGCAAGCAAGCTTGGAGTATAGCAAAACAAACTCTCTCATTTTTCCCTTTAAATCTTCAAGTTTCTGTTTAATTTAATTTCTTAACTTGATTATTACAAATACTCTTCGTCTCTTTTAAATTTTATCCCCTAAATTTTGATAATCAAATCATCTTTGTAATATTAGTCTCTCCCTCTCTCTCTATGTATATATATATAATTTATGTGGAGTAGACATTGTTTATACAAGAATATTTCTTTTATCTACTTTTTTTATTTTTAGGTTTCTCCCCTTTAAAAAGCTATGTATCGAAAAATATTCATTTACTTTTATACAAAGAAAAGTTTGATGTCACTTATATATTCTACGGCTGAAATAATAATGCATGGTGTAATAATAAGAAGAAGAAAAACAACTTCCTCTTCAATACATCTCATATTAAACAATGAAAAAAATAAAATATTTTACATTATATTAATATTTATAATATAAATATAAATAAATAAAATTGTTCTTGCTATTAAAACAAACAAACCCTTATACTGTTACATTTTCCTTTTTTTTCCGTTTACAAAAAATACTTAATACACTTGTATATAGAATACAATTCCTTTGCACGCTTATAAAACACAATCACTTTTTTCCATTACCAAATAAAAAAAATACCCTAAATTTTTTAATTTAAATTTAATCTATTATTAATGTAAAATATTTTATACTATCAACAAATGATAAGGAGACACATCATTAACAAAGTGATAATAATTAAGAATTTATAACAATAATAAAGGAATTTCAATAATTTTTTATTAACATGAAATATATTAATAAATGATATTAATGTAAAATAGATTTATACTGACAATGTATCAATTTTAAATCCTAAAGCTTCATTGGATTATTGAATAATATTATGTAAAATAAGATAATATACTATACAATATTTAATTTGTAATGGTATAAAATAAATATTTATATAAAATTATTCTATCTTTTTTTTTATAAATTAGGAAGATAAGGATGTAAAAGAATATTTTAAAATTTAAAAATATATTATTTATTTTCACAATCTCTTCTAAAGAGTGGATAGCCTTATACAAAATTAAATATATAAAAAAAAACTTTACAATAAATTATATAATCTGTTGGGACTGTCTAAATATTTTATAAATCCTGTTCCTATAGTGTATCATATATACTATATGTCAAACAAGCTTAAATTTGTTAATTTTGCCAATCGTGTGATATTAACTTGTGCATTAAGCATTTATCTTCTTGCTAGTGATGTATAAATTCTCTTCTCTCAATTAGGCGCAGGTGCAGGGACATGCAGTCTGGTCTACTGTCTTTTCAGAGCTCTTCCAGAAAAATTGAAAGCCTACTGTATTTTCTGGAAATTAAGTTGTTGGCAATGGTCCTTCTCCTAAACCAAAGCAAGTCAGGGTCAAGGTCTGTGTGCCAATCTGCATGCCTTTCTGAAACCACCGAGCGTGAAACGTGCGTTTTCTTGAGGATCCTGGTTGTCGTTTGGTTCCATTCAAAACTGCAGACTTGTATTTAATTAAGATTCCAATCTTCAATTCCCCATTAATGTTACTGATCAGTTGACAAAATATTAAACCAAAAATTTAACTGGAGTTGGATGTTTTTAGTAATATTATCATACGTTCTCCCAGTCTAATAAGGACTTCAACGGAAAGATATTTAACAGATCGACGTTTTTACAAAATAAATCCATCCTAACGATCACCTTGTTGTCGGGATTTTGATACAAATGTATTTTCTTTAAAAAAAAAAAAAAGTGGGATCGTTTTTAATTTTATTTCATTTCATTTAAACTTGAATTTTGATTAAATTGGAGCTTTAATAAAGTTAGATATATCATATCAATTTTATTATAAAAGCCTTATAAATTTCACTGTTCCGGCCTTGAAACAGTGCGCAGGCAACAAGTTGCTTCTTCACACCCTATCTCAATCGCGCGTTGCTTCTTGCCTTACTCGCAAAGTTTCGTTTCTCTACAGAAATTCAGTGAATTCGCATTCGTTCTTCTCGATCGATCCGGTTTTTGAATGGATGACGAGCGCATTAATTTAACACTTGCATTATCACGTTTAGCTCGATTTAGCCTCCTGATATGTTTTGGTCGGCTTCCTTCTCTTTATTTGTGTTATCTACTTATTTTGCTTTTGAATGTTTATTTATATAGTTATTTTGATCGATTCTTGTGCTCTCCACTATTATAGAAATATCTTCTAATTTCTATTGTTTATCAAATTTAACATTAGTTTTTACCTCATGTATATATGAATATCATTATATATTAAATAATTTTATGTTGATTTTTAACTAATGTAGAAAAATATAATAGTATCAATTTTCAAATGTATAAAACTGTCATAATTTCTCTGTGGGAAAACAATATGAAGAATTTTTATTATACAAAAATGTCAATTTTGTATAAATAATTAATAAATTTTATATACCATTTTGATTGATAAAAAAAATTAACGTAGTGTGTCATTTCCCTTACCTGACCCTAAACCCTAATAAACCCTAACAAACTACTATCTTCCCTTAATATTCTATATACTTCTTACACTCTAACCAAATTAAAACCTCCATACTGATTTTAATAATTTAAAATAAAAATGGTTTAAAAATAGTGAAAGGTTACATGTCATAACCCAATTTAATTGTGACTAGTGTAAAGCCCATCAATCAGAATCTACTAACCTTATTGGTTGACTATACAAATTCTGATACAATAGGAATACCTTAAATCTTGGAAAGACCTAAATGCAACATAAATTTCAAAATAAACGAATAGAGTTTCCCTTTTTTTTATTTGATTCTCAAGAGGGTTACTTCCCTTGAAAAATGTAGACTTATGACTTAACTTAAATATACTAAGAACCAAGCCTAAAAAATAAACAAAATTTACACTTAAATGCTTATTACAACTTAACATATAAATAGAACTCTCCCTAACCTTTATATTCTTCAATCAAAATGCCTTGAACTTCTATGGAAATAGTTCAACTTGATAATTCAAAAAAAACTTGAAAAGGTTATAAATTAGAAGAAGGAATAAGTTATATAAATTCAATGGACATATATCTATCTAAAATCAATGTTTTAGAACCTAGTTGAAGATCAATTGCAAGTAAGCAAATAAGTTAATAAGTAATAATCTAAAAAGTTTCATACCTAGTCCCTTTAATTTAAAAGAAACCCTTTAGCTATCACATTATTCTGCTCTTACATATTCAAAGTTTTAAAAAAGTAGGGTATCATGCCTAACAAATTCCTATAGTCAATCAATTAAGTTTCTACTAACATACATAGGGTAAAATGCTTGTAAGATTAGTAACTTTCTAGAAATAATACACACATATAGGACATTGATTAATAAATTTCTCATATTAACTTATACCACTTATTTATCAACATAGGTATATCCATAAATCTATCATCATATAATCAATTTTACAAGAGTAAGATATGCAATAAAAGAAAGCAATTAAATTTCTTTGTGATTCTTGATCAATTTTATTCCTTTACAAATATTTTTTCGAATCCAGTACTAATCACAATTGATATCACCCATATCTCATCATGTCTAACATGCCTATTGGCATCGTGTGCATTATATCATAATTTCACAATACATGCCATCAACATGTTTCTTAATATAATTAGAATAATAACATCAAATAGTAAATCCACGCTTTTTGTGCATAGCTATAAATAAACCATTCATTATCAAATTTATATGTATACTACTATAATATGTTATAACCAAACAACAAATATTATGCCTTCATTGCTTAGCCAAAAAAAGTAGTTAATTATGTATTTTAGTAGAATTATAATTCAATTCACAAAATATACTGTGAAACATCACCATAAGTTTAATAATGATAGATAATCACAATTTTCAATTCTATAAGTACAAATATGTATAAAGCCTTAAAACTATATCTAAAAAATTATATATATACATGATTACATAAGGGCATAAATATCAAGAGAAAATATGAAAGTTCATTGAAATTTTAGTTTAAAATAGGATATACACTCATCTCAACATGCCAATCCTTCCAAAAATTCTCAAGGCATTCACACTCTTCTTCCTTTTCACCTACTTAACATTTTATAAAGATAATTATAAGTTTTTAAGTACCAGCTATTATCTTCTTAGAAATTCCTATTTTAGGTTTTATTCATACTACTTTTATGATCTAGCTCATTACTTTCTAATATTTCTAAAGTTAACTTAAAGAATTTAATATATGCTAACATTTTTTGTGGTTATGCTTTCAAAGGACTTACTTCATCCTTTTAAGGTTATCGACAATTCAATAGTGCTAAAGCCAACTGAGTTTCATCAAAAATAGAGAGGAAGTAAGCATCCCATACTACCATCAGTACAATGATAAGTTATACAATCAGTACAATGCCAAGGATTAAGTAGAAGATGATGGCATGCTTGTTTGATGGTTGGAGACAGTAAAAAAATGGAGAAAGAAAAAGGTGCCGGTGGGGCAATAGAAAGAGAGAAAGGTAAGCAAAAGTTTAATAGTTGAAAAAAGAAAGACCAATTAAAGAAATAAAAGGGAACTTAAAGCTTTCATTAAGTATTTTATATGTATTGTGAGCTCATGCTTTCTTTAATCTTGGTCATTAATTTCTATGAAATCTTGATGAGCTGACGGGCAAAGTTAATATAAGAGAAAGTGTACCATAACCCAATTATGAAAATTTTATTTTAACCTTTTTCTCTATTTACTAATCCTTCCAATCAAAGTCATATTTAGATAGTCTAAAGAGATTACCCTAAAATTCATAAATATTAAGAAAATCTTTGAACAAAACATATATGAGTTTTTTTATAAACCACTATACACATAATTATCAAATATCCACCATTTTGTGAGAAATACACTATAGAACTTATTTAAATTAATCTTGAAATAAAACTTTAACCAAGTAAATATAATTTTAATATCACTAGAAATAATATTAAATTCCTAAATTTCATCATAAGGTAGAATAAATAATCTTTAAACAATAAAATATATAAATAGTTAATTTATTTATTCAAAATTTAATTAAACAAGAAAATTTTAAATAATATAATTGCATTAAAATAAATATTTTGACATTTAAAATTAAAATAATTAAAATAAAATAAAAATAAAAATTAGTTATTAGTTCGAGTATTACACTATATTAGTTAGATATGGATGTTTTGCTATGGATACCTATTGCTTAATACATAATATTAACACTCCTTATAAAAGCACATTCAATACCAACAAATATAGTAAGCAAAATTTATTAAAATTTCATGCATAATATATTGAATATTAAAAAAAAATAAGTTTATTACCTGTACAAACTTGTAAAAGTTATATTAAAGTGAAAGGTAGCTAAATATGATCGATTATGAAATCAAAAATTAGATTGTAAGAACAAATACAAAATATAAAATAAATTCTTACATTTGTATTCTGCATTTTTTTCAATGAGTGTTAAACTTTACATATTTGGCTACAAACTAATGGAGTTTCAATCCTACAAAATAATTAATGAGTATAAATATAAGATTGAAGAAAATCATTTTAAGGTTGAAACAAGAGCATATATTGTTAAACAAAGGATCATTTTAGAGTTAAAAGAATTTTTTGATGAAATTTACTAATAGTATCATAACTTCACTTTTTTTTATTTTTATCTCCCACCCTTGTTTTTTCAATATTTTAAGTTTACAAGTTAGTTAATAAGGAAAAATTGACGTGTATAATAAAATGATATCATCCAATCATAAAATTTTAAATATTGATTATTAAATATAAATCAATGGCATAACCAAAATCTTTCAATTTTCTATTATATTTCAAACAAAAAAATTATAATTTTATAAGTTGATAGCATTTAAATTATTTTTTGCAATAGATTAAATAATATAATAAATGAAAAACCATAATTTATAATAAATAAAAAGTTTTAGTTAAGGTTAATGAGAAATTAACAAATAATTAAAAAAATATAAACTATAAATTTTTACTTAAAAAATTATTACATAAAAAAGCGTAAAATGGGATACCTCTTTCTGTAATTCCCTCAATTATAAATTATAGTGACAAGAAGAAGTACAACTAATCTTCCAATAAATTTAAAAGGTTAAGTCTTCTAGTACAAGAATGGCTATATTACTTCTTCCTACTATATTTTTTCATCTTTGCATTTTCTCCCTATTTGTGCTTCTTAAGATGGAGCATAAACAACAAAAACAACTTTGAAAGGTGAGATGGTTGCTAACTAATGATAAATTATAGTGAGAACAAGTAGGATAATTGGTCTTGCAATGAATTCAAAAAGTCAAACCTTTTACTACAAGAATGGCTATATTACTTTTTTCTACTAAATTTCTTATTAGTTTCAACATTATTAATAAGGTATCACCTAAATATTTGAATATAGAGTGAGAATGAAATTTAATTATATCATGTAGGGATTTACATGTCAGTTGTTAATCAAAATTAATTTATTATGTATGTTTTTTTCATAAAGCTTAATTATTGATATAGATTGAAATGTTATAATTTCTGACAATTTCTCAATACATATTATTAATAAATACTTAGTATTTATAATCCATGTTTTCCTTTCCTAGTATAATGCATCTTGTAAATGTCATTATCGATATATTAGTAAATATTTATCATGCATTGGCAAATATTTGTTATAATTTAGCTAGTAATTTATATACCTTTAAACATTAATTCTAATAAAAAAATCAATGTGGTATTTACTCTAATTTTACTAAACCATGTCGATATCAATAAATAACTAACATTATTTAATTATTTTTTTAAATAAAAATTTTACATCCAAACATTTTTTTAACAAAAAATTACACTAAATTATTAACACATTAATCAACACTATACATTTTTATTTTAAAGTAATATTTTATCAATGACACTTAAGAAGATAAAATGTTTGTAACCATAAATACTTTGGATACTTATTGAAGAAAAGTAATGATCGAGTTTGTTTATTAATAAATCAAGTTATGAGAAATAGAAAATTAATATCAATGAACATTATCAGATTAATATCATTTTGTCTCCTAATCCTCATAACCTAATCTATTAGTAAACAAACTTGATCATCACTTTTCTTCAATAAATACTTAAAATGGTCGTAGTTATAAATATTATATATCCCTTTATGTTAATGATAAATTACTTATTTTTGAAGATACGAATGTACAATATCATATTTAGAAAATTTTCTCTTAAAAAATGATGGTCATTGTTTCATGGCAAAAAATAGAAACATGGTTCCTCGTTTTTATCTTCATTGCAACTAATATTATCTTTATGACTATTATTAGCTAACCTTCACACAAATACCTGCTCTTTGTTGCTATCATTACTTTTATATTCATTTAATTAAGTTAACAATATAGAATAGAAATATGATCATCCTTGTATAATTCTAAATGGTAATTTGACACAAATTATGGTTGAAAAATGATAATAATCTAAGAGTAACAACTTGCATTTTAGCTATTTATGGTTAAGTAACATTGATCATGTTTAGTCTCTTATGTCACCTAAATAAAAAGATGGAGTGAAAGAGAAAAAAACTATAGAGGCAGAAAAATTATAAAGTGAAAACCTAAATGAAAAATGAAGTGAAAAAGAAAGGAAACTATTGATGCAATTTATAAGTAATACAAAGCATTTTATATTAATTATTAAAAGACAAACAATGTCTTAATTCTAGTGATGTACATTTTAAAAGCTGGTTATTTGAAAAACCAATGTTGTATTCTTCACTTCATGAATGCTATAGTGCCTTTTCAGTGGGCAGACCATTAAAATATAAATAATTTTTATAATTTTTAATAACACCATAAATATAAATATCAATTAGTTATAGATAACCTTTAAATGTTGGTTTTTAAGTGTAACTAATGCTTAAAATACAAATATTTTATACATTTTCTAATAAAATCATAAATATAAATATTAATTAACTATTGACATTCCTTTAGTTGTTAATTTAATGTACAATTGTCGTCTTAAAGTTCCCTACATCAAACCCTCCATCTCCTATTGAAAAATAAGGTTTTATAATGTCATATCTTACTTTAGACCCTCCATCTCCAATTAAAAAAGAAAGCTTTATAATGTTAACTTATTATTGTAACTTACTTGATAAGTTGTACTTTTTCAAAAATGTCATTTTATTAATATAAATGTTGATTTTTAATTTAACTAATGTAAATAGAGCTATGTTAAAGGGAAAATCTATAGTAGTGCTTTTCTACTTTGTAGCCTAATAGGCTCTATTAGAATCAATTTATAGCTTAATTGGCATGATTTTTTCTTTGACTTTGACAAAATCCTAAATTCATTTTTTTTAAATATATTGCCTTATATTTGGAAATTATGATGAAAACTTTAATTTTACATTTCTTCTAAATAAGTAAATAAACACCCAAATCTAGAAACTATCATGGATGGGGTTTTATTCTTCATATGCAAATTTATGTTTATTTATCATAATGTAGTATAATATTTCTCCAAACACTCATTTATTTTAATTTATCATGATTAATCTATTCTTAGTCTGATTTTTAATATATTATTTTATAATTAATTGTATTTTACTACCTAAGGTTGATAATAAGTTAAGTCAAATTATGAGATGTTTGGAGCTTAATTTGAATTTTAGTTTGATAAATTAAGTTTGATAAATTAAGTTCATGAACTAAATAAGCAATACACAAGTTAAATAATTTAACTCATATATTAAATAAGTTGGGTTTGAACTTAAAAATGTTTAACTTGATTGTACCACAAGCTAACTTAAATAATATATATAATTTAAAATTAAATAATAAATTTATATATATTAGTTATAAATCCTTTTATAAAATATATTCTAAATTAAATACTTATTATGAAGAAAAATTAGTAACCATAATAATTGTAATTTAATGTTTACATTTGAATTTGAATTATAATTAAAATAGAAAAAATAAATAATGATAATGATGGACATTATTAACATCATACTCACCTTGAAATTAGTTGTGATTAAGATAAATGCAATTCAAGAATATCATTTAACAAAAGGTAAGAAGGTGTGAAAACTTTTAAAATGAAAGCATACATAGAACATTACAAAGGATGGATGCAAATATTCTTATTATAAAATGGGAGTGATAATGCAAAATTTTGAAAATTTGAAATCATAGGAACCATGAGACAATAATTACTTCATACTTATTAATTGGCTTAATATCAATGTGGTAGGTTTTTTTATATAAATTTTAAAATTTTTTATTTTCATGATTAGTTAGACTAAATATGCGTTTAATTTATAAGTTTTCAAGTTAAATCATCTAGTTAAATCATTTAGTCCATTTTGATTTTTTGCACACTAATTTGAGCTTAGTGAATTAAGATTAAGCCAAAAAATTTGGTTTAAATAGAATTTGAGACAAGTCATAAGTTAAACAAAATTAGATTAAGTTGAGCCTAAGCTAAGTTCAACTCAACTTAACTAGACTAATTGCCACTGTACTACTTCCTATTACAATATAATCTTATTTGAATTTCAAATTGAAATTACCTTATCTTAAGACATTCTTTTATCCATGAATATCTTTTCCCCTAAAATTCAATAGTTTGCTTTCTTTTATTCCTCTATTTCAAAGGTGGAAATTCTACCTATTTCCTTTTCATTTAATTAGATGGATTGATTATGTGAATATTTTCACTTACATTTCTTTTGAATCTCATTCATTCCTATTACTTTTTCTGTCTTTAATCTCTTTTTTCATATTTCTACTTAATTATTCTATATTTACTTATGTTTAAAATTTTAATTTTAAGAAAATTACCTATTAGCTATTAAAACAACCATAATCTTCATTCCTTTAGGTTATATGTCTTCCTAACTATTTTAATAATATATTATATATTTCTTGATGTTTAATCTATTTTGTCATTTTTTGACTTTTTTGTGTTTATTTATGTATCAAACATTTGATTTCATTCTTAAATATATTTTGTCCTCATAGTTATTTTAGAAGTTAAAAACGTTCAAACAACTTATCTATTATATCTTATGAATATTTGGATGTTCCTTTTATGTTTTGCTTTCTTAATATCTTTTCTTTGATTGTTTATTCAATATTTTTTATCTAACTTTTCTTTTTATACATTGAACTTTCTATGTTTTTGTTTCCTTTTTCGTTGATTCAAGTATATGCATCTCTATTTGTTTTTACCTTTATGTTATAATGGTTTTAACAATTAAAGTGGCTATTAATAAAGAATTTTGTAATTTACTACTCAATTTAGTTATCAAGAAAGCAAACTTCATGTATATAAAAAAATGTGTAGCTCCAGGATAAAAAAATATACAAGTTTGTAATTTATTAATTTCAAGAATACTTGCTACTATAATATTTAATGCTTGTACTTCATATTTGATTAGTGTGAATGCTAGCTTAGTTTCTAACTACATTCTTACCTTATTTACCTTTATTATTACCATGTCCCAAATTAGCCTGAGTTTTCACTAGAGTTGTAAATTAAGCTAATGGCACACTTTGCTAAAGAGTAGGATCATTCACACCATAACTTAAAAGATTTCTAGGGCATTCCCTCATTTTATGTCCTAGTTTGCTATATCTAAAGTATACAATATTTGGCTATAAAGTCCTTGGTGTTTGTTTCCACACTTAGCATATATAGGTGGTTCTCATTAAAAATTACTTCTTTTTTGCGATCATTCTTTTTTGAAACTTATAGATGCATTTGGATGAAATTACTAGTTTCTTTGACCTTTTCTTCTTACAGGCTCACTGAAGGCACTCCTTGGATACACTAATCCTGTAAATAAATCTATTCCTTTCACTTGTAAGGGCATTCCCTTTATACTAAGTGTAAAGCTAGGTCTTTTTGACTTATTTTACTTTTTACTTCTAGATTATGTTTCCTTGTCTTTTCTTTCTTTTGCTTTAAACTCAAATCAGAATGCTTAATCTAACACCTACTAATAAATGGTAACATTGGTAATATGAATAAGATTGAAGTAGCGATCTTGCAACCTTTGTGCAAGTCTTTCCAGCCTAACCTTTTTAGCTAGGATTAGATATCCTATATAGCAAGATAAAAAATTGAACTATGAATCATATTCACTGATGGAAAGAGCACCCTACTTAAAAGTGTTCAAACTCTTTTACCTTAGCTTGTTTCACACTAGGTAGTAAAAGTTAGTCATTAAAACTTTCTTGGAAATTTAACTAGGTCAAAGGTACCAAGCTTGCATTCTTATTTCCTATAATATTAGAAAACTAATAATGCATCACATTTTTTAATCAACAATCCACTAATTTTATCAATGTCTGATTTAAACTTGTAAGCATTTTTCTACACTTTTCAATTTAAGTAAAGAATTGATATAGGCTTATAGTTTGATTTATATTATTAAAATGAGGTGGTTTCAACTTGTTGAATTTATGGATAATCCATAATTTGTTATCCATATTCCGCTTAGAAAGGTTTTAGTCCCTCTCTTACTTTCCTCTTCAACTTAAACCTTAATTATCATAGTTTTTACATTAGTCCTATTCTCTATCTTGCCAAAGGACTTGAGTTATCTCAGTTATTATCTATAACCTAAAGTGTGTAGTCTACGAAAGGATGTTTTAATTATTTTCTCCATTACATTAACTACTTTAAGACTAAAAACCCCTAGATGATTCCTTATCACTAGGATTATTAGCATAATGACTTCTTGAATTTACCATTTTTCCTATTTCACAAAATATCCAAATCATTTAGATGAAAAGGTCAATTAACAATGAACCATCTATAAAAAAAATAACTTTACCACCACATCTTTAGGCGTTTTAAGGTTCATCAAAATAATATTTATAATATATGATCCCGAGTGCACATGCATAATTGATATAATTCTCATTAACACCTACTTAGGTAGTAAATAATTATAATCTAATCAACTTATCTTAGGCTTTTTCTTTCTTAGAAAATCCTAAACTTAACTCTAATACTAACTTTGTCATGACTCTCTTAGGTCATGACTGGCATGGAACCTAATAACTCAATTTCCACTAACCTAACCTAACTTTGTCATAAGTATTGAATATATGATTCACTATTTATTCATAATAATTTATATAAAAAGAATAAAATATATTTACATACATATTTGTTTACCTAATATTTCCATGGTGGAGGAGTTAAACTTATTTATATATCCTAATGTTTTAGAATTAAGTTGGCTTAGCAAACCTTAATACATATAAGGCATCCTTACTTCTTAAAAGTCTAACTATATACTACAAAGCTTGAGAGACTATTTCCATATACATGTAAATTAACTTTCTATTGCCTTGCTTAAAATAAGCTTTTGAAAATCATTTCTATTGTGGAGGGGGTGGAGTGCTTCAAAGACCTAGGGGTGCCTTGACACTGAACTAGAGATGGAGTGCGTTGGCTTATGGCTATCCCCCTACACACTCAAAGTTATGGAATAAGGCATAAACCAAGCGAATGAAGTGTCTCTCTCTTTATCAAATTATCCCTTATGGTTTATAGTGCTTGGAGGCTTCATGTGTAAAAGGATTTTGCAGTTCGGTATACACGAGCACTTCGATAACATACAATATTAGTGTGTGGACATGTTGTACACGGGACTTGTTATATGTGCGATAAGTTCGGTATGCACCGCATGATTTTAGTTGGAGAGTCATCAGTTCGTGATATTTAACCTAACTTTACTATAAGTATCGAACATGTGATTCACTATTTATTCATAATAATTTATATAAAAAGAACAAAATATATTTACATACATGTTTGTTTACCTAATGTTTCCATGGTGGGGGAGTTAAACTTATTTACATATCCCAGTGTTTTAGAATTAAATTGGCTTAGCAAATACTAATACATACAAGGCATCCTTACTTCTTAAAAGTTTAACTATATACTACGAAGCCTGAGAGACTATTTCTATATAAATGCAAATTAACTTTCTATTACCTTACTTAAAATGAGCTTCAAATAATCACCTCTATTGTATTGGTGGTGGAGAAGCCTTTGCAAAAGTATCTATAAAATCAAATATATAGAAAAAATGAGTCTAGAACTTAAAGAGTAAACAATTTGTTCAAAACTAGACAAATAAAAGAATAGTTATTTTTCTTACTAACATAGTTACTCTTTCATTATATGAAAGTACAACAATTACTTAACATTGCAAGTAAACATTAATAATCTTAACATTTCCAAAATGTCATAATACTGAGAAGAAAATAAGTGTAGAAAATATTCAAATCTTTTTATAACTCCCTGTTAGTCTTATCTTTTCACAAATACAATATTGTCTTTCTAAGATTTATTTTATCCCTTCATAAATATTTGTTGAATTTGATTTACATATTATATTTTCATAATTTCATCTTCTTAAGGAAAATTCCATATAATAACATCTCATACTAGGATTTTAGCATTATAAATCAAGTATAAATGCATCTATATACCAAATATGTAATCATGTGAACAACTTATCATTACATCATCATAAAATTTCTTGAAATAAACAAAACAATGAAAAATAAGATAATAGTTGACTATAAAATTAACTATAAGAGTCAAGAGGCTAAATCTGACACTTATAATTGACTGTGTGGTCAAATATATTCATCTAGAAAGCAACTCTGGATGCTATATTTAATTATATAATCGACTATAAGCTTTCAAAGAACATCCTTTTGGTTACGATTGATTATAAGCTCATTTTTTCATAATTTTTTTGCATTTTCACTATTTATTTGACCATTTAACCATAAGTTATCAACATACACAATCTCAAACCTAGAAAACATCTTAAAACAAGAAACAACATATATATTCAAACTAAAATTAACAAGAAAACATACCACAAACAAGAATTCACGTTAATAAGTCATCAAACTATTAAATTTCATCAATTTCATTCAACAATCCTAAAAATTATACAAAACTAGTTTAACATAAGTCAATTGCTTACTCATCTAGGTATAGAAGAAATAATTAAAGGTTACATTAGTAACTGAGCTGCCCTGACCATTTTAAATTTAAAGAATTAGTGACAGGTTTGCAAAATCCTTAATCTTTCTCATCTAAAGCAAAGGCTTATGAAGCAATTACCCTAAAGCTTAAAATTAAAATCATTTGCCTTAGTTAACTAAGAATTGTTGATGATTACTTGAAATTGGTTGCTTGATTTGGTTGAATTGAGAATAAAATAAAGATGAAAAAGTAAAAAAGGATTTAAAGTTAAGGTTTATAGAGAAGTTAAATAAAAATAAAATAACGGTTGGGGTTTTAAAAGCTTAATAAGGGATCAAACTAAGTGTTTAGCAGAAAATGAGGAAATTCTTAATCTCCTCTATACATAATTATCTACATTTTATCTTTTAAATATTTCATTTTCCTTTTTCCTCATTGCTTTACCTTATATTTCACCACCATAAGCCTATTATTTCCTATAAAACTTTCACATTAAATTCAATCATAATAAATAAAGAATCATTTCACATATAAAAATATGTTTTATAAATTTTTAATTTTCTAAAGGGTGTAACAACTAATTTTAGCATCTGTACTACAAAATCATCCTTTTGTAAATACTAATTTATATAATTAGAATTTTAAATTATCAAGGTATCTTTATGTCTACACAATTTAAGTAATCAATCATTAATTTATATACATCACTAGATCAATTGATCAATATTATTGTATAATCAATTTTAAAGTGGGATAATTAGCTTCTTTCTACAAACATTCATTCTATCTTCATTTGCCTATTCAAAAGGACACAAGTGATAAATATTATTATTATAGAGGTTAAAATGATAACTACATATCAAACTATCTACAATTACCTAGGAGTATCCTAACATAAAATACATTATTAAACTTTCATTAACTCATATCTATCTATTTTATTATTCTTGATGTCTTAATCATTAGAGTGTTCTTTGGAACTCCAATTCCAATCATTTTCTTTTTATTTTACAGGTATTGTGGAATTGGATTTCTCCTGGACCATTATAACATGTATGTGAATAATGGCTAATGTCAATTTCATTAATGTGAACCCCCTTACCTATAGTTATTATATTTAAATGCCACCAAATTTGATACAATGACAGGGGATATAGATATACTAAACTTTTTAGATTTAATTTTTTCTATTATCAATGCATTACAAAAAAGTATACATACATACATACATACATATTCATATACATATACATACATATATATATATATATATATATATATATATATATATATATATATATATATATATATATATATATATATATATAAGAAGTATTTTTATGTAAGATGTAAGATGAATAAATTACAACCATCAAATTATCCATTAATGGTTAGGATTAAAATCTTATTTAGGACCATATGACTATTTGATGTTTTAATTCTACCTTTTCAATGATAGATTTAATTGTTATAATTTATTTTTACTTTCATATAAAAATACACCTTTTACTTGATATATCCTTGTATATATATAAAAGATAATTTATTAAGTTACAAAATTTAAAAACATATATCTAAGGAAATAAATGAGAATAATTTATATTACATTCTACAAAGGTACAATGAGTAAATACAAGTGAGTTAAATTAAATATGACCATTAGAAATTAATTATTCTTTAAATTAGATTCTATATCCTTAATATTAAAGTGATTTTTTTATTTTTTTAAATGTTGTCTCCATTTATGATTAATATAATTAATGAAATTGATGACTTATAAAGCATTAATGTGAAAAAAAGGTAAAATTGACATTAAAATTGGCATATTGTACTATCATTTTATTCATTATTAATAGCTCAAATGAATATTATTATAAGAAATAATTTTAATTTTAAAAAGTGCTTGGTGTCCCAATAAAAAAGCTTCAAATTAAGTGCTAAAAGTAACAAAATTACTTAATTGTTGTTAATATAATAATTATTAATGTGTGTGATATAAATACAAAGGATGGTGTTTCTTCGGAACATTATTTCAATAATATTTGCTGGGTGATTTAGCATCATTCTTTAATTAATTTTTTTTAGCTCTTTTCAAAGCAAGAACAATTAATTCCAAGTATATTCTCTACATAATTATAAGAAAAGTTATAAATGAAAAGAATTTTTTTTACATAGAATATAGATACAAAGAGCGAGTAATACCTTTAAATACAAAATAAAAACAAAAACTAAACTTGTGATATAAATATTGAACAAAATATTATATCTAACTAACTTAAGCATGACGGAGATTATAATGTGTCTTGCAAATTGAGGAAGAGGCCTTTTTTTTTAATAATAGTAAAAATAGTTAAATCATTAAATACATATATAAAGATTAGAGATCAAACTATTGATGAAGCTTTTTAATGATAATAAGAGCGGATGAACTATTATATATATATATGTAAAAATTAGGGATTAAAGCCTTGATGAAGCTGAAGGTATAAAACCTTCAAAAAATATTAGATATCATTTAAGTTAAAACCTTTCAATTAAATGAAAATCGTCTCTCATTGGTCATGATGTATTGTTACTACCCAAACTTGGAATTATAGAGCTTGACTTGGCATCTTGTTGATGAGCATTTATTAGAAGGAAGGTTAGCCTTTAACCATGTCTTTTGTAAATTATTCTTTTTAATCATATGGGCTTGAATGACCTTGTAGACCTTATCTTGAGAGATTTGATTACTTGTAAAGTTTTTTTATGTTTCCTAAAAACAATCTTGATGACTTTTATTATATAAGAATAATGAGATTTTGTAACAATTGACTAGAACTATGGATTAATTGGTTAATTTCCTATCCACTAACAAGAAGGTAAGGATGATATATTAAAAATATACGTAAAATTTAAAGATTGAACCTTTAATGAAGCGAAGGTATAAAACTTTTAAAAAATATTAAAGATCACTTAAGTTAAAAGTTCTCGATCAAATGAAAATCCTTTCTCATTAATCATAATGTACAGCTGCTACCAAAACTTAGAATTATAGAGTTTAACTTGACATCTTGTTAATGAGCATTCATCGAAAGGAAGGTTGAGCTTTAACTATGTCTTTTATAAGTTATTCTTTTTGATCCTATAGGCTTGAATGACTTTGCAAACCCTATGTTGAGAGACTTAATTACTCCCACAGTTTTTCTATGTTTCCTAATAACAAACTTGATGACTTTTATCACATGAGAATAATGAGATTTTGTAACAATTGACTAGAACTATAGACTAATCGGTTAATTTCCTATCCATTGATAAGAAAGCAAGGATGACATAATAGATTCCTCAAGAATCATGATGGAATCAGGGTCCTCTACTATCTTGTATTTAAAATTAAGAATGGGTTAATGATTGACATCTCCAATAAATGTTTGGAACTAAACAATCTTAATTACAACATGATAGGTTTGGTTGTTTCACTCAATTGCCATAGGAAGGGTCCCGATCTATCATCAAAGAAATTGAATAAGTGAGGAATTTAAATTTTATAAGTTAAAATATTCTATTTAGCAATAAATAGATAGAACTTATGAATTACTTATACATTATAAGTGAAAATTTCAATTTATTAAATTTTATATATTAAATTTAATCAAAGTATGTCATTCTATAAAGGGAAAAATACAAATTACTCGCTTCAACTTTAGGGTGGTTGGATTTTACCCCTTGTATTACGAAAAATTGGATTTTACACCCTAAAATTAACAAAAATGTGGAAAAAATACCAACATCCATTTTATTAATAGATTCCATCCATCATGTGACTTGCATATGATATTAATGCCATGTGTAATTTTCTTATTGGTCACACTCTAAACATTTTCCACATCATAATTATGATAACCAACTCATTATCCACCCTCCCACATCAGCAATTTAAAAAATCCAAGTCAACTTAAACTCAACTAATAAAAATACTATCCTGCACTGTTATGTTCTGCTTTGGGATCAAGCTCTCAAGTCCTCTTCTTCATTAAACCCGCCCCTATTTCTCCAGTTTTGCTCACAGAATCCTCTTTTCCCTCAAAAATTGGCTCACGCTTCTCTCTACCTAGCAGTACACCATTCCATTTTTCAAAATTTTTTTCTGCATTAACTACTTTCTTTGTTATTCTCAATGACGCCCCTATTTCCTTAGTTATGCCCCATCACCAATGCCACGACGTTTGCCGCCACTACCATCTTCATTTTTCTTGTTGAATATTTGACTGGGCAAGTGAAGAATTAATTTCAATTCCATCATTAATTCTTAAGAATCAAATAGTACCCCTTAATACATCCCTATGCCTTGAAGGAGACAACATGCCATTATTATTCATTCCTCAATTTTCAGGTTGCATAGGAAATGATCAATAAGGAATTTGGATCCTAGTAATAAAATTGAGAGTATAAATTTAGGAAAAAAGTTAAATAAAGTTTTTTTTATTAAGAGTGATGAATCTCCATAAAAAAATTGTAAATTCCTGTATAAGAAATTGTGCATTTCTTTCTCTGAAATTAGAAAAAAATTGAAAGTGAATTCAATGGATATTAATTTATTTTCTTTGCATATGCAAGGTTATGAACATATTTTCAAGGTACCAAAACATCTTGCTAGACTAAAGGATGGCCATCAAGAAAAGGAACCAGTGGATGAAAAAGCGAAGCCATGAAAGAATGGCCTTGTTATGTTTGCATTCTTCATCATCTTCAGCCTTACTTTGCTACTTTCCTTCATTATCCTCATCCTAATCACAGACAACGACACCATGAAGTTCATCAGAGCCTACATTCTTTCTGCACTTGCACTTGTTCTCCTTAGTGTAGTAAAGGTAAGAATAACAGGCCAAAATTATGTGGTTTTTGTAGTTAGTACTACCTTAAATGGTATCTTGGCTACTGCTTCTACTTATTGTTTGGATGCTTAAGAGTGTGGTAGGCTTAAAATAATGAACAAAAAAAATTTAGCTAAAAAGGAGGTGTTTTACATCTAGGTCATGCTTTATTAGGGTTCACAGATCACAAAGTTCTCTATAATGAAATCTGTGCAGTAGTCATAGATCATGAAGTTTTCTCTAATCCAATTAGACTGCCTCATCTAAGCAAAAGTGAGGTGCATGTATTGAAATTGTTGTAGAGACTGCCTCAATTACATGGATAGTTTGAAACTGTTGTATTCTATCAAGTACTATATCTTCATCAGACCATTTCAATAAGACTTTTGTTAAGATTTATTAAAAAAATTTCCCAAGTTTACCTCTACTTGGTTAAATTGCACAATCCTCTAATAAATTATCCTGTATAATGTTATGTGAGTTTGAAACCAAATGGAAGAAGATGTAATTATCTTATGTTATATGAGTTCTTTTTTAGTGAGGAGGCTATAATTTTCCTGTATGCAAAGTTTAGAGAATAACATGTTATCTACTTAACCATTTCTCCAAATACAATGCTCTTTTATAAGAAAATATTGGACCATTTGGACAAAGATGGTTGAAAAAATTAACCTTTCAATTATGAAAATGCACTTAGTTCGTTGCATATTGGCATAGGAAAATTTCTTCAATTAGATTCAAAAGAAAAATTTGTATGATTACACTGCACTTAGAGTTCAAGCTGGAAATACCAATTAAACAAGTTGAGGTTAACCTATTAATGTCTCTACATTACCCTCTAACAAGTTATAAATTCCCAACCAATTAACCAAATTTGTTTCATCTTTATTGATTTGAATCCCTACATTCCATTTTAAAGTGTTTTGTACATATACTTTCCTTCTTGAATTATTTTAATAGATAACAAAAGCTGTAACTTTTTGCAGTAATATCTTTATAACCACCATATCAGAACAAATTGAAATCCTGCATCTCTTCAACAGAAATGACATGAAAATTTTTTTAGTTATTTTTACAATTTTTTCTTATGGAAATTCTTTGCTTAATTTTACTCATTTGATTGAGAAAATCTGCTTAATAAATGATTGCAGCAAGCCAATGAGTTATGATCCCTTCATTGTATACTCAATGCTTAACTACAAGCTGTTATTTTTCTATATTAAATCTTTGAAAATTTAAAGTCCCATTATAAGGAATTTCCAAGCGAGGACTACCAATGCTAATTGCTAGAATAACAATATTAGAAATCTAAGGCATGAACTGGGTTTTAAGTAATTATATGAGAACACAACTAGTATCCAATTTTACACAATGAAACCCACTTCAAATACAATTTAGGAATTGCATTGTCATGTGGATTAGAACCATAGTTGTAGGTATTGGTAGAAGGTAGTGAACACCAAAGGCACTATCAGTAGGGAGCATAATAGAATTCTTAATACAATAAAGGATGCAGTCAACCAATCACCTCATAAAAAAGTATCAAAGATATACATTCTACTTACCCTAACCATTGGCCCATTGCATTGTAGATTATCTAAATTATTGCTAATGCTGTGGTAACTATATCAATTTCTACCGTTGCACCTGGCATTTTGCCACAAGAGAAGACTATGGAAGCTAAACATTAAATAGAAGATTAAAAAGGGATATATGGGAATCAACCAAAATAAACCATGATATGCTAACTGATTTTCATTAATCCAAAGTCCAATGAATGATGAAATATTCCAACCTAATAGAAATGAGCTGAGTTATTATTGTCTAATGGCAAAGCATAAGATAGTAGTTATCCTATAGTGACTATTACAATCTAAATTATAAGGAAATACAGAGGTTGAGTGAAATATGAAATTTAACAAAAGCTAGAATAAGAAGTCATCACTATCACTTTAAGTACCATTTGTGAACTATTTTCTATTGAGTTTTTTATTCATCATATATTGTCCTAGACTTTGGAATTAGCATAATAGATTCCTTTCCCCCACTTACTGTCCTTCATGGTCCCATTTGACCAGCATGATATGTTTGTATTGGATTTTTTTTCCTTAACTTTAGTATCTTTGGCTTTAATATTTGAGCTTGTGGACCAGTTTCTTGGACTTAAGTGCCTTGAGCCTACAATGAAAATAAATTAAAGTTGGGTGAGACAATATAAATAAGACAATAAACCATTAAATAAATTTCAATCACCTTTGAAGCTATAATTGATTGAAGAACTCCATCACCATCAGCATATGTAGATCTAGCATATCTACCTTCAATAATAGATGCAAAAGTCTACCTCCTTCTTCATTAACATCAGTTCCATTATTTTTTTTTCTGCCTAGATCTTTTTTTCAACCCAAGAGTTGGTGGCTGCTTACAACTTTTAGAGTTATGTCCATAATTTTCACAATTAAAGCATTTTACTTTTGTTCCTTTCTTGCTCATTCTATTAGGATTATTTGGCTCACCTTTTTCTTTGATTCTTTTCTTCGTAGGCCTCCTTATCAATGTCTTCACTTTTAAAGGCAAGATTTCCACATGTCTCACATCAGGCCATATTTCCTCTCTTGGCATTGGATTAATATGATATCCATAACACTTAAGGAAGGTCTCTTTTGAATAGCAGCTATTTACATAGTTCTCTAGTTTCCTTTTATCCTTGTAAATGGTAGCAACACCATGGCCACAAGGGATTCTAGTAAGTTGCCATTTCCTACAAGTATAGGTTCGTTTAAGTAGGTTGACAACATTTTGACTGCCATCATAATGTCTAACCTCAAATATCCTATTTCCACTAAAATTAGTGATACAAGTTCTAACATCAGTCTTGGACAACTTTAACTTTTGTAAAATCCTTAGGCATACAATTTGTGTGTACTTCATCATTCCATCTCTCTTGACATGAAATCTTTTCATTAGTTGCCTCTTAATCATTTCTATCATGGTTATAATAGGTTTGTCTATTGATTCCTTGATGTATGCATTGAATGTCTCAGAAATATTGTTTAGTAGCATGTTACATTTTAAGTTACTATTATGAGCATACATATGATAAACCAACAGAATAGATCATTAATTCCTAACCAAACTTTGTCCTCTTCAAACAACATAGCAACATGTCAACTAACAGCTTTATAAGAAATTTACTAGCATCTTAACAAGAAATAAATTGAAATTTCAACTAAAAATTAAGATAAATAACAAAAATAACGTATTATTTAAGATTACCTACACTAAAGCCTTGGATCTATTTTTTTAGCCATTTGTATGCATCCTCATCCATTGCTTCTATCTTTTGCATATATCGATTATGTTCAGATTCCTTATATGCTATTGCAACATTCCACATTAAATCTTTCAATGTTTTCCTTTTGTAGCTTTATTTCTTGAAGTTTGCATAAAGATGCCTAACATAAAACTTATGGTTTGCATTAGGCATAATTTCCTTGAACAGTTGCTCTAATCCCTAAAAGATGATTGTCAAACAAAACACCCATTGAAAATATTGATATAAACAATGAAAAGAAAAAAACTACATAAATTAAAGTTCAACAGTTACCTTTTATTGGTCAGATATGAGTACCCATCCCATCTCTTAGACAGTTCCAATATTATAAAAAAGAATGTTTAGTAACCATCTCCAAGTTTCTTTATGCTTAATTTCCATAACTGCCCAAGTAATAGGAAACATGTTATCATTAGCTTCCCTTCCTATAGTACAAAGTAATTGGCCTTTGTATCTACTTTTTAAATGGCAACCATTAACACTAATTACTTTCCTACATCCTTCTAGAAATCCCTTCTTACAAGCATTTAGGCACATGTAGAACTTCTCAAATAAACCATTATTCAAGTGAATTTTGATAGTGAATCCCACATTAGACTTCAAGATGGCAGTTTCATACTTTCTTGACTTGGAGTATTGATTGTCCTCATCTCCAAATATAGTCTTCAATGCAATTTTCTTAGCCCTATAGCACTTATCCATGCAAACTTCAAATCCAAATTTTCTATAAAAGTCATTCTTCAATGCATTACATTCCCATAATGGACTATCCCTAAAATTCTCTAAATATTTTTTTTCTAACGACTTAGCAGTTACCCTACTACATTTCTTATGCCTCCCACACTTATGTATATTGTGAAATGTCTTAATTTAGAAATATTCTTGATCTTGGTCCCATGAAACATGTATTTTCCAACCTCATTATATGGAATGCAGATGTCATAACCACGCTTAATTGTCCACTCAGATATAACTTTCTTGAAAGTATTATGATAATTAAACTTCATTTCGACCTCCAAATGAACATCTTCGTGCAAGTCAGTTTTTACATTAAATTCCTTATATCTTTTCTTCTTCATAATACAATCATTATCACTGCCATTATGCATACTCCTAAGGTCATCACTATCTTCATACTTAGATGCATTTCCCTCATCACCTATGTCTTTTTCATATGTTTACCTTGCAAGTTGTCTTCTAACATTACTTGGAGGTTGTTTTAGCCTATACATCCATTTATTAACCTCTTTGAATAGATTTGGATTAACAATTTCCTCAAATAAATCATTTCTATCCTCATCAGAGTTATCTTTAAATTCAAACAACTCATAATCTACATCATCCACACTTTGATCGTAGTCATCATCTTCACCAGTTTCATCATATAGGGTAGCTTGTTCATTAGAGACTTCTAGCTCAATTACTTCATTAGCCATCTAGGGTTTAGATTGTTCAATAAAAGCCTCTAGTTAAGGTTGCATGCATTTAAGAAATGATAAATTAGAAACAAAATGGATTAGCTTAAACTAGAAATAATAAGCTTAAGTTACAATAATCAATGCAAAGGTTACACGTTACTTTAACAAATAAGCATTAAAACATATTAACTTAAAAACTTCAATAGATTTGCCTAATAAGATAATTATATATAAAAAGCAAATATAATTTTCTTTGGACATGGAAGAATAATTTTTTTCACATAAAGATTAATATATAGTTATTGAAAGTTCAAAATAAGGTTTTCTTCCTCCATTATATCTTATCAAAATAAAACTAGTGGCTTATTATTATTTATATGCTAATGAGGAATTTCTTAAGATTCTAATCCTAATAAAGAAATTGCAAAACTCACATTAGAAGTTACATAGTTATTATCATCCAATATGAAATTACATAGGCTAACTAATAATTAGAACTCATTAGTGATATATGACTAAAGTGTCTTTGTAGCCACCACTCCCATTTTAGGAAGGTATATGATTTTTTATTTTTATGTCCTCTCAGTTGTTACCTATTTGATCATTGAAATAAAGACCTGTTATGTAATATATGATAAATGGGTTCTATTGTTTAGTTTTTCCAAATTACTTTTTCAACTCAGATTGAAATTTGCTGCTAGCACACAAACTTTTGTCTCTATTTGTGTGAAATCATTGACCTTTCTACAGATAAAATAACACCAATAGCTAACATATAATAAAAGGAGTAGGCCTTTGTGGGATGATGATGACAGTTACGCTAATGGAGAAATCCTTATTTCTCACGACTTTAATCATGTGATATTTACATTCATTTTTTTTAGACTTTAAATTTTCAAGGTATTTTCTAGGAAAATGTTTTTCATTCAATATTCATATATAGACACTGGGGCTTGAAAATTGTTTTAATTACACAAAATCATCTGTAGCTTTCTAAATGAATTTTAATTAGAATCATCCATAGGTTTTTAAATGAATTTTAATTGTATGTCTATTTTAATAAAAATTAGTGAACAGAGAGATGATATTAAGAAAAGTTTAGTCTAAGAATGAAAAGATGCATGCATACTTATTCTCAAAATTTTATGAAATAGTATTTGAAGATTATAGTGCTTTCCTTGCAATGTAATATTCCCTTGTTTTTGCTGAAATCACTAAAACAAATTAAAACAAATTATACAACATATTCCTTTATTTTTCCCAAAAATCATGGAATTTGAAATCCAAAACTAATCATATTCCAAAGTTCTCTAAAATTAATATCTAACTAAATAAACAACTAAATAAAATAAAATCAAAAGAACCAAATTAATTTGTTTATGGCATAAAATTACCTCAAAAATTCAAAAATTAATGAATTAACTAACTTTTTAACACTAACATGTAGCCATTTAGTCACCTTCTAGAGATAAGCAAAAATTTACTCAACATTGTTCCTTCAAAGTTATTTTCAGCACATTGTTTTCCACAAGTTTCTTAGTGAAATTGGCTTTTGAGCTAACTAAGTAAAAAGAAGAAGAATTGAAACGTCTCTAAAGGAAATATTTTAGGATGAAATTTTATTGATTGATTTAATTGATGATTATAATCAATGACTTGGATTTTTTTAAATTGTTGACGTGGGAGGGTGAATGATAAGCTAGTTGTCATAATTATGATGTGGAAAATATCTAGAGTGTGACCAATAAGAAAATTACACGTGGCATTAATATCATGTGTAAGTCACATGATGGACAAAATTTGTTAATGAAATGGACGGTGGATTTTTTTTTCCAATTTTTTGTTAATTTTAGGGTGTAAAATTCAAGTTTCCATAGTGTAAGGCGGTAAAATCTAACCACCCCAAAATTGAAAGAGAAAATTTGAATTTTTTCCTTCTATAAATTTATATTTACTCTTAAAGTGATATATTGACTATAATTTTTCATTTACGAGAATTGAGCAGAATTATCCCTTTCTAGTTCAATTGTTGAAATTAAATTGTGCAAAACTTCAAAATTCTAATATTTCTTAAATAATTTATTCAAACACAACGTAAGTTATGCTATAATTTTGGGGACACATAGTGCTTTCCTTACCTTAAATATAAGTTATCAACTAATAAAATTTTCAGAAAATTATACTTTGCCTACTTGTATTTTTGTTCTCTTGCACTTAACCTACTTATAGTTTTAAGTATTTAAATTCACTTGCAAGTGCTTTTAAATTTTTATTACTTTATCCATTTAAATTATTTTTTGTTAAAAAGTTAAAAGAAAACTGACATGGATTGCTTATGATTTTTATTTCTTAAAATTTTAATTCAATTTAATACTTATAAGAACCAATTTATGTTAAAAAATTCTTATTCAATGCCTTTTATTAACCAATAGTAAATTATAGAAAATAAATTTTCAATAGAAATAATTTTTTTATATAGTTTAGTTTTAAATGAACATCAAATTAAGTCAAAACATAAAGAAATAAAGATTATATGCAATGTGTGAGATCTTTCTATTAAATTTTGAATGAAAACTAGTTGAGATAGACAAAGTATTAAAATATTGAACTCACAATTGAATGGATTTCAACACTTAAAAATCACCGATAAATTAATTAAAAAAAAGATAAAATTACAAGTATATAAAATATAATGTTCCCTAAATATTCCTATCATTTTTGTTTTCTTCTATGGTCATTGGCCAAAATAGCATTGTCAGAACTCATAGTGGTTTAGCGGCATTGTGTCTTTCCTAACTTTGGATTTTCACCCTTTTTAGTATTTTTAATTCAAACCTAATATATGGCATGTAATAGAGTAGTTTGCAACTCTTATTAAAAAAAATAAAGGCAAAATAGCTTTAGATGATTTCAAGTAAGGCTCAATCCTATAGCAACAGGCCCAATAAAGGGGTACAAAGGTTCAGGCCCATAAACAAGGCTAGACTTCGTTGATGAAGCCCAGGCCCATAATCAAGCGATAAAAAGAAAGATAAAATAATTTTATTTTTAAAATTATAAAATGTGAATAAAGTTATTTTTAAATTATATAAAATTATAATTTTTTAAATAATTATTTATACATATAATTTATATAAATAATTATTCAAAGTTGAAATTATATTTTACATAATTTAAAATTATTTTATCAATATTTTATAATTATATGAATAAAATTATTCATTTTATAAAAATAATAATTATAGAAAGTAAATTTAATATTATATTATATTTTATATAAATTATTAAAAATAAATTTAAATACCAATAAACTATGATGAATTGAATATAAAATGAGAGAAGCTTGGATAATGTAGGAAGTCAAATTAGAGGCCATGTTTATTTTTTGTTTTTAAAAATTATTTTCTGTTTTTCTGATTTAAAAATAAAATAATTTTTTTTAGAATCTTTTTTTAAAAATTATTTTTTAAATGTATAATTAAAAAATAAAAAATAATTTTTAATAATTTTTTAAATTTATTTGCTTGATCTAAATATAATTATATAATTAAATAAAATATTTTTTATTTACAATATCAACCATTTCATATTTTTATTTTTTAATTTAAAAATATTTTTAAAAAATTTTAAAAATAATTCTTAAAAATATAAATACAAAAACATATTCACATGAATTTCACTTTCTCAGCGTATAATATTTTAAAAAAGAAAACTCACTCGCCACCGTTCTTTCTTCTGATTTGCCTTTTATGCTTAAACTTACCGTGCAGTTCAATGCGATTGCAGAAGAAGACAGTCGGATATAAACTCCATTTTTCATTTTCATTAGCTCCAAAACAGAGCATATGATCGGAAGTACTGGGCAGGCCTTGTGCAAAGACACGTCCCACGCATGCGCACTGCACTTGCGGCTTCTCTTAGCCACGTTTCGTGTACTGCCTCGATCGTGCGCCGTCACTTACTGTGTCTGCCGCCTCAAGAGTGAGGCACTGCAGATGCGCTTGCTTTCTCGATCCGATCACTGAAATCCTAGCTCTCGGTGCGAAGTTCACATGTCGATTCCACTGAGAGCGGCTTTTTTGTGCGTCGGTGATAGAGTGCTCTTCGAATTGTAAGAGAGGAAGAAGGCAAATTGTTGAAAATGAATAAGATGCAGGGACGGAGTCCTCCGAAGCACCGTCACGATGGGACTTCGCCGCTGCCTCTGGGGATGGATTGGAGTCTTCCACCACGAAAATGGGTCAGCATCGTTTTCCTGTGAAGTATTAAAATTCGGATGCCTTATTAATTAGCTTTGTGGGCATATTTCATTTGACCTCATTTGCCTGTGGCCACCTTCCAATCATTCTCTTACCGTTTCTTCAATGGCTGTCAGCTGCAAGTTTAGGAGTTCATAATTTGAGTTCCTTAATTTGTCATTTGGGTCTCTGTTATCATGGTTTATATGCTATATTTTTTTATTCCCGTCAACATAAGTGAATGATTAGAGATCAATATGAAGTGAGTTTGAAAGCATGGTTAATATGAGTTTCGATTGAATCTGTAGTGGTCCTTATTTTTCATATTTAAATGCATAGTTGAGTTGAGAATGAAACTCTAAAATAGGAGTAATTGCATTCTTTAGGCCGTGGAACAGGTTGTTTATTTATTGTGTATGCCCATCTTGAATTCTTTATCCTCCACAAGGTTGTTGATTCAACTTGAGTTCTTTTCTTCAGAGATGTTTCAACTTGGAGTCATGCTGTCTTCATCTTCTATTTTGATACTAGCGTTGGACTACCCCGTTTTACTGGTTGCTTGTCAAAAGCTCTTATACACAGTATTTTGTATAAATTGATCACATATCTAAGTTGAGTTATTTGTTCTGTGCACAAGCAGTTTATATTTGATTTACTTTTCTTATCCAGAAAATTCTTCTTGTGCAGAATGGACATAATACAGTATGGCCACACAATCATCATACAGGCTGGAGCTATTGTGTTCTAATACCATCTTGGGTCTTCATTCCAAAATCAAGGAATTCAGATCCTATTGTGGTACCTAAGTTGATCAAATTCACAATTGATATTCGTGGCTAGAATTAGGTGTCATTTTTTTAGCATCTTTGACATTTGGATTGGTTAACATAATAGAACCTGAATTTTTAAGCCAATACTTTATTGTGGCTTTCATCCTCTGTGAATAAGGATATTATAATCATACCGTGTTAAAAATGTAAATTGAAGAGTTGGAGCTGATGGTTATTTGATTATTCAGTTTCAGTAGAATTTCTTAGGTTAGACCATGTTGTGTAATCGTAGCATCCTTTGTAAATATTTGTATTTAACATCCTTAAGGGGCAGTTCTACAGGGTTCAAGTCGGTGTGCAATCACCAGGAGGGATTACAACAATCCATGGAGTGCTACGAAGGTTCAGTGATTTTCTAAAGTTGTTTAGTGACGTAAGTTTATGTTTTTGGAATTGTGTATAGTTGCTCTTTTTATTTTCTTTTGTGTAATATACATACATACATATATATATATATATATATATATCAGTACTTTGGCCCAAATTCTGAGAACTCAAAGGACAATTGAAAGTGTAGGTTTATTTACAAATTTGTGTATGTGGGTTTAAGCTACACTGATTTCTAGACATCTATTTTGCTATATGTTGTCTTTGTAGCTTAAGAAAGAGTTTCCTAGAAAAAATCTGCCTACAGCACCACCTAAGGGACTCTTGCAATTGAAAAGCCGAACGTTGTTGGAAGAGGTAGGAAATGCCTTTTTTTATGTCATCATTCATGGTTTCAGATTTCACATATTTGGCATTGTGGATCTGCTGGCAGTACATTTCTTGAACTATTTTTTTAACATTTATAATATTAAGTGCTGTAGGAATTTGTTGAGTTGAATGATGCCTTTCAATCCAACTGTCTATTGCTGTGTTCTGAATCTCTAATATTATCTTGTCAAAATGGCCACTCTAATGTTTTTGACCAAAGAATTACATGCTAGAAAAAGAATACTAAGGGTTCTCTATTCTGGACTTGTGTCAGAGTAATTCAAGATGAGCTGGTTAATGATTTGTGAGGAGTTTGTCTCAGCATCCATTTTTTGAAAACAATTTAACCTCTGTGACTTTAGTGATCAATTTTGTGTACCTCTTCAACTAGTGGAACTTTCTAGATTGTATTTCAGTTTGCAGAAAATATGAGAAACTACTTATATTCGCCAAGAGAAGAAAGAGGAATGGCTTGGAGACTTATAATTGGAGTAGTAGTTTGGTCCTTCCAGCCTCAGTTCATCCTGGATTTGTGTTTCTTTTTTCTCTGAGTTGATTGTTGAAATAAGGAAGAGACACAGATACATTAACCTGCAATTGAGAAAGCTTTGGTGTTTTTGCGTTTTGTTGTCTTTTTCCTCGTTGATTGTAGTTAATTTTAACGTATGGAAAGAGCTATCTCTAAATATTGATGGGATGAGTCTCCTCACCCCCTTCTCTCTCTCAGCTTTTATAGCTAAAGTTGATTGCTGAATCCCAAGCGCATCATTCATATCTTCAATGTCCAGGGTGGCCTCATACATGGCTTACAACTTACAAGCTTCCTTTTTGGCTGCAGAGAAGGCGCTCTTTGGAGGAGTGGATCACTAAAATGTTGTCTGACATTGATATATCAAGATGCGCAGCAGTGGCATCATTTTTTGAACTAGAAGCTGCTGCTAGGTCTTGTATGTGTTTCTCTACTGCATCTTGCAATTGTTCTTAAAACATGCTTATCATGTTTTATATCAACTTAATTCTGCAGACATAGATTTTTGCTAATGCTGATTTGTCCCTAGACTTTCCTAATTTTGGCATATTATATTTCATCAAAACCCCTCTCAGCATTCCAAGATGCAAGTCAGCAGAGTTCAGAAATAGATCCTGATTCCAATAGCACGGCTTATTCTGTTCAATCACCTCTCCATCCAAGGTTGTCATTAGTTGCTGGCAGTTCATCTGCTATGTCAGATTATGGTAGTGATACTGTATATGAAGCATCTGAGCTTGGAACACCAAGGGTTGGACAGGATGAAAGTTCTGATGTTGGCACAGATGATCTGGCAGTAGATGAAGATATGTCAAATTCAATAGAAAAGCTTGTGAAGTATGGCATCTCAAACATCGATGAGGGGTTATTTATGGGTGAGACTATTTTAGAGCAATTGGAAGGCCTTCCCAGGCATAAAATGAATGCCAGGCAGGTCAACAATGATGCCCTGAAGCACAAACAAAATGGAAATACTTATAATGCTTCACTTTTAGCTAATAAAATGACTGGGCATTTGGAGCCTGAACATGCAAAGGGTATTGGCCATGTTCATAAGCTTTCAGATGAGAGTGTGGGGAGTGATGGATGTGCTTTGCGAGGTAGTGACATGTCTAATTCTGGAATCCCAAATTCTTCTGGTGATGGCTCTCTTGGCCTTCCTGGACATGCTGAGGCATCCATAACAGCTGAGACTCTTGGCCATGAGGATTTGCAGTTTACTGGCAATGTTCAAGTAGTCCTTCCGCTCAATCAACGCCATAAATTGAACAGGATTCTATTAACCATGCAACAAAGGTTAGGAACCGCAAAAACTGACATGGAGGATCTTATAGTCAGATTAAATCAAGAAATAGCCGGAAAGGATTATCTTGCAAAAAAGGTAATTTGCATGACACATTGCTTGTAAAGTAATTTCCCATTTGTTGCTAGATCATTGACAAATGAAAATGGCTACTATAGTGAACATGACTTGAAAACATATATCTCTACAACAGGTAGAATCTATACACGTGGATCCATGAAAAGGCTTGGATATTTTATAGATACAAATTTTAATATCACCGTAACATCTATTCAGGTGAAGGATTTGGAAGTAGAACTTGAGACTACAAAACAGAAAAGTAAAGAGAATTTGCAGCAGGCTATTTTGATTGAAAGGGAAAGGTTTACCCAAATGAAATGGGATATGGAGGAACTTCGGCATAAGTCATTAGAAATGGAGATAAAACTGAGGCCTGAAGTGGTATGACATTTGTACATTGTATCTATGAATGTTGTCCCTTTCACTTTATCAGACTTCGTGATTTGGATAATAATTCATGACATGACACAGGGTGGAAATTCATGTCAGAATTTGACGAAAGAAACAAATGTTCAGGCGAAAGATTTCCTCCTACAGGATTTAGAAGCTACTAAAGTGCAGTTGGAAATACTGTCAAAACAGTATGAAGAGCTGGAAGTAAAATCCAAAGCAGATGTCAAAGTTCTTGTGAAAGAGGTTAAATATCTCCGCAAGTCCCAAACAGAACTAAAGAAGGAGCTTAGCCAGTCAAGGAAGGAGAAGTTTGAAGTAGAGGTAGGTTATCAAGTCTCCCAGTCTGCTCATGTGATTTCACATGATTTCTTCCCTCCTTTGCTAACAAGTAATATTCTTTATTAATTGTTCTGCGATTCTGTTATGCTGGGAGAAGTCATAGCATACAATTTCTCTGTCAAGCAAAATTGTGTCTACCTATTTTTGTGAAATTGTATGTTGTGTAATGTGAACAAGCTATGACCTGAAGTTGGATGACGTAACCAATGAAAGCTGAAATTGTGGTATTTGTTTCTGATTGTGTATCTCTTGTGGATATTTAGAAACTTCTCCAACTTGAAAGGGAGAAGAGTGAACATGCAGAAGCTGCTTGGAGAGAGCTTCTGTACAAATGCAGGCTTCTTTTCAACCAGCTTCAAGAGTGCAATATCAATATTCCTATAGAAGATACAGAAAAAACTGTCATGAAGTCATCACTGTCAACCGATACTTTAAATCAACTAACAATGTCTGATGACCGAATTAACCTCCTACTAGCAGAGGTACAATATATGTCTTATCATTGACTGTTCTCCCCTGGTTTCAGAGTTGAGCTTTTGATTCTCTCCTATCCGTCAACCCCTATTTTCTCACCATAATTAACATGATGTTTGATCAGGTTGGAAACTTCGCAGAGGACGGTGAAAGTGTCACTTCTACTGTCCATAAAATTAATGGCTTCCAAGATGGTGTAAACCAGGATGATGATCTGAGAAAGATTATAGCAGATATGTTCGCCGATAATGCTAGATTGAGAAAACAGATGAATTATGTTACAAGATATAATCTTAAATTGGATAAAAATCCAGGTAGTGATGATTCTGCATCATCGGAAACCATAACCTGTCTGTAGAAATATGAAGTGGTGATGTACATTGTTTTTTTTTTTTCTTTTTCCTCCCCCCCCCAAAAAAAAAAAAATCTGCTCCTCACGTGCTGTTTCTTACAGTTAATCTTACTGAATCCCTTAGTTACCCCGATAATATTATCACTTGGATGAGCTTTTACTAGTACACATACGAAGCCTTGCACATTTTTGTGAGCTTCAGACTCGGAATAATAATGAAGAAGAAATCTTAATCACTATTGAAGATAAATGACTTTTGGCCCTGCCTTCTTGGCTCATAATCTTGTAGGTGGTTGGTCTTATCCCAAGATGGAGATCGAAAGCCAATTGCGTTTTAGTCCTAATATTGGCACCTGCCTGTCTATGATATTTGATTATGTGATTTGACTCCCTGTCTGTTGGAAGCGATGATGTAAGATTTGTGTTTGTCGGGCCAAAAATAAGACGAAATCATGAAACAACCTTGATTGGAGTGAAATGACTTGTGAAGGGACAAAATCTATCTTGGACGAAGAGTACTATTTGTAAGAATTGCTCTTTCTGTCGTATGAAGTAATGTTGTAATTTGCTCTTTTATTTTATACGAGTAGGTACGGTCTTCGATGAAATTGTTTTGGCATGTATTCTTACAATTTTTTGATTAAAAATTATAAATTCTTCGATAAAAACTTGGCAAATTTTTTAGTCAAGTGTGATAAATTTTTCATAGAAGTTTAAAAAAATTTAAAATTATGTAATTTAATGATGGGGTCACAACTGTTATATATTTATTACACAGAATTTGTAAAAACCTGCTAGTTTTTATGAGTGTTGCATTAAAAGTTGCATAAAACTTTCTTGAAGAGCATACAGTAGTAAATGAATTGGAAATAATATTTTTCCTTTTTTGTTGCAAGGTAAAGGGGAATAAATGGTAAAAATAAAATAAAATCTATAAAAATATTTTCTAGGCACATATAAATAGGAAATGGGAGGAACTTATTTATTATAATTGTCTTTGATTTTTTAGTTTACGATTTAATTTAGAAGGAGAAAATGTTATTTAATTTAATTTATTTTTTTCTCATTTTCTTATTTAAACAAGCCAAGAGAAATCATTTTCTCTTTATTTTCTCCTAATCTAAGCAAGAAAATAGAAATCCTTTTTTTTATTTTTTCTTCTCATTTTCCTTTTTTAATCTTGAATCCAACTAAAAGCTAAAACCATTTTTGGACTTTACACATAATGTGAAATGTGATAAAACTAATATTTCCATATACCTTCCTTGACTTTTATAAAGGTGGGGACTTGGGTAGCGCAAAAAAATAAAAAACACGCCATCCACGACAATTACTTATGTACTCCAGATATA
The DNA here is from genome assembly GCA_020226215.1 of Sindora glabra. Classification (NCBI taxonomy): domain Eukaryota; kingdom Viridiplantae; phylum Streptophyta; class Magnoliopsida; order Fabales; family Fabaceae; genus Sindora; species Sindora glabra. The sequence goes on from CM035227.1 coordinate 27,950,317, forward strand.
ATATGTGCCGTTACTTTCACCGAAGGAGAAGTTATTTGTTAATTTTGTGAAATTTAAATACATTAGAAATTTTAATATTTAATTTTCAATGCATTAAAAATTATAATTATCTTCTTTTTATCAAATAGAAGTAAGAACATATATTATATGTAAAACATACCAGTGTTTCTCGTTATCCACAGTATGAAATCTCCACCATCTATTTTGGTGAGTCCCATCACTTTCTAGGTGAGATCCACCAAAATAAATGGTAAAGATCTAGTGTTATCGGTACCTTAATTAAGAGACCAAAAGACTAAAGCCTTTGGCCTTTTATAAAATAATTTTGTATCGACATTATATATAAAGAAAATGTACAAAATGTTGTAATATAATTTTTTAGAAGGTTAAAAATATAAGAACATTTTTTTTTTTGAAAAACATGCCAATCCATATACTAACAAATCATTTCATTTAGCCCTTGTCATAATAAATCCTAAAATTAATGTGCGACTGTGAGTAACGTACTGATGTGTGGATGATTGATTAAAGTTCTTGCATTCCATTTTACAAATAACGTATTGCATTAGTTATGTTAGCCCAAAAAATTTATTCCTTCGTTGATTTGCTTGTTGGAGTCTTTCAGCCATACGAAATAGCCACAAACAAAGATAGGGATATGAATCAATGGCAACAATTACAATTTCTTCAATCAGCTTATAACTGGTATGAGCAGCACCATATTATTGGCCTGTGTTTTTCTGTTGAAGCATAATCCAAATCACAAATCTGCATCAATATTAAATATTACCACGTAGAAATTTTCTCACGCACTATTTGCAATTATCAAAACATGAATCTGGCTTGTTCGTTTTGTTAAAAAAATATTTCTTATAAAAAAATTTCTTGCATGTTTATAATTATAGTTATAAAAATTTAAAATCATAGAAAATGTTTTACTTTTTCAGTATTACATGTGAAAAGTATGACAGAAAATACTACATATTTGAGAGAAGTTGTTCCCAACTATTATAATATAATGTATTATTTATGTTATGATGCACTATTTTTTTTCTTTTGGTAATGACATTATGCACTAATTTATTAATCATATTTTATTATAAAAGCCACTTATTTTTATATAAGGAAATTAAATTTCCTTAAAAAAAGAATCTGTCTTCCTTACAAAAACAAATTATATATCTTTGGACAGGGACAAACAAAGCCCTATTTTCTAATGATATTATATAAAAATAATGGAAATAGTACTTACTTTTTATTTTTCCAGTACAACTCAGTTTCCTACTGCATATGTAATAAAAAAATGTTAGATTGAATATATAAAATTTGTGAATTTAATTAATTTAAAAGTACATATTGTTACAAAAAAAAATGTATTGATGTTCACATTTTTTTATTTAATTTAATAATTTGTCGCTCTATGTAAATAATTACTTCAATCTACCAGGAAAAATATTTCTATATTAAACTCCTCTGTTTAACCAAATTCAATCCTCAATGTCATACGTATATAGTCATAAAGAAAGTTTTGCATGATAAGAACTGTTGCAGCAAGATTTGCAAGTACCAAAGGTATAATTACAAAATCACCAAACAAAGTAAGAGAATATTACACAATTTCCAACAAATGGTGGGGTTTACAAAATTATAAAGTTTATAACTCTAGGTGCTTCGTATTGTATTTTTTTAGAATTTCAAAATTTAAAATGGTATAGTAAATTTTATAATTATTTATTTTTTTAGCAAATGTAATTAAATAATTTTAATATAATAAGTTATGAAATTATTATAAAAAAATTATGATACTCCACTAATATAATAATGTACTAATATAACACTAAATCTAATAATTGATATATCATTATTATATGATATATAAAATTTAATTTCAAGAAAATTAAATTTGATGTATAATTAAATTTAATAAAGTACTAATACGTTGTTGTATTAGTAATATACCAAAATCTATTTCAATTATTACATCATCTCGAACTTTAAAATTACACGACATTATTCAGCGCAATTCCGTGGACCCATAATCTATAAAAGGGAGTTACTACGAAATGTTTACAAAAGAGTATTCAGCGCCAAACAGGGCACCTTGAAAACAACAATCCATTGGCCGACGGGAATGATTGTCTATTTGACGGGGCTCCACAAGGGCATAAAGGGGCTTTCCATTGAGCCTGCAGTGTCCCTGAATTCCAAAGAAACGTGAGGCTGATTTATGAGTTGGCACAAACAGACAAACACATCTGTTTTTTTACCTAATTGCAGAATTTTGATTTTGTCAATGGGACTTTGGCATATTATATGCATTATGCATGCATGTTAAGAAAGTTGTCTAAATAAATAAAAATCCTAAGGAAAATGAGGTTAATAATTCAAGCAGTACCTTGACCTCAGGCACACCAATTACACAAGCACATTCAACGACTTCGGCACCAACACGTTCTGCCAAAATTCGGGATGAAGAAAATCACGAATCATATCTTCACCAGGATTACAGTCAATTAAAATTAGTCAAAGGAGAAAATTCAAGAGAATTCCTGTAAGTATGCCTTTGCTTTCAAGTCCTCCATTATAATTTAATTTGTCTGTTATTTTTTTCAATTCATTATTAATAATTAATATCAATAAAAAATTAATTATTTTAAAAGTAATTATAATAAATTTTACCATTTTGTATAATATTAGTTTGAATTGATATATAGAAGCATCATGCACCATTAAATGTCCTTATATATCATCAAACAAAACGTCATACACTATCAAATATGATTATAAATTCTTTGCGTAAAGGAGTAAAAAGAAATTTGAAAATTAAAGTAGAATGCTTGTTCACTCTCCAATAAGTGTCAATTTTTCTAAATTTACATAATTTATTTGTTATCAATATTAATCAAGCAACCAATTAATAGTTATAATTGTTGAGTTGTATTATTAATATTGAGTTAAAAAAATAATACACAAATGAAATTATAATTAAAAATCATAGAAAACACCAATCCAAACTTCACCCAAGTTTTAAAACTAGGTATAATGTAACCATGTAACTACTACATTACAAAAATGTAGCAAAATTGCACTTATAAAATTCAATCCAATTTTGAGTCAAACTTTCGACCATAATTACATGAAATATATTGACCTAGACTCAAGAAATTGGATTGTTCTTATTTTCATTTATTCTAAGTAAAAATTAAAATTTTCTTATAAAAATACATATTTAAATTAATAATAGACATTTAAATATAAAAATATTTAATTATTTTAAAAGTATTTTTACCTTAAAAATAACTAGATGCAGAAATTTTTTTATAATATATATTTATTTTTATAAAACATTTAATTAATATAATCATAATCAGATCTATCAAATCATGTCTGATTTGAATATTAATCAAGTGATAAAAAATTGAATGCAAAAAATCAAATTATTTGGGACCGGATATATCAAGATAGGTGACCATAATATTATAGTTACAGATCATAATTTTAACCAATTACTACAAAGAACTATATTATAATAAAAGAAAATAAATACTAGATAAACAAAGAATTAAAAAGGGTGTAAATCACCTAGAAGTCGTATTGCTGCGGAAAGGGTTCCACCTGTGGCCACCAAATCATCAATAACCACAGTTCTTTCGCCAGGCTGGACAGCACCAGTATGCATCTCCAAACCATCACTTCCATATTCCAAATCATATCTTTCTGAAATCACTTCACCTAAATATAAATCTATCTCGAATTAACTCATCAGACGTAAAAACAAATCAGAAATATTAAAAAAAAAATTATAATTCTTCAACTCTTTTATCCCGAATTTTGTATTTTTTACCACAGTTTGATAGTAATTAATTTAGAAATATAATTGTATATAATTAATACCTGGTAGCTTTCGAGGCTTTCTTAAAGGAACAAACTTTGCGCCAATGCACAAAGCAACTGAGGGACCAAATAAAAATCCTCTTGCTTCCACTCCTACACTCATTAATTATAAAACCAGTAATACTACCAAACAAACCAACCAACATCATATCGCCTAAAATGTAATAAAATTGGTATGAGCGGAAATGATGACAAAAAAAAAATTATAGACAGTAAAAAAAATGAGAAAGAAGTGAAGAGTACAAAGAACAAATCAATGAAATAAAAAAGAAATAAAAATGCAGCAACTGGTTTTAAAAAAAAAAACATAAAAATGAAGAAAAAAACAGATAAACTTCGTCCCTCTTTCTGCTACGGAGGAAGTTTTGACATTCTTGATATATTTTATACTTAAAAAAGAAAGGGGGGGGGGGGGGAGAGTAGCATCAACGTTGGTACGAGGAACTGAGACTAGATTAGGTGTACGGTACCAGCAACCACAGAAATATCCATGTCTCTATAACGATCGACAAAAATGTCGACCGTATCTTTGAAGGCCTTTTGATCCAACAACAATGTCGTTATGTCTTGAAACATTATTCCTGAAAATTCCATTGAAAAAAACATCGTATACAATTCCGCACCAGATCTCTTCCATAAAACATCTTCGCTGCAAGAACAAGACAAGGAAATATTGCAGGAATCTGAGACATCGAAAAGAAAAGAAAACCTTGTTTGGGGAAGTCAGGCACCACTCTGATGGATTTGGAAATGGCTTGAAGCCTGGGGTCTCCCTTCAGACCAATTTCTTCGGCAAACATTCTGCAAATTTCTTTTCCTTTTTCTGGGTTTAGTTTTGTTGTTGTAAGGTTGGGGCTTTTTGTTTTGGTTGGTTTCTGGTTTTTGCTGCGAAACAGAAGAGTGCTGGGGTTTTATAAGTGAGAGTAATTGCCACTGGTTTCGGTCTTAAATGTGCCCAACTGTATGTTGGCTGAGCTTTGAGCGAACTAGACTATGGCCGTGACATGAGGTGGAAGACGCGACCTCATGACTCGTGTATCACACTGGCGACCAATGACATGTCGGGACGTGCTGAGGCAGAGGAAAAGCAAACGGGCTTTACCTTAACATATATTTTATTATTGAAGATACAATATTATCTCATTTCATGCGTGAATAAAATTCAGTTCATCCCTGTATTCTATAGGACAACGAAGGTCTACGGAAACTTGCAGGAATACAAATTTAAAGTCATATATAATTAATAATTGAAATAATTTAATACATAATTAATAAAATATTGCTACTTTTTAGTTTCTACCTTCATCATGTCAAATGAAATTTTAGTCTTTGTTTATTTTGATGAAAAATACTTTTTACAAAATTTAGTTATAAAATATTAAAATAAAAATATTTTATTTATTTAATATTAAATATAAAAAATTAAAAAATAAATTTCTCTATTTCAAAAAAAATCTATTTTTCTCTACTACCATGTCTTCAAATATCTTTTTTTAAAATTATCAATACAAGTAGCATATCACTCCTTTATTAATATTTACTTTCAAATAGTATTTAATTAATTTAAAATATTTAAGTTAATTATAATTATTTATTTTTATAATAAATATACTTATTAAATTAAAAAATTAATAGTGATAAAATTTTATTATAATATCTTTTATTACTTTATTATATTATTATTAAATTGAATAATATAATTTTCTTATTCAATTAAAATAGTAAAGGTTGTTAACTTACAATATAAATGTGGAGGTGTGGGGGCTAGCGATCCTTTTATATAAAATAAGATGAGATGAGACGCATTTTTTTTTTGAAAAAATAAAATAGAAGTTTTTAATTCATCTTTACAATTTTTTTTAACAATACTATATATATTAAAAATAAAATTTAAAACTAAATTTCAAATTAAAAACTATCATTAAAAAGGGGATGATAAAGTAAATTTGTAAAATTTAATCCAACAAGAGGCAGATACATGTGCTAGTAAACTATTAAATCACTAGTATAATATCAATTGAATTTAGAGAAAAAAGATATAGTAAATATTATTGATTAATAGTTTTTTTCTATGTCTTTTTATTATTCATTATTTTAATTTTCCCAATATTGTTAAGTGTGCGAATAATCTAATGCATTAATTTTGTCATTATTATAGATATGTTCACTAATTTTTCTATTAAATATTATAATTTTAGAAATTTCACTAATAATTTGAGTGTCTCCCTATTGAATTTTTTTCAATTTTGATTAATATTGATATTTTTAGATTAAATGAAGGTTTATGAATTAATTTCTCTATACTAAGTTTATTTTTATCAATATTTTACATATTTATTAAATTTTATTTCTTTTCATTAATAAAAATTTGTCATTAAAAAAGTTCAATTAGGTCATGTTCTGCTTAAAAAAGGAAAATTCTTATAATTTAATTTAAAGGACTTATTAACTGATCATGAATAAAGATTATAAATTTTGAATATTATCCCATGATTGTTGCGAAATTACGAGAAGTTATTTGATGAAATGTTTTTTGTATTAGGATGTTTTGATTCTACTACTAACAAGTACTCTTGAATTTTTTTTTTCAAGTACCCACCTTAAGGGAAATTTCTAAATCCATCACTGAATTCAATGAATCTAAAACATTCAAAATATAAGTTCAGATCTTATATTTAATATATATAACATTTTTGTTATTTTTCAATGGCCAAAATGACATAAGTTACAAAGTCAAATGGGTTTTGCAGCCTTCGAGCTGTAAATTTAGTGCCTGGTTAAGGCTCCGTTTAATTTTTTAAAGTATTTTTTTATAAAAAATATTATTTGTATATATTAATAAAGGAATTATATATTATTTATATTCAATATTTAAAAAAATATTATCTAAAGATATAAATAATGAAAGAAAATAAATTATTTTTTAAAAAAGTGAAAATTACTTTACTTAAATTCTTTATATTTAATATTAAATAAATAAAACAATTTCCTTCATTTTAAATATTTTTTGTCAAAACAAATAGAACCTAAGTCTCAAATTCAATTTTAATGTTTTTTGGAAAGGTTAAATGGATCAATATAGGTGAAAGTAGATTAGGTTGAAATAGATTTTAGATAACATAAGTCAGTTTTGTATAAAAATGGAACAAAATTGGCTTAACTTGGCTTGATTTATAAACTTATGATAGGCTAAAAATTTGACCCAGTTTGGTTCTTGAATTTTTTTTTCTTTTAAGGCTTAACATAACTTATTAGCCTATATAGATTTATTGATAATTAATAAATAATTTTCAAAAATACTATTAAGATTAAAATTAATAATAATATTTTAATTTGAACTTGTACTAAATAAAAATCATGAAGTTCAAAATTTGGCTCAATTTGAACTCCATTCAATCCCAAAATAGATAAAATTATTACAATAACACATTTAAATCATTCATTAAAATAATAATAATAAGCTAAAATCAAGTGAATAAAGATATGTTTGAATTTTTTATGCACTTTTTGAATATATATAATTTTTCTTTAAATATTATATATATGTATATATTATATAGTTTAATATATAAGAAATATGGACCGATATAATTAGTTAATAGGCTAGGCTTTAAAACAATAAGGTCTAGCCTATTTTGTAAATGGACCAAAAGTTTAGTTCAAGCCTATTCTATCTCACAAATAAGCAATTAAGGTTATTTCAAAAATAGATTAGACCACTAAAAGCTTATAGATTAGGTGACTTACTCTCATCCCTATGCTTTAATATCTTTATTATTAAGAATAATGCTAACCATCACTTCTAGGACAAGGGTGGTGGTTAAATTGTAATTATTAGCCCTTAATTAATAATAATATAATTAATATTATAATTAAATTTAATATTTTACATCTATTTTTAGTAATATAATTAACATGAGATACTAATTTTAATAATAATGTATAATTAAAATAGAAATAAAATATTAATTATAATTCTAATATTAATTATATTATTGTCAATTAGAGGCTAATAATTATACTTTAATCATCATTCTTGGGGAAAAATTTATAGTTATCAAATGTTTTTTTTTTCCAACTCAGCAGTATGATTTTTTTTTCAAAAATACTCCCTCTGTTCTTTTTTATCTATCACATTTTGAAGAAATTTTTGTTTCTTTTTATTTATCATTTTAGAATTCTAATGAAGTATTAAATATTTTTTTCAAATTTATCCTTCTCTTTTATTAATAAATATTTTATTATTTTATACTATTAGTCAACTTATATTTATTTATTTATATTTTTCTCTTTATTTTTAACTATCTTAAATTTTGTGCATAAAGTGTAATCTTGTAAAGTTCATTAAAAATAAAAAAAATTTAATTACTTTCTTAATATGTGTAAAATCGATTAATGATGATAGATAAATAGAAACAGAGGGAGTACTTAATTTCTTACTCAAAATAGATAATTTTTAATTAGATTAGATTGCTAATCATGAGTTGGAAAAAATAGTAAAATTGAGTTTTTAGTGTTAACGTAACATAAGAAGGTTTTCTTTTTCATCCTAAAGGCGATAGTTAGCATCATCCTATAATTAAATATTCATTTTGATCTTCTTAAAATAAATTTTTTATCAATTTTATCTTTCATTAAAATTTAGCATTATTTTTTTCATCTTTTATTATATGTTGTATTTAATTATTTGCATGGATGCTACAAAAGTAATTTAATATGTGCATTTTTGCTAGACTTTCCTAAACTATCTTTTATGCACAAAACTAAGCTTAAAATGATTGAAAATGGAGAAAGAAGTATGATGAATATGTCAAGTACATTAAGAGGGGGAAGATGATTATATTACTGAAAAATGACATTTTATACACAAAGTGTAAGATGATTGAAAATGGAGAAAGAAATATGATGTAATAAATTTGTTGAGATACCTAAAATGAATGTGTATTATAATGATGCATTTATTAATAAAAAAAAGAGTAAAATAAAAAAAAATTAATGTTTCATTAAAATTTTAAAATAAAAAATAAAAATGGAGAAATCTTTTTTCCAAATATGATAGATTTTAAAGGGCAAATGCAATAACTTGATTCCTGAAAATTAATCCTATCTCTAAATTTAATCTCTCTATCTCAAAATAATAAAATAAAATAGTATCAACAAAAATAATGATATTATTAAAACAATAATATTGATATTAATATATTTAATAATAAAAATAAATAGCAATTATAAATACTAATAATAAAATAATGATTATAATAATTAAAAGTATAATAAAAATAATATTATTAATAAATGATAAAAATATTGATGAAATAAAAATAATAAATGATAATAATAAAAATAATAATTAAATTAATAATAAGTTAATTTTCCTTTAGTATACTAAATGTGAATTATATTAGGTGAATTAAAAAATTTTGATTTCTTTTCTTATTTAAACTAAATATAATGAGTACTTATGGAATATTTCTTCCCTTTTTCCTTATTTTTATTTATTAATTCATTTTCTATTTTCTAATTTACATTAGGCAATATTAATTTTGTAATACTATTTTAATGGATAATGTTACGAGAAGTTTTATTTTTCAAAAAATTAATGAGTCATTTGATTTGTGTAAGAATTAAATTCTTGTGAGAAATTGAATATCCAAGAAAATAACTTTCAATACTAACTTCTTAAAAAGTACTTAAAATCATTTGTTTGATATATAAAAAATGACATTTCTTAAAAAATAATTTTTTATATTTTATTTAATTCAACTTCAAATATTTTAGGAAGTAGAAATTACTTAGAGTGAGGTGCGTAAACTTCTTAAAAAATGATCATTATATCCTAGGGAAGTAGAAATTATTTTTTAAAAAGTAACACTTCTTAAAAAATAATTTTTTATATTTTATTTAGTTCAACGTTAAATATTTTAAGAAATATTAATAAAATGATCATTATATCCTTATTATCATTATAATAAAAATTAATAAATTTTATCTATTATTAATTAAATTTAATAAAAATAATTTTATTATTAAATTCATAAATAATATAAGAAATAGAACTTACATAGAAAGAGGTGGGTAAATAAATTTTCATACTTTACGGGAAGTAAAATTTTTGAAGAAGTCTTGTTTTTTCTAATTAATTAAATAATAATCAACCAAATAATCTATCTCTTTTTTATTTTGCAGAATTTCTTTTACTATTAAAGTAAACTAAACTATCTCTATATATTTTATCATTGAAAACATTTATTTTTTAAAAAGTCAAATCTCCCATAATATCAACCTATTTTAATAACTGAGGATTTTTTTTTCCTATGGAACTAGAGGGTTACTTATTGCTTAAAATTATAAATGATATTAATTTTATGAGTTTAACTGCGTGTAAATTATGAAATTAAATATCATTCATGATTCAATGGTCTATGAATTTAATGGTCAAACCAACCTTTTATGTTACCAATGGCTTTGCTTCTCTGACGTGTCAAAGCTAACTGCCTAGTGCCACGTTTGTAACGTTATCTTAATGGACAATTAATGTTTGGTTTTGTTTCAAAGTTTAAGTTAAATATTTTAATATAATAATTAATAATATTTGAGTAGAACAGTATAGAATGAACTCTTGGAACGTCCATATTTACAATTTCTTTTCAATGGCCAAAAAGTCAATTGAGCAACTATCGCAAAATCCAATATTTTCAGTCATTTTTATATTTCTAAGAATATAATTTTCACAAATTTAAAATTTAAAAATATGATATTATTATATTAATTTATTTATAAATATTTTAAAAATATTATAATATTATTTAAAATAACTTCATTAAAAATTAAATGATTAATAGTGATGGATGATGATTGACTTATAATAGTACTTATAATAATTGATAATGATTATAGTGGTCATCATGAATAAGTAATGGATAAAGATAATTACCAAAGATGGATGGTTGTAGATGATAGTTAATAATAATAGATGGTAGCTAATAATGAATAATGAAAAATAGTTATTACTAATAATGGGTGATTGTTGATAATAGTTATTGATAATGGGTAAGAATCATCAATGATAAATAATAATAGACAATAATAATTATTAGTGAATGGTGATAAGTAATAGCCACCGACGCAAATGGTGATTGATAATATTCATTGAAAATGAGTAATAGTTAATGATAATTTTGGCTATAGCTTAATGATGTGTTAATAATATTAATACTTTAATAAAAGAGTGAGCAAATTGATTTATTTATATTAATTAAATATTTTTATATTATGAAAATATAAGATATTATCTCTCTTATAGAAATATTTCAAAAAAATATTAAACCAAAAATATTTTTAAAAATATTTACATTCATAAAATTATTTTTTTAAAATTTAAATTAATAATAAAAATCTCATATTCTTTTCAAATATTTATAAAAATATAAAAAAATTATAAATTAAACGTTACCTTAGATTTTATTTGTCAAGGCTTATAAGCTAAATTTAATACTCAACAAGACTCCGTTTTGCATAAATAACTAATAAATTAGTTGATAATTAATAAGATAGCTGATAATTGGTAGTTGATAACTAATAAGTTAATTAAAATATTTCATTAAATTAGTTATTGAATTAGTTAAAATTACAAAATGATATAAATAGACATATTAATAGAAATACATATATAATTAAAATAATTTATATTTATTTAAAAATTAAATTATATTAATGTAATTAAAAATTTAAAATAAAAGTATAATTTTAATATTTAATTAATTATATTTTATAAATTTACAAATTTATTTACTTATATAAAGTTTATTTTATTATTTATTATAAAATTATAATTACTTAAAATATAATTAATTACATTTTATAAAAATTATTTAAATTTATATTACAAAAGGTATGGATTGTAAATTAATATAAAAAATAAGGATAGATTTGAAAAAAATTTAAAATAAGTAGTAGCTAATAAAGTAACTTATTAAATCAGAATTTATAAATTACCTAGAATAAGTTATAAATTAATTTATTTGTTATACTGAAATAGAGTCTAAGTTTGAACTTACAAGCTTTGTTTGAAAAGCTAAATGACCTAGTATGTTTACTGGCTTTTGACAAGCCATAAAGAGCTACGATAATATAGTAAGTGTCTTTGGTGCGGTGAAAATAAGAAAAAATATGATCGAATTCTTTTAAAGTATAAAATATATTTTAGAAATAAAATTTAAACTTATAGTTCTTGATAAGAAAATCACTAAGGTAAGTAGTCACAAATTTAAAAATTATTTGTTAATTTTTTAATTCTTAATTTTTTCATAAAAAATTATAATATTGCACTTTACTTTCTAAAGTGTATCTTCTCCTTTAAAAGAATCTAATCTATAATAATATAATGAATACAATATTAAAGTAAATATATTGAGAAAAAAAGAAATATTTATTTGACAAAAAAGAAATACTTATATACTTTAGTATAATAAATAGTTTATAAACTTTTAATCAGGAAAGTTAAAATTGCCAGTGTATGTGTTTCATAGGATTGTGATGTGAGATTGAAAGGAATGCAAACTTTTATACATGATATGAATTATCTTAAAAAAAAAGTGACTCAACATTGTTAGAATTCTAATAATTTAAAAACTAATTAAAATGTTAAAGTATAGTAATTCATTAATGATAATAAGATAGATTTTAGAGTGATATTAAACCCAATGCAATTAATGGGTTAGTTTACAACCTAATTCAAATATTTCATAACAAGATCCTTATTTTTAGAGGTTATTTGGTTCGTTTCAATAATATGAGAAATTCTATTTCCTAAGAAGTAGAAAATAAATATATTGTTTAATTAGCCATTATCTTACAAATTATGAGAAATAGAATTTTTTGAGAAATTTTACTTCCTATAAAATATAAAAACTTCTTGAGGAAATTTACTTCTTATAAAATATAAGAAATTATTTACTCACATCTTCCTAGGTAAGCTCTATTTTCATGTTATTTATAGATATAATAATAAAATTATCCTCATTAAATTTAATTAATGATAATTAAAATTTATCAATTTATATTATAATAATATTGGGATTAATAGTTATTTTATTAACACTCCATAGGATATTTAAAGTTGAGTCAAATAAGACATAAGAAGTTACTTCCCAAAAAGTATTATTTCCTATATGTCAACCAAATAATTTTTAGTACTTCCTAGAAAGTTTACATTGAAAGTTATTTTTTAAGAAATTTAATTTCCCGTGAAAAATTATTTCTTATGCGAACCAAGTAAGTCCTCAAAACCCTAAGCTAACTAACTATAATCTCATAAGGTGCTTAAACCACATATCCCTAATTCTTAAGAAAGTAAGGAATTGATAGGAAGAGAGGACTTATGCATAAGAGACTATGGATTTTAATCAATGTTCATTAGATTGTGCAATTCCTCTTATAGTGTTCATGATTTTCTTCATTTGGGTGATTGTGAATATATCAGATATAAATAACATGTCTAATTCAAGTGAGTTTTATATATTATATTGTTCTTTATATTTGTGTATAATTTATATTATTTTTACCTAGTTAGATTAGACAATTTCACATAAGTATTTCAACAATTGTACCAAGGTATCAAATTGTGTAATTATGGTTGGATTATATAAGAAAATTATTGTGAAATGATAATTTTAATAATCTATGGTGATAAATTTACTCAAATTAAAAAAATACTATTAATTTCATAATCATTTCATAATCTTCAAATTAATTATTTTTAAGATAAAATACATTGCTATCTCTTGTAATTTGACTTAATTATACATACCTCTCCTTTAGTTTTAAATTACACACGTTAATTCACTTAATGAAGAAACATTAGAAATATTAGAAATATTTCATTTTTTATTCTTTTATTCTATGTATTATAATTTTCTTAAAAAATTTATTATGAAAGGGCAATTATACTTTTGTTTTAAATGTAACCTAAAAGTTAGTTCTCTCTTATCTTTTACCTTGATTTTGGTTACCATCACTCTTTTCCCCCTCTATATAAGCTCTCTAGCATTATCTTAAGCTAAATGTCATCCCACTTTCAATTCATTTTATTTAGCATAAACCATTCTATTTTTATTTCACATTTCTCAATTTCATCCTATTAACCCTTAAGATTTTGAAATCTTGGAATGATTTTCTATTATGTTCATCCAATGTCAATTGTTTTGTTGTCAATCTTACCACCAAGCAAGTTCTCGATGTCCCAATGTTTTGATTTATTCATCTCGATATTCCTTGTTGGGTTTAGGATTTCCATTTTTATGGTTCTAATCAGTGGCTTCATGACTTTCTCCTAAACTTGTGGGGGGAAAGGTCAAATTTCCCATATACTTAATGTATTTCACCATCAAAGAGATAAAAATATTGACATTTAAGAAAATATAATAAAATCTCGTTCATAGAGCTAGATTTGGGAGAGCCTAGAGATAATAGACGTCAAAAGCATTTCTCCAACCTTTTATCAAGTTTAAAGTGCCAATATTTGATTGATATTATAGAAAACTCTTTTACTCCTTTAACTAGTCTTTCAATGAACGGTAAATTTACAATTGGAGGATCAAAGAGAAGTTTATGTTGCCAAAAATCATGTTAAATATGGTAATAAATTTGGTAATTATCCTAATTTTTTTTTCTATTTCTAGTGCTGATGAAATAGATTTTATCTATTAGTAGAAGAAGTTTCTTAGCATTAATATATGAACACTAAAGAAGCTATTATTACTAGTGACTGATAAACAAGTGGAAAGCTTGTAGTCAAATAAGAGAAAGGGCATTATCACCCTTTCTTAATTAATTCTTGATCTTCTTCAGATTAGATATGAAGCCACATGAGAGCATGAACTTTCTATTTGTGTATCACTATGGTTTGAGAATTGTGATGGTGATTTTTGTTTTTGGATGTGAATCAATGATGTAAGAAGGAAAAAAGAGCAAAAATGTTGAAAATTTTGGAGTCAAATGGTGTGAGTACAGAGGATTCAACAATTATAAAGATTTTACAATGAGAAAATGAGAATCAATTGAACAATTTAATGATGAAAAAAAGATTATTTGTTATTAGTTCCAAGTTAAAAGTAAATTTGAAATATTATTTATTGTTCGTATTAAAAGCAATTAATATTAACCAAAAGATTACTAAAAAGGGTATTTTTGAAATTATGTGGTCAAGACTCAAAATTAATGAAATTCTATCGGCCAAATGGAAGTTAATGGCATTACTACAAGGTGGAGTTAAGTGTAGTACTTATTTTGATTTTAGGGGGGAGAAGCATAGGTTTTATAATTAAAGGGAAGATCCTCATAATTTTGATAAACTATAGGGGAGAATTGTGTAATTTACTCTCATTTTTATTGTTATATATATATATATATATATATATATATATATATATATATATATATATATATATATATATATATATATTAAGAATTATTATGTATGATGTAAATAACTTGTTTGAAGATGTTGTGTATTGTCCATATCGACTGATTTGTACAAATGTTGAATTATTTTGGATACGTTTACATTGTTAAATTTGTTTGCGAATTTTGTATGGTATAAATATTCATTATATATTTTTGTGTAATCTAGGTAAGATTACATTACGTTTTTGGTATATGTCTCTTTCATGGTTGTGTATATTTGTCAAAGTAAGCATTAATATTGCATGCTTCCAGAACTGTAAATACATGCTTGTTTGTAAGCATTTGGTATAATCACAGCATTTGTAGACATTTGGTACCTCCACTATGGTTTCGATTTTATATGTCTGTTTGCAATAGATGTGTTCTGGAAATGTATATTTATATATATTTGCAATACTAAGAAGACATTGTTTTGCATATAAATGGTCACAAATTTAGTACATCGCAGTTTACTGTTTTGAGAAATTCTGGTACTGTTATTTATAATCATTCTATGTTTTTTCTGGGGAAAAAAATTATGCTGTGAAAATATATTAAAAAGGTATAGAAGCTTCATAGTTGCAACTAGTGTGGAGTTATTAAGTAGTTCCACTACCTTGACTAACTTAATTGACTTTGAAGACTCTAACTTGACAAGAAGATTGATTTTATTCTTGTGGGTACCGTAGTGTAACTCAAACTTTCAAGAAAAATGAATACACAAAATTTCTTCTATTTATGGACGTTACCTTAATCATAACTAGCTCTACACCTTAATCATAACTAGTGTGGAGCTATTAACTAGTTCCACTACCCTAACTAACTTAATTGACTTTGAAGACTTCTAACTTGACAAGAAGATTGATTTTATTCTTGTGGGGACTGTAGTGTAACTCAAACTTTCAAGAAAAATGAATACACAAAATTTCTTCTATTTATGGACACTTTAGTAGGGCTATTGGTCCTAAGACACAAACTTGTGACACAACTAATATGTACTAAATCTAATGTAATACAAAGAAATGAACTACAGTCACAATTATCCAAACATAATTACAAAATATTTCACCCTAACTACCAAACTCCTCAAAGAAGTGCCTAGACTTCCATAGAAGTACCAAAACTTGATATATTCATGTTAGATTCTTGAAATTGTAAAAAAAGAATAAAGAAAAATTGAGTTATATAAATTCAATGAGCATATCTTCTACCTAAAACCAAAGTTCATGTTATCTATATATGATTCCATAGTTAATTAATACCAAGAGTAGTTATACGAGGTTTCATGCATGTATCCATTGTTTTACAAATGATTTGATCACCTACTCTACTTTCCACATTTAATTCTGAACTAATACCAACAAAAAGGGTAAAAAGCACCTAAATGGGTTTTCCACAACCATACAATTGGTAATCCTATCCACGTATATAAAGGAAAATTTTTAAAATGTACGATTGGAAGGAAAACCCCTAGAAATCACATGTACATAACATAATTACTAATGAGGTCTGTATACTTATTTAAGCTTTTAATTTAATGTCACAATTGTATCCATCATTCATTTTTATCATTACAACAATTAAGATTCATAGATAATACTAAGGCAAACAATTTAAATCTTATTGAAACTCCCAGTTAACTTTATCCATTCATAAACTTAATCTTATTCCTCCATAGACACGTTAATCCATTCAAGAACAATTTCCTAAATTTGATACTATTTCATAATTTCATTAAATCATCTTTTGCAACTCATCATAACAAAATTGCCTAATGGCATTTTTACATTAAACATAATTTATAAATTATCCATCAATACAATCTTAATATAAATACAATAGTCATATTAATCAATATTTCCATGCATGAGAAGCATGGTCATAGATCATCCTTTTAATAACAGATTAACAAATTGAAATAAAGATAATGTATCATTTCAAGTGTCAATAATACTGTTCCTATACTACACAATCACATAACTATATAAATAGTAATCCTTAATAAGCAATATATAAACTATTTATAACAATTACACTTTCTTTCATCACATTAGATCAAGCAACAATTGATATTCAATTTACAATTTCCTAATACGAGTATCTTAAAGTTCTATATTTGCACTTATGAAATTATATATATATATATATATATCGGTATGTGTGTGTGTGTATATAATCATTATGGTTTATTTAGGAAGAATAAAATATGAGAATTAAATAAAATGACAGTTAGGTACTCATGTTAACGTGCCAATTTCCTTTTAGATTTTCCAAAGCATGCTAATTCCTTTTTTCTTTTTCTTTTATCAGTTAACTTAAGAGGATGAACTATAAATATGTTAACTCTAGTTATTTTCTTCCTTAAAGTTCCTATTTTAGGCTCCATATATGCTATTCTAACAATATAAAGCATAAAATTCCTATATTTTCAACTCTACCTTAAGTCAGAAATTGAAAATATTAAGGATTTTTCTAATTTAAACTCTTGTAAGCAAAAATATTAAAATGTTAGAAAAGGCTAGCTCTGCCTAAAGAGATTGTCGATAACTTATTGATGCTAGAGGGGAAGTTGGATGTTAGAATTTCAAAGAAAAAAATGAAGAAACTACTCACCATTGTTGTGCACAACCATCAATCTTCGCTACTCTTTTACGCTTAAGCACAATTGTCAGCTAGAGATGGCTCACCAGGACGGTAGCAATGCATGGCAACTAGCGATTTAAAGTTAGTGAAGAATAAAAGGGGAAGAAAAGGGTATGGCGATAGAAGTATAAGAGAGGGAGACATGGTTTGATTTGGGAAGCTAGAAGAGAGAGAGAGAGAGAGGGAGGAAAAAGTGAATGAAAAAAAATAAAGGTAAGTTAAGGATTGTGATAATGTGTTTCTCACTTTAATAAGCTTATTTTTCTAGTAATGTCAACCATTCATTATTTGGACTTTTAAAGATCAAACTAAAAGAAAGAATTGATATATTAGGGTGCAAGTTAATTATACTATAATCAATTTTAGCCAACACATACTCGTGTTTTTATAAATTGTCACACTCGCACTTGTTAAAATATTCTCAACTTAGTAAGAAACATATAGAAACCATTTAAATTTGAAACAATGCCTTAACTCGATAAGTTTAATTATAATTTTACATGGATAAATATTAAAATCCTATATTTTACAATAAACCATAATAAATAATATTTTAACCAATAATATATATAAATAATTAATTTCATTATTTTAAATTTGGATAAATAGGTAAATTTTAAATAAAATAGTCATTTAAAATAAATATTTCAAAATTAAAAGATTTAATTAAAATATAAATAAAAAATTTTAATATTACTACAGATATTACAAGTTTTTTCCTTTTAAGAGAATTCATCCTTAAATTCCAAAGGTACTATACTAATAGGAAGTCAATGGAATACTACATAGAAGATTAAGACATCTTCTCTACATAATTAATCTATCAACGAAGTAATTAAAACATTTCATCTTACCTAATAAACTTCTATTTTCAATTATACTAGTGTAGCTTTACATTAATCTTCACTACTAAGGTTAAATACCTATCTTCGTCACTATTTACTAATAATGCTACACATTTCTAATTTCTTATTATTTTACTTTGAAGATTCTATCTCATGTACTTACCATTTGGTACATCGAATTTTATCTACTACCTATTTCAAAGAAGTATCCATCTTATTTTAGGTTTTTATCTAATTACATACGATTATCATTCATCCTTAAAAATCTTGGATATATCATCAAATTAAAAAGTAAAAAGTAAAAAGATAACATTAGGTATTTGATGATAATTACTATATTAACCTTTACTCCTTATGTAATTAGTTATTCTAGTATTGTAGTTCACCATTATCAATGGCTAAGGATAGTTGCCTGTACATAATTATAATATTGAATGATCTATCAATTGTCATAACTACCAGCTAATTTTGGTGAATATAAAAGGATTAAGCTCATTAAGCTTTCTTGCAAGATTCAAATAAAATGAAAGAGCAAATAAGTAGTTTTATTATATAATTCTAGTATAAATTAATATTCAAAGCCTCATGCACTAGCTTAAAGATAATACTTTATTCATTTATTTGTATTTGATTTATCATTTTTTCACTTCTCATTTCTCATCACAATTTCACCTTAATCTAAATTTCATCCTTTCACTCATAAACAATAACATTGATATGTTATATATGTATGTATGTATGTATGTATGTATGTATGTATGTATGTATGTATTTAAGCCATATATACATATAATATCTTAAAACACCCTAGAATCAACAAAATAAGGAAAAATAAGCAATCATAGTTCTAGTCTTTATTGTATCAATATCTGAATTCTAATATTAGTTCCAAACATATTCACATTTAAGAGTTAGTTATATACATTAATAATTCATTTAACATATATCATCATAATAGTCTATTATATATAACAAAAATAATAATGGGGTGGAGATATTCAATTATAGTAATAAGTTATTTTAATCCAAAAATGATTGGATTGAAAGTATTCAATTATAGTAATTGACTATTTCTATCAAAAAGCTATTAGTTTGAAAATAGTTTATTAGAGTAATCAACTATGGTCCTTTAGAGTTTAGCTCATAGATCATAATCGGATACCATAATGGGCTATTAATTTCCAAAGATAACCCTTCTTGTAAATAATCAATTGTGGTAATTGATTATAGGCTCTTAAAGCAAACTTCAATAATAGTAATCAAATAATGTATCTAGTTATTAGCATCTAGAGGTGAGAATTGCTTGGGATAATTAACTATAGTGATCAAATATGGCCTATTAGGAAAAATTCTTAGGACTATATTCGATTAGCATATTCGAATATAAGTTAGGTTTTCTAGTTCCTCAAACAAATCCTACTATATAAATGGTAAGTGTTCACTTATTATCTAACACTACTTATTCCTCATTTAAATTTTATTAGCCTACCATTATTTATCATCATCTCATTCAAACATTATATACCACAATTCCTTGTCATTAGCAAGATATCAACAATAATTTACCAAGATTCATAAAAAATAACCATTTTACCTTTATCAATTACAAAGTATTCAAATCAAATGTTATAAGAAATTTATTTATTTACTTGATCAAATAGGAGAAGAAAAATAAGAAAAGTGTCAGGTTCATCCTGGAGTGAACTTAGAATAGTTAATGTAAGTATATTTATACTAAAAGAATTTTTCACTTATTCATTTTTATCATTAATCTTAATTAAGTCCTACATAATTATTTATTTCTATACCATTCATTTATTTATAAAGTATTTTAGAGTATTTATTTAACTCAAGTATATTTCTTAATTCCTTAATAGTTATTTCTAGGTCTTTACTTTATAATAATCTAACTTACATAATTTTACTTTCTCAACCTAGTTCAAAATTGTCCTAAAAGTCCTACATATCTTACATTTTAAAATTTACAAACCCTCTTACCACTTTGGTTTTCAACTCAGTTCCATAACTATGAAAGTCTACTAATCCTTAATCTTCCTAACCTATATAACTAAATTTCTACCTTTTTCAATCTAATATGCATTCCTTTTAATCTACTAAATCTTATCTTACATTTAAGCTTAACCTATTTAATTATCATGATTTATCTGGATTCTCAACTTTGTATGAATAAGCTGTTAGCTAGATTTGATGATTAATAATATTAAACCATTATTATATGGCTCATTTTTATAATTTTTCAAACTAAGGCTTTGTGATTCTTTCATGACATATTAAGCCTAATTTAATTCAATATCATTCTCTTAAAATCAAGTGTTTATTCCTTGCTAGTAACTTAATAAACCATTCACACCCATATAGATTACCATGAATTATTTAAAGGAACTACACTTATACTATTATAATTTATCATGATTCATAAGTCTTTAAAATATATATAGTATTTATCTTCTTGATTAAACATATTTCATAGCTTGCGATTTATAAGTTCTTAACCTATATGTATAATTCATAATTCTATAATCTATCATCCACACATAAAGAAGTAGTATCATTTATGATTAATTATTGATTCACTTATCCAAAGTTGCATAGATAATACTCATTCATTATTCATAATTATCCAATTTATTACTAAAAAACCTTCTAAGCAATATTATAATATAATTATCATCTCTATCACATTACTATTCATCTCACCCCCGTTAACACTAAACGTCCATTACAACACACATAGACTATCTATACATATACTATGCTCGCATAATATATATATATATATTATATTCTATTTAAAACTTTAAGTTTTTTTAATCTCTTGCTCACATAATTAATATATATATATATTCTAAAAAATTTTAGTTTTTTTGCCTATTTCCTAATATTTGGCCAACCATGTAACTTCCAACTAAGAATTCCTTACGAAGTCACTCATCAACATCATTATCCATGTCCATAAGATTATTGTCAAAAAATATTAAAGGCACCTTACCAACATCACATTACTTCTTGACTTCAATGTAAATTAATCATTTCATATAATGTATAACATATACCAATATTGTATTATTTTTAGTTCATTATAATTTCAAATCAATAAATTTTAGTATAAAAAAAAGAGCTAAAAGCCTTTCACACTTAATATGTATTGGAAAAGTTTAGAACAAATGAGAAATACTTCTTTTTATTCATAATTATCCATATTTAGACACAAAAATTTATAACTCTTAATGCACCTACCCTAAACTCTCAATCACCCTATAAAGGTTCATTATCTAACAAATTCTATTCATGGAATAATAAGTGATACATACTACCTCAAATTTAATCATCTAAACTAACATTATGCAACTTAAAGGAAAAAATGCATACCATATAAAGGAATTATCAAATTCACTGAAGCTAAAAATATAAAAAATTAAGTAAAAGCATACAATTTCACTTATCAACACTATAACCTATCAATTATTTCAATTTGTATTTCTTCATAAATGAACAATGGATTTATAGCCATTTTCTAAGCTTTAAACAATAATTTATCTTGAAAGATAAATTATAAAAAAATTAGTATAGAATAATATAAAAAATAGTTTAAATTATAAAAATTTATGAAAGTCTAAAGGCATAACTTGAAATCGAATTTTGTCATACTCACATTCAAGATTGTCAATTGCACGGTCATAAACTCAGTATATTTATTCAAATTTAATAGTTGGATATTCCTAGATCATTTACCTTCAAAGCTTATATCATGTTATGATAATAACTTTGTCATGACCCACCTTGACCAAGACTGATGTGAAGTCATTAACCAATTCCTCTAACTTGACTGATTCATTATACAGACTCTGACTTTGCAAGATTATTTTTATTCTTATGAATACTTTAG
Source organism: Sindora glabra (assembly GCA_020226215.1). Lineage (NCBI taxonomy): Eukaryota > Viridiplantae > Streptophyta > Magnoliopsida > Fabales > Fabaceae > Sindora > Sindora glabra. Next base: position 27,973,048 of record CM035227.1, read on the forward strand.
TAAAGCTACCTACCTTGATATACAAACCTATGACATAATTGATAAGTACTAAAATTAATTCAACACAAATAAATAAACTACACTTATAATTATCTAAACATAACTACAATGAGTTCTTCCTTGACTATCAAACTCCTTAAACAAGTGCCTGGGCTTCCATAAGAGTAGCAAAACTTAATCAATTCAAGTTAAATTTCTAAAATTATAAAAAAATAAAGAAATAATGAGCTATATAAACTCCATGACTATATATCTACCTAAAACTAAAGTTTATGTTGTATATATATGATTCCATAGTTAAATTAATTAATATTAAGAATAATTGTACTGAGTTTCATGCCTGTACTTATTGTTTTACAAATAATTTAATCATTCATATCACTTTCCACATTTAATTTCAAACTAGTACTAATAAAAAGGGTAAAGGTACCCAAATGGCTTTTCCATAACCATACAACTAGTAATCCCATCCACATATATAAAGGAAAACAATAAAGTGCACAATTAGAAGTAAAACCCCTAGAAATCACATGTACATAAAGTAATGTCTAATAAGGTCTACATACTTATATATACTTTTAATTTAATATCATAATTGCATTCGTAATTCATTATTATCATTATAGCTATTAAGATCTATAGATAATACTAAGGAAAACAATTTAAATCTTCTTATGACTCTAAATTAACTTTATTTCTCTAGTACTACTCTTTTCTATTCACAAACAATTCACTAAATCTAGCAATATTTCATAATATCATTAAATTATCTCCCTTAACTCATCATAACAAACTTGCCAAATAATATTATTACATTATACATAATTCATAAATTATCCATCAATACAATCTCAACAAAAAATATAACAATAATATCAATTAGCATTTACATGTCTCTCATATGTAACCATAGATCATCTATTCAACAACAGATTAACAAATTTAAATAAATACATTTATAATGTACCATTTTAAGTGTCAGTAATATTATGGCTATACTACATGGTTACTTAGTTATATAAACAATAACCCTTAACAAGTAATATATAAAACATTCATAATAGTTACATTTTCTTTCATCATATTAAATCAAGCAACAATAGATATTCAATTTAGAATTTCCTATATGTGAGTATCCTAAAGTTCTATATTCTGCACTTATGAAATTATATATATATAATTAGTGTACTTATTATTATGAGAATTAAATAAAATGACAGTTACGTAAGATATATACTTATCTTAATGTGCCAATTCCTTCTTAGTGTTTCCTGAGCATGTCAATTCTCTTTTTCTTTTTCTCTTATTAGTCAATCTAAAAGGATGAACTATAAATATGTCAACATTAGTTGTTTTCCTCCTTTAAATTCCTATTCTAGGCTCCATGTATAATACTTTAACAATTTAGAGCATATTCCTATATTTTTAACCATATCTTACAGGATTAGAAATTGTAAAATATTAAGAATTTTCCTAACTCAATTTCTTGTAAGTAAAAATATTAAAATGTTTTATGTCATAAAGGCCTACATCTACCTTAAAAGGTTACCAGTAACTTGCTAACACCAAAGGAGAGATTGGACACTAGAATTTTGATGAAGAAAAAGAAGATGATAAGGATGAAGATGAAACTGCTTACTATTATTGTGCATAACCACTAATCTTTGCTTTTCCCTTACACCTGAGCATAATCGTCAATTAAAGGTGGCTTGTAGGGATGACAGTGATGTGTGAGGGTTGGCAATTTAGAGTTAGTAAAGAAAAAAAAGAGGAAGAGAGAGGTGTGGTGATGGAGGGATTAAAAAAAAAGATGAGATTTAATTTAGGAAGGTAGAAAGAGAAGGGAAAAAGAGAGTGGATAAAAAAATAAAGGTGAGTAAGGGTTGTGATAAGGTGTTTTCTATTATAATAAGCTCATTTTTCTAGCAATCTTAACCATCCATTATTTTAATTTTTAAAGATCAAACTAAAAGAAAGATTTGATATATTGTGTTGTAAGTTACTTATACTATAATCAATTTCATTCAACACATACATGTGTTTTCATAAATTGTCATACTCATACTTGCCAAAATGTTCTTAACTTGGTAAGAAACATACCATAGAAAACATTTAAATTAAATTTGAAATAACGTCTTAACCAAATAAATTTAATTATAATATTAGATGGATAAATTTCAAAATCCTATATTTTATTATAAAGTATAATAAATAACGCTTTAACTAATCATATATAAATAATTAATTTCATTATTCAAACTTTGATTAAATAGGAAATTTAAATAAATAATTATTTAAAATAAATACTTCAAAATTCAGTACTAAAATATTTAATTACAATATAATCAAAAAATTTTAATATTACATTAGGTTAGGCAACTTAGGTTGCAGACTCAAATAAATGAAGAAGATGATAAACTTTATGTTATTGCATACATCCACATGTGCCAATAGTATATACAATCCACGCACTACCATCTTGGTGTCACAAAAGAGTGGTAAAGACATCGATGGGCTCCACTTGTCAAGCTTATTTTTTAGATATTTTTAAATTTTTTATAACTAAAAATAATTTAATTTTTATTTTATTTTAATGTCCATTTGAATATATTTAGACTTGAAATTTTTTATTGTGATTCCTATAATTTAGGCCTCTATATTTTTTTGTGAAATTTTTAGTTACTATTTATATATACATTAATTTTGCATGAATATATGTATAAATAAAATATTTTGTAAGAATTAATTTAAGCTCATGTTATGCTAAAAAATTTTATATAATTATGGCTCTACCTATGATGGGCCTAATTATATAAAATTTTATTAATGTTTAATAAAACAATAGTTAGATTAATGAGAGTGTTATGTTAATGATATTTAAATACCTTATGGTATAATATTTATTAGTATAACTTGTTGGCAATAACATGAGTATAAGATTAAATATTACATTTCTAAAATTTTTCAACACCTTATTGGTGTTAGGTTTTAGCAATATAGTAGTTTGTTTTTATATTATATTATAAGGCTTTAAATGTCTTGTTGGTATCAGATCTTATAGCATAATATTGTGTATAATTATGTAGTTTAATGAAGAAATTTCGAAGTATGATTAAATAAAAGATATGTTATTGAATTTTTTCCTTAATTGTTTTGCTTATGCAATTGAATGTTATTAAGATGTTAAATGGGACAAATTATAAAGTTTAGGCTGAGTTATCAAAATTTTATCTAGTAATTACCAATTTAGATCTGACAATTATGAAAGTGAAGCCATTATTGACATTAATTTTACTATTGTATAGAAGAATAAACATGAGAAGTAGACCCACTCAAACAAGGCATGCCTTATTGTGATTAAATATGCAATGGATAAAGCCATCAAAAAGATCATTCTTGAAAATAGGAATATTATTACGTTCATGGATTTTGTAGCTGAGAAATTTGTAAAATTCGACTATGTTGAGAAAGGATGCTGCCTCTTATTACTAGAGAAAACTATATATGATAGGGTTAATGTAGTACGAGAGCATATATTGAGGTTAATTAATTAGCACAATAAGTCAAAGAGTATAACATTTGAATTAGGTGATAATTATCTAACTTGACAAAGTGCTGGAATCTTTACCACTACAATTTGATATTTTGAGGGCATCTTATAACATTCAAAAGAGTTACTGAACTATAAATGACCTATCTTTAATTATTACTCAAGTTAAGGAAAATATGAGGAAGGAAAAAGCTCAAATGCTTAATTACATTACATTATATATGGTTCAATTTTAGGATAAGGCACAAGTTCAAGTAAAAAAAGATAGCATTGACAAGTATACACATGGAAGGAAGAAGGCTAAGACTAATGGACAACGTTACAAGCCTAAGAAAGCCTAGTTTAAGGGTAACTATAGATTCTATAAAAAGTATGACATAAAAAAGTAGATTGCTTCAAGCAAAAGAAATAGGTTGAGAAAAAGAAGAAAGCTACCTCTTTAACTCTAGTTTGTTTTAAATCTAATATTATTGATGTTCCATTGAATATTTAGTGGTTAAATATTGATACTACCATTCATGTGATAAATTATTTACAAGTATTGAGGAACCTAAGAAAACTAAGCGAGAGACAATTAGTTATATGACTTGGAAATGAAGATAAGGTGGAAATAGAACATATTTGAATAGTTTCTTTAAGTTTTTCATCTAGACATAGGTTACTTTTGAAAATGTTGTTTAAGCACCTTTCATAAGAAAGAATTTGATTTTTGTAATTGCCTTAGATCGTGTTGAATACTTATATCATTTTGGAAATGAAAATTTTGAATTGGTTTATATTTTTTTTTATTATAAGTATTGGTTCATTGTGTGATAGATTGTATAGAATTAATTTTGATCCTAACTTTACTAATTCTATGAATGCTATTATTAGGAAGAAAAGAAGCAAAATTGATAAGAGTTTCTTAATACTCTAGCATAGACATCTATGGCATATTTTTTAGGAAAAGGTATAACAACACATAAAAGAAGGAGTACATCATGATTTAGGTTTCTCAAATTTTGAGATATGTGCTAATTGCATTAAAGGAAAGCTTTCTGTTAGAGCTAGAATAGAAACAGACATTACATCAATCGACCTATTACTTTAAATGTTATGGATGATTACAAATATTTCATCACTTTTATTGATGAACATTCTAGATATGGTTAGGTAGAATTACTTAGTGAGAAGTTTGAATCACAGGAAGCCTTTAAGTCTTATAATGCAATAGTTAAGCTTAAACTAGGAAAGAAAATAATATATGTCAACTTTGACAAATGTGGTAAGTATTATGATAGGTATAATGAGACTGAAAGAAATTTGAGTCCTTTTGCTAGATACTTACAAGAGTTTGGAACTAAGGAAAGTTACACCATGCCTAAGGCACCAGAGCAAAACAAAATTCCAAAAAGAAGGAACCAAACAATCATATATATGGCGATGTGCATGTTGGCCCATTTTTTGTTATCAAAATTCTTATGGGGTGATGCGTTAAAGACTTATTTGTATATTTTGGAGCAAGTTCTTAACAAGTTAATACCCAAAAACCTTTTATGACTTATTATACGGTAAAAAGCCTAGTGTAAGATATTTTTGTGTTTAAAATTATAAATTTAGGGTGAAGTTATACATTCCCTTAGTAAGGAAATTTAATTTAAAGATAACTAGTGGATATTTACTAGGTATTACAATGGCTTAAGTCGCAGTAGATTTTATTGTTTGACTTATTTAACTAAAGTTATCGAATCAGATTAAGCCATCATTTTTTAGGATAAGTTAGACAATAGGAGTCATGTATTGCATATGACAAATTTTACTTCAAAAAGTACAATCATTCCACCACCTTCTGTGTTGGGAAAGTCATCTTTTGTTATCCCATAAGTTAATCCAGTGTAATCAATGATAAAAAAATGTTAAGCTAAATGAAATATTTTAAGAAATTCCTTTAAGGAGATTTCATAAGGCTCATATGGTAATTCCTGATTATTTACTAGTTTATTTATAAGAGCATTAGTATTACTTCAATAATGATACTAAGTCAATCATATTTTCACAAGTGGTTTCCCATTCAAACTCTTTTAAATAAATAAATGCTATAAAGGATGAATTGGCCTCAATGCATAAGAATAAGGTGTAGGATTTGGTTGAATTACCTAAAGGATACAAGCTGATTAAATGCAAATTGGTTTCTAAGATTAAGAAAGATGCTCGACATGAAATTAAAAAGTATAAGGTGAGGTTAATAGTTAAGAGTTACACTCAAAAGTACAGCATAAACTATAAAGAAACTATGGCAATAATGGCTCATTTTAACTTAAAGTCACATCATATGGATATTAATACAGTATTCCTAAATAGTGAACTATAAAAAATTATTTATATAAATCAGTCAGATAGTTTCTAAGAGAAAGGTAAAGAACACCTTAAGTGTAAGTTCAAAAGTTTCTTATACAGCTTAAAACAAGTATCTAGACAAAATACTTTAAGTTTAATAAAGCTACAACTTCTCTTAAGTTCAATAAGAATAATGCAAATTAATGTATGTATATGCTGATAAATATGTGTAGTTTTGTATCATTAGTACTATATGTTGGTCACATTCTCCTTTCTAGTGGTGATGTGAACTTATTAATTGAAATAAAGCAAATGTTGTTAAAGTATTTTGATATGAAGAATCTTGAGAATACCTCATATATACTAAGCATAGAAATCTTTTGTGACAAATCTCAAGGTTTGCTTGATTTATCTTGTTAAATGTACATTTAAAAAGTTCTAATAAGATTTAACATATTTATATGCTCTTAAGTTTTTACACTTATTCAAAAAGATGAGATTTTCTTCAAAGTGAAAATGAAAAAGAAAAGATAACAAATATCTTATATATATCAATTATAGGTAGCTTGATATATGCTTATGTATGTACATATCTTAATATAGTTTATATTATTAGTGTATTGGGGAGATATCTGAGTGATCCTAGTCAAATACATTATACTATAGTTAAAAAAGTTATAAGGTAGTTATAGGATATAAAATATTATATGCTGATTTAAAGGAGATCGAGAAATTTAATAGTTACAGGCTATTGAAACTTAGATTTTATTGGATGTCTAGATGATCATAAATTAACATTTGATTACATTTTTATAATGATAATATGAGCCATGTCATGAAAGAGTGTCAAGCAATCCTTTACAATAACCTCAACTATGAAAGGAAAATATGTCTTATGTAATAAAGCTACTTATAAAGTTATGTGGTTAAGGAACTTTATAGCTAGTTGTAATGTTATTAAAAGCATTTCAAGGCCTTTAATAATATATTACGATAATGCTATTATTGTGAATTTTTCTTAAAATAATAAAAGTTTTGTTTGTACGAAATATTTTAATATGAATTATTAGTTTGTGAGAAAGAAGATACATGAGCATATCACTTGTATTGAATATATTTCCACAGGTTGTATACTTGTAGATTCACTAACTAAAAGCTTAATAGTTGGAATATATTGTGATTATGTAATTTATATAGGTTTGCTTAAATCTTTCGATATTTTGGATTAATAGGAGTATTTTAATATAATTATTTATCTTGAGATGTAATCAATAAAATGTTCATAATAAAATATTTATATTTTTCATATATTAGTATTGCACATATTTTTAGATATAACATGTTAATCAAGACATTTGGACCCCGTCTCATTATTTTGTTAAGAATATCAATTTTCATTTAACATATTGGGTGAGTGCAAGGATGGTAGGATCATTGTGTGGAGATTTATATATAATCACAATTATTGTTATGTAAATCTTATTATGCACATTTATATCAATATTCCCATTAAATATTAATTTTATTTTGATGAATGAGTGTAAGTGTACAATATGTTGGCATTAACATCCCTATAAGATGCAATGTTCTATATTATTGGATGTTTATGATCTTAATTAGATCTATGGGTGTAATAATGCCTTGGCTTACTTTGACACTTATTGAAATGGTCATGGATTCCTAAATTATAGGGTCCAAGTAAGAGAGTATTTGAATTTTAACAATAATGGACTTAATAATTCATAAACTAATTATAATGTTAAAGTATAATAATCCATTAACGATAATAATACTACTATAGAATTGCCCTTGAATGTCATCAAATTTACATTGTTTAAAATGAAAATCAACATTCATAATGGCGCAGTGACATTTTTGAAAATAAATATAAATTATTATGTCAGTTTACATAGAAAGCTAACTTTATAAATTAGAATTTTCTATAAAGTTGTTAAGTGGATGGAAAAATAAATTTTTCATGATGGTTGTTTAAACAACTAACATGGAAAATGAAGTTATTCTACAATAAACATTAATATTTATACAATAAATCAACATTTGAAAGTATTTTACAATTTAATGTTTATATTTGCGATATTATTGAAAATTGTAGAAGTTATTTATTTTTTAGCATATTAATGTGTGCATTTATAGTATTATTAAAAATTATAAAGATTATTTATATTTTAATAGTTTGTCCATTTAAAATGCACTATAGTATTTATAAGATGAACACTTACAATGTTGGTTCTTAAAATAATTAATATTTAAAATGCATGTAAATATATGCAAAATGAAATTTTCATTTTTAAGATATTAGTTAGATATTAATAACTAACATAGGATTTTTTTTATTTTGCCTATAAATTGCATCTTCCTTTTTTTTATATTTTACTCTATTTTTTATTTAAGTGTTTAGTCTATAATTTCTCTTTCATTTCATTTTTTATTTAATTTTTTACTCTATTTTTCAATGGATAATACGGAATCAATGTTACTTAATCATCAACGACGTAAGTTATTGTTACTAAGCTATTATTCTCTTTTAGCAATAATCTATGTTAAGTTTTCACAATTTGTAGTGCAATGATAGCAAAGGATTGAGGGCAAAATGCATAGTTACCATGAAGAAAATCATTACTAATTTTCGTTAAAGTAGTGAGATATCAACACTCTTGCTTTTATAAACCATATTTCTACCCTTTGCCATAAAGATAATCACCATCATTTTTCTTTAAAATAGTTAATGATAAAATGTTTATTCTTCAAGATAAGAATGTGCAGGATAGATGGATGTGTTAATAATCTAGTGTAGTTATTGTATAACTCTTTGTTAGAAAAATATTAGGATGCAAAAGTTATATTTTTTAATAAAAAATAGTAAACAATGTCAATTTTTTATTAAAACCTACGTCCTTACCAACCTATGACTTGAAATAAATATTTATCAACTTGTAATAAATATTAAGCTATATCAACCAATTTCATTTTTTGTTTAATATATAGTGATTTTCATTCTACCTATAAAATTTTCTTTCACTATATCTTTTGTTTAGATGGAATAGAAGGAAAAAACGTCTATTATTGTTATACATTTAAAAAGCTTCAATTTTTATAATCATGAACATCTTATCAAACCATAGTTATTTTCTACTTTCAAATAGTTTAAATGGAAGGTGATATCCATGATTTGATGTAATCACCATGATAAAAAATTTTTGAAGCTTTTTTAGATCTGTAACATTGATAGGTGTGTTGTCCCTGTATTTCACTCGGTACTACAAAAAATTCATAACTAATATCTATGTAATCTTATAGAGCACTTGAATATGAAAAAAAATAGATTAGATCTCTTTTCACATAAGCAAAATATTATATTGTAAATTATATCAATGATCTAGTGTTATTTTTGTATAGATCATTGTTAGAAAGATGTCAGGATACAACTATAAAAAATAACTTAAACAATGTCAATTATTTATTAAAAATTAACATGTTTTTTAAAATAGAAGAATATATGTCTAAATAACAGATTATCTTCTTTCTCATTTATTTTATTTACATTCAATTTACTACTATTTTATTTAATTGTAAAATAAAATAAAAACATTTAATGCTATAGATTTCACTTAAAGTAAGTTATGTTTTGAATATTGGTTTAATTTATATATATATTGTAAATTCTAATAAATATGATTTGTATAATTAAATTAGTTTTATGTTAATATTGTTGTAATTTTGTTAATTTTGAAATAGTAATATTTTATTTAGTAAACCATTAATGAATTCTTAAGGGGGACTTCCACATCAATTGTACAATAAAATCAACATAGAAAATCAAACTATACTTAGTCTTAAGACGTTGGTTTTAATTTATAATTGATATAGAATATTAAATAATATCATTTTTTTTCTCTTCAAAACTTGTGAAAACGAAAGTGAAAGTTGAAATTGGAAGCTTGTTTTAAGCACCAAATTGCAGATAAACTATAGATAGTTCATTTTCTTTTATAAGAAAGATGTCTCTCGCAATTTCTCTCCAATAGATCAATTAATCACTTTTGCTCGAGTTCAATCATTTTTCACTCTTAATGGCATATTCTTTTTAATATTAAGGTTCATTCGAACACCTCATTTCTTCTTTAAACTTAAATATGAATATCTATTTGTTATGTGTTATGTTGATTGGTTTAGATTCTTTGTTTAGGATTTTAGTTGATGTGCGTTTCTTGAAGAAAAGGCAACAAATTTCTTCTTTACAATAGGCTAAGATGACATGTATATTTCAAATAACACATGACTCCACCAAAGTTTAATGGTAAAAGCGAGGTAATAAATTTCACCTATAAGAGAAATTCTAATGTCTTTATGCCTTGGTTTTCCTATAATGGGATTCATAAGTATTTCTATCAATGACTATATTATTGGAAGGCAATATAGGTTTCTTCTTAGCATTTAGAGGTATTATTTTTAGTTTTTGTAACATTTATGCATTATATATCTTCTACTATTTGGACCTAAATAAATGTATCATTCTTTATATTTTTCTAATTTATTATACTTATAGTATTAATTTTGACCATAAAAACATTAAAGTAGGGCTTGGATACTACTATTACTGCTTGTATAGCAAAATGAATTATTGGATCTTGTAATTAGATTTAGATATTGATTTGCAGGTAGTGACACTTGGGAGAATTCTTATGATTTTTTTAAAAGGAAATAATATCAATTATTTAATACAATTGATATTTTTAAACTAATATGATCAACATTAGTTACCAATTAAAAAATTAATGTTGCATTTCAATTAACTATAACTAAATCCTTCGATTTTCTTGTAAAAGAATTAATGTTAATATAGGTATTCAAAGTCACTTCTACAACTAATGTTGAATATACATGATTTACAATAATGCTCATATTTATGTCAGGTGTTAACTAACATGAAATATATTAGACAATTAATGTTAATGACATTTCTATAGTGGTGTGAAGTTGGGCTTTATGATAATACTTAAGCTTGATGTAATTATTAGGTTAGTTTTAGTTATAGATCAATTTGGAACTTGATTTAATTATTTTTATAATAGGATTTTTACTCTTAGAATCCTAATCTAACTAAGTAAAATCCTATACAGTATTTAAACTATGTATCCCTAATTCTTAAAAAAGTCAAGGTTTGATAGAAGGAGAGAACTTATGCGTACGAGATTGGAGATCATGATCAGTGTTTATTCAAATTGTACAATTCTTGTTATAGTATTCATAATTTTTTTTCCATTTAGAAGATCATGAATATATATGGATAACACATCTAATTCATGTTAGTCTTGTATATCATATTATTCTTTATATTCATCTATAATTCATACTATTTTTACATAATTTGATCATGCAATTTCACATAGATATTTCAACAAATATGTGTAACCTTACGTTATTTTCAATTTATTCATATTCTTTATGTATTTCTCATGATTATAAAAAATATTATACTAAATTTTTCTCTACTCTTATATCATATTTGTACAATTTCATAATTGTTATATTTTTAATTCCATGAACAACACAAGCTTGATGAGATATTTTCCATAAAACTCAAATATTGAAGTATTAAACAAATATATTTCAGTGCTCCAAGCTTTCTCATTGAAAAACTAAGCGTATTTTCATTCACAAGAGGATCTATTACTATATTCTATCATCCCCCAGAATATATTGATTAACAAAAAATAGTATGAGGAGTATAATTTTTCATGAAGTAAAAAACTTTTGAGTTATTTGGTTTATCACTAACTACAAAAATAAAGAACCACAAATTATAAAAAATTATTTACCTATACTCTTTGATAAGAAGAATTTTTTATGTCATTTATGGATAAAAATGCAAAACTAACTCTATTAAATTTAATTAATAATCACTTTAACCTTTTATTCTAACTATGAGTTTAAAAATTATAATAAACATAATTTAAAAATTATAAAATATAAATATAATTATAATAAATATAATTATTAATTATATAAAATATACTCATTTTATTAATTATATAATAAGTAAGATGAGTACTATATAAAATAAATATTAAATATTATATCATAAATATAATTATAATAGAAAGTTAATTCTAGACAGAATTATATTTATTGTATATATCTATTATGTAATTTTATTTATTATTTTAATATTCAATCATAAAAATAAAAAATTATTTATTTCTTATCTATTTCATATAAATATAATAGAATTAATTGTTTATTGCATTAATTATTTAACTAGCAATTTTTATTTAAATTATATTTTATTTTAACTATATTAAGTAGGAATGAAGGGTGGAATAAATTTTAAAAGGGGCTAACAAATTTTTAATTAAAATATAAAAATTCAATAATAATTAAATATTGAAATATAAAATATAGGACTAAAAAGTATGTAAAAGTATAATAATTAATATTATAATTATAATTATAATTTATACCATTTGTTTTAAAGCTAAATTGATTTTTTATTTTTCTAAATTAATAAGAATTTGATTTCTATCCCCTCATATTTAACCTATTTTTGTATATTTAATTTTTATCATATTAATTTTTAATGAGTTCAAATTATTATAAAGAAAGTTGAAGTTTATATATTGGAAATTGAAGCTCTTTTCATTTCAAAAATGGTTTGGATCAAACAGAGGGGTTGTGATCCATTGATGATCACTTCAATATAATAAAAATATATAGTTAGGGTTATTCTTATCTATTTAACTATAAAAACTATGTCATGATCAACCCGTCTTATAAGAAAAGTTGAAAATTCTTTATAGGTCAACATTTTAAATTAAAAACTATTTTATCGTTTACTTATTTTGAAGATATGATCGATTGAAAAGTTTTTGTATGCCAATTTTTAAATAGCTTTTTTTAAAGCAACGTACATAAATACAAATTGAAATTATTGTGCATAAAATTATAAAGATAAAATTGCATAACTAGTATTATTATAATTCTTAGGAGTAGCCAATCTAAAACATTTTTCACAAATTTTTTTATTCCATATATAATTAATTTTTTTTTCAAATTTTAAAGGGGGCCATGACCCCCCTAATTATAAGAAGTCCCTTGATATTAAGATAGTTTAAGATATATATATTTACATAAGTATATCTTATTTTATAATAAATTAAAAATAAAAATTATAAACTTTGAAAATTTTGATTCAAAAATATATTAGAAATATAATTTAAAAAATATAATTAAAAATAATTAAAATTTACTGATATTTTTTATATTATAATTTTGAAAAGCATATTAATTATTTAATATTGTCTAAAAAATTCAGAATAGAATTAAATAAAACGAAAAAAATTAATTTTAAAAAAATCAATTTCTTAATATTTATTAGGCAATTTTAACAACCTGTTGGCAAGTTAAAAAAAAATAGTCTTTTTAGAAAATTTTAATTTTCAATAGGAATTTGCCTCCTCTTTCCGGCAGTTGACCTCCAAGTTGGAGGATGTGTACCTGTAAATACATGTTTGAAGTGACGCGCTGAGGAAGGAGATGGCGGGAATGGACAGTATTGCCACTGTTGATGCGCACGCGAGATCGTACGGCGAAAACACGATGACACTATCATTAAGGCATTTGTATGGCTTCACATCTCATAGATCTCACAGAATCCTCCAATTCCACCCTCCTCCCCTATTTTCCCTTTTTTTAACTCTCACCCTTCCCAACACAATCTTCCCTGATCCTTTCCCTTTCTCGTACAAGCCTACCCTTCTTGTGGCGACGCCCCCGATAGGACAAGAAAAAAAAAAAAACCTCTTTATTTATCCCATTACTAAATTTTTTATATATTAAAAAATAATTTAATTTATTTATTTTTAATAAAATTTTTAAGATTATCTTTTATATATAGTTAAAAATAGATATATGAATATAATGAAATAAATATAAGTTTATTGATTTCATAAAATAATAAAATATTTATTAATAAAAAAGAAGTATAAATTTTAAAAAAATAATATTTAATATTTTATTAAAATTTTAAAATGACAAATAAAAAGAAATAATATTTTTTTTCAAAATGAAACAAATAAAAAAAGTGAAAGGAGTAATATGCATCGAATGTAATTTAATATATGAATAAATTAATTTCATTTATAAATTATAAATTATTAAAATAAATATTTTTATTTAAAAAAATATAAAATTCAAGATATTTAATATATAAATAAATTTAATGTATAAAAATTTCAAATAATTATAACTAGCTACTCTTGCAATTTTTTGCACAATAAATAACATTTTATTTAAAATTATAACTTTTAAGTCTTTAATTTTATTAATAAAATTAACAATATTTTTACGACACACTATTTATTAAAATTTTTATTTTTCTCATCCATCAAAACTTCCATTATCTATGATTATTTATAACAATATCTAATATCAATAGAATTATTAAAATGAATTAAAATCCTCAAATCAACTCATAAGACACAAATTGACTTGATTGTGGACTCATGCGAAATCCACAATTCCGTACTATGCAGACAGGCAAGAATATGTAAATTTTGATCGGATTTCATAAATATCTTAAGGTTATGAAATTTTTTTATACATCACTCATATTTTTTTGAAGGGAAAAAGAAAGGTAGGAAGCGGGCGGGGCAATATTTTAATGTGGATCGCAATCCTACCCGATCGTATGACGTGATATGAGGCGATGGTCGGGAATCAAGCGGTTGAAATACGAAAATGGACATCGGGTTATAATTATACAATCATGGATTCCTATGGGCAGTGCGATCGAGTAAGATCTTCTTAGGATCCAGGTCCCCCCACCCAAGTGCAGTCGTGTGAACGCATGGCTTTCCTTATTAATTGCTCTTTCCAATGTTGGGAGGGGACCTCGTCCCTACTGCTTCTTTCCTACCATAGTCACTATCATTTTTTTTTTTTTTTAATGTCAACCTGTCTTTTCCTTGTGCTTTAGTTGGGTGAGTAACATGGAAAATATTCGACACATTTTTTGAAAATTTCTCGGGCATTACGTCGAGTTTAGATAATATGTATATAATTAATTATAAATTTAATGCAATTTTTTATAAAATTTATAATTTTTTTAAATTTTAAATTTTTTTTGTATAAATCTTATAATAAAAAAAATTTAAGAAATGTAATGAGTTTTAAGAAAATTTTTTGTAAAATTTATAAAATTATATGCATATTACTTCAGTTTGAAGTAATGTGAAAGAATGCCTTTAACTTTTTTTTAAAGTGTATCATATGTTTTTTTAATAAATAATAAGATTAATAAAATTATGAATATTACAATTTGTTAAAAAATTAGTGAGTAATGAGGGAATTTATTATGGGACCATTAAACATTAATTCGCAACTGTACATGGGCTTCTAAGTTGGGGCAAAATCAATAGTGAGGCCGGAGAAATCTGTCCTACAATTTTTGCGAGTGAGAAAAAAAAATTAGGGTCCTGGATTGATTAAAAATGTCCATTGTTTAAAAAATGATTTTAGAAAAAGTATAATCTTTTTTTTAAAAAAATTGAGACAAAAATCACAGTAAAGAAAACAAGAACTTCTTCATAAAGCTTTTGATGCCATTGTAATTCTATGGACTTTGGATTTCTAGGGATCTTGAAAACGAAATATGCTACATAGCAAAATCAACTATGGACATTTGATTACAATTTTCATTATGAAGACATATCAGAAAAGCTCTCATTACAATTAAATGGAAAAAATGGGATTCGTGAAAGTAGCATCACTAGCAAATAAATATTGGCCATTAATTTAATTATCTCATATATATATAATTATAAATGACATAGAGATTATTAGTGGGTATGAATCCTGCTCTTTTATAAGCTATTCACTCTAATCTAGAAAAGGATCGATTAGTTTCTATTTATCATATCTATTATGAGAAAAATTAATGTGCTAATTGACTTACTAATTTTAGGTTCTTCTTGTAACAAATCATAATGATTTTACGGAAGCCTCCTACAGAGCTTCAAAATAGTTTTGAACGATATGATAGAGGTATTATAAGCAGAGTAGTTATTAGTTGAAGTTTTTATTTTTGCCTTTTTTTGGGGCTTAGGCTCCTTTAATTAAAAAAAAAATACACAAAATATTTAGTCTTTATTTACAAAGATAACTACTATTATATTTCTTAAATGTTATAAATACTATTATTGATTCTTTTTTGTATTTGCTAGAATTATTTACTATTCTATTCACTTACAATATTAAAATAAACAAAAAATTAAAATAAATGATTAAATCTCAATTTACAATATTAAATATATGCCTTTTTTAAGGACAATGTAAAAATTATACATGAAATAGATAAATCTTTAATTCTTATTATAAGAGTATTCCTTGTTATGGTATGTTCAGCTTAACTATCATTATGTTCAAAAGGTGAATATATTACCATACTATCATCAAGGCTGATATATTTAATTAAAGAATAATTTAACTTATATTAAAACTTAAAAAAATATAAAATATCTCATTTAATTTTGGGTGATTGTATTTTATTTCTATTAACTTTAAAAACTTACAAATCAAACTTTTAAATTATAAAAAAACTTGAAATTATTACTCATAATTCACTTCATTAATCATTTTATTAAATTATTTAATTTTTATTAAATTTTCACTTGAAAATTATTGCATGTTGATTTATTAAGTCATTTTTTACATATAATTGTACAACTCATTTTCAAGTATTTGATGAAAATCTTATATATCTAATTAAATTATTATTAATTGAATTACATAGAACTTATTCATGAAAAATAATATAATAAACTAACATACAAGAATATTATAATTCTTGTAATTTTTTTTAAAAAAATATGTAGTTTAATAAAATCCTTAATTAAGTAGATAATGCATTTTAATTGAAAATTTTATATAATTAAAAATTTAATTTACTTGTTTTCAAAATTAATAAAGTAAAATGTAAGCACCATATAATTAACCGGCTATTTCACTTTTTTTTTTTTCTAAAATCTTTATATTTAATAAGTTGTAACATTAATAAGAGTACTTGTGGTAATAGTATTACCTAATTTTTATCTTCTCTTTACGAATTTCATCTTGAAAGATTTTGGTCGATGGAGATCTCAATCGAGATCTAATGCTATAAATGGGGGAGAAAAGGGGAGGACGTACTAGCTTTGCCTATATTACCTTATTTGTGTTGAATAATAATAACATTATATCAAATGTATAAGAGGGGACAAATTTAACAATTTTTTTGTAAATAATAATTTGAACAAAGGATATCATCCTTCTATACAGTTAATTTCATTCCTGAATAATGTGATTGATAAACAAAATTGTATATACAAATTATTACTTAAAAATAAAATTATAATTTTATATAATTTAAAAATTATTTTCTTAATGCTATACAAAGATGAAATTGTTAACTACTTCAAAAATTGCATATATGTTTGTACATTTACAGGGAGAGAAAAGAAGAACAAATATAAAATGGGCATGGACCATGGTGACGTGAGATTGTTGTGAGTTTGTCCAAACACCATTGATTTTGAGCTCAAGATTTATGTATAGTGCGAGTTGGTATCAAAAGATGTGCGTACTGAAAGATCAGACACTTCTTTACGACTTTCGAACCAAAGGCGTGAAGACGTTCCAATCTCCTGCTACGTTCCATTTTTGAATTTGTAAAGTTACTAGACTCATGCATGGAACCCCACAACGAAGAAAGGTAGAATCTTGTAAAATTTTTCCAACATTATTTGAGTTGAAGACTTTCGATCTGCGCCTCTTTGTTTTCATAAATTTTATATTAATTATGTGATCTATGTTTCAATTTCTTTGCATTATAAAGAAATAACACACACATTAATTAGTAATGAAGAAATTCATTGTTAATTAAAGAAATTTCATTACTTAAAGATTTAGTAATGAAAATAGTGATAGAAAGTAAGATGTTAATAAACAGTATATCAATAATTGAATTAGTAATATATGAATTTAATTAGTTGCAATTTGGCGAGAGATATGCACAAAAGAATGGAACTAGCAATATATTTTTTTCATTGCTAAATTTATATACAATGAGAGAATTCCTATCTCTAAAACATGAAATATCCATGTATATGTTTCACCTAACATTTGGACAATATAGATGTGAACATTTTTTATAAATATAAATGGCATGATGTGCATGTGAATGTCTTAATTTGATTTGAATGGGTTGGCCAAGTTGTGAGTATCACTTTATCTTCTACAACAATTTTTGTATGTATACTCTTTCTTATTGAGTATTTGTACGCAATTTATATTTGTTTTTTTTAAACCTTGAGAAATAAGTATGTAAAAATATTAAGAAGTAATTATTAAGTATTATTATTTAATGATTTCCAATTGTGGAAGGGGGCATTGTTCTACATGCCTACAATACAAGTAGTCAAGAAGTTCAATGTGGATCTCATGACTTTTAAAAAAATGTACAGGTAACTAGATATTCAGAAATGGCTGCATGATGGATAAAATGAATAATGATGACCTAAACCCTATACCATCATATTCTCAAAATAATTCCTTACTTTCATGTTTATAATAACAATTTTTCCTCCTTGAGGCCAATATTATCAAACTCTAGTTGAAATATAGGTTCTTTTTTTCCTAATGATACTTTAGAATTCACTTCATTGACTTGGTAGTGAATAAACTGAAATAGAAACTAAATCTAGATACGAATAGGGAATTAATGATAATAGAAAATTTGTCATATGTTTTATTTTAAAGAATTAAACTATAAATTATAATAAACCTAAATAATGTAAATGTTTTGCATCTATTAGAACATAACATATTTGAATAAGTAAGATAGTTTTTCATTTATAAATAACTATATAGAAGATCAAATTTGAAATCCATAATGGCACAGTCATTCATAGAATTCAAAATCCACAACAGAAGGATAGTTTTTCATTCAAGGCATTTTTTCACATGTTAATTCGTTCACTAGAATAAACAATTTAAAAAATGCAAAGCATTATGATAAATAAGAGATATAATGATTTGTATTGGTTTCATAAAAAATAGCAACCTATATTTTCCTTTCTTATTAACAACAACCAAGAGTTAAGATATAGTAAGAATGAATTACCTTAACCTTGCAACTCATTGTATTGAATGAATTACCCTAACCTTACAACCTTCTAACCTTTCATAACTAGGGCAAAAATAGAGAAAAAAACATTAAATATAAAATTGATTAAGTAAAAAATAAGAATTTGAACCATATAATTTCATAAAATAATCAACAATACATCAATCAAATACAAAAATATTCAACAATATAACAAATATCATTGTAATACATAAAATAATCATAAATCATAAAATTAAATTCTAAAAACTAAGAAAGTGAAAAAAGAACTAAAAGTTATTTTTTTACAACATAATCAAGAATACAACAATTAGACATAAAAATATTCAATGATACAAAAAATATCACTATAATACATAAAATAATCATAAATTACAAAACCAAACCTTAAAAAATGAAAAAGATTGAAAAACTTCCTAGAAGTGAATTTTTTTTTATAAAATAGTCAAGAATACAACAATCAAACACAAAAATATTCAACAATATAAAAAATATCACTATAATATATAAAATAATCACAAATCACCAAACTCAATCCTAAAAATACGAAAAAATTGAAAAACTCCCTAAAAGTAATATTTTTTTTACAAAATAAGGAACAATACAATTATCAAATACAAAAATATTCAACAATTCACTAAATATTACTACAATACATAAAATAATCACAAATCACAAAATTAGATCCTAAAAAAAATGAAATAGCTCTTTAAGAGCATTTTTTTTCACAAAATAATCAAGAATAAAATAATTAAACATAAAAATATTCAACAATAAAATAATCATAAATCATAAGACTAAATCTTAAAAAAATTTAAAAAAACTTGCTTAAAGTGATTTTTTTACAGAATAATCGAGAATACAACAATCACACAAAAAATATTTAGCAATATAAAAAATATTACTATGATAAATAAAATAATTATAAATCACAAAATTAGATAAAAAATCTCTAAAAGTGAAAATTTGTTTATAAAATAATCAATAATATAATAATCAAACATAAAAATTTTCATAATACAACAAATATTATTCCAACACATAAAATGATCATAAATTAAAAAAATAAATCCTAAAAAAATCTAAAAACAAACAAAAAAAGTGTAAAATAAAGAAAACTCATTGATTAAAATGCTTAACTGGACAAGCGAATGAAATAGTTGTAGTAAATAATAACGATGAAGGTGATACAGTGATTAGAGTTAGTGTGATGATGAAGGAAGAGGAGAACAAAGGGAGAGGGGAAGGAGGAAAAAAAAAAGAGGTCTAATGTCAAATTTAGATATATAATCTAATTTAACAACAAAATTAGCTATTAATAGTTGTCTTTTCTATTTTGCTGCCTGTTTATTTTGCTATTACTATTGTTTATTAATTGTCTTAGTCTTTAAGAGTAATTATTCTAATTTTTAGGAGTTAATGGGTAAGGGATTTATGTAGGTCATAGTTGTTATGGTCATATTTTAATGGTAATTTTAGTTTTGTACTTATATAAAAGTTTTAGTAGTTTTAAATGAAAAATATGTTTCTTAGTTATATCTCTCCTCTTCTTATATTTCTTTTATATTTTACTATTGTTCTTTTTCACAGTGGTATCAGAGGCTGAAACCTCGAAAGTAAAAGACACATGAAGTGGCTATAAATTTTCCCTTTTTATTTTTCATTTGCCCAATGGTTATAAATTCTAATTTTATGCAAGCAACTATCCCATGCTTTAATGGTCATTATAACCATTGGAGTATGCTATTGGAGAATTTTTTATGATCAAAGGAGTATTAGCCAATTATCAAATCTAGAATTCAAGAGCCACTAGTAAAAATGGCTTTGATAGGTTCTTAGAAAGTAGAACTGGAAGCTAGAAAGTTGAAGGACTTGAAAGTGAAGAATTATCTCTTTCAAGCTATTGAACATCCTATCTTGGAAATTATTCTTTGCAAAGATATTTCCAAAGATATTTGGGGTTCTATGAAGAAGAAATATTAACGCTTCGTTAGGGTGAAGCGTGCATAGCTTCAAGCATTAAAAAAAGATTTTGAGATACTAGCAATAAAGGATAGAGAATATGTCATTAGCTATTTCGCAACAATAATGAAGATTTACAATAAGATGCAATTCCATAGACATCACCATAATGGAAAAAATTCTGCATTTTATGACATGAGTTTTTAACTATGTTTTCTACTCAATTGAAAAGTCAAAAGGCATAAATACACTCTCTCTTGATGAACTGTAGAGTGCCTTATTGATCTATAAATAAAAGATAAGCAGAAGTTCAATTATAAAGGAATAAATGTTGAAAGCTTCTACCAAAACTCATTCTAATAATTCTAGAGGAAGAGGTAAATGTAGAGGTAAAGAATAGGGAGATCGAGGAAATAGAGGTTACAACAGAAATTTCAAAGGTAATAATGACTAATGTTAAGGTAAAGGTAAAGGAAAGGATTTTGATAAATCCAAGGTAGAGTACTTTAGATGTCATAAGTTTAGTCATTATACTTTTGAATGCTATACTAGGCTGTCTAATGACAAAGAAAAGGGAAAAAGTTCAAATTTGGTGAAAAGCTTTTTGACAAAAGGAAGAATTTGTAAGACCTTTTGGCTAGAAACAATAAACTCGACTATTCATATCTTGAACAAAAGTTTAACATTTGGTGTTCAAAACATGACTCTAGAAAAGGCTTGAAATGGAAGAAGACTAATCGTGGATCAGTTCAAAATCTTTAGATGCATCACCTATGCTTATATCTCGAATATGAAAAGGAAGAAACTTGATTATAAAAGTGAAAAATGCATTTTTCTTGGTGTAAGTGAAGCATCCAAAGCATATAAATTATTTAATCCATCAATAGAGAAGATTATGACCAGTAGGATGTTGTTTTTTGATGAAGAGAAAACTTGGGATTAGAATAGATAACAACCTACCCAAGTCCTCTATGCCAATGATGATGAATAGCAGTGACTAACAGCACCATGTATGCCTAAGAATTCATCAAATACAACTTCAACAATGACTAAAACTTCACTAACAACTACTGCAATCAACAAAAAAGAAGTTTAATCTCTTTATTGTGTTGGAGGAAAGCCTGCTGAGGTTAAAGATTATAAGGCAACTAGAATTGAACATCCAATTACTTACTTTGTTTAAAGATCGTGACCCTACAACTTTTCAAAGTGCTGTTAAAGAAAAAATGGTGAAAAGCAATGGATGATGAAATTAATGTCATTAAAAGGAATGATACTTGGGAGTTGTGTGATCTTTGAGATAAGCACAAAACTATTGGTGTAAAGTGTGTTATCAACTTTGTGTAACCTTAACATTATGTTATCAAATTATAGGTATTTTGATGTATATAATTGCAATGAGACTAGACATAATGTATGCTATGAGCTTAATTAGTAGGTATATAGAGAATCCCATAGAAATGCATTTGTTAGCTATGAAGAGAATCCTTTGTTACTTGCAAAGAACTAAAGACTTTGGGTTATTTTACAAGAAAGGTGAAATATCTAATTTTTTGGGGGTTTATTAACATTATGCAGGAGATCAAGATCAAAGGAGAAACACTTCTAGTTATATTTTTGCACTTAGGATAGCTACTGTTTCGTGGTCATTTAAAAAATAACCTATTATCACTTTGTTAAGTATAAAAGTTAAATTTGTTGCAGCAACAACTTGTGGTTGTCAAGCCGTTTAGCTAAGGAGAGTTCTTCAAGAGCTACAATTCAAGTAATTTGAAGTTGCTAAAATTTCCTATGATAACAATTCAACAATCAAACTTTTAAAGAATCTAATGCTACATGGAAGAAGCAAGCACATTAATGTGAAGTTTTATTTCTTGAGAGATCTTAGCAATGATGGAGCAATTATTTGCAAGAGTAAAGATCAAGTTATTGATATATTAACCAAGACTTTCAAGAAGGAGTCGTTCATGAAGCTAAAAAAGTTACTAGTTGTCTACACGTAGAACATAATCAAGGCTTTAAATTAAATGTTAATAAACATCAGTTTAAGGGAAGGATTGTTGACAATTGTTTTTTCTATTTTGTTGCACATTTATTTTGTTCTTTCTATTGTTTCTCAGTTGTCCTAATCTTTAGGAGTAGTTGTTCTGATTTTTGGAAATGAATGGAATAATGGATTCATACAAATCATGGTTGTTATCGATTCAATTTTGATGGTGATTCTAGTTGTGTACTTGTTTATATAAAGGCTTCAATAGTTCTAAATGAAAAATAAGTTTTACAGCTATATCTCTCTTCTTTATATTTCTTCTATGTTTTACTGTTGTTCTTTTCACATTAGCTACAAATTAATTAATGTTAAATGAAATGATGTGTTTTAATTAACAACTAAATTAATGATGGGTTTACCAATACTCATTGCTACATTAAAAAAAAATCACTCTATTATCAACCAAAATTTTAAATTTTTATGCAAAAATTCGTCATTAATTTAAAACCTTAAATATTTTTCTTTATTTTATCATTAAATCCATATAAAATTTACTAACAAAACCCATGACAAATAAAACTTTAAGTGGGAAAATTTGACAAATCTAAAAAATTAATGACAAAACTAGTGATGGAATGAAAATTTTGTTATTAAATTCATAAGATAAATATAACATTTGAAATTTCATCTACTAATGAAAAAATTACCTCTAAATTCATAATTAAATTTTTATTGCTAATGTATGTCAGTAGATGCAGATTTCTTGTACTGGAAGGCTTTTGCGACATGCCTATATATATATTGTCATTACACATGAAATTTGGTATCTCAATATCTTATTGACATGAATGGATATCGGTTCTTTAATCAAGTTTTGATCAATGGAGATAACACTGCATATGTATGTATACTCTTTCAAGGAGCCAAAACCGGGTGACCCATTATCGCTTTATATCTATATTATTTGCCTTAAGCAATGCTCAATAAGGATGAAGGATAGGATCACTTATAAGGAATGCTATGCTCTCACATGCTTATTATGGTTATTTTAGAATTTTAAAATTCCACGTAATATGATAAATTTTAAGATTATTAAACTGAAATTATTAAATTTGAGTTGAATATTTTTTAATGAATGTAATTAAATAATAATTTTGAAAACCTTAGGCTTTTCGTTGAATTCACCATATTGGGATCCGCAGGGCAAATCATCTGCTCCATGCAGGTGATGGACCTCAAAAGGAAAAATGAAATGGGTCAGGAGATCATCAGGAAGGTGATGACTAACAAATTGCTGAGCTGGAAATCAAGAATGCTACCACAAGCTGCAGACTTGCACTACTTCCAGCAATTCCAGCCCACCAGTTGGCTACTTCAAGCAATCCGAGATCCGATTGAGATGAACTCATGGCTTTCCCTGTTAATAGTTACGCAGCTGAAGTTAGGTTCATAGTGAAGGGTTCTTATACGCAGGAGGGGAGGGGACGGGGAGAAAAAAGAGGGAAAGGGGGAGGAGAAAAATAATTTATGATTTTCCTTTCCTTGATTGAAATGTTTAAAATTATATAAATAAGGATAATTTAATTCACAAAGTGCTAGAAATATAAATTAAAATAATATAGAAGATTAAAATAGTATATTGAAAAAATAACTCTTTAAAGTTCTAAATAGTGGAATACACAAAATTGAATGATAAGGGGTCAATTATAACCTTTTTTTCTTTTTCCCTTGTAGTCTAAATCTCACAACCCAAAATAAAGAAAAGTTACTTCAGAAAAAAAGGTAAGACAAACAAAAATAGCCTTTTTAATTGATTTGTGTCCATCAAAGACCGTTAAGGGGTCAGCCAATTTTTTAACTATTCCCACGTTGATATTTGTTAAAAAAGGGGGGGGGGGGGACAGAATCAAAATTGACGTTGAATGCATTTTTTTTTTAATTTATAAAATTTGGGCTCTTGGATAGCCCAAACAAACACTACAAGTCTCCCTTTTGTCTTCACAGAGCGCAGACCGCGGCCTGATGGGCAAAATATGTTCGTCTACTAGCCCGAACATTTACGAGCCCAAACAATAAACGTCTCAGGCCCACTTTTTCTTTCCGCATAACGGTTTTTAGTTTAGCATTTAGCGCGGTTAACCCCATAACCAACCATAGACCGCATGTCGCGTTCCCGAGGCGCAAGTTAGAACTCCGCAGTATATAATTTCTGTCCTTATTGTTTCCCTCCATTTTCAAGACTCAGCAACCACGCTAGACGCGCACTCTGTTCATCTGCTCTTCATTGAAGCTTCAACTTTTCTGCGCATTGCTCAACCATGGCGTCATCTGCCTATCTTCACCTCAATATTCCAACCTCATCTTCTCAGCGTTTCTCCAAGGTATCTTGTCTTACTTTTGCCACTCCATTTTGATTTCTCGAGTATTTTTCAATTTCGAATAGCGTTGCTGTACATTTATTCGGCTGCCTCAGGACTGCAAGAATTTGACACCAAAAAACCTTTGATACTTGTAAATGGCGATGCTTCTCTTAGATTTCTTATTGAATGCCTTTCTGAGTCTTGATTTACTGGTTCGGTCATGCGTTGTTGTGATGAATTAATTTGGTGACCACACGTTGATGCGTGAGTGAATCTTTTAAGAATTATTCATTATAGTCAGATCATTCCAAGTTCAGCAATCAATTAGCTGTAAAATAATAAAAGAAAGTAATTAATTTAGTAACTCCTCTGATATTTGATGAATCTTCCGTGCTTCATAATGGATTCGGCTTGAGGTAAAAAACCTTTAGTGCAAGCAAGACTCTTCAAAATTTGGCATTTCAAATCATTTTAGTTGTTGCTTGTTAAATTTTCCCCGGCATAATATACTAATGGCTGTTATGTTCTGTGGATTGGTTTCTTTTTTTCCTTTTTTTTTCCCCGGGGGGGGGGGGGGGTAAGGATTAGGCTTCCAAGTCTCACAGTTTCCATGAAATTCTCTGAAAAAGGCTTGTAACCAACTGAACTCTAACTCAGAAAATATTGTGAAAATTCGTCCAATTGGTCACTATTATGAATTTGAGAAGAATTATTATCTATAATGGCTCAATTTTGTTGCAGTTACGCTATAGGTTCAATCAGAAGCATAACCGAATAGATTTGGTGTCCAGTAGAAAGCGAGATGGCTGTCTAGTGAAGGCAGTTAATGACTGTGATCCAGTTGAACCTGCAAGGATTGTCCTCGAGAGACTGTTTGAGGACACACAGAAGTTAGCAGAACAAATGGCAAGCGAGACAAATCTCACTCAGGATTTTCTGCTTGCGCACAACCTGCCAGTTCTAGAGTCTAATCTTCAGGCAGCTATGACAGCCTTGAAAAAGGAGGAAGAGCACCTAAAGGAAGCACAGGGGATGGTTTTGTTGGAGAACAGTAGATTAAGCCACACAAAGGAAGAGTTGGAGCAGCAGGAGAAGGAAATTGCTGTTGCTTGCTCTAAGTATGAAAAACTGGAAGAGGATTTGAAGACGGCTAATCATAACTTGGCTTCTCAAGTCAGGCAGATAGAAAATCTAAAGTTCCTGACTGGCGACAGAGATCAAGAATATGCTGTTGCTGTATCCAGACTATCTCAGAAAGAAGAGAAAATCGTGGAAATAAGGGAAAAATTAACAGAGAAGATGCAAGAAGTTGTTGATATTGGTTCCAAATTTACATCGAGCGCTCGACATCTGACTGAAGCAAACATGGTACTGAAGCAACATGAGCTTGAGCTTCAAGAACTCTGGAAAGCTATCCAAGAGAAGGAAGAGCGACGAAAATTGTACTGGACTCAGAGAAAACTAAAAGAAAGGCTCAGAGTTGCAGCAGCCAATTTGGAAAAGCAGGCAATGCAGTGGTTATTAGAACAGGAAGAAATTCAAAAATTAAGAGAGGAAGCTTCAAGAAATGCAGATAAGGGTACTGAAATTTTGGAAGATTTCCTAGAAGTACAGAAAATACTCAGTGACATGAAGTCTGAATTAGTTTCTTTGCAGAAGCATCTGATGTATTTTGGAAACGAAATGGAAGAACAAGAGCAACTGTTCAAAAGGATTCTGCTTGAACTTGCAGAAGAAAGGCAAAGTGTCATGTCATATATGGCACATTTAAAAGATACCCAAAGAGAAGCAGAGTGTACGAGGGAGAAACTTGGGATCGCAGTAGCTCGCAATAAACAGCTTGAACAAGATTTACTTATCGAAAAGGAGCTCACGCGGGAGTTGCAAAAAGAGTTGAGAAGAGAAAAAAGTTCTTTGCTTCATGTATTATATGAAGATGGTTCGCCTAGAGAGCTCAAGGCAAAGAAAACTGAATTTGGGGAAACAACTGCTGTTCTTCAAGTCAAAGAGTCCGAGCTAGTAGAGTTGAAGCTAAAAATCCTACATCTTAAATCTGAAAAGGCTTCTATTCAGCTTACCTTGGAGGAACAAGACTTGAAACTTTTTGATGCAAGGAAGAAGCTGGACGATGTAATCCAGGAAATCTCGGATTTAATGATGCTTACAAAAAGTAGAGAAAAACAACTTATTCAAGCCATCGGTGTGTTGAAGGAGCAACATGAATCTGTGGCTATGAAGACAATGCAGAATGAGCTAGTTACAAATCTGCAGGCTTCTGAAGCTGAAATTCCAATAGACAGAGTTCTAGGGCTCCTAAACAAATTGGTTACCATCATTAAGGATGAAAATAATAATGTTTTGAGACCACTGGATGAAATGAATGATGAGGTACTGAAGCAATTATCCGAGAAACCTACTCATGGATCCATGTGGCAGCAAAACCAGCTTCAAAGTGAGCTCAAACTGACCAAAGAGAGCTTACAAATAAAGGAAATGGAGGTTCTTGCTATACAGAGGGCTCTAACCATAAAAGATGAGAAACTTAAAGTCACTCTTGCAAGGTTGGATGCAAAAGAGGCAGAGTTAAAGAAAATGAGAGAAGAGGTGATAGAATATGGTAATGACGAGAAAAGACCTTATGCACTGACACTTAAGGGAAGTGGGGAGAAAAGCATGGAGAACTTGGCAGTCGAGGAGCTCCAGCTTGAGGCAGCTCTACTTGGAATTGAAGCCATCACTGGTGCTTTTCATAAGCTTGAAAAAATGAACCGAGAGCTTTTGAATATTGCTAGCTTGAATCTTGAGGCTGATATTAATACCTTGACTTGGCAAGATCACCCTGAAATTGCTTGTCTTGCCCAGGTGGAAACAACAATTGCCAGATTGTCAGCTTTAACTGAGCTGCTTTCGAAGGAAACTAGAAGAGGGAATTTAGATAAACAGTGAAGGTACGTTGTATATAAACCTCTTTTGGTGCATCACGATACCTTCCCTCAATATTTGCACTATCCTCCACGTGTCGATGTGGACATGGACCCTTATTTTTCTGGGTTAGCATTGAGTGTATTGTCGTACCTCCTAACATTGAGATACGTAAGAGAAATATTTCCTTTGTTGTATTTTGGCTTTTACTGATATTCTTTTCTTATTGGCAGTCCTTTTAAAACAAGACAAGATACAGTGGATTTTTCATTTTCTTTACAGATATGGATTTCATCACAACGGACCCCACTAGGTTGTTTTTACACTCCAAGAGTATCAGGCTACATAAAAGGACCAACAGTCTCATCCCAAAACCAAAAGGCAGTTAAATAATTATCATTCACTCCTATTTTATTTACATTACAAAACCTCTTCCAATACACAGCCATTTTGAGTATACGATGAAAAGAGTGGGCTTTACTTTTTAACCCCTTCCCTACAAAACAAACATCTCTGGATATAATGGTTAACTATATCGCATGCCCCAGACAAACTCTGGGACTTGTCCAATCGGACCTTAGATTGTGGGGGAAAGCAAAAGAGGTAAAAAAAGTACTCGTTACTATTCACAAGATTATCAAAGGGACCCTGCAGACAATCGAGGCTCGTTACGGCATGTTAACAAATTCTTATATCAGTCCCTCTCTTCCATTCTTTTTTCAATTTCAACGAGCATACCATGTACATAATTACAATTCAAATCATTTTCTGGAAACAGTATAAAGAAAACAAGCAAATTCTTGACAAGAAAGTGTACAATTCTTGCATTCAGAGTCAGCCCTGCCTGCATTAATCCATGATTACCATTTAAAAGCAAGAAGAAAAGTATACGAATTTTCTTCACATGTCCAGAACCCAGTTAATAAAAACCTGTACATGCATTAGCTATACAACTATTTAGCAATAAGAGGGCGATAAATCTACCGGCCAGTGGGAGTGTTAACACCTTCCCGAAAGAGGATATTAGCAACTGATGTAGGAACCCATGCTGCGTTTCCAGCATTCGTAGCATGTGAAGATCTCCATGAAGAACTATTAGCATTCTGGGCATCCATATATTGACCTTCACTCTCTATTGCATTGACTTTTCTCATGCTCCTTCCCATCTTCTTTCCGAAAAATATGCCTAGTTTCACAACTGTAAACAGGCTGAACGCAATTAGAACAGGTCTAACTGCCCAGTGATGATCTTCAACATGTTGATACTTCTTTATCATCCCTGGACAAGTATTGAAGTTAACGACTTGAACCTCAGAAGGATCAGCTATGAAGGTGCTTGATTCATCCCCGAAAGTCAACATCCCTGGGAATTTGACAACTAGACACCCATTTGGTAGGATCCATGAAATCCGTCCCGTAGACCAGGCCCCTCCCCTTTTACGAGGCCATTCAAATCGAGGACTCAAGACATTGGCTTTCAGCCTAACAAACTGGCCCACACAGTAAGGTTCTGCCATTTCAAGATCTGAAGAATGACCTTTCCAAAGAGTCTGCAGCCCAATGAATCCAACAGCAACTCGACCATCTCGATTGATGGAATGTAAAATGCCTACTGGAGAGTGCTTCTCGTCTTCTTCCTTCAAACGTACCCAGTCATCAGCTGCCAAACCAAATGTGACTCGTTCCAAAGCAGAAGTATGAATTCTTAAGGGATCATGTATACCATGGACCCTCACCAAAACAAAACCATGCTCTGCATTACGCTCTAAACCAACAACAATTCCTTCTGGGACATCCATGTTTTGAGGTTTCCATGAATTGGGTGGCTTTCTAGATCTGACCATATCGCCCACTTGGAGATGATCCTTAGAGAGGAACCACTCTGTGTAACCAGTGCTACTTGATTTTTCTGTAGTTTTCTCAATTCCAGAATATCTCCACCCATCGTCATTGGATAATGCACTCAGTGAGCTGCAAAGTTAGGAAAATATCTCCTTGATTAGTCTGTACACTTATATACCTTGAATAGTCTTTACAAATACACCAGTTAAAAATTAATAAAAATAAAATAGCAGACAACTTCTTCAGCCCATTTACAATGCCACCAAATTAGAGACTACGTAGAACATTTAAGAGCTCACAAACCTTTTGAAGACATTTAGAATGTCTAGCATCAAAGGACGATTCCTTAAATCATACTCAAAGCATCCACGAAGGATATTCCCAATTGAAGAAGGAAGGCCACTTGGAATATGTGGTTTTTCATGCCTTCTAACAACTGATTGATATATTTCGCCAACAGATTGCCTGTTCCAAGGTTGATTACCAGTTAACATTTCCACAATTGTGCACCCAAAACCCCATGAATCTGTCTCAAAGGATATGGGTCCCCCAAGTTCTGGCTGCCATTGTTCTGGAGCCATGTAATTTGGAGTTCCTAGTCTATGAGCCATATCTGAGCTTAAGAATGAGGAACTGAGAAGAATATTGGGAATACCAACATCTCCCAAAATTGCTTGATCATTATCATCGAGAAGTACATTAAATGGTTTAAGGTTGAGAATTAGCATTCCTTTTGAGTGGAGTTCCAGAATTCCTTGAGCCAAACAGATTCCATACCTGCAGCCAGCAGCTAGTATCAACTTGTGCTTAGGATTGACTACTTGCTTATCTCTTTCTGTGCCATATCAAGATATAAAAGATTACAACACATAATAATCCAAAACCAAATCACCTCAAAGCATCATGCAATGAAATCCTTCCATCTCTGAGTCTAGCCATTTTGTCACCAATTGATCCCTCATAGAAATTCATAATTATGCATATCTGCCAGCACAAACAAATACATATGTTAGCTATATAAAAGTCATATAGGCAGAAAATCTCCTGCATGATGAATTAAATGAAATATATTTTGGTCCAACCCTTCCGTTTAAAATAGAAATTCCAGGCAGCCAGACAACCCCAGCCACTCCTTGGCATTTAAAATATAATTCATCAAATTTCTCCAATACAAGCCTCATATGATCCTCTTTGATTGGATGTAACATCTTAGCAGCAACTTCATGGTTCTCGTCATAATCTGCAGTTGACTGATGATGAGTTGCTAACCAAACATCACCAAAGGGTCCCCGCCCTATTCTGTGTCTAAGTTTCAACCTTTCAGGTTCAATCCAAGGACTTTTGCGGGTGGGTGTGGCTATAACAGTTCTGTGTTGATCAGGATCAGTACCCAACAGTTCATACTCAAAGGAGGCATTTGGCAGAGCAGGGCCTTCTCTAGCCATTTCTCAATCTGAAGTTGAAATATTCGAGTAAGATATTTTAGGAAATTGCAAAAATGAAATTCCAATTATGATTATTAACATTTAGGGAGATGAAAAAAAAAATGCATGAAAACAGTTTCATTATCACTCATCACTGCAAACAATCACAAAATATATGAGAGAAGAGAAACAAAGACTACAAAAATTGCAGGTCTAGATAGAGGAGCCCCAATACATTCCAGTAGACTAATTATATATCTGTAATACAAAAAGAAATTTGTAAAAAGCATATGCAGAACAAACAAATCAGATGGCAGTATCTAATGAAATTGACGATCACAACAAATTTAGAAACCTCGACCATAGAAATTAAATAAATCGTTGACTAAACCGATCTATATTCACCTATCTCTTCTACTTTAACAATAACGCATAATGAACGCAGGGTGTAAACCAAATAAATAAATAATAACGCACAATGAACCGGAAATTCAATTCCTTTTTGGCAGAAAAAGGCCAACAACTTTCAACTTTTACATAGAAACGCATCCTTACTGAAACTGAAATGAATAAACAGATACAATAAAAGCATGCTCTATCAGAACATACTGACTCTTCGCCTGCTTTTTTTATGAACAAACAGACACAAAAAGAAAACAGGGCAATTTCATATAGTCTCTTCCTTGTTTCGCGAAGAAACTACCAGAGTTCTAAGTACAAATTATAGAGAAACAGTAAGCAGCAGAAAACTCACTAAAGAGTACAATCAGAAGAAAAATATAATCTTTTTTTTTTAGTTTAGAGTACTGACGAACCAAAAGCTTTTGGAGCACAGAAGAGAACTAGTTTTGAACTGAAAATCAAATAGAGAGTGAAGAAAGGAACCATAGGAAGGAAAAGTTGAAGAACGAACCTTGTTGAAATCTTAGGAATCTTAGAATAGGGAGAAAGGAATAGGAAGGAGCGAAAGCGAAGGAGATATAGAAAAATTGCCAAAATATATCCACAGTTAGAGGGGTAAAATGGAAAATTCATAGTGGGCCCCATGGCTCTGTTTTTATTCATTTTGTGGAGTAGTGGACGCAATATATCCTCCCTACCCTGTTTAGCATAGTTTAACACCCATTATTAGGGATCGGGAATTTCCAGTATGGTATCAGCAGACGGGGTTACTTTCATATAAATAATGTAGGTATATTGTCTTTCTATTTTAATAATTTAATTTTTTAAAAATATACTATTTTTTATCTGATTATATTTCTAAGCTAAAATTATACAATTAATTATAATACTGAATTTGCAGTATTAATATAATATTAATTTTTTTTATATTTTAGAGGAATAGAGTGAAATATTATAATTTTTGATAAAAATAATAAAATAAATAATTGTAAATTTAAAGATCAATTTTTTAATAAATTATTATATATTAAATTTTGATTCCATAATTTTTAATAAAAAATTATAATATATTTTACACTCTGCCAGAGTTAAATTCAATTACCAGGGATGATTTAAATCCAATTTTATTAGGATAATAAATAAGAAAAATTACATAATTTGACCAATCAATAAGCATTTTAAACAAAATGATTTTAAATATATGCTAATTTTTTAGTCATTTTCCTTCCTATTACTATTTATTTTAACATCACGAGAACTGAACAAATAATTATAATTAAAGTAAAAAATGAAAAATTATTAATATTAATTAAAAAATTAAAAAGTATAATAGTCAAATGAGTAACTAATTTTTAGGTTTACATGTGAATGTAAAGTATACTATTTTCTCCCTCAAAAGTGG
The DNA here is from genome assembly GCA_020226215.1 of Sindora glabra. Lineage (NCBI taxonomy): Eukaryota > Viridiplantae > Streptophyta > Magnoliopsida > Fabales > Fabaceae > Sindora > Sindora glabra. The sequence continues at coordinate 28,006,398 of CM035227.1, forward strand.
GACTGGCTTTTCTCTACAAGTGAGGAGAAATTTTTCGAGTAAGAGTAGCGTGCGGTCACCAGCAACGAGAAGGCCAACATATGACCGAAGAGTCGTTACAAAGGCTGGCAAAGAGAGAGCCCCCCACGGAGCAGAGGGCAGTAGCTTCAACTGATAAGGATGATGAAATTCAGTTAGAATCTCAAAACCAATTGTAAGACACCCGGTCTTTATCACTAGTAGGATGGATTTTGGGATCTAAAATATATAGTAGGAACAAGGTTACACAGATGTTATAGAAAGCATGGAGTTTTTGTGAGGAAATGAAAGTTATGCATCTGGGAGTAAACAGGTTTGTGATCACTTTTATTAACGATGAAAGCATGAAACAAGTGCAACCAGAGGGTCCTTGGAAGGATAGTGATATTACAGCACTAGGATCCCGGATTAACAATTGACGAAGTGCAGTTAACTCATTTGGAAGCACGGATTCAAGCTCACAGTGTGCCGCTTGAATTTATATCACAAGACAATGCTCATCGAACTGCTAAACTGGGGGAGACCTTGGAGGTTGAAAACCCATATCACAAACGTAGTTTAAAGTGAGCATTTCTCCGGTTCAGAATTCGATGGCCTGTAGACAAATCGTTGAAGACAGGGCTCTGGCTACGGAGAAAGGACAGAGGTAAATGTTTGGTGCCATTACGGTATGAACGACTACACCATTTTTGCTTTGGTTGTGGTCTGATCGAACACGAACAAAGGAAATGTTCGCAACCACAAACCACCTTCTTGGAAATGGAAAACCATAACCACTGGGGACCTTGGTTGACAGTGCAAACACCAGCATCAATGGAAAGCCCGAAACCTATGGGTAGTATGGTGGATTCGGCACCAACCATGAAACCAATGAAGCCGTGTTTAATGCACTAACTATTTACACAGTGTCATCAACTGAATATAGCAAATAATCCAGGTAACTCTGCGAGAGAGAACTATGGTGAAAATGAGCACGAACTTTCAACTCCAAGATAAAAGCTACTGTCATTAACACAGGCTAAAAAGATGGAAGAGTCCATGATTGAAAGGAATACAAAGGGGCAGCAACTTGCTGATAGTAAAGCCCAACATAGTGATGAATATAATAATAGTTCTTTTGGCGTAAATGAAGTCTCCCTTGACCAAGAGGGATAAGCTAAAATGCCAAGCAAAAGCTGAAAATGTTAATGGCAAGGAATCCAGTTCTAAGAAATCAACGCTACAGCCAAAGAAGATATTATCCACGACACGGTTTGTTATGGGCAAAAACAAATACTGATAATGACCCAAGGAAATGTAGCAAGGACAGAATTAGTGTGACACGTATTAAAAATTGGGCTAGAAACCTAATGAAGTTATAAGAAAAGCAAAAAGAACTTAGTACTGAATCTTAAATGCTAGTAATGATTGAGGAGGCGAGCCATATCATGTCCCCATTGGCACCATGAAACTTTTAAGTTGAAACTGTGGAGGGATTAATAACGCCCCAACAAAAAGGGTTCTAGGAGCCCTCAATAGGAGGACAAGGTCTCATGATATATTTCTATGTGAGACAAAAACAAATGAAAACATGATACAGAGAATAGCAGCAAAGAACAGGTTTGACAATGTGGAGGTAGTATCATCTCAGGGTAGAAGAGCTTGGGCTTTCATGTGGAGATAAAAAATTACATGACAAATTATCAATACGACCGCCAATTATATTCATTATGAAATACTTACTAGTGAGGATGAAAACAAATGGATGCTAACATGTGTGTATGAACCATCTGCACAATAATACAAAGCTCAATTTTGGAATAAAATGTATAAGCTAGCAGATTCAATAAAATAGTCATAGTTAATTATAGGAAACTTTAATGCACTCTTATATCTAAGCAATAAAGAGAGAGGCCTCCCAATAGGTACGTCTTTTGTTATTACTTTTTCTTATTTTATATAATCTATTAGTGAAATCAATATTCCTAACCAGAATCACAATTTTACACGGTCCAATGGACAAGAAGGGGAGGCTCATATTAAAGAGGTTTTAGATAGAGACATTTGTTGTCCTTTATGGTGAATTCAATATCTTCATGACATAATCATAATATTAGAAAGTGGACAATCAAATCATAATCCAATTTTGCAGAACACATTGTGTGATAAAGACAATCTACCTCGTCTATTTAAATTTTTTGTAGCATAACTAAGAGATAATACTTGTAAGAACATAATACAAGAAGCCTAGAAAACTAATATCCATAGATCATCCTAGTACTAAATGGGTAAAAAAACTCAAGAAGGTATCCAAAATGGAATCATGAAGTTTTTGGATATTGCTAACATCGATTAGATGCATTACAAAAGGAGTTTGGGGAATTAAAGAATGCCTTTCCTTCTAAGGAAAATTTACAAGCTCTCAAACATGTACAAGAGCAAATAGATGAACAACTTAAAAGGTAGGAAAGCATATGGAGACAAAAATCCAAAGAACTTTACTTAAAGGATGACAACACAAATTCCCATTTTTACCATGTCTCTACAATAATTTGAAGAAGACACAACAATATAGCACAAATATGTTTAGATAATAATGAATGGATCACCCAACGAAAAGAAATTGGAAAGTATTTTATTGCTAATTTTAAGGAATTGTTTAAGTAATAAAACCCTAAAATTACCAATAATTTATCCATGTTAATTCACCCAATAATCACTACTAAAGAAAATGAAGCCATGTGTATTACACTAGGAGCTAATAAAATTTGGTCAATAACAAAGGAATATGGATCCTATGAAGGCTTCAGGTCTAGATAAGATGCCGAGAGTATTCTATAAGGAAAATTAAGAGATAGTGAAATTGGCAACATTAAGGCAGTACAATGGTTTTTCAAACATGGTTACTTGCTTAAAGAATTTAACAAGTTTTTTATAATGCTAATTCCAAAGACAGATCATGCTAAGATTTTTAATGATTATTGACCTATAAGCTTATGTAATTTCATTTATAAAGTAATTCGAAAATCATAGCTAATATAATAAGGTAAATCCTAAAAAGGATAATTTCTCAAACTTAGTCTACTTTTATTCTAGCAAGATGGATTTCAAAGAGTTGAGTAATGGCGCAAGAAATTATTCATATTATTAAGAGGAAGAAAGGCTAAGAGGGAATTGATAAGTATTAAACTGGATATGTAGAAAGCTTATGATAAAGTGGAATAGGAATTTTGTAAGGAAAGTCCTTCGCTTATTTGGTTTTTATGACCAATTCATCCATAGGATATTTCAATGCTTATCAATTGTATAATTCTTAATCTTATTGAATGGAAGTACATTTAGGTGTTTTTCACCTAAAAGAGGTATTCATCAGGGTGATCCCTTATCTCTTTTCTTGTTCATTATAATTTTAAAAGCCTTTATAAGATTATTGTGGAATGCAAAACGAGATAATCGTATACATGGAATCAAGATATCTAGAGGTAGTTCACTAGTTTCTCATTTAATATTTGTAGATCATGTGATAATTTTCTTAAGGGAGAATTTGAATGAGGCACAAGGATCGAAAAATTGCATTACTCAATATGAAAAGTGGTCAAGTCAAAAAGTTAATTCCAATAAGTTAAGGATATTTTCTTGCTAAATATTCAACATAGAGAATGTGAGTCTATTCAAAAGTTTATACAGTTGGCATCAATAGATGCAAAGGATAAATATTTAGGCATATCAATGTTTCTCACAAAACACAAAACAAAGGATTTTTAATTTCTAATAGACCATATGCAATAACGATTGGCTAGGATAGAAAAAGTGCACTCTATCATGGGCTAGGAGAGCTACTTTAATTAAATCAATGGTACAAATAATATCTATATATACTATGTTCATGTTAAAAATCCTAAAAAAAAGGTATGTTTCTTTTAAATGCTCTTTACTGAAAATTTTGGTGGACTTTTGAAGACAATAAAAGCCATTATTTGGCTCATTTAGCTTAGGGACGCACTTTGTGTACCAAGGAATAGAGGTGGCTTGGGATTAAGAGATTTGAAGAAATTAATATTTCACTCTTATCAAAATTACTATGGTAGATAGTAAACCATAAAGATAAGATATGGGTTTCAAATTTTAAACACAAATATATCTTTGGAGTAGACCTTTTATCTTATTTTTTGAATTTGGCTATTAGCTTATCTCCTATTAATACCGGTTAACACTTATCTTTATGGGACCTATTAATGATATGTGCTGAGACAATGGCAATAAACTTGACCATGGAAGAATGCACTCAGAGAAATGAAGGATGCAACATTTAGACATGACTTAATGACATAACAATGCAAGATAAAGTGGGGTTACCATCACATGTAATTAACATAAATTTGCACAAAGGAGATAGGCCACTTTCAAGTATTATTGGCATGAATTCAAATGAAGAAATTGGCCTATCAGCACATTTTATTAGATGAGCTTTGCATAAAGAAGTGGGAGATATAGCCATAATGCCAATCGTGCAAAAATTACAAATAAATCATAGGCATGGTTATCAGTTTTGGAAAAGTGTTCCATCTTTAGTTCATAGAGCCTATTATCTAATAAGAAATGGTTCCTTAAAAATAGTGGATTAACCACCATAACTCCCGACATCACTAATTTCTCACACCCACTATAAAAGAGACTATTAGAGTGCCTGTAAATATAACCTATCTCAAATTTATGGTTACCAAGAATAAAAGTCTAGAATGTAGAAATACTATAAAGTATATTTATTGAGGAGGATATAGATCACATAATTCAACTAAAGGTTTCAATTTCAGGTGAAGATGAATTAAAGTGGATACTAGAAAACTTAGGGCAAATTCACAGTTAGTTTGATTTATTATGCTCATAATAAAAGACACTATTTGAATCAAAAGATCCAATGATGGCAAAAATCATAGAGTTCGAAAATACACTATAGGTTACTAGTCACCTATTAGATATTTGTTAAAGATGTAGTTCCTACAAGGTGTAAGAACTACAAGATGTTAGCTGTCTATTATGCCAATTAGAGCAGGAGGATGAACTATATATAATGAGCAAATATGAAGTCACTTGATAACTATGATTCCGAATACTAGCTATACATATTCGTAATATTCTTTTCCCAGATAGTCCAAGTTTTCTGGATTCTATTTTGTAAATGGATAACCATCTTATCTCGCACTTTACCCCATTGAAATTTGTTATCAAAGTGGTTGCTAAAGTAGCTCTAATTACCTTGGAAAGTTTAGGAAGCATGCAATGACTTGGTGTTTGTAGGAAAACTTTTAAATTTTGAAGCCCCTGGCTATTCTAGTGGAAAATGATTTGAGGATAGAGCTAAGCAAGGTAAAAAGTCATCTACCCTCCATATCGGTACAAGTTACAACAACTCGGATACCCCTACCTATGGAATGTCTCAAGCTTAATATAAATGCCTCTTGCAAAAATGACATGACAATGATAGCAATTTTGGGAAGGGATGAGCTAGCCTAAGTGGAAGGTTTCTAATTTAAAAAAACTGAATTGCAACTGTCCAAAGGAGGCAAAGGCACAAGCAATTTGAAAGCATGTCAAGTGGCCCAAGATATGCACTTTCCAAAAATTATCAAAGAAAGCAATTGATGATTAGTTATTAATGCAATTCTAGGTTTTACTAAATGTCCATGGTATCTATTAGCAGTTAATGGAAGATATTAGGTTTTATCTACATAATTATATTATTCTATCTATAGTTTGGATTAGTAGGAATGCTAACTTTGCACCCCATGAAGGGGCTAAATGGATATTTAAGGTTATAGGGAATGAGGTGAGTTCTGTCCATGAAGTTCCTCCTTCAGTTGAAAACTTCCTGTAACAATGATCTGCAGATAGTTTATGAGTAATGATATGAAGTTCTTTTTACCGGCCAAAAAAAAAAAAGTAAACTAACTATTAGGTTTATTCTATTAAGTTTAAATTCAAATAGAATACATCAAAAGATTATAATGAGAATGGAGAATGGATAGTAATATAATCGATCGAGGGAACTCACTAACCAAAAAGAAAAATTACCAATGTCTCGCATATTTGTTAATAGCATACATTTTTTTTATATCTAAAAGTTTTAAAATTTAAAATAATGTAATAAAATTTGAAATTATTATATTAATATTATTTAATTATAATTATTTATTTTTTTACAATTTTAATTTAGTAAATTATTATATTATCTTAAATTTTAAAATATTGAGATACAGTAAAATTCACCCCTTTTCTTACTTAGCTACTTTAGATTCTCACTTTGTTGTGTCTAGTCCTAAATTCTAGTACCCAATAAAATTGGACATTCTAACCAGGATCAAAGAGAAGCAACAAAAAAGTAACGAGTAATTTTAGGTTTGATTTTTATAATAGAATTGTTCACACTAAAAATTATAGGAAACATATTTATTTAGTAAAGATTACAATTTTTTTAGGAACCAAACGATAATCACGAGGGTTGGGTTGTACATGCAACTTAGGGTAAGCACTCATCCACCCTATCATTAAATTTTTTTTAAAAAATACACTTACAATTTTTAAATTATTTAATAAATGATACATCGCTAAAGAAAATAAATAAGCATAACTTTATATTACATTTATTTAAAAATATAAAAATGCTAGTATTTTAACATTACAGTGGCATCCAATATTTATTTAGGGTTTAAATAATTATATTCTTTCACTTTTATTGTATATATTAAATAAATTATCATTTTTATCATTAAAAAAATATAATGAGAATTAAAAAATATTTCTATAAAAACAAAAACACTTTGATTCTTAATAAGAAATATCTTTTATGTTCTATATAATATATTAACTATATTGTTTTGTACCATTTTTATTATTATAAGTATTAGTTTTATATTACTCATCACGTGTTAATTTCTAATTTCCTTTCAATTTTTTTTTATTTTTTTCACTTGCTGCATTTCACTCTTAAGAAATTATTAATTACAATTTATAATAATTAATATTTTAAAATTATAACTGAAGATAATTTTAAATTTTTTGAAATATTTATAATCATTAATTTCTTAAAATGTAATTCTTGCTTTGCAAGTTATATAAAAATACATATGATTTGACGTAATTTTAAACTTAATATTAGATTATTGTAATTTATAATCATTTGTTTGATTATATTATAATTATTAATTTGTAGTTTGTATAAAAATAAAATATTATTAGATATATTTTTGCACTGCTTTCACAATTTATAATCATTGATGTGATCATATTATAATTATTAATTTACAATTTGTGCAAAGACAAAATTTTTTATAAACTAAATAATATATTATTATAATATATAGTTATTGATTTAATCATATTATAATAAATAATTTACAATTCGTATAAATATTAAATATGATCATATATTTGCTTTTAAACTTAATAATATTTTGTTTTAATTTAAAGCCATTGCTTTAATCATATGATAATATTTAATTTATAATTTGTTTAAAAATAAAATATGATCAAATATATATTTTTAAACTTAATAATATTTATTAATATTTATAATCATTAATTTTATTACATTATTATCATTGATTTGCAATTCCTATTAAACTTAACATTGTAATTTATGATTGACTTTGATTTTACTCTATTATAATAATTAACTTGTAGATTGTATAAAAATTAGATTTCGTAAGATATGTTTTAAAACGTAATATTTTTGTAACTTATAATTGTTAATTTGCAAATGCACAAAATCATTAATTGACACTTTATATAGAAGTTAAACAATTCATACATGTTTTTTAAACATTTATTATATTGTTATAATTTATAATTATTGTTATGATATATAATATAATTAATTAATTAATGTGAATTTTCATTTTATTATAATCAGATACATGTATTTCAATGTTATTATTCCGATTTATACAAAAAATTTTGCCCCTTCAAATTCTTATGTTCCATTTGTTTCCTTTTTTTTTTTTAATTATGCTTGTTCTTCTCAAATTTTATTCTTCTATATTGATCTTGATCATATTTATTATAAATTAAAGGAATTTTCTTGGTTACAACTCCAATGTACAATATGGTTCATTCTTTCCAATTATTATTCTATTTTTATTAGTAATTTTAATTTATACAAAAATTTTATATTTTTTAAAAAATTTTGCTCGTCCATATTAATTCTATCTAATATTGTTATTTTTGTAATTATAGTGTTTATTAAATTTTCTTTCATAATTTCAATAATACAATTCGCTTCTAAGCTCTCAATTTAATTATATCTTTACTTTTTTAGTTGGTAATTATGCTTATATTTCAACTTTTCATCTTATTTTACTTTTATTTTTTAATTTTAATATTAGTTTCTCATTTGTATATTCAAAATTTAAACATTTAAATTTATATTATAAATTATTATAAATTAAAATTAATCAAATACATTACATGAGTTACGAGCTAGTAATATATATTTAGCTCAGTTTCTTGTAGTTCGCAAGGACAGAGAGGAACTGTCCTTGCTTATTTATTTTTTTCATACCCACATTTGCGTAAAATTTCACTTCTTTGCTACTTGTTTTGCTGAGAGATTTTTTTGCAAGAAAATCTTATTTATTTATAAGAATGTGAATTTTGTAATGCTCTAATGATTTTAAAATTTAAGATGATATAATAATTTAAAAAATTTTTAAATTAAAAGTATTTCATCATATTTATAATTAAATAATTTTAATCTAATGATTTTAGAATTTATTATTTGGCCTCAAATTTGGAATCCTAAGAGTATTATAGCAATTATCTTGTAAATAAGTCTAGAAATTTTATGCCATTTACGTATTTTATAATTAAAAAGATAATGTATGCTGTTTAATGATAGCGAGGGAAAATAAGTTTTCCTTTAAAATAATAAATGTTATTTTTTACTTCATTTTCACATTTAATATTGAATAGATAAAATAATTTTTATTATTTTAACATGTTATAACTATAGATATAAGTAAAAGGAATTATTTTTATAGAAAATATTTTTTTGCCAAAAAAAACAAACCATAATAAAGTGAATACAAATATCAATTGAGTTTTTTTTTTAGGAAAAAAATACAAATCACCCACTTCAATTTTAGGATAACTAAATTTTACACTTTTAATTTTAAAAACTTGAAAAGTACTTTTTTAAATTTTACAAAATTTAGAATTAATACTCGTTATTTAATTAATTAATTATTTTATTAAATCATGTAATTTTTTCATAAAATTTTTGAATAAGAATTATAATATTATAATATATTATATTTTATTATTTTTTCACATATAATTTTTATATAACAAATCCTAATAATAACTCAGGACTATTACTAAGTATTAAATATATGTCTCTAACTAAATAGATTAAATACTTTATTTCTATTTTTAATAATATAATAAATAACAATACAATTAATGATAAAATCATATTTAATGTTTTATTTCTATTTTGATAAAGCATTTAATGTAATGTCATTTATTATATTACTAAAAATAAAAACAAAGCATTTAATCTGATTGATTAGAAACATGTATTTAATGTTTAACAATAACTCTTAGGCTATTATTAATATTTTCCTTTTTATATTATATATTCCATCCATTCCTTTTTAAGTGTCGTTCTTAAATGCACAAAGATTAAAAAAAGTAATAAATAATCTTAATTTTAGAAGAGATGAGATATAATTTATTAATATATTTTTTACTAATAGTTAACTAATAAATAAAATTATTGAATATTTATTTAAATATTAGAGATAATATTTTAAAGAAAACAATAAATGCAATATTGAATTTTAAAAATGACAAATAAATAGGAATAAATTTTTTTCTCTAAAATAATACTTAAAAAATAGATGAAGTAATTAATAGAAGTTAAATTATATATAAAGAATTTTAACTAGATACTTCTAAATGGAGTGTAAAATTATATGCAAACAAATAATAAAATAAATTAGTCAAGATACTTTAACTAGGGTGACACCTAATGTCCTTTGAGAACTTTGCACCTTTCGTTATGTTCAAGGTCCAATCCTCAATTTTCATTTATATACATCTAATAATTTAATTACTTTTATGATTACTAAAAAATAATAAAATAAATTCATATTTTATAATATTGTGATTGTTATTTAAAAATTTTGTGAAAAATATTATAATTTAATAAAATAACTAATTAAGATGACAATGTGTGTTAATTTCAAATTTTATAAAATTTAAGAAATAATTTTTAAATTTTTAAAATGAAAAATAATATTTAATCATCCCAAAATTAAAAAGAATTAAAAAGAATTAAAAATAATATTTTATATTTTTTACTTTTTTTTATTAGGATGAATCCCACCCCCCCCCCCCGGAGGGGGTGGTACTCCATCTTTTAATTAAAACAATAATACCGTGACGGCTGTTTGTTATTTGTTAATATACTTTTAGGTCAATATCTTTTAGTTTTTATTATTTTAGTTTTCTCTTCAATTTTCAAACTAGATGCATGAATAACTTGACACATTAATTTTTTTGTTATTGCTATGAAACTTTTCACCGATTTTAAGGTTAAACCTATAATTTTAGAAATTGCAATGATAAGTTAAGGGTTTGTGTATTGAAATTTTTCTATATGATCGGTATATATATATCGGTGATTATCGGTATTGATATTTTTACATTGAATGAAAAATTTTAGGTTGAATTTTTCAATGTTAAATTAACAATTTATAATATTATATGTAATTTATTTATCAAACATTACTTGCTTTGGTTATGCAAAATTAATCCAATCTTTTAAAGAAAAAAAAAACTACAAATTCTTAATTATGGACTACATACAAGAACCAAAATTTTACATTATTTTGAGATTTTTTTTGGTATAAAATTTAAATATTAAGCCTACAATATCTCAATACAAGAATCCCCATAGCATATGAGGTAATATTTTCTTTTGTGATAACAAATCTTAATTTTTCATTCTCTTCAAGTGTCCCCTCTAAGAAAACTTTTTATATTTGCCACCGATGATAATTGGTTAGATAAGAGTATAGATTTTTATCTAATTTAATAAAAGCATCTTTTAATAATAAAATTGATTAAGCCATAAGTTTAACACAAGATCAAACATGTGATGTAAAGGAAAGTAAAGTCTCTAAAAGACATTAAATATCAATTTAATTTAAAAGCTTTTTATAAAGAGTAATTTAGCTAACATGGATTGATTCAATTAATTATGAAATTTTGAATAAGATTATTTTAACTTTTTTCATCCACATGTTCAAATTTCTTTTAATATTAGTTGTCCTACTTGGTAAAAAACTAGACTTCCTTTCTAAGAAAGATTCCTGAGCAATCAAAGATTAGTTAAGTCATTATTTCTTATGTAATATTTAATTCATGAAATATTTTTTACATTCCCCAGAATGTAAAAGAATGTAAAATTTTCATATTTGATTCAAATTAAAACAATATTTTTTGGAATATTTACATTTCTAGGAATGTCTTTCACCCAATATTCCCTAATATAATCCTATAAAGGAGATGAATATTCTATATTTTCATGATATAAGAATATTTTATTAATATAAATAAATTATTTTATCCATCTTTTATCAATATTTTATTATCATTAATATCTTATTTTACTACCATTTATTATCATTAATCATTGTTAGCCATCATTTATTGTCATTAACCATTATCTGTCATCACTTATTGTTATTGGTCACCGATTACCACCTATTACCCATGATTACTGTTTACCATTACTATTATAATCCTAACCTTAATCTTGATTAGTATGGAACCAATTACCTAGCTTTTACCAACCTAATTATGTATTCTTGTTACCATGCTAAATAATATACTTGAGAAAGAGTAGGAAAAAAGGCAATAATTAATTAAAAAGAGACTTTTTTTATCAATAAAGTTTTACAAGATATAAGAAAGTTAGAATTACTTATAACCTGCATTAAGGGTAAACCTTTCTACTACTTAAAAAAAGGAATTTATTATTCAAATCCTTTATCTAAGCTTATAATTAGAATAAGACCTAAAAGATGATCTATGAATAATATCCAATGCTATTATAAAACCCAAACAATGAGCTTTGAGATACTCTAACTTAAAAAAGATGGTGGAGGCTTGACCTGCACATCTATGAAATAAAACATGAATAAATGAGTTTAGTGTTCAGTGAATAGATAATCCAATATAAACTAGCAATATAATAGGTTAATCTTTCTAACTAGATTATCCTTGTAAATTTCAACACAATAAAACATTCACAGTTATCAACTTGCATGTTAAGTAGCCAAAAAAGGCTTATTCATAGCCATATCATCACATTCATTCCCAAATAGCTTCAAAAGGCTCAATCATAACCATTCCACTAGATTTCATTGCATAAAGATATATAATAACAAATTAAACTTCAAAAAAAAAATATCACAAGGCATAACAAACAATGATAAAGATACACATATTTGCTTTATGACTCCATAAGCTTTTTATTCTTATTCCTACAAAGCCTACCTTATACCCTTTACAAGCTTATAATTAGGAATTATATGTCCAGTATTCACATTGCACTTAACACATTTCTCATTTCGTAACATAAGCCATATTTATCATATTAATCAATCAATATTATGCCTTAATGTATGGTCATGTAATATAATCCATTACATAAAAAATATCACAAACTAGTTCATATAATATCCTATATCACATTTCGCAATTCAATTCTTTCTTATATTACATCTTAAACCATAATCAACATAATTTCATAATATTATCATGCCTTCATGCATGACCACACATTATATTTTGCCTTACAATTTCATAAGCAAGATCAATTGCATCATATCTATATGTCACATCATTTCTAATCTTGTTTCATGTCATAGACACCATGCAAGGTTTATTTCTCAATATTGATGATAATATAATAATCTTATAGGTATTAAAAGTGACATAAATCTTTACCATAATGAAATGATTTTTTTTCCAAAAATAGGATAAGCTAAATGTTTCATCAATTACTTCTCTGTTTTGATAATTTCTACCTCAAGGAAAGATTTCGCAAAGCTCTTTTTGAAATCCAATAACATCCTCTCATAACGAAGTGCTTCATGAATCATTTTCCAATCCAGTGAAATCTAGGCTTGAGCAGCTCTTCACAAAAGGTTTTGCATATGAACACAAGCTTTTATTTAGCAAGTTTTTCTACTATTAATTTGAAAATTAAATTTCTTAATGCATTTAATGCTCGACCAAATGATATAGATTATCCTTGCACCATTAATGTTGTTTCCATCATCATATCTCATTTATATTGTTAATCATTATTAAAATCAAGCATTTAAGATCATAAAGCCATAAAACTCAACATATTGCAATTCAATTCGTTTTTCTCAATTTCAACATGAATGGATGGAGTATCCATTCACATAATATAGAAAAGATTGCTAAGATATTAGATTGAATGCTTCATGACACTGAGCATAATAAAATTTGAGGATTCTTGGGTTAGGGTTGGGAATTCCTAATGAAAACTAAATAACTTTAAATCTCCTCATCAACTAAGAGAAATCTCAATAAAAACAATTTTTTACCTTGATTATATGAAGAAATTGAGGGAGAATCTTGCTTTACCTTGCCTACTTGATGAAAGGAAGAAAAAGAAGAAGAAATGATTGTAAGAAAGCTAGCAAATTTAGGGAAAAATGAAAAAAACAAGGAATGGCAGCTAATGTTGAGAATTCGGATTATCACATGCAGCGGAATTTTAAATTTTGATCCGAATTCTACCTAGGATCCATGCAAAAAGCATAAGTCATTGATTAGGGTTTTACCTATTGGGCACTCGTGTTTCTACTGATCAAAACTTGAGAGCGGATGAATCAAACGCCGGCCGGAAGGTACAGCGTCTCTACGGTATCCACACGGAGTGAACAACGACCTCTCACCCTCCACGCGTCTGCTAGGATGCGTTTTTCTCTCTAAGAATTAGGATTGGATGTTTTCTGAGTGATTTAGGATTTTTATGGAAGCTTAAAATGTGATTATTAAGTGCTGCCCTCAAGTCCCTTTTTATAGAACTTAGGCAAGCCATAATCCTAGTCCTACTAGGATAATGCTTCCAAAATCCTAATCACACTTAACAACTCATCTTATCCTTATCCTAGAGATAATGGGAAGAGATAAGACTTATCTATTAATTATCTAATATTAGATAATGATATTATCTCATAATATAAATATCTTAATATTAGATAATTGCATATAGTTATCAATTATTAAAATAATATTATCTCATAATATATTTATCTAATATCTGATAAGATAATTACTTGATATTACTTTAATATCAAATAATATCACATAATATATATATATATATATATATATATATATATATATATATATATATAACGTGAATTTATTATTCTTAATAATATATATGCACGAAAATAAGTCCAATTAATTGGATATTAATATAATTAAAGTCCAATTAATTATTGTCTTATTTCTACTCCTTTTGTGTGACCTTGTAGGTTCTTACTACGTTGACAATGACTTATTATTGAGCCATAGACAGCGAGCGGTATCTAGCAATACATCACTGCCACTCAAGTAGTAAGAATGTCTGTGATTCGACATCCACCTAATACATGATCAACGTTTTACATCATAACCTTTTTGTAATAATATCCAAATTGAACTGGAGGCATGGAATGTGTCATCCTCGTCAATGTTCAATTTATATTTCTTGATACTGAGTAGACTTAAAATAAATAATTAATATCACATATTAATTCAACTGAGCATGGCCATGCATTTCTAAGTCTCACTCAATCAAGGGGCCCAAGGATATTTCTCTTTTATACAAGAGTAACAAAATCCCATTTACATCACTCACTTCCCTCTGCATGATTTATGACACACCCAATCAATGCCCTACTTGTTACCTGATTAAAGGTGACATAGGACAATATTAAAGTGAGTAATTCCTCATGTAGGGAACCGTAGTGACTTCAGGTCAAAGGTTTATGCGTAGTTGTGATCATATGAGAATAACTTATGACACGTTTATCCATGCAATATTCTCATAGTGGGTCAGTCCAGTACATTCTTCACTAGCAATGTACTCATGTATTGACTTGATATCACATATCCATGATTCGTAATCATCAGTCACTATACATGCTAGTCTCGATGTATTATTACTATCCATTTTCATAATAATACTTGACTAGGGGCATTTTAGGAATAGCAAAGCTATTCCAAGGATAATTATTATATTAAGTTATAAATTGCGCATAATAATAATAAAAATAAAATATAATAATTAAATTGCCTAAAATAAAATATAATACATTGTGTATAACTCTAATCATCTTATATGATTGGTTCTAGGACACACACCAACAGCTAATTTTAACATATAATAGCCAAGGGTATTTTTTAAAATTTCTTTTAAATCTCTTTCATACTCATGTATTCACTTATAATAACTGCTCAAAATCTCATACTTTAATACTTTACTAAATTTTTCTCATCTATTTATCCCCAAATCTATATTCCTACATTTATCAAGATATCAACTTTTAATTTATTTTATAATTTACTCATATCTTTTCATTAAAATTTTCTTATGTGCATACTAGTTTCTCTTTAAATAAAAGTGCACCAATTGTTCTAATTATTCCTTTTACATAACAAATTTAAATTATTATACTTTAAGGAGGTGTGACAACCACCCACCCATCCACTACCTATTACCAATGACAATCTTCAAATACTATTTATTATTGGCCACCACCTATCACCTATCACATATCACCTACTACTTACTACTTATCATCTATTATCGACGATTATTGTTTGCTATCACTGATTACTATTTATTCCCAATAACTATCATTAATTACTATTTATTCTTAGTGACCTCTATCATCCATTTTCTATTACTAGTAACTATCGTTCATTACCATTGTTACTATCACATCCACTTACTATTAATGACTATTGTCAGTCATTACTCACCTTGTTAACTATTTAATTGTTAATGAGGATATAATATTTTTAAAAATATTTAAAATAATTAAAATATAATATTATAATATTTTTAAAATTATTTCTAATTGAACCAATTATGATAATATTATATTCTCAAGAATTAAATTTTCAAAGATCACATTTTTAGGAATGATTAATTTCATGAACCAAATGATAGATTCAATTTGACTTGATATTAACTTTTGAGTGAGCTTCTGCTACTAGTTTTAGTATGTTATTAGTGTCTTATTCAATAAAATTGGGAAAATCATTCTTTCATGCCATGCTTATTAAAAAAAAGATTAAGAGTAATTTAATTCATATAAAGATTATATCTAAAACTGCTCTAAGTTTAAGATAATTTAATTAACAAGTTATAAATTGAATTCTGGTTTGTAACAGAATAAAATTCTTCTGTAAGAGAAGTAAGCTACCTAAATCTCTTCTTTGACGAGGATTTGTGTCTATTAGATTGGGTCTGGAGATCTCCAATTTTTCGTCTCCGCATTTTGCCTTCTGTTCACCTATTAGTTGTTTTATTTTTAATTAGGTTTTTCTGCTTTTGTTCTAGGTTCTATGTGTTTCCTTCCTCTGTAATTTTTCTCACTTATCTACATTGTTGTTCTGATGTTGGTGTTTTTGTGGTATTATGTTGTGTAGCTATGTTTCTTTCTACTAATGTTAATGGATTCTATTTTTTGCGCAAAAAAAAAAAAATCTCTTCTTTAGTGAGTATCTCTCAAACTGCATTTGGTCGGGTGAAATCATATCATATGAAAATAGAAAAAGAAATAGCTAAAATGTTTATTTGACCAACAATATAAAATGGAAATATTTATTTTAAGGAATGATATTTTATTATTTATAAAATAATCTTTTTATGCATTTGTTTCTTACATCTTTTATATGTTTTAAAATTATTTTTACATTAATAAATAGTAAAATAATAAAATAATTATTTCATAATTTTGTTTTGTATCTTTAAAAATAAAATTATCATTCCATTCTATTTTTATATTTGGTACAACAAAATAATAAAGAGATAGAATGAGAAAAGGGCAATTAATGATAATAATATTCATATAAAAATAATATATATTTATTTAATTTAATAATCTAAACAAAGTACTTTATTGTATATATAATTTAACATAACAAAAATATTTTTATATGAAGAAAATAACACCAATTATTCTAGAGGAGAAGTTGGTTGTCTCCTACTATGACGACATCATGTATTATTTAGTTAACCATGAGACACATAGGCGATGAAAAAGCCCCTTTTCCTCTTAGGAAATTTCAAGTGAAATTATTCTATAAAAAATACCTTCCAACAAAATGAATGATCCTTCAGCAATATATATAGATATATATAATATTGCCTTTGACGTTGTAAATTTCCGATGGTAAAAGATAGAATTTTTTGAAAAAAGAACAAAAATTTCAAATTAAATAATTAAAAAGGAATAATTTTACGCAATGGTTTGTGACAAACAGGAGTTGATTTTAATTATGGGAAAGCCATCGTTTATCAATCGTTCGTTAACGTGTTACAAAGTGTCATTAAAAAAAATCAATTCAGAAATACTACATGCAATAAAAATTATATCTAAAATTAAATTCTTAATCTTTTATATCTATTAAATTAAATTTTATAAAAAATTTCAACCATCATGTATTTCATAATTACCTTTAATTTAGATCAAATATTCAATTTCAGATCTCATTTTTAAATTTAATCCCCTAACAAAAAATTGTAATTAAAAAAGGCCAAAGCCATTAGAAGTGGCTTCAGTCGGCAAAGGAAGACAAATTTGTTGATACGAAAAGCAAGTCCAACTAGACAAAATTTTCTTTGTAATAGTTGCAAATTTAAGGTAGCACCGTTTATTGTTGTTTAATACTATATTCACAATAAAAAAATTAATCCATTTCTTGAAGTCATTATCACGAGCAAATGCAGATGAAATTAGAGGGAGGCCAAAATAATTGCCCTAGTTAAAGCTGTTAACAGCAAGCAAACACCATCTTGTTATGTCCTTGTTATACGAGTACCTTTCAAGAGGAAGTGTAAGAGCAGCTAAGTCATGAGAAGGGGAAATATCCTGTTCCTCCCGTAATATTCAATTTCTTAGTATTATTTTTATTATATTTTGATAATTAAAAAATTTTCTTTCTTAATTTCAGCAATTACTTAATCATAATATCATAACTACTGATTTATTAAATTTGTCAAAATATAATAAAAAGTAATATTAAAATGCCAATATTACAATTAGAGTAAAAAATTTGAGTTAGAAGTCTTCAACAAGGCTGCTGGCCTCATTCAAAGAAAGCGGGCAACGAAGAGTTCAATACGGTACTCCAACTCATCCAAACATCACTGTTGGGATTTGATGTGTTTGGAGACTGTATTTTCCTTTACGAAAATGATAAATCTACATTCAAAGGTAGGAGTACAGCATTACGTATATACAGTGATTGTTGATAAAAAGAGGACACTTGGATTAGTATTTTCTACAAACAGTGAAATAATTTTCGTTTTTTTTTTTTTTTCCCAAGGAGAGGGGAGAAGGGATTGCGGGAGGAGAATGAGTTTGGAGGGATTTGAACAACGACTCACATATACCACACTTCAAAGATTTCATGTACCACATTTTTATGGTGTACTTGCCATTTGAGCTACGGCGTTAACGGTAAAAAATGAAGTTAATTAGATTTAAAAACCACTTCTTCTATAATGGGTTTCTATATTCACTCTTAGTTATTTGCCCTCAAAATCCAACTCTGTAAATATTCTAAATTTTAAATCCATCTATGAAAATTCTTCTCACGCGAAAAAGGTTTAATTGTAGACTCCACACCTATTTTTATTCGAAGATGTGATTTTTCTTCGTAAAATAGAAGGAGACATAGAGTTGGATACAAGAGCACTTGTGGAATGGTTAACTCTTGAGATCCAGAACTCATGACAACATTTGTGTCATTCACGGGACAAACCTACAAAACTTCTTTACATATTCTATCACTTTTTTAGAATAGCATTAAAAGACCATGATGCCCATGTAATTAAATCAGTAAGAACATAACGCCATCCATTTTACTATATATATATATAGGAAAGAAATTCATTAAACTTAAATAATAGTTTTTACATATCTAGGAGCTAGTAATCCCATTTTGTCATAAGTAAGATACATAGAAATCTCTTCAGGGGGATCATTCAAAATTACAAACATGTTTTTAACACTCACAAAAGACTTGACTATAAAATCTGTCACACCATTGGCTTCTTTGTAAATATGCTTAAGTTCAAGAACTTCAATAACCTCCAAAATCTTCAAGCAATCTTCAATCAAATTGCTAGCAAATATCATCTAGATATATATTTCACCCTTATAGAATTCCAATTAATTCTATCAACACATGGATTTGATTTTCAGATGACATAAACCTTTGAAAAAGATGTCAATTCCCTGAGGTTGAGAGATGTAGAGGGAAAAAGATTCTGAACCAATAACCAATAAAATTTTTGCCATGTAACGCATAGCATCCTATTAAGAGGTAATTAGATGTTAATTATGGATCCAAATAAATTTTAAATCTATTATAACTTTATTCCTCTGCATATTATAATTATAAAATAAATAGACGTACTAGCTTCTAATTAGTGTATGATTTCAGAAATCACTCTTTAATAATATGGTGTCTAGAATCTCCATTTAGGTATTTCTCTCGTCCATAAAAAAAAAAAAAGGAACCGAGCCTCTTTTCCTTCTTCCTCCTTCCTTTCTTTTTAATTTTTATAAGTGATTGGGTCACAACGATAATAGTAGTGGCCTAAAATTGCTAATTCGGAAAAAGCCCATGTCGTAAAAGTTTTGGCTGCATAGAACGTAGTGTTTAGCGGCAACAAATGTGTTGTTTAGCAGTGTTCAAAGGTGCTGTTTGGCATGTTTTACAAAGTTTCGGACCGCAATTGGATGACCTAGGTTGACGGGGTGATAAATTGGCAGTTGGTGATCATAGTGGGATCGTGCGTGCTATACACACGCATATGTAACGGAGACGCATGAAGCCGGCGCGCAAAGGACCTCGTTGGCATGTAGTAGCTTCTTTAGCAACTTCTAATTAGAACAGTTTCAAGCACTTATGAATCAACATGGGTGGTTACTTTTGCGATTCAGAGACTTTGATGTAGTTTTTCTGACTCTTGATAATTTTCTAGAATTTTTTATTAATCTTTTTCGCAAGTTTGTTCTCATGGTTAGTGGGAGTTCTAATTTTGATGCACATAATACACTTAAAAATAGTAATGATATAGGAAAATCAAATTTTAAGTCAGTTTTTTTTAACTTACTTTTGATTGGTAGACAAATAATTGATTGGAAGTTGGATTTAGAAGGTTGACAATATATTAGACAAAAAAAGGTTATTAAGTGTTATCTTGATAAGGTTTGCATAATTGATCATCTCATTAAAGAACTAACCACAAATAGTATGACGGAAAAGTGGATTGTGGAAGATCGACAATTGCTTAGATTAATATGTAATATTTTGACCACTAAAGTTGATGACAATATTGTGCATTATTGTATAGTCAAGGAATTATAAAAAGCTCTTGGGTCACTTTATTCTACAAAGGACAACATGTCCTATAATTTGAGTTGGCTCTTGATTCATCTTGATATAGATGGTAAGACATTATATCAAACTTATACTAATATTTATTGTACTTTTCAACAATTGAGTTCTCTTTTACCTATTACTACTAATATTGATACAATGCATTCCCAACGTGAACAATTTGCAGTTATGTATTTTCTCATGGCATTACCTCTTAGACTTATTACTGCCTATTAACAAAATTTGTCCAATTATGGATCTCTTATCATGAAATCTCCAATTTATCATATTTAATGAGTATATAATGATTCATCCTTTTCTTCTACACATATGAATGAATGATTTGCCTTGGTTAACTTTAGTACTTGTAGTGGTCATGGTGTTGGTAGAGGTGGTAAGGGGAGAGAAGGTAAAAAATGTGGTAACTCTAATAAAGGTGGCATGTTTCTCGTTATTATTGCAAAGAGGTTGGATATATTAAGAAGTTTTTCCCTAAGTTACTTGGGAAAAAAACACTACCATCTTCGTTCATGCGTGTTACTATAAATAATTAGGAATAAGACAATGATGATAATGACATTATAAGTTTGTTAAAAAGTAAGTATACTAAGTATTTACAATTCCAAATCTTTAGGTAGCAACCACCTATTTAATCCATTGCTACATTGGCATAAACAAATAATCTTATTGCATGTCTTTCTTATAACAATTTTAGATGGATCATTGATTCTAATGTTATAGATTATATGACAAGTCAAATAGGTATCATATCCTTTTTTTAACCTTCTTCTTTATCTCATGTAACTTTAGCTAATGGGACTAAAACTTTTATTGTTGGATGTGATATGGTGAATGGTACCCTTAATATATCCTTGTCTGATATATTATCCTTTCCAAACTTACCATTTAATCTACTTTCAATTAGTCAAGTAACACATGCTTATAATTTTGGTGCCTTTTTTTTTCTTTGGCTATTATGTTTTTTAGGATTTTTTAATGAAAAATATTTTTAGTAAGGTATGAATTTGGTGGTCTGTATTTTGTTGAAGAGAAAGTCCCTTGGCCAATTCTTGTTGCTACTACTATTACTTCACATCAATTTCATTGTCACTTAGGTTATCTATTCTTATCAGCATCATAAAAGTTGCTTTCTAGTTTAAGTTCTTTATCTAATTTGAATTGTGAATCATATCAATTTATTAAACAACATCATTAGTCTTATATTTCTAAAGTCAATAAATGAGTTTCATCCTTATTTAAATTAGCACATTTAGATGTTTAGGACCTTTGGCTAGTTGTTTTTAAGTCTGGTTTTCATTTTTCTATTATTTTTATGGATGATTATTCAAGAATTACTTGACTTTATTAAATAAAAAATTATTTAAAGTTATTTGAGATCTTTTGTACTTTTCATGTTGTAATTTTGAACTCAATTTGCACCTTATTTGTCCCACCATGGAATAATTCATCAATCTTCTTATATAGTTATTTGATAGTAAAATGAAGTAGCTAAACGAAAGAATTCTCACTTAATGGAAGTTTCACATACTTTATTATTTCAAATGAGTGCCTAAAATTTTTTAGGCTGATGTAGTTTTCACAATTTGTTTCTTAATTAATCAAATGCCTTCTTCGATTCTCAATGGTCAAATATTTTACTTTATTCCTTCTTGATCTTTATTTCCTCTATCTCCATGTATTTTTTTGTTGTGATTACTTTGTTCAAGAACATCATCTTCAAGTATTCAAACTTGACCCAAGATCCTTAAAGTATGCATTTCTTGGCTATTTTTGTACACAAAAAGGATATTGGTATTAGTTTTCTAATTTTAATCATTATATTGTATCTTTTAATATTATATTCTTTGAGTTCATACTCATTTTTGGCTCTTCTAAATCCTCTTCCTCCATATTTAAGTTTAATCCTCTTAATGAATATTTTCATGTGAATTCTACTTTTCAAGAATCTTAAACCCCTTAGAAAATAATTTGACTTGTTCTTTTATTAAACATGTTTATTCTCATAGAATGCATGTATAAACTGCAACATTTCCATTTGATAATGCCAAGAAATCTAAAGCTGCACAATTATTAACTTACCTCCAACTTTGTCTCTTTCGCTAGATTTTTCCTTATTAAATCCTCTTTCTTTACCATTTAATCTTGATATTTTTATTGTTCATAGGAAAGTACTTATAATTATACTCAGCAAGGTAACACTAATCACCTTTATCCTATTTTTAATTATGTCTTCTATACCTCCTTACCTACATCTTCCTAATCATTTCTTGCCTTACTTGATTATATTATTATTCCTAAGTCTAATACAAAGGTAGTCTCACAATTTGAGTAGTTTGCTACTATGAAGAAAGAAGTATAGGCTCTTACTACAAATCAAACATGGGATATTGTATCATTACTAGATGGGGAAAAAAATAATTAGGTGCTAAGTGTATACTGTGAAAGTTAACCCCAATTATGTTGTTGCTCATTTAAAGGTCCATTTAGTGGCAGAAAATTATACATAAACTTATAGTGTGGATTATTTAAAAACTTTCTCGCTCATTGCTAAAACCATTTATGCTCAATTGTTTATCTTTTTTACTGCCTTTCATGATTGGCCTCTCTATTAGCTTGGTATTGAAAATGACTTTCTGCATATTGATCACTTGAAGAGATGTATATAGAGTAACTAACTGGGTTTGTTGCTCAGGAGGAGTATGACAAGATTTTTCAATTAAAAAGATCTTTGTATAGTTTAAAGAAATCTTTTTAGCTTGGTTTGAGAGATTTAGTGAGATAGTGACCAATTTTGGAATGAAAAAAGTGATCATAACTATTTAGTATTTTATAAACAATTAGATTCTGATTGTATTTTTTTTGTTGTATATGTGAATGATATTGTGATCATTAGTAGTAATAAATTAAGTATTTCAATGTTAAAAGGTCTTCTTCAAATCAAATTTTAAATCAAAGGCTTCAAAACACTTCAATATTTCTTAGAGATTGAAATTATTCGAGTAATGAAATGGATTTTCTTATCTTAAAAGAAATATGTCTTTGATCTTTTTAGTAAAATAGGAATATTTGGATCTAAACCTTATAATACTTCTTTAATTCCAAATGTTAAAAAGTTTAACTTAGAAGATAAAGAATTGCTAGAAAATATAATATGGTACAAATAGCCAATAGGTAATTAAAATACCTTACCCAAAAGTGGAACTAGGTGGAGGCTTGAGGGGACCATGCCCTTCTAACCTACACATAATCCCACATATTACGTTATAAATTGTTAGAAAAGTTTTCAAAAAAATATATATATATCCCCGAATTTTAACATGGCCCCTTCAAATATACATTGTGTATTTTTAAAAAGACATTCATAATCTCATATGTTTGAAGTTGTAGTAATGAACAATTTGTTTTCTTGTTCCATATGTTAAAATATTACTATAACTTATTATTATTATTATTATTATTATTATTATTATTATTATTATTATTATTAAGTAAAATCCATATAAAATGATTAATACCCTTCATCATAACATACAACATAACAAGAACACATTATACTTGTAAAATCATATAAGATATGAAAGTTTTTAACAAATTTGAACTTTATTTATTTTCTTAGTTGAAATATGATAACCTTTTTAAATAAAAATATTAAATCTATTGTAAATATTCCCATTGTTTAAAAGTTAATTTTTTATTATTATTTAAATTATATTAATGTGCTTTGCTTATAATTTTACCTAATTTTGAATTAGATACTTATATCTAAAAGTTTTAAACTAAATAATTATAATTACATGTACTTAGTTTCGAATTTTTAAAACATAAATATTAAATGAACAATCAAATAAAACTATCTACAATATTAAAATAATGTAATTTTAATTATTTTTATTAAATAAATTTATAATTATAATTTTACTTTTGATAAAAAAATTCATTATATTTATATATAAATATAAAATTGGTACCCTTCCCCACAATATCAAATTTCTAGTTTTGCACGTGACCTTATTATAACTAGACTAAATATTATTTTTTTAGTAAGTATAGTAAGTCAATTCATGACTTTTTTAAAAACTTTACATTGGAATACAATTATATACATTTTATAAGACATCTCAAGAAAGTACCTAAACGTGGAATCCTATATAAAAACTATGATCATTACAAAATTAAATATTTTTTGAATACAAATTGGGTAAGATATCCTATAAATAGAAAGTTCACTTCCAGATACTATGTGTTGCTAGAAATATTATGTATTGAAAAAGTAAAAAACAAATGATAGTGTCACACTTAAACGAAGAGCTCGAGTACTAAGTCATAATTCATACTACATCTAAATCTGTATGAATTTTTCACCTTTTCCATCAACTTAGAATTGAATCTTCTAGAACTATGAATAATGCAATTATGGTATGATAATTGGGCTACTACTTATATTGCTATAAATTTAATTTTTTATAAATGAACAAAACATATAAAAGTTAATTGTTATTTTGTTAGAAAGAAATTTGAAGAAAAAATTATTAATCTTAGACATATTAAAACTGAAGAACAATAAATTCAATTTTTCAACAAAATATATAAAAGTTGATTGTCATTTTGTTAGAGAGAAATTTCAAGAAGGAATTATTAATCTTAGACATATTAAAACTGAAGAATAATTGGTTGATTTATTTATTAAAACTCTCCCAAAAAATCAAGCAGATGATGTTTGTAACAAATTAAGCATATTTGATATTTATGCTCCAACTCAAAGAGTAATGTTAGTAAGTAATTAAATGTGAATTATAGATTTACGGGCTTAGGTGAATTTTAGACCTATTGTAACCTTATTTTTTATATATATTATAATACAAATAGATATGTCAACCTATAGTTTGAATTTGGCCTCTACCACAGTAGAAATCCAGTTACCTGAATAATAAAGAGAAGGTGTTGACTCTTCAAGTCTGTTTTTCTTATTATAATTTTCTAGAAATTTAGGAAGCAGAGAGGTAATTCTATCTGGCAATTAACGAAGACTAGAATCCAAGACTTTAATCTTACCAATTGAGTAAATCTTGTTGGTGAATCTTCCAACTCCCACGACACAAGAATCAGACTGAAACGCATCTTTACCTAGGTTCATTCATCATACTGTGGAAGTTTGATCACCAGGAATATTTGCTTCTTCAATGCTCTACCAGGAAACGGTGGAAGGAATATTGAAGTCATTACATATTTTCACACTACCATCTCAGATTTCCTCCTTCTCAGCTTAACAATCTCAAGTACAACCCAGGACTCCCAGAGTTTCTAATTACACATCAGTTAATTTTCCCCTCAGACTATACAGGAATAGAGGATTTCACAGAATCTGTCTCCCAAATTGACTCTTCTACACTGCAGTCATTATAAACTCCACGGCCTAAACACACACTTGTCCCAACTCCAAGCCCCTAAACAGAAACACATATTTTTCCTAACTCCCAACCCCTAAACAGAAACACATGTCCTAACTCCTAATCCCTACACAGAAACACTGAAATTCTACTAATCTACATAACTAGTTTCTAAAGATTCACACTGAAAACACTGAAATGTCACAAGAGTAGCAGACAAGGGTATCAATATCATAATAAACAAGACCTAATCAAGTCATGCTCAGCATTTTCCAGTGCAAAGCCTAAGATGCATAAAGCTGGAGAGGCATTTTAGGATCTAAAAAGACCAGCATTTAGCTTTGCAGGTAATTTGCAACCCGATCCAGTTGTTCTGATGTTTTCTGGTAGTTTTACAAATAACCTCATGGAAATATTCAGACACTAGCAGAAATACGTGTCTTAATTTAACTTCTCCGTTTTTAGTCAGACTTGCGCTTGATGTCGTCCTCAATCAGAAAAACAAAAATGTCATTCACAATGGAAAATCCAGATTTCACAACTCATCAACCTTTTCATTACACATTCAAATCTAAAACATACAATTTTACATACATAATACCAATCCTTTTCTGTTGGATTGAAAATTATCACAAGAAAAGGAAAAAGGAATGGAGCACGAAAATAACTAAGGAGCAGGAAGAACCTTCTTAACTATCTCTTGACTAAGAGCAGTAATTTGGGAGTCAAGGGACTTAATAGTTTCTTCCTTTTGCCTCTCCAAACTAGCCAATGCCTCCTGCAACTCTGCTTCCACTTTCTTCCTTCCCTCGGCCAACTTCTGCTCCACCTCAGCCTGAGTCTCCTTCTTCATCTGATTCAGAGCTGCCGAAATCTCAGCCCTCGCAGCCTTCATTACAGCTGCAGCCTGTTCTTCAAGTTGCTTCACCTCCTCCGAAGTGTCCTTCACGTTGGCCAGCTTCTCTCTGATGGTGGCGTCCCTTTCGTCCATGAACTTCCCTAACGGGGTGTAGTATATCTTATCCAGGGCCACCATGAGCAGCAGAAACTCCACCATTATAATGGGCAGGGTCAAATTGAAGTCAAAGAGCGCAGCTTTCTCGATTTCTGCTGCGAGTGAGGGTGGCGCGAAGGGCAGCGAGCTAGCTGCAAGGAGAGAGAGGGATTTGAGGGTGGAGGGTGCTATGGACTTTGAGAATTTGAAAGTAGGGATCTTTGGGAGTGAAATTTGAAGAATGGGGATTTTGGTTCTTGGGGAATTTGGGGTGGAAACTTGGATTAAGGGCTTGGTAGAAGCCATGATCATGCTGGCCATGGCCGATGAAGAATGGTGCTGCTTCTGTTGTGATGAGTGATTGGAAAGGATGCTTCAGCGTCAGGCTGAGGATTGGAGTATAGAGGGAAAAGGAGAGGAGGATTTGAGGGAATGGCTATCTGTATTCTTTGCCACACAAATTGACTAGGATGTGGGACGGCGATGCTCTGTGGGAAATGGACAACGAACCGAATGGTGCTCTCGTACGTGTAGTACGTGTGGGGAGTTTACAATTTTTTTTATTGGAAAAAACTGTAGTTCATCCGCCCAATTTTAGTCGTTAAAAAAAATAAAAATTTTTCCTACCTTATATTAAAATTTCAATTTCAATTTTAATATTATTTCCTTAATTTTATTTTATTTGAAGCAAATTTGGTTGCTGATACATTAGCTCACTAGGCGCAGGAAGCCACTCATGGAGTGAACATCTTATTGGATGCCCTCCTTGCAATTTAAAATTCTGCATATGGATTTCCCAGGAGTAGCTCACTAGGCTCCTTCTTAGTATTCTTGTTTCTTTTTGGCGTTTTCCCTCCTTTATCTAACCAAGAAAAAAAAAAAAAGAATGCCTAAAGTAATTAAAAAAAGTTATGATATATTATTGAACAGTCGTAGTGTATTTTTAAATTTGATTGATGATTTTTTTTAAAAGTCAAATTCTATATATTTGATTAATAGTTCAATTTAGTAATGTACTAATATATTATTAACTCAATAATATATCATAAAATTTTCTCTAACGTTATAATATTTTCTTGCAACTTATTTCAATTGGGCTTTGTATCAAAGTGCTGACTTTGCATCAAACTTAGTAGATACGTAAATTATAATTTTGTATTCTATAATAAAAATACATTTTTTATTTTAAATTTTTACTAAAGTTCAATATTATCATCTGAATTTTATATAAAATAAATTTACTTTTAAAATTTTTAAAAGATAATATTGATGCTAACCAAGAATATTTTGACTCTATTTTACGTAAATAACTAATAAATTAATTAATAATTAATAATTAATAACTAATAAGTTAATTATTATATAAGAAATATTTTATAAAATTAATTATTAAATTAATTAAAATTATAAAATAACACAAAAGAATGTATTAATAAAAATAGATATATTATTAAAATAATTCATATTTATCTAAAAATTATATTATATTAATACAATTAATATGTTTAAAAATAAAAATATAATATCAAATATTTAATTATATTTTATAAATTTATATATTTATTTACTTACATAATTTTTATTTTATTATTTATAATTAAAATATATTTACTTATAATTATAATTATTTAATTTATAATAAAATTATAATTAATTAATTATATTTTATGATATTATATATTTATTTGCATATATATTTTCATGTATTTATAGTTTAAAATTAGAATACAATTATATTAAACTTAAATTAATTATATTTTATAAAAATTAATTTAATTTATATTATAAAGGCATGGGTTATAAATTAATAAAAAATAAATTCAAAAAATTTAAAAATATAGTAGCTATAAGTTATAAACTATTCAATATAATTTATTAAATCAAAATTTATTTTTAATAAGTTAGTGTATGAAATACTTTTATAAATTAATTTATAACTTATTAATTAAGTCAAAAAATTATAAATTAACTTATTTATTACATAAAATAAAATCTTTAAACTGAGGAGGAAGATAACGCACAATAATAGTAAAGAGGAAATGTCATACAAGAATGATTTAAATAAGTTGAAACATCATTGACACAACAAATAAGAAGCTGCTAATAGAAAGAAATACTGTGTAAAATAAATTAAGCTCGAAACTAACAAAAAAATTTAAGAGGTAATAAAAAAAATGATAAAGTGGAGTTAGAACCTAATTATGAGAGATCATGGAATTAAATAGTTATGTAAGCAAGTTAGGTTATAAAATTGAAATTTCAATAGAAGTTAAATAGGTCAAAAGTATCTTTTTATTATGAAAATATAAAAATATAATTTATATAAATTATATAAGATGTCAAATTAGATTAGATGTTATATAAGTATTTCTATTAAAAAATTAATAGGATTCCGCGATGTATTTTTAAAAGTTAACAAGACAAACTTGCTTCAAATAAAAGTTAGGAGAAGACACTGAATATTCATTTTAAAAATTAATAGGATTCCGCGATGTATTTTTAAAAATTAATTAGTATGATTTAATTCATTTTAAAAGTTTAATGAAATTTGTGTAAAATTAATTGGATCATGAATATTCATTTGATGGAATAAATTTATGACAAATATTAATATTAATTATAGCCTTACAAGTTATGATGAAACATTTAATATGCATCAATTTTCCTTAAAGTTTCAAGAAAATAAACATTCATTAATACTCTCTCTATTTTTTAAGTATTATTTAATATTAATGCATAAAAATTAAAAAGATAATAAATAATTTTATTTTAAAAAATATAAATTATAATTTATTATTATATCTTCTATTAAAAATTAACTAGTGAGTAAAGTTATCAAGCATTTATTTATACCATAGAAATTATATTTGAAAGAAGATAATAAATGTATTCTTAATTTTCTAAAATGACAAATAAATAAAAATAAAAAATTTTCTTTAAATGACTATTAAAATGGAGTGAGTATCTCAATAGTGAAATTGATTCATTAAAAATCGAAGCATTAAAGGCTTCATGCTGGTGTAAAAACATCTGAGAAAAAGAGAAAAAAAGTTAAATACTAATATTAAAAATAGTTTTGAGGGGGGGGGGGAGTTGACACAGATATTTCAAACATTTGAGAGAGAGAGAGAGAGAGAGAGAGGAAAAAATTATTCATCTATGCAACATCATTTTCGTTTAGCTAAGAATCCTCATAAAGGAAAAAAAAAAGGCAACTAAAAAAAGAGTTAAAAAAAAAAAACCATTTATCTACCATGGATTCACCCATTAATTAGTGTATTCTTTTAATGTTATCATGGATAATGGTTATATACATGTTGAGTTTAATTGTGTTTAAAAATTCCTCTCCATTGTTTGTTCAAATTCCTCATTTATGTTTGCGTTTTAAATCGCTATTAATTAAGAATTCTATTTTAATTCCTTAAAAATGTTAATAACATTAAATTGCTATTTTAATTCCTCAAAATAGATTAAGGAATTCCTTAATCTATATTAATTTCTCATTTTAATAATTCCTTAAAATACCATTAATTCCTTAGTATATTTTAATTTCTTAATTAAGAATTCCTTAAAAAAATTCATTATAAAAATTTTATTTTAATTAAGAATATTAAATGGCTATTAATTAAGTTGAAAATTCCTGGAAAGAATAATACATAATTCGTTTAAAAGGTTATTAATCAACAATATTAAAATTTATTTTATTAATTAATGTTATTTAATAAAATTTCATTGAAAATTACAATTTACTAATCTCCAGCTTAGCCCAAGAGCTATGATAGAAAAACCATAAACTTATGTCACTAAGATGCATAATAAATAATGGCATAAGTTAACTGATAATTGATAAATTAGTTAATAACTGATAAATTAGCAAAATATTTAAGAAGTATTTTGTAAAATTAGTTATTGAATGAATTAAAATTATAAAATAATGTAAAAGGATATATTAATAAAAATAGATATATAATTAAATTCTATTAATACAATTAAGAAGTTTAAAATAAAAATATAATATTTAAATAATTATATTTTATAAATTTATATATCTATTTACTTATATAATTTTTATTTTATTATTATTTATAATAAAATTATAATTACTTAAAATATAATTAATTATATTTTATAATATTATTTATTTATTTACATACATATTTTTATATATTATAATTTAAAATTAGGATATAATTATATTAAAATTAAGTTAATTATATTTTATAAAAAAATATTTAAATTTATGTTATAAAGGGTACAAATTGTAAATTAATAAAAAAATTAGAATAAATTTAAAAAGAATTTGAAAAGACGGTAGTTTATTATTGATTGAAAGAGGAAAATTGGTCCACTAAAAACCCAATACAATGACGTTTGGCTGTGAGAAAATGAGGCACACTCATCTAATAAAAAAATCACGGGCCGTTTTATTGCTGATACTTATGGATTCTTGTCAGTTTGTGGGATGAAATCCGGAAATTTATGCAAAATAATTAAAATAAAAATAGCTACTTGTAAGAGAAGAAGGGAAATTAAATTACTTTGATAAGAGAGCAATTCTGTGCTGAGAAAATGACACAAGCGTGGGCGATAAAAATGAGATTGATGGTGAATCGTCCATCACGTTAGTTATTGGAAAAAGCAATGGTAAATGTCCTTGCATCTGATTTTATTTTAAAAATATTATTTTTTAAGTGTATATATTAAATAAATTGTTATTTTTATTATTAGAAAATTACAAATTACTCAATCTATTTTTAAGGTAATTATATTTAATACTTATAATTATTAATTTTTACTACTAGTTTTCAAATTTATTCATACATAAGTGATAAAATATATCTAATATTCACCTTGAAATGGCAAACCAAAAACACAAAATTTTATAAAATAATTAAATATGGTATGGAAATTTTATGACACAAAATTAGAAACAATTCAACTTTTGTATTATTTCCTTAATTCTTATTTGTTTATTGTAGTTAATTGATTTTATATATATTAATGAAGTAGTTTATTTTATTTATTTTTATAATTTTTTTAAGATTATTTTTTATATATAAATTTTAAAATAGTTAAAAATAGAAAAAAATGTGATAAAATAAATGTAAGTTAGTTGATAGTGTAGAATAATGAAATATTTATTAATAAAAAAAATAAATTTGAAAAAATATTTAATACTTTATTAAAATTATAAAATACTAAATAAAAAAATTTCTCAAAATGCAATAAATAAAAAAGAGCTGAAGGAATATATTCTAAATTTTCCCCATTTAAGAGGTATTGTAGAAATGCTAACTTAGCCAATGTGAATACAAAAGCACGTGGCTGCAACTCTTGCATTTAAGATTTTGTTTATTTTGTTAAAATATTTTCTTTTGAAAAAATTTCATTTACTTATATAAAGTAGGGCAATGCTACATGAATTTTCACTTTTTAATAGGTTACATGTTTCACCACTAGATTATTTTTTTCAATATTAAAGTAAATGACTTAAAATAAAAAATATAAATCTCAATATATTAAATATATTTTAATGATAAAAATACTCGATCTCTTAAGAGATAAAATTCCTTGTAACATTACTCTATAAAGTAAAAGGGAGATATCTTATTCGTACATCTTGATTAAAAAACTATGATATTTAATGATATGGTACCAAAAGAAAATAATTTTATCTTTGAAATAGTGGATATTATTTTTCATTACACTTTCTATATTAAATATTAAAAAATTAATCATTTTTATCTTAATATTTTATAACTATATTCATGAATCTAATACAACATTTAATCAGCTAGACTCTTCCTAAAGTTATTTATGGGAAAAAAATCAAAGAGTATAATTTACAATTTAAAGTTTAGGGTGGTTATTTCAAAAAGGAAAAACTACATTTTACCGCATTCAACTATAGGATTATTAGATTTTATCCCTTTAAACTATGAAAACTAAGATTTTATCCCTTTCAACTTTATAAAACTTAGATTTTACTCCCATTATTACTAAGTTAACGACTGTAATATTTAATGATAGTTAGAAATCAACGTTATCATCCTTAGCAATGGTTCATAGATAGTGACGATTCAAAACCACCAGTAAGTAAAAAAAAAATTAGTGAATATATAGCGGTAGTTAAAAAATCGTCACTAAGTGAAATATGATAATGATAATTTTCTTAACAAATTATGTTAAGTTAACAACAGTGAGAGTAAAATTCAAGTTTTATAAAATTGAAGAGGGTAAAATCTAAA
Source organism: Sindora glabra (assembly GCA_020226215.1). Lineage (NCBI taxonomy): Eukaryota > Viridiplantae > Streptophyta > Magnoliopsida > Fabales > Fabaceae > Sindora > Sindora glabra. The sequence goes on from CM035227.1 coordinate 28,039,760, forward strand.
TTTTCATAGTTTAAAGGGGTAAATTCTATTAAGTTAACAACAGTGGAAGTAAAATTCAAGTTTTATAAAGTTGAAGAGAGTAAAATCTAAATTGTCATAGTTTAAAGGGGTAAAATCTAATGATCCTATAGTTGAAGGGAGTAAAATACAGTTTTCCCTTTCAAAAATTAATAATTGTAGGTATTTAATTAAATACAACTACTTAAAATTAAAATGAATGATTTGTATTTTTCCTTTAGTTCTTTAACTTATTTACAATAATTAGAAAAAAATAGCATTATTGGAACGCTGGTAATAAAAAAATTAAATTGAAATTTGTGGTTGAAAGAATAAGGTGTTATTTTCAATTATATAGCCATATGAATGGATGAATCAGATTAAATTGAAAAATGGAAAGATTAGGAAAAATATAAAATACCTTCTTAAACTTTAGTGTCATTGGATTTTTTTTTAAGTTTGGAAATCACCCCCTTAAATTATATAAAACTCAGAACTAATACTTACCATTAACTTATTTTATCATTTTATCAATTTATATAATTTTTTAATGATATTTTCAAATAAGAATTATAATATTATAGTATTTTAATTTATCTTACTATTTAATGATATTTTCAAATAAAAATCATAATATTAGAGTAAATTTGAAAAAAAATTAATGTTTTATTGAAATTCTAAAATGATAAATAAAAAGGGATAATTTTTTTTTAAAAGCGATAGATAAAAAAAATGAAAGGAATATATTTTAGATTTTCTCCATTTAAGAGATACATTGGAAAAGTTCACTTAGCCAATGTGAATACAAAGCACATGGCCATAGCTCTTGCATAAGATTTTGTTTATTTTGTTAAAAGATTTTTTTTTGAAAAATCTCATTTACTTATATAAAGTAGGGTAATGCTACATAAATTTTTATTTTTTAAGAGGTTGCGTGTTTCACCATTAGATTATTATTTTTCAAATATCAAAATATATGAATTAAAATTAAAAATATAAATCTTAATACATTAAATACAATTTAATAATGAAAATACTTAACCTTTTAATAAGTAGAATTCCCCCATAACATTACTCTATAAAGTAAAAAAGAGATATTTTACTCATATATCTTAATTAAAAAATTATGATACTTAATGATATGCTGACAAAAGAAAATAATTTTATCTTTGGAATTGTGAATATTATTTTTCATCATACTCTTTGTATTAAATATTAAATAAATTGATCATTTTCTATCTTAATATTTAATAACTATATTCATGAGTCTAATACAACACTTAATCAACTAGACTCTTTCTAAAGTTATTTATAGGAAAGAAATCAAAGAGTATAATTTATAATTTAAAGTTTAGGGTGATTATTTCAAAAATTAATAATTGCAGGTATTTAATTAAACACAACTACTTAAAATTAAAGTGAATAATTTGTATTTTTCCCTTAGTTCTTTAACTTATTTATTTATCAATTTTAATGTTAGTTCAACAACAATCGAAAAGAATAGCATTATTGGAATGCTGGCAATAAAAATTTCAAATTGAAATTTGTGGTTGGAAAAGTAAGGTGGTTATTTATAATTAGATAGCCATACAAATGAATGAATCAAAATGAATTAGAAAATGGAAAGATTTGTACAAGTTATAACTTTTGTCACCATTTTGCAAAAAATTGTTTGATATGAATATATTAGATACCTATGATTCAATTGATGAAATAGTATCTCTATCTAAAAATGCATTTTTTTCCCACTGCACAAAGAAAATATTTTGTTGTGAATGAATAAAATATTGAGAAATTATCCACATGTAAGATTATAATTATGGATATAGGCTTTTTCCACATAAAAGGTGAATCTTTTGTTGTAATAGAAATAAAAGTGATGTCGATTATTCAAGAATTGAAGTCGATTTGCTTTATAAAGAGAGGAAACTAATGAACTTCTATGAAACAATTTTCCAAGATTCGGTTGAATTGTTTTGATCACTAGATATCATTGAAAAGTAGGAATCCATGATATCAAAAGATTTCCTGCAATTCTTTCTAATATGAAATGAGTCCATCATCTACTTTGGTATCTTATTGAATGAAAATGCTCATATTATTCCTCCATTGATCAAGAATTTTCATTTTTAGGAAGCATTATAGTCATCTAATAAGAAAGATTTTCATTTTTTTTTCAAATGAACAATTTGAAAACCTATTGATTTTAATAATTGATTGCAAAATTGGTCATTTGGACATTTCAATTCATAAATATGGGTCTTGAACCTATGAATGGGGATACTCTTAAAACTCACAAAGGAAAAAGGAAATGAGTTACGCAAAGAAAGAAAAACTTGGACAAAAAGAAATAAAGTGATGTCAATAGCCTCAGACCAATCAATTAAATATTGATTAATATGTAATTGACATTTTATCATTAATCCAATCACTATTCATATTTTTTCTTTTTCTTACCAAATACATCACTTTATTTGTATAACTTAGATTTCCTATATTTTTTTTAAAAAGGATTTGATTGATGGGATTTGATATGATATTTATGAAATTGATGAGATTTTAATACTTTTTCTTAGAATGGATTAATTTTAACCCATAAACGAGACCATTACCACCATGTAGCATGTTGAAACTAGAAACAAAACCCTATATTTCTTCTAGAAAATCTTTTAATTGTTCCGTTACAACTAGAAAAAGATTCTTTAATTAGAAAGAATTTAGTTCAAATGTAAAATGCCTATTTAGAAATTTTTGTAACTCAATCATGCATGATGGAATCATAAAAGATTTGACCTTTTCAATCTTTTTCTGTAACTCACTATAAGCTCAAGATATAAAAAGAATATGTGTACGAATGAGATATCTAGCAACAAGAAAAAGGAAAATGATCAAATAAAGAAACTCCTAAGCATTTAGCGATATTATATGTGTCAATATCAATGGTAACTCATTATTTTAATGAATAATTTCTTCAAATAGAAGAAGATTATGTAAACACTTACTCAAAATCTCACCTATCATATTTCATTAGGGAAGATATAATTTTTTTTCTAAAGAATTCACCATGATATATCTAATCTATGCATAATACCATGAAAAATGGATACAAACTTTTTGTTGCTATTTATTATTGGAAATAAGTCTAAAAAGGTATCTAAAAATATATAATTTAGATATTTGTACTTTATTGAATTAAGGAACCATGGTATGTATGTTTAAAATTAATTCTATTTTGAGAGAGTTGAAAAAGCATTATCTTGTTGAAAGGTTTTATCCATCTACCCTTTTTGAAGGCTTTTTTTTAGATAAAAACTTTATTTTTTTATTTTCCAAATGGTATATATTTCTTAGAACGTGAAGTCTGAATCAAACCCATGTTTGAGTTGAAATTAAGACACTAATGCAAGTTCTTCCAATTTAAATCAAATGTATTCATATCTAGAAGAGGTTGACAATAAGTTCTTTCAAAATTGAATATCTATGCCTCTATTAGACGTGTTCTAGGAATTTTCATGGTCGAGTAAATTGCCTTGAATGGATTGGATTAAGTTAGAAAATAGAAAGATTTGCACAAGTCATACCTTTCATCACCATTTTATGGAAAATCATTAAATATAAATATGTTGGATATTTATGACTCAATTGGTGAAATAGTATCTCTTTCCAAAAAAATATATTTTTGTTGAACATGGAAAATATTATGTTACAAATGAGCAAGACATTGAGGGATTATCCATACATAATTATGGATATAGGCCTTTTCCACATATAAAGGAATCTTTTCTTATAATAGAAGTAGAAGTGACGTCGATTATTCAAACATCAAAGCCAATTTTCTTTATAGAAAAACAATATCAATGAACTTTTGTAAAATAGTTTCACAGGATTCAACCAATTATCTTAATCATGAGATATAATTGAGAAATAGGAATCTATGTTATAAAAAGATTTCCTGTGATTCTTTTCATTATGGAATGAATCAATCATCCACTTTGGTATTTTATTGAATAAAAATGGTGATATTTTTCCTTTATTGATAAAAAATTTTGATTTTTAGGAAGTATCACGGTCATATAATAAAAAAAGTTTCCTTTTTCTCAAAATGAACAATTTGAAGACCTATTAATTCTAATAATTGATTGCAAAGTTGATCATTCGAACCTTTTAATCCATAGATGTGGATCTTGGACCTATGAATGGGGATACTCCTGAAACTCATAAAGAAAAAAAGAAACGAGTCAAACAAAAAGAGAAGAAACTTAGATTAAAAAAAATAGAAGTAACTTAGACAAAAAAAAATAAAATGACTTATACATATCTTTTTTACCAATAACTTTAAACCAATTAATTGAATATTGATTAATACACGATTGATTGAATGTTACTTGGAATTCTGCTTAAAAATGAAGTGTTGCAAATTCTTACTTCCATTGAACCATTTGTATCTACATGTATTAAAGTCCCAATTCATGGATCTTAGTTTGAGAAATCAAAATAAGAGAATCAAACCAATTCTTTTGACTCTTTTTTAAATTTGATAACTATCGGTTAATCATGTATTTCATTCTAATTCTATGATTTAAAGTACTATTTCCTATTTGATACATTTGAATTACATATTTGAAGTGATGATCCAATCTATATATTAAAAAGAATGAAGTTAATACATTTCTTATGTACTCATAGGTGTCATATTAGATTTGAATCATATTTCAAATCTATCTATATTAATTGATTACCTCCATTATCTTATTGCTATTATATTCCACTATTTTTTTATTTTAGATCTTTCAAATCATTCCCACAAGAGATATAAATCATTATTTCTTTTTTTGATCCTTCGATAAAAAGATTCATTCTCTTCATAAAAAAGAAGATGTAGAATCCATAAATATTTCTTTTTTTATTCATCCATGGAGTTGAATACCTCATTAAATAATTATTTTTGATCCAATCTAGAGGAATTGATAGAAAAGGCAAGCCCTTTTATGATACACTAGATTCAACTCAATTATTGATAGAGTAGATATATTCGTCATTTTGTTTAAACCCCTGTTTTGATTCAAAATCATGGTATAACACGTATTCTCTTGTTTCAATCACGAAATACGTGAAATAAATTAAAAATAAAATTTTGTTTAAGAATGAAATTTTATTGAAACTATTCAGTTCACCCTTCAGAATCATATCACATTCCAGATTTGATGAAATAAAATGAATTAAGATGATATTTTATAAATATGTAATTATTTTTAATATATAAATCATTTCTTTGAGATCAGAAAAAATAAAAGAAATATTTTGTTCTTTTTTCAATAATTTCTATTTGGATTTCTCAATAGTATTTGAACCCAAATGAATAATTTACGATTTAAAGTTTGTAGTGGTTATTTCAAAAATTAATAGTTGTATGTATTTAATTAAACACAACTACCTAAAATTAAAGTTGAAATTAGTGGTGGAAAGCCTAGGCTAACAGTGAGATTGCCTCAACAGTTTACGACAGGGCACGATTTTCGAATTCAGAGTCTTACGCAGTCATCATTAAAGTAAAATAGCTAATGCCCCTCTTCAGAGAGAGTAGGTTTTTGGAGTAAAGACTATGTAAGCTAAGCAAATCAAATCAGCTCTGCTATTTCCATGCTAAGAAGAAAGTTTCTTGTTTGTAGCAACAAAGAAGCCTTTTTGCTTTATCACCAGAAAGGAGACATAAAAGGAAGGAAATAACCGCAATAATCTACCTAAACCACTCAGGAGGAATTGAATATGCGTCAATGAACCCCCAACTGCAGCAACATTTATGATTTATCCATAATCCCATGCCAGTGAGAAACTCTCCCTGGCGTTATATCACGGCAAACTGTTCATGTAGGGATGAAAATTTCAAATGTTTTGAGAATTATCAACGCCGTCCCCATGTAAGTCTCCTAAGAAACTGCCTTCTCCTGCAAAGGGATATAATCCTTCTAATCCTCCTAAAACTGCCAAGTAAACCTCTGGCAACCCTTGAGGGAGAAACCCTGCCCTCAGCTCTAGACCTAGTTCTTCTGACAACTGCTAGCCGGGTGTATGAGAACAATCCCCCCAAAAAGCCAGTTAAACTATTTCCATTATTTCCAATACGCTGGATCTTTCCATTCTCTATGACTATGCCATCCAAGCCAATGTCGTCGTAGTCGTCGTCATCGCCATCATGTTTCTTATGTTCATAGCTATTCACTTGCGACAACAACCTGCATTCATCAATTATATCGACCAGACGGCGTAAGAATTTTTTATGACAATTCAATATTAACATATATATGGTCTTATCTACGGGTTCTTTATTGAATTGTAGAAGATAGCAGACCACAATTTTGAGAAAACTGATAAAATAATGCTAAATGCAGACGAAATATCCGATAGTAAAATAGCAAATGCAGGGATCCTATGGTATTGTGCAACAGAATGAAAAACTATCGAAGAATCCATGCATGAAATACTCAAAAGAAAGTCATTAAGCCTTTAAAGAGATTAATGACCAACTGCTCACACTAAATGGGTTAAATTTCATATTTTCCTAATGATACACTAGCTGCTAAACTGCTAAAAGCATAGAGACCATGACACTATAGTGAAAAACTGCAAAAGGCAAATGAGGTCATGTTGGTCATGAATCATGAATTAACAACTTCAGATTTGCATATTTGGTTCAAGTTGATGATTAAATAGAAATAAAAATAAACAAAGCCCATGGAGTAAGTACTTACCTGTATCGTCTTAGACTTATTCCTTTCTTGGATCGCCTTTTTCTCAAGTTGCAACTGTTTGAGACATGGCGGATGAATTGAAGCTGCATGCCAAAACAAAACATAACATTACGAGAAATAGACTTCTAATCAGTACAACATGGAGATACTTTCTTTGATCTGATAAGAAAATTAGAACAATCACAGATTGAAACTATCTGAATTTTCCTTTCCGATGCTTGTAGTGTCAAAAAGGAACCACAAAACCAATGAACATTACATCTTAAAATAACTCAATAACCAGTTGAAACTTGAGTCTTTTTTGCATTGTTAGGTAGACTATATGCTACCCAAATTAGAGAGAGATAATCACATAATCATCATCAGTAGTCGTTGTTGACACCATCGATTATATATAAACATGAATCTGAAAAGGGACTTGTTTCATCTCTATTCTAATCATGTTCCTTCAAAATATGACATATAAAGGCATTATGAATTTCTAATGCAAATTTTTTTTTTCCATCTGCAACTTTTCTATCCATATCTAGCAGTTTTCCCCCAATCAATAATTCACAAATGAAATATAAATGTCAGATGACCAAACTAGGTACTGGAAACTAAAAATTCTATGCTAGAGAGAGGAAGAGACGGTAGAGAAACAGAAGCAAAGAGGTTAGCTTAACTAATCCCACATGATCCAACAAAATGCCATCAACATATATAAGCATAGGTTTAGCCGGCACTGCAATCTGAAGGAACTGAAGTTACAAACCTGATCACCATCCTTGATGCCATAATTTCTAAGATAATCTGTTTCCAAAACTAGCTTCTGTCCAGCATGGCTTAAGCAAAATTGCCCCCAAACATGTGGCCTGTGCAAACCAGTTTAGAGAACACAAGAAACAAGTTAGACAGCAGATATTGGTGATCTAGTATTTGAAAAAGATAAAAGAATAAAATAAATAAATAAATAACCATGTCCATTCCACTCCATGAGATTGCACTTCGATCCCGAAAGAATTAAACACAAAATTCTCTCAACTACCCCAACTGGGGTATCAAGATTGTGATGAACAGATTATAAAATTAGATAACTGAAACTTCCCTCTGAAATCAAAATGGTAAAATTACACACCAAGCATGTTTTTTCTTCGAAATATAAAAGATAAGTAAAAACACACCATGAAATTTTACCCGGCCCCTTCTGAGGCATGTGACTGAAGACTGCCTCCACCGCCTGCTTCAGTTCCGCAATAGTGGCTGACTTTGTAACTGCAATATCTACCAAACAAATTCCTGTATTACTTTGAAATCCACAAGAGTATGTTTGACGCAAAAACACATAGGAAAACTATGAACCTCAATTGAAGTCCTCTTCCATTCGCAGTTATAAAAAAAAAATTAAGTAATTTTGTTCTTCTGCACTTCACAAATGTATTCATGGCTCAAAAAACAAAAGAAATAATCTGAGTATTTTTTTTCCCTAGATCTCCCTTACAGACAGATTAAGGAAGAAACACATGGAAAGAAGCTAATTACCGAAGCGAGAGCCGTCCAATTTGAGCACAGAGAGTCTTAGAGGCTCTGAAGGAAGCTTGTTATACAAAAAACTCTTCCTGGAGAAAATGCCATCGATGATCATCATCGGAGAAAATGGCAGCGCCAAAGATCGCCGAGGCGTCTCTTCTGAAGCCTCAGTGGAAAGATCGGGTTCTCCCGCTATGAATCTAATATCACCCATTGGCCCTCAATTGCTTGAAGACGCGATCCAACCCATGTTCTTAGACGGGAAGAAAAGGAAAATAGAGATTCTTAGCGCAGAACAACACGCATTGTGAAAATAATTTGTGCGTTTGCCTTTTGGGACTGTAAAGGAGCTTGCGTCGGGAGAGATTCTTCAGAAAGAAGGAAAGAGAAAGAAAGAGATTACTTGGGGTTTGAAGACAGTAGAGTGGGTTAATGGGGTTTGCAGCGAGGGAATTTCAGACGGTTAGGCTTCCCCTATAACTGTTACCCGCACAGGCAACTGACTTAACCGCTTAAGACTTGAGAGAGCAATAGTGTCAACTCTCCTAAAATTTATTTAAAATAAAGAATAATACACAAATTTCTTTCAATTTCAAAATCTACTTATACCCGCTTTGCCTTCCTCCAATCATCAAGATACTTCACCTGAAAAATAAAATAACTACTATACATATTGATATTGATATTATATATATTTGAAATTTTTATTGTTAAATATGAGGAAAAAAACCATGAACCCAAATCGAATATCACGAGTCACGTGGCATTATGCATATTTTGTGTTTAATATAAGTTTCTACAAGATCCAAAATTGAGTACAAGTGTAATGTTTTTTTTTTTTTTTTATAAGAAGTCTTTATATTTTTAAATTATAAAAAAAATATTAAGCTCCCTTAATTTTTCAAAAAATATTTTTGTTAGAAAAATCTCATCTCTTTTTATAGTTTCTCAAGGAGGAACACTGGTCAAAAAATTATAATAGTAGAGAAAAATAATTTTATTTTTGTTATCTTTCACTAAATTGTTTATGTTTAATATTGCACATATAAATTATTGTTTACAATTATGATATTTTATAACTATATTTTTACTGGAAATATTCTTAAAAGAAAAAAAAATTAAGCATTATTGTATATTTTAAAATTAGAAGGAACGCCTTCTGGGAGAGTAATTTTGTAGTGCTATGTTGAAGTTCCGTATATCGCTTCTTCGCATTTCAAATTTTTGTTTGCATAAAGTTGCAAGAAACCCTATAATTTCGGTTTATTGTTTTACTATTTAGTTAAAAACAAGAGATGGCATTTTGACATATTTGTCATAAACGATAAAGAACTATGCAATATGGACAATTTCTTCTTTGAAAATTAAATAGATTAAAAGTGATATTAGACATTGTTTAGACAAGATAATTGATGGGGAATATTGTTACATGTAAGTTTTTACAAAGTTTTTTCCTTTTTTTTTTTTTTATAATAACACAAGTGATAAGTCGCTTGCACATAAAAAAGAATTAGTTATGAGTGATAAGCCATTTAACACAAAAAAAAATGAGGTCTTGTTATATCATTAAGGTTAACCGCTTTGTAAAGTTTATATCAGACAGGTAACTAAACTTTTTTTTCTTTTTAATTTCTGATGACAACAAGATAGCCTGTAAAATAAAGTTTATATATGATAAAGATCCATTACAACCTGTCAAAAGCAGCAGCTCTTGTAAATCAAATATAGATTATTTCGGAAAAATTCAACTAAAAAAAAGAGGAAATTTATAGTTACCACTAAAACTCCATTTAATTCATTGGAAAATAACTTTTTGTAAATATATATATATATATATATATATATATATGAAAAAAGTAATACTTGTAATTAAAAAAAAAGTAATACTTCAAATTATAGTAATGGAAGAAAACAATCAAAAGGAAGAATTTGTTTTTCTTCCCAAACCTTTTACCCTTCATATCTAATATTAAACAAATAAAGTATCTTTTTATTTTAATATTTTATAATTATATTTTATGCAAAATATTATCATTGAAACAATCTACCTTAAATATCAAAGTTGAAGAATCTATTTGGATTAATCGAAAGAGAACCAACAGCTCGATTCTTTCACGCATTCATAGACCCCTCAATCAAACAAAGGTCCACATGCACCTTCCCCCCTATTGATATTTTTAAAAATAAGCTAGCTAGTTCTTTATAATTTAATATTTAATCACGAGATTTATGATTTTTCCTATTTTCTATCACTTGTAGATTAAACTGCAGAAGAAAAGGATTATTCGACATTGCTCAGCCTTACAATTATTTATACCATCTTTTCTTGTTCACTTGTTCAAGCATCCTGTGGATGGGGCAGCTCAGAGCCACGCAATATTTGTTCTGAGACCCTTGTTTTTGTCAAGCCGAAGAATCATTTTGAAGATTCCCTTCTTCATGATTTTAAGATTACACTGAAGAATGATTCAGATCATCATATCCAAAACTAGAACAAATGAACAAATAAACCTTAGAAAATTTTCTTTCCACAAGATAGTATTTCAATTAAATCTAAGGTTGTAAAGATTGTAATACAAAGAGCGTATTTAATTGCATACAACGGGTGAATAAACTACCAAAATTAATGGCCTGTAAATACACTAAAGCCACAAGAGAGAGTCTTGATTTCCCCAGAAAAAAGTTGAAACAGCAATTCTAGCTCAAGCAAAATTTCCTAGAAGTACAAGATTATCCCACACATTCTTGATGGACTAAAGATCAATAGATTGATTCGGATTCTAGTTAGAGGAATGCGGTGCCTGGAAATGGTTGGTCTCTGATACAAAAGAGACATCCTCTGCGGATCTTGGGCAAATCATTTGCCAATAAGCTTATAGTATGCATACAGACCAGAGCCAACAAATCCGAGGAGTTGACCGATTACATTCCACTGCAACCAAAAAACAACACATTCTTTCATATGATTGAATAGGAAAAACATAATCTGAATAAACAAAATCACACCACTCAGAGAAGACCAGTTTCATAAGGACTCACAATATCAAACGGTAGGCCACCAAAAATTATCCAGCCAAAGCCAATGGTGAATAGATCCTGCACACCAATACAGAAGAAATTGGAATTTTTGCATAAAATCGAATGCAATAATCACTTGAACCATTGAAATGTAAAAAAAAAATGGTTTTCCAAGTTGCAATGATATGTCAAAATGCGTCAGAGTGTCACATCTTAAGTGAAGGTTTCCAAATGCCAATTTCAAATAGATATCACAATTGAGTCTAATTGATCAGGAATTTCTTTTCTGCACTAAAATACAAAATTCTATTTCTTTTCCTTGATCTTTATTTGATACAAAATCAACTACAACATCATACAAGACAAGCTTCCAAGACAATCCCCATCAACATTCTTTCCCCCTTCTCTTCACCTTCAAAGGTTTCATCGATGTTGAAAAGGCAAAACTTTTGTTTTTACCTTAAGTCTCTCTTTATAGAGTAAGTGATTTAAAGTTTGCTTAGTCAGGAAGTGTACTCTCATCTCTCTTTCATCAGTATCATCACTCAGATGGAAAATAAGCCTTTTTATACTTAGTCTCACCCCACCCTAGTACCAATAATCCCACCATGCTCCAAGTTTGAATAGTGAAGATGTGTACTAAACGCCCATTGTTTCTGCCCTTGCATGGGCTAAAATTTGTGAGCATCCCACCCATGCAGTCAATCAATCCTTGTACAGAAACAGCTAAGCAGTGTTCAACTACTATGCCACTACACTGAATATATCAACCTACAATATCAGGCGTATCATTCATAAATTTCAGATGAAAGAATCAGTGGTCGAACAAACCTTAAGATTACCACAAATAGTTTGCGTGAGTGCCGAATTGAGAGTTGTGTTCAGAAAAATACTGTAATTCAAGAAGAAAGCCAGTATGCATGAAAAAAGCAAAACAACCTGCCCAAACAAGGACAAATACACATTAAATTACAGTCAGAATAATAAAAGATGAAACTAGGGATAAAACCTGATCCTGAAAGTACTTGCATAAGTTAGCAGCTACTTTATGAGCAAGAATGGGAAATTTCCTTAGTCACTGGAAACAGATTACTGATTTCTCATACTCATACTTCATTTAGGTTAACTGATCATAAGGAAGACAGATGCAGTGATGTGGAGGCATACAAATGTAGAACTGACATCATATTCTTTTTCCCCTATTGGGCAGTAGGAACAGAAACCTATAATTACTGAAGGAACATCATAGAGGTTTTAAGAGTGGGGGAAAATGATATTATCTTCTTTTTGACATAAAAAAAAAAAGATATCATCTTCAAGGTTTTGGAAGAAAATTACAAATACTTACCGGTCATTAAGTCAACCCCAATATAAAACATTAATTCTATATTATATTTTTTATTTTACTGCAGACCTCCCAGACGCCTAGTTACATGGATAAATAACTCTTCAGAAGACGATGACCAAAAATGAACCCTACTACATATTTAAAAGACAGAGTTTCAGTTAGCAAGCATAACTTACAAGAAAACCAGCTGAGAACAGATAAGGAAAATCTATTGCCATCTTTAAGTCACCCCCGAATAATGTCCAGATAAGCAGAAATGGTCCACATATGAGACCTATAATGCAACATAAAAGTATTGAGGGAATAGATACAAAAAGAATCACGTGTTTCCTTGCAAAAGGAGCATAAGATAGTTTATAGGCCTTTAGATAAATCGATCAGCTTACCATTGCACCACATAAGGCCAAAGCTGTTTAGGCCACTCGTTTTCCCTAAGAGAAAGATAATATATCCCAAGAAAAACGTCAGGCTAACAAATAACAAAAACAAGGTAACTAATTTTGACTTTGTGTGTGAGAAAGAGAATGTGTGTAAGAGTACTACCAACACGAGCTATGGTTGCAAGATATATTGCTGTGGTGATGTTTGACATGAAAACAACTCCATAGCCATAAGCATCAAAAGAGATGTCCCGTGCACCAGCAACAAATGCTCCAAAGACGATCAAGCCAACACTGATAACAACCTTACAAATTTCAGTGAAGGAATCAGGGTGATGCTCAATCCAAAAAGAACAAAACTTTTAGGTTATACAGGGTGTCAATAGTTAAGTCAAAGATACATTTAAATGAAATATGGCATACTGCAGGTCTCAACATGCAATGCAAGAAAGTTAACTCTCTGTTACCTGAGTATTACAGAGGATGTATACCTCTGCCCAACCAGAATAAACTCCATAAACATTGTAAACACCACGGTGGTCCTCCTAAGGGTGGTGTACATTGGAACATTTACCCCTCGAACAGACTCCATGGTGGCTAGCTTTCAAGGAGAAATACAGGATAGAATAAGAAACCATAAAATAGTGAACAATAATAAAGAAATTCTCCTTCAAAGAAAGAAAGAAAGCATGCAAGGACATACCATGTAAAGTAAATATGTTCCTGCTAGTGGAAAAGTGTGCTTCAAAGTCTTCAATGGCACAAATACTGGTGAGTTATCAGACATAATTGAAGATTCACCTGCTGTGAAAGAAATTATCCTCCAGCGCCTCAATAAATAGAGAAAACAACAAGAACACACCATCTGCAGCAGAAAGAAGCAGGCGATAATGTATAAACTTTTGAAATTGATCTTGAATTCAATAAAAAAATCTTTCTAGCCCTTGTCCAAGGTATTGTGAAAGTCCTTTTATTAACAATTATCTGCAAGGAATGCTTAAAAGTCCATCCCTTGATGAGTGAGCATGACATAGGCAGATTTTAATGAAGTTTTTCATGTGAATAAAAAAGGAGAACCAGACATGGTTATTAGCTTATGATCAAATTACCTATGAAACAGATAAATGACCATGATTGTACTAAAAAACTAAAGAATCATCAATTGCCTTAAAAACTAGGGACTTGGATAATAAATACATCTAAAGAAAAGAAAACCACAGTAAAGGATCAACCTGAAGAAGCGTGATGACATTCGCAGATGGGAAGCTATAAGAGGAAAGAGCTGCCTTGTTGAACATCACCAAGAGCACTACAAAACAAATGTAGAAAATGATGAATAACTTAACAAAAAGCAGTATTCTTCTTCTAGATGGGAAGTCTTGCATATCAGAACACAGTAGTACGTTCACATGGTCAAGGGAACAGTGCACTGCACGTTCCCAATCAATCAAAGGTTAACCTACTTTCCTGCATTTCGTTCCATCCTTTTCTCCCGCCTCTTAATTTCATTCAAAAGTCCGTCTTTTTTCGCGTCTTATATGCCCCACAACCAAATGAATTGAATCATTTGGATGGTTTCCAAGAATTTGAGGTAGAATAAAACCAACGTCTCATTGCAAGTATCAGTCCATAATGGGAAAGAGAATTTCCACAATTGGAGAATTTCCACTATGAGAACTCCCAACAAGCAAAACAATAAGGAATACAGGCATGCCAACAACAAAAATGCACAATTTCATCTAACCAGTAAATTTAACCAGCAGTATATAACTGAACGCGAAGATATGAAGCTGGGGTGAGTTATAACAAAAAATTGACAAGTATTATAGGAACACCTGCGCAAGACATGTAAGAAATTGAAGCATAAGCTCCTCGTTTGGTCATGGCGGAACCTTTAAAGAGTTTGTCATCAGCCCTGTAAAGCCTTTCTCCATTTTGGTCCTTGGGAGGATCCGATACAGGTAAAATCAGATTCTCCGACGAATCGGACGCTTTCAGAGACATTTTCAGGCCGCTGGTTCGCTCTCTTGTTGTCTTCGCTGTGAAGAAAGCTTTCCCTTCCCAAATCGTTACGGAGGATGAAGGAGGCGAAGTTAAATGGAAAAAAAAATCGAAGATGTGTCTGAGGCGTGACTCGGAACTCGGGAGTTGACTTGACTCTGTCAATTGCGCCTGCACGCACTCGTATCCCAGAGCGCCCGTAAAGAGCACGGTTTATACAATGATATTTTTCCATAAGCATATTAACGTTCAATTATTTCTTTAAATTTCCTTATTTATTAAATTTTTCTTAGTTTCATTTTTACTACCATTTTTTTAACAAATTATTTCTTAGCAAAATGGTCCAAGTGGTTTTATTCCAGGCTAATCTAAAAAAAAAATAATCCAAAATGTTTTTAAATCTAATTATTAGAAACACGTTATAAAATTAAAAAATGAAAAAAAAACACAACAGCACATCACAATGCTAGAATTATTGTAATAATTATATTATAATCATCATTAGAAGTTATAAGTTATTAAAGGTATGATAACCATTTTTTTATGACAAAGATTAGTTGTCGTAACGGGTAAATTATAAATATATCATTGTCAAACATATTATAAATATAAAAAATTAAATTTTAAAATCTGTTTATATCAATTGATTGAAATTTATAAAATTTAATTTAATTTTATTTTTAATAAATATATATTATATATATATATTGATATATTAATATTCCGTTACGTTCGGTCGTTACACTACAATAAGGTATTAAAAAAAGCTAAAAAAGTATGAAATTATATTTTCTTAATGTAATAATGTTTGGTAAAAACTTACCGTGATATTAATTCTAATATTATTTTTATTTAAAAGTTTTATGATTCCATTAATTGCATAAAATATTTTAAACATACTCAAAGATTGTATTTATATTTTTTATGATTAATTTTGAAGTGAGTTATTTGCACACAAAAAAAATGTTGAAGAGGATTTTGTGTATTTTACAGATTTATTTTACAAGTTAGATTCAAATTAAAGTAAGCCATTAAATAATGAATAATTTTAAGTTTTTTTTATAGAAAGAGTGATTAAATTATTATATATATGCGTAAAGTTTTTTTTTCAAATAATATATTTTATAAATAATCAATTATCATAAATAAAAAGTGTTTTTATAATTTTTTATAGTAGAAAAATTATAATTATATTTTTTATTCAAATTAAATTTAAACGAGTCATGATTGAGTCTTCGGGTTTGGTCCTAGTCCAATTGGATTTGGGTCGAATGTAGGTTTACTGAACCCATACCATCACTAAATTGAAATCAACGTAAAAGATCAATTATTTTTAATAATAGTAACCAGAGTTGGGGGAATAAATTTAAATCGCAAAAAAATGATCTAATTAAAATGAAATTAAATGGTTAAAAGCACTTTAAAATGCATAATCAATTTGTAATAAGTAAATTTTTTAAAAAAAAATAGTTTATAATTAAAAAATGTTTAAATTTCCTAATCATTTTTAACCAGACCTATCCGGAATATTTCGTTTCGGTAATTTAAAATTTTTTTATGTACTATTATTTTTTAATTTTATATTATTTTTTAGTGATATAAAATAAATATTATATAATACAATTATAGATTTAATATTAATTATAAATTTGTAATGATTGCAAAATAATTTTTTTAATTTTATATTTATTTATTAAAAATTAATATAAATATTACATACACATATAACATTTAGACTTCATGATGAAAATAAAAATTATAAATCTATATACTATATGTAATATCCTTGTGTTGATAATTTAAAAATCATATATGTTAATCGTTAATAATGTTCCAATATAAACTAATCAGACTTTTCTATTATAAAAAAATAAAATTTAAATGTAAATAAATTGAATGATTATAACAAAATAAATTTAGAAAAAATCAATATGTTTAAATCTATGCTAACTATTTATAACCACTAAAAATTGATATTAGTAGTTTAAATTGATTTTAATATTAAAATTAGTTAAAGTCGAACTATCAAAATGAAAAATTAATAAAAATCATCTAATTCAAAATTGTATTAGGTAAAATTTAATATGAGGAAAGATTGTTGAATGCCTTTTTTTAATTATTTATAAAATTCGAATTCGATGATATGCTTAAAAGATGTTAAATTCTTTATCGCTCAAATGAATGGATGTGGAATAAAGAGTAAATAGTTAAAATTTTAGAAAAATGATTTATCATTTTCTGTTAAAAAAAAAGAGCTTAATCTTAAAAAAGAAAAAAAAATATCCTAAGTATTATTAAAATCTGCTTGGACTAAATATGTTGGAACTATTTGTATTTTGTGGTCCAATAAATTATATAATAATATAAATGGCTGGTAATTCATAATGTTAGTCCAATATAGATAATCCCATACAAAAGTATATTTTAATCATTATTGAATATCTAAATACAACAAAATGTATGAGTAAGATAAAAAAAAATTATATATTCAATTTTACATAGGTTAACACATTCTGCTAACCATTTACCTTAGTTGTGGACCACATGTTTTAGGTATAGGTACCCATAGCTTTAGACCTTTAAACGATGTATGATGATAGGATTGTAATCTAGCACATAAGTCTTATGTTTGGACCAACGAAGAAAAGATTTGGCTTCTCTTGAATTTTTTATTTGTTCATTTTTTTATAATTTTACAAAAATTAAATAAACAATTCTTTACTTCGAAACTTGCTACTTTTTTTTAGATCCACTGTTATAATGCAAAAAAAAATTGTATTTATCTCTCTCCTAAATTTAAACTTGTAATTTCTTTATAAATTGAGAAAATCTATATCCATGAAGAAAAAACTAATCCTAATTGGCAAGTATAAAAAATCTTGAATTGAATTCGTTTAGATATTGGACTAGTGCAATATTATTAAAATAAATTTAAAATTAGATAAATTCTATTTTTTTTTATGGCTTGTAACGGAAGGAAAATTTTGAAATATAAAATTCTCTCTTATTTGATAGAGGAGGAGAAAACATGGGAAAAAAATTGGAGGTGAAATATGAGCTTATTATTTCTCCTCTCTCTCTCCTTTTTAAAATTCTTGGAAAAATGCATCAAATTCTTTCCGATTTAGAGATGATTAGACTTTTATTAATTTTACAAACTTAAAATTATAACTTTAAACAATATATGGCTATAGAATTAATACTATTTAACCTTACCGGTGCTTGTGAGGAAGCGAATCGGAGAATTGCCCCCCCCCCCCAACATATATGTATTTAAATAAAAAAAAAACGTTCCTTTCTTCTAATATTTCATGGTGCATCTGTCTTCGAAGAAACGTTGCTCGGGAAGGCGATGGGCGGAGTAATTAAAATATTACTTTATTTCATATTTCATATTTGAAGATAAAATTTATTTTATTTCCATGTTTCTTAGAATAACAGATCTTTATGTGTATTTACAAAAAATGGCAATAAATAAAAAAATTAAAAATAACAAATTTTAGTTAAAAATATAAATTTTAAAATTAAAAATTAAAAATTTATACTTAATTATTAAAAAATTCAAGTATTAGTAAATAAGGAAAAAATAAAAACAATTTACATTTAAATATAAAAAATTATGCATGATCAAGAAAAATGTTATAATATAGATATAAAGTCATATAATTGATTTAAATAATTTAAAATTAAAAAATTGGTATATAATTAATACAATATTATTACTTTTTATCTTCATAATCTCAAGTGAAATCTTAATATATTTTTAATTTTTAAATAATTAATTTTTTTAAAATAGTTAACATAATTATGCATATACACATATACATATATATATATATATATATATATATATATATATATATATATATATATATATATATATTAAATAATGAACAAGGTAAAAATAAAATAATTTTATAATAGTGAGGTTTCACAAGATGATAAAGTAAGATATTATTATTTTATCTTTATCATTTTATTTGAAATGCAAACTTGTCCTTTACCTTATCTTATTGAGTAAAAAATCATACCATTCTTAAATTTTATTGAAGCAATCATTGGAGGACATCGTAAATTCAAAATACTTTACCATTCTTACTCACTTTCCTATTATTATTATTTTTCCAAAAGAATAAACTAACATTTGAAATAAAGGATCGGATCGAATAGTCCATCCACTAATTGTTGTGTTGTTTATTTTAAATCTGTTCAAAGAATCATTTTAATTATTTTAGCAGTTGGATCGATTTAAGTTAGTAAAAATAGAGAAAAATTAAAAAATTAGTTAGTTGATTTTTCATTTTTATTTTTAGATTTTTTATTGATTTAATAAATGTATATATAATTAAAAAAGTAATAAATATATAAATTTAATATTTAATTAATTAAAATTTTATTAAATTTTTTAATTTTTATTTTTATATAATTTATGAATTTATATATAGTGTAAATTAATTATTATTTAAATTCTTTTATAAATTTAAATAAATTTTTATTTATAATATCATTCAATTCAATAATTAATTTAATCGATTGAGTCAATTGAATCATTATTTGATAATTTTTTCAACACTATCCGGTTCCGTTTTAAAGACATTAAATAAACACATTAAGCAGATGTATGCATTTCATATCTGTTGCTTAAATATATATTTAACATTGCTTATGTGTATAAACATTATGTGGAAAATATTCGTCGGCTTAACATCACATTTCATAAATCGCAAAACAAAGCTGACGGAGACAAGTCCGTTGGAACTTTATATTAGAAGAGGAAATATCATAGAAAAGCCGCCGGCCCGGTCAGTTTATGGTTGGACTGGGCTTTGGATTGGGGCAATCAAAAGTTGCCGACGTAATATATGGACTTGGATCTTATGCTTTCATCCAAGTGTCCGATACTATATTTTCTCCAAGAAATGGCCGAGGTAATTAAATTGACCAAGATTATTACTCCTTTATGGCAGTCAATCAATTTCTCAAGAAAATAATTTTATTTATTTATTTTTAATAAATTTTTTAAAATTATATTTTATGTACAAATAATAATTATTTTTTATACATAAAATTTAAAATAATTAAAAATAAAGATAAAAATTTCATGAAATAGATACAAGTAGATTAATTGCATAGAATAATAAAATATTTATTAATGATAAAAAAAGATAAATTTTTAAAAAATATTTAATATTTCATTAAAATTTTAAAGTGACTAATAAAAAAATAAAAAAAAATTAATAGATAAAAAAATATGATCTTATATAAAAAATATTAGAAACGTCCATCTTTACATTAGGACGTGTAGCTAAAGTAAAATTCATTGTGTGTGTGTGTGTGTCTCTCTCTCTATATATATATATATATGAAAGAATATAAATAAAAAAGTGAAAATGAGGTTATTAAACGAACAAACATTATTCACTTTGGACTTATCTTATTTAATATATAGAGTAAAATAAAAATGGTGAAAACATTTTACTTTCAAAGTTGTAATGATAGGGAGAGGTAAAAAGAGACCATAATTTGGGGCTGTTTACTTAGACAACACGTAAAACAAGAATAAAATTGGCCTTTGCTTTTGTCCCCTATTAGAGATAGAGATAAAAAACCTTCCGGCTGGTTTTGAGCCATTAAACAAACAAATCATGATTTCAACACAATAATTACGCATTTTGACAATTCCAAATGCTTTGAATGACTGATGAGAATAACAATTAATTACCCACCATAATCTCTCTTCCCTTATAATTGGATGACTAGGGCTGAATTACAATATGGAAAAATTATAACGATATCTCCTAAGCTTTAGTTTAATTATATTTAATACTTCTCATTTTTAAAAAATATATACATTTATTTTTTGAAATATTTCTATCATTATAAAATGATCTAATAGTATTAAAATTTTAAATTATAATCCTTTCTTTCTTTAATATTATTTTTTGTGATTGAAATATTGTTTCCTTATATTTTTACATACGAGTATTTTTTTATAAAATAATAAAAATAATTTCTCTATGACAGTATTATAACATTCGTATATAAAAATATAAGGATATAGTTCACTAATCATAAGAGATAAAAGAGTTACAATTAAAAAATTACTATCATATTTTAAAAGAGGTGAAAAAAGGGGAATATTAAATACAATTAAATTAAATCTTAAAAGAAATCAATACAGTTTACCTACAAATTATTTAACCTAACTTATAATCAAGGTTGGAGTATGATTTAAGGGGAAAAACGCAAGTTACGTCAGTTGACGTCTTTAAGAAAAAATTGAATTGCATTGAGGAGACCACTAAGCAAGCATTACTTTGCTGTAAAGGGGGGAAAAACCTAAATACCTTTATCTCTCATTGTTTTATGAATAAAGCTACTTGTACCTTTTAATATATAATATTTTTTATTCTATTTTATGCGTAAAAAAATTTTGTTTTTATAAATTTGTAAAATAATGAGTTAAATCAGCTTACACTTTATAATATAAAAAAGTAAGTGAAAGGAAGTGAATATTAGATAGTGTCAATAGCATTGCTCAATTGTATTTTTCTAGTTGCTTTCTTATTTAACTTTTTAGAATAATTATAATTAATGTAACATCTAATTTGTTTACATGGGAACGCTACAGCATTAGTCTGGTCATATATTTATCATTTTGATACTTACAGATCAATTTACAATTAATGTATAATTATTAGTTAATTGTTCTAATGATGGATTAAGAGTAATTGAACAACTTAGAGATCAAATTAATATTAATATTCTTTGGAAAACCTGATTCCCCACATTATGTTATTGAAAAAGTCATTTCATACTGTA
Organism: Sindora glabra; assembly: GCA_020226215.1. NCBI lineage: Eukaryota > Viridiplantae > Streptophyta > Magnoliopsida > Fabales > Fabaceae > Sindora > Sindora glabra. The sequence goes on from CM035227.1 coordinate 28,061,584, forward strand.
ATTATACAATAAAACACCTGAGGGGCATAAACATGAAAGATAGGGAAATTATGTGATTTTCACGTTATCCACCATCAACAGCAATTATTTTTTAGTGGAGAAGGTAAAAAAGCTTTATGATATAGTTAGGGGTATAAGTAGATTAGGTGATTTATCAAAGAGTTTATTGCTTAACTTAATTTGACTTATTTATTTAAATAAGTTAATTTAATACTAATAAATAAACTTACTTAGATAAATAAGTTAGACATATATTCTTTAGATTCAGTGTATAAATCTATTGGTCTAATTTATTTAATTATTAATATATTTATAAATTATAATTGATATAATATAATATAAGTACTTCAATACATATATTTATACATATAGATTCAATTAGGCCATCAGATAATTTTGAATTTAATAAAGATTTAATTTATTAACAATTTTAAAAGTTTATTTAATATAAACAATTGTGATTTAATAGTTTCAATCCAATAATTTCAAAACTTATTATATCATTCATAATTTTGAAATTCAAATATAGCTTTGGAGGAAGGAAAAAAATTTTGAAAGGTGAGTGTCACTGCTATGAATGCTAGCAATTCATATAAAGTGTATTCGTTGACGAAAAGTATTAACGAAGTAACTAAAAATTTTTTTAAAATTATTTTTTCAGCTGCTTGTTATTATTAAATCTTCGGTACTAATTCTTTCGCCAATGGTTATGATATCCTCCTACTTGATCTTCTAAAATAGATATTTGACTGCTATGTTTAAAATCAACAATGTTATATGCATCATTTATCAGAAAAATAATAATGTTATATATTCAAAAAATAAGATTTAAAATTAAATTTTGAATGTAAATTAGGAGTTATCATTAAATATATTATAATTGAGCAAATTCATAAAGTTTAATTAATACAGTGAATATAAATTTAAAACTCAATTTTAAATGTTATTTTTTATACTTGTAGAATATTTGTTTTGAAATAGCTAAATCCACATTTTTTTAACTGTCGATGCTGGGTAATGAAAAGATAAGCACCTCCTAATTGCATATTTCGTTTCGCACATCTAGCTAGTGTAAATTAAGATTCATAATTATAATCATTTTTCTGGACAAAAAAGAATTTAAATTGTGGTTTGCAAAATTACAGTATTATTTGCATGAACTGCACTGTAATTACAATTTTTTGTAATATTACATCATAACCGTCATCACATATTGTTATATTTTTTATACTTTTACTAAAAACAATAAAATTCAATCGCAATCATAATCACAAATCAGAAGCGTAAAGCACATGCATCATACATAATTTTACATATTTTTATCGTATTTACTTGAAAAATAATGCATTCAATATACTGCCCGTCTAAAAAGTTACTTAACTGTACGTACGAACCCCAGACTAGATGAGGTCAAAAACGACCACATCTGCCGCTATGAAAGCTGGTTGAAGGCAGTGGCAGCCCCACCCAGGAAGCCTTAGCCAGTAGAATCCAAAACAAGGCACAGAAATGTGCCTGCATGCATTAGAACTAGGCCATGTATCCATTTTGGTGGGTAGCTAAACATAACCATACCTCTAACATTTAACACTTTCTTCTCATCTGTCTCAAAAAGCCAGGCCTTTCCCCTTCGCCCATTGCCAGCTTAACTGTGCTTGAATGGGACCTTCATCAATAATATTCAAGACATCGTTGATTCCCCCTGCCCATGCTGTGTCCCTTGCATTTCTTTCTGTTGTTATCAGCGTGCAGTAAACTTGATGGCACCTATTTCCAAGCAACTTGGGAAGTAATATTCAATAAAACAATATTATTCTCACTCTCTGCTGTCTTCTTTTCAAAAAATTATGAAATTTACATTTAGAAAAATGTATAAGACGTTCTCAGAAAATAAGACTCTATCAAAAGTTTCCCGATCCGATTGCTAATGCCGGGATTATTGGTCCCTTTCGGCGCATCAATTACGATTAATATACCTAAAAAAAAAATGCATATAATTATTGGGAATATCATATGCGGGAAATGTGATGTAAGTCTTACTATAACATACGTATGTTCTTAAGTATAATGTCTTCCAAAATTAAAATAATATTTTTTAGGTGTGCATTAAGGTATTCTCCCACTCAATTGTAAGAAACTAATTTCTTAAGGTACTATTAAGTGTTAAAGACAAAATCTATCACAAAAGTTATGATTAAAATAATATTTTGATAATTAACTAAACTTACAATCATTTAATTTCTTAAGGTACTATTAGATCATTTGTCGTGCTGAATTTCAGGGACAAAATAATAGTGTGAGAACAATGTACATACAACTATTGTGCATACAGTTTTTACTTTTAACAAAGAAAAGTTAATAGATGGTAATTTCAGGGATCACAAAATGTCTGACGGTGAATGAATGAGTCAGTGTGGGAGCAGTAATGAATGCCAGCCAAAGGACCGGCAACTTGTAGATTTTGGGTCCTACGAGTTGAGTTTGCAGCTTCAACCGCACGAAGAAGAATTAACAACAGATTGAGACCATTCGTGGAGTTGGTCTGAACGCCTTGTTGAAACACAATGACCGTGCGGGTTCATGATTTGCCCATCTGCACCGTCACGTGGCCTTCAGGACCAGCACTCCCTTGTGCCCTCTTTCTATGATTTCATCCCTACTCTCTCTCTCTCTCTCTTTCTTGAGCACTTACCTACTATACCATATGTTGTTGCTTCCTTTGTCTATCGCGAAACCCTAAACTCCACAGATTAACTAGGTTGATCGACAGGTTTGAAATATGTCGAATCTCTTTGCCGGAATTCATGATTTTAATTTGTAATTGTGATTGAGTTTATATCCTAGTAATTATTATTGGGATTACATTATACAAGAATGTTATATGCATTAAAGGAGGTTCCAAATTTTTTATATCTATTAAATTAATTTATATAAATTGATTCCATTGTGTTTAATTTGAAATTCAATTTCGTATCTCGCTTGTAATGTATGTAATATTGATGCATATTATAATAATCATTCTTGCAGGAAAGTAGAGATAGATAGGATTGCTGGCAAAATTGCAGTTGCAAATGTGATAAAATGGCAATTTAATGGGCAACTACCATTCTGAATTTCTGATCAAGTGTATTTGTGAGAAAGATTCCAAATATGTCTCGGAATTACTTAACTGAACCATGAGCATGATACAGGCTGCCCAAAGGGGACCTCCAATATAATTGAGCTTACATCAGGGACAGAGACAGTATCCTGGATTTAGCAGGGATAAATGTGTTATAATATGGGCGATAAAATTTGAAAGTTAATGAGATATATTAAATGATACACACACAAATTTTAAGAAAATAAATGAGGATAAACATCCATACTAAAACACATATAATCTATTATAAATATACACGATTTGTTTTTTAATCTTAAGATCTGTTTGTTTTTTAAAATATATTTTTGTATGAAAAATCTTATTTTCTTATATATAAATGAAAGTGTATCATAGCTCTTTATAATATGTGATTAAAATAATAATACTTAAAAGAGAGGAATGATATGGGAGGAAAACAACTTCCTTTTTTTCAAAAGATAAATACTTACAAAGTTATTGTCTAACAAATTATCCTTGGACATTATCAGCATTTGAGTAATAATGCCTAAAAATAATGTGGTAAACTTAGGTAAGTATTTCTCTTTTTATAGAGAAAATTATTTTTCATTAAATTCATTACATTACTATTGAAGATATAAATTATTTTCTATTATTTTGATAATTTATAACTATATTGTTTCTAAAAATATTTTCATCAAAACAAACATAATCTTAAACTAAGTGAAAAATAAATTGGCTAATATATGCAATATGACGCAAACAACACTTAGGTAGTAAGTGAAAAAAAAAAAAGTCTCCCTCCTCTCTTTTGTAGTTCTCTCATCTATGGAGTACAATTCTTAGAATTAAACCAAACCGACAGAGAGAATATCATCATTATATAAATTGAAGTTAAGGGATCAATTATCAGTGTTTAAGTATTAATATAATGAAGAAGATGAAGGGAGAACATTTTTTCCATGTTCATCATTGGATTCATGGAAGTTCCGAGGCTGAGAAATCATGATACGTTTGACGGGTATCTGCCGACATATTGGACATTTAAGCTAACAAAATCAACAGGTGCATGAACTATATACTACAACCTATGTGGAAACCCTTTGAAAATTAAGTAACCTTAAATTTTGGGTCTGGTTTAGGCAAAATGAGTCATGAACAAGCTGAGCACAACTTGTTTAGCAGCTGAGTCTTTTAAATACAAGTTCATTATCATTGAGAGGGAAGTAAAGTGACATCTGTCTTGATTTTAGTGTTTGGCTATAAAGGGATTGCTTGGAAAAGGAACAATACATGTTAAAGTAGATGATCAATCGAGATAATGTAATTTGATACTTAATCTATCTGCTTATCTTGCTGTCATTTTTATCTTTTTATGGGTGGGGTTGGTACAATTCAAAGTATTAGATTCTTTTCCTTTTGGAATATTGCAAAAATTCAAGGGACAGGCAAAATTTGCTACTCTATTAAAATGAGAATTGACATATTTAATAATAGATCATTAAGAAATCTCAAAAAATCTCAACAAGTAACATTCATTTTTGTTGGTAATTATAAAAAAAGTTAAACTATTAAATGCACATACATAAATACTAGGAATCAAATCCTAAATGCAGTATAAAATACAAAATCTTTAAAAAATATTAAATATTACTTGAATCAAATACTTTTAACTAAAAATAGAAAATTTATTTAACAAAATTTTTTTTTATACTTTCAATTAAAACACAAATTGATGAAATTTTTTTAATTTTTATTTTTTTAATATTTAAAAGCTTGGATATGGTTCTCAAAATTGACACAAAAAAAAAAGTTGGCAAATAATTTTCTCTCTCTCTTTTTGAATAAATGTGGCAAGAAGAAGAAGTTTTTCCCAATCTTACTGGTAAATACTAGTGGGATCCAGGGCTATCAAAAGGGGCTTGAAGGGACCACGACTTTATTTGAATGCCTAAAGATCTTTTTGAAAATAATCACCAATAAAGTGGGAAAAATAACGTTTAAGAAGATTTGAAAACCAAAGTTAAAGGATAATTTCTTTTTATTAGTATCAATAAAGATAAGCGTATATCTTCATGAACTTTTTATGCAAGAAATTTGTTTTCGCATGATGAATCCGACCTTACCACTCAAATCCCCTTGAAGTCGCTACAAAATTACATTCTTATCTTGGCTAACCCCATCCTGTTTTGAAAATGATCATCACCTTCCCTAATCATAATGTCAATGAATAGGACGGTTTCTTAGAACATTAAACAAAGAATCACAAACCTAAAAAAAAGGAAGAAAGGATAGAAAGTAAGAGTGCATTTGTAGATAGAGAAAGGAAGAGTGCATTGTGGGGACGCAAGAGCTGAAAAATTGAGACCAATACAAAAGAAGGACGAGGAAAAGTGGCTGTGTCACGTTGGCGAACCCATTCCTCAACTGGCTTGTAATGCTGCCGTTCTTTTAGCCGACCCAACCTCCATGCTGTCCCTAACTTCCTTCTATTCTTCTAGACATTGTCCTTTTCACTCCATTTCTCTATATATATACACTCTCAACTATACCTAAACCATAATCCCGTTCACTTTGAGCAATCTTAAAATATACATTTGCCCTATCTTTATATATTCTTCTTCTGCTATTATATAAGTTCTTGTTGCAAGGTTTTTTATTGTGTGTCACACATGGAGCTTGAGCTGGGTCTTGCTCTCCCAATTCAGAATCCTGTTAAAAAGGAGTCGAAGCAGATTGTGGGTTTGGAGTTATGGGATCCCAGTTGCTGTCTGGATAGCAAGAACCTTGTTAAGAACAAGCGCACCTTCGGAGAGTCCTTTGGATGCACTTTGGGATCTGAGGGCCTGTCTTTATTGGTGTGGAGTGGACAGCCAAACGAGGAAGATGACCGCAGTAGTGGGAAGAAGAACAAACGCACTTCTGCAAAAAATCAGTAAGTGACTGGTTTCTGGCTTTGCCCATGTCAAAATTAGCAAATAATATAAATTCGCTTTAAGTATGTGTATTTAAGTGCAGTCGATCATAACCATATTTAGCAAAATCTGAACAGATGTATTAAGTAAATTGTGACGGTTTGTGAAAGAAATTAAATGAATGTAAGATTAATGACAAATATTTTAATTGAAAAGGCAGCTAGCTTAAAGAACATCGGTTTAATTTGGTTTGATGGGTGTATGTTTGTTGGAAAAGAGAAGAAGAAGATCAAGTGGTGGGGTGGCCACCCATTAAAGCATGGAGGATGAAGAAGCTGCATCAACGTCAAGAAGGGCATAATGTAAGGAACGACAGGAGGGCAGCCATGAATGGAGGTAGAAGAAGATCCAACTCCATGTTTGTCAAAGTGAAGATGGAGGGGGTAGCAATAGGAAGGAAGATTGACTTGAGGCTCTACAGCTCCTATCAGTCTCTCACAACCACCTTGATTACTATGTTTGCTAATTGTAAGTGAAAAGACTTGCTTTTCCTCCATTTGTGGTGTTGAGACTTGATTGATTGTTCTAATCTTATTTGCAAATCATCCCATGTTGGATATTTGGACAAGATTCCATTTAAACTAAATCATTTATTTATTTATCGTGTGGGCCTATGATGATAAAAAGGTAATTTGTCAAGAATCTGTGTATAAAGTTAACATGTAACTAGAATTTTTTTCTTAAATCTTTTTATGCAATGGAGTGCGTGAGAATTATATGAGTGTTATTTTTATGTCTTTAATATGTCTCTTCATATATTGAAACACATAAATATATATAAAATTGTGGCTTTTTAATTGAAGGAGTGATAATTTATTTAATACAAATATATAATCTAATCCAGATATAATAGAGAGTTATTAATACTACATATAACAAAAATAAGATTTAAAATTAGATTTTGAATATAAATGAAGAACTGTCATAAATGCATAATGATCGGAGAAATTTGTAAAGATTCTAAGAAATAAAAAAATTGAAAACTTATTTTTTAAATTCTATTTTTAGTACATATAGTATTTTTTGTGGGAGTAAAACCCTTAAAAAATAATATTAACAGTTTGTTTGGATGGAAGGAAATAAAAAGGGGGGAAAGGAAAATGAAGGTTATGTGCTATCTTTCATTTTCTTTATTTGGGAGTTTTGTTAAAGGAAAAGAAAAAAATGAAAGTTTATAACTAATCTTTCAAAAATTTTCACTTTTCAGTATTTTGCATTCTTTCAAACTGGGAGAATTTGAAATGATATCTTCTTGATTTGCTATTCTGATCCTATTTTAGCTTTTAATTTATATTTATGTTTATTTTTTAGTATCTCATCATTATTTTCATTTGAATAAAAATATTATTTATGTTTTTTTAAAAGCATCTAGTGTGTAAAAGGATATATATTAATTGTAAAAAAATTTAATAAAACATATAAAATTATTTTTTATTATTGATAATAATTAGATTTAACAATCGTGACTCATATTTTACTAATACATATTTATTCTTATCTTAACTCATTCATATTAATTTTAGGATGAATATGAATTAAGTTATTGTTGATCTTATTAAATAAGGATTATATTTGGTCAACTTATGATAATTTTTTTAAACCTTTTAATTAACAATTTTATAATATTACTATATGTTCACTTACTACATCATTTATCACAAAGAAATTTTCTAAAGAAAAAGGTTAGAGAAAGATATTTTTTGAAAAATTTTAATTATTAAAAACTCATTAATATATAATTAACTTTTTAAATAGGATAAAATTATAAAAATATATACTAATTAATTATATATTAATTTAATCCTTTGTTAACTTTCCTTATATAATTTTAGATATCCAAATTAGTGGAAAAAAGTTATAACTTAACTATTCATTCTCCTTTCTTTCCTTCCCTTTTATGCTTTGTCATTGTCTTCTCTTCCCTTCCCTTCTTACTCTCAAATATACCATAAGTATTATTGCACTATTAAGATAACTATATAAAAGTGTGATTTTAAATGTATAAAAAAATGAAAAGATTATAATACATTAATATACCATCAGATTTAATTATAAATTAATTTTTTTTAATTAAATTGACATATTATATAACAATATATTAACAATTAAATTTGATAATATATTAATATACTATTATATTAATGTTGTTTTTATGAGTTGTCAATCAATTCAAGAGCCATTTTTTTTAAAATTAATTTTTTGGCTTGTATATAATCTGTATGCAGACCAAAAGTTTGAGGAAGGTACAAATTATACACTCATCTATCAAGACAAAGAAGGGGACTGGTTGCTTGCTGGAGATCATGTCCCATGGCAGTACGTGCATTTAAAACCCAACTTTTATTGTCACTTTTGCACACAAAAAACAAAGTAAAATTTCAGAGGAAAGTTCAGGTTAGGAAGTACGATGTTAATCCAAAGATAAATAACAGTTTTCTTAACGATGGTTTTGCAGATCATTCATTAATTCGGTGCAGCGTTTGGAGATATTGAGGGATGGCAACGAAACTGCTTGACATTGTCTCAGCTTTGAATGAAGTTTAAAAAATGTTCGACCTTATAATTATTTATGCTGCTAAGTTTAATTTGGGAAAGAAAGTATTGTTTTGCTTGAACCAATTGTAGAGAGCAAGAATAAGATCTGAATATATGTATTAATTAGTTTAGAAGAATCATAACAATGAATTAGCTAGTAAACCCTATAAATCAAATTTGATTGTCAGAGAATTAATATATATTAATATATAGTGCACCTTCCTTGTAATATATGATATAGAGGGCGGGTTTCTAAGGATGGCAAAAAGGACCATTTTGATAATTAAAGTATTAAAGGATTTTTTTAATAAAAATTATCCTCATGATTTCTACTCATATTTATTGAAATGCAAAAATTATTATACATTCCATTAAAGGGTAGCCAAAGAAAATTCAATTATATGTTTCACATAATTAAACTCTTAATGTGCCGAAAAAATCTCCAAAAAAATCCAGAACCTATCATATGTGTTTAATTGATGTGATTTGCAATGTAGAATTTTTAAAATTGAATTTATTTTATTTTAATAGGAATGATTTTAATTAATTTACAAATAAAGTTTTATTATTTAAAAACTATGTCAAAAATAATAATTTTAGTTGTAAATGAATTATTTTATTTGAAATATATTAAAAAATATGAAATTCAATTAAGAATAAATTTTGATTGTATCATAATAAATATAATACTAGAAAAATAATAAATCATTTATATAATATGAATTTTAGATCATATGAAACAAATTTTAATGAATTTTTTTTGAATTTGATAAATTTTATCATGATACAAATATTATTAAAATAAAATAAAAACTCTTTTTATTTAAAATTAATTTTTTTAAAAATTACTTGAAAATAATTAAAATAAAATTTTATTTTTAATTATGGCAAATGAAGAGTCAGATAAACAATCAATAGTTGTTTGGCTAAGGAAAGACGAAGTGCTAGTTAGTTGTGCTGCAACATCTGCTGCAGTATACTACATTTTTAAAAAAGAAATTATCAATATTAATAATGCCACTAGGGAGTAAAAAACTTCAACTAGATAGTTGTGGTTCGGACACCCCCATTTTATTATTATATTATAATTATAATACAAGAAAGCGAAGGCAATGGGGAATGGAAATCCACAACTTCAAATGCTTATCGGAGATTCCTTTTCAGTTTCATCTTTTTTTTTTTTTTTTACAAGTCAAACTTGGTGTACTCTGTGATTTAAAGAGAGAAAAAAATTTCTTTCACAAAAGAAAGGGATTTCAGAAAATTTTAACTTTGACATGATTGGACTTTGTCCCATTAAATATAAAAGTTTGACAGTAGAATTTTAAACTACACAAAATCTATAATTAACTTTTATTATTCACCTAATTAATAATTTTTTAAGATAATTAAGTGTATGTTTGTTTGGCATATATTAAAAACATTTTGTAACATAGCTTCAAATTATATTTATGTAGTTATTCAGAATTTCATATGTCAATATTTATTATCATCAATTTAAATGATATAAAATTATTATTTAATTTACTGGGATACAATTTGAGTAACAAAAATATTATAAGTATCGAAAATTAAAATTAAAATTTTTTATATTTATTAAATTAAATTTTATAAATTCATTTTATATTTAATAATAGTTATTAATTTATATTAAAATTTTAATTTTAAATTTTATTTTCAATTTATATAACATTTAAATAATATCCTTCTGAATCGCATCTCTCAAATTTAAACCACCAAATTTTTAATGTTATAAAAATAATATAAAAAATAATTTTAAATTATGTAAAAATGATATGATCAAATAGCATCTGACAAATATTTTTTTGGTAAATATCAAACATTGTTGTTATATTGGTTGGGGGGGTCGATTTATGGGGGCGATGCAGCCCGACTTTGTAGATCTTTCGTAAGGTTTAGGGCTACGTGCAGTGTTGGCTGATTTTGATCCTCCAATAATTTTTTAACAATTTAATTTTAATAACATCTGAAAATATAAATTTAATTTATGACATGTCTTTTTTTATCAATGTTCTAAAATTTATAAGTTACAATATTATTTATATTTAAACTACTTCACAATATTTAGTATAAAATTATACTATTTAATAATTTTAATATATTCGTAAATATTTTTATATATTATTTCTATTTTAAATTTTTTTATATATAGTATCTTATTTCTCCAAGATTTATTTTCAACTCCTATTACTCAAATGAATTTTTCTGAATGATTACATTCGTGACACAGTACTTATTTATAAATTTTATGAAATAATCAATTTAAAATAAATTATGAAATAACCATGCAACTAAATAAAATGATTGATCAAACGGATAGTAAAAATTAGGTTTATGATTTTGTATGAATTAAAGCTTTAACTCTGAGTTTTCAAAATGTGTCCACCACACCAAAAGTTAAGGAGGTTCTATACATATTTCAATTAAAAAATTTACAACATTATTACCCTTTTCCTTCTCCGAACGCTTATGCTCTCGACAAACACTTTCAGGGAAAAATAAGAAAAATCTGCATCATAAAACATATAATAGAAGTAAACAACGAATTTAAATTTCAAGGTAAATAAGTTAGTATCATCCATTTATTTATATAATATAACAGTATTATTAAAATTTTCTATTGTTGATTAAAAAAAAATTAGGAGTGTAAATTTTAATTAATATTAGTGTATAAATTTTAAATTAAAATAATAACTTCAATTATTTTGTTGAAAACATTTTTATAGGATTTTTTAATTAAAATAATATTAAACATTGAATTGTACATAAGTACAAACCTTCTCAGTTGCGAGAGACATTTACCCTTTACTTGGATGAGGAAAAAATAAAATGGGAAGAATTTTTTTTTAAATTTAAATTAAAAAAGAAGAAAATTTGAAATTGATTAGAAACTTTTAATCATATATTTTATTTTTATATTTTTTTCTTTTTTATACAAAAAATAAATTTTAAAATATTTTTTCTTTCATTTTCTTTCTCCTCCTCCCAACTACACAGAAATAAATCCTAACCCACTTTTGACTAAGAATCCAATAGATGTCTTCTAATCAATAAATTATATGATAGTAATTAAAAGTTATTTCTTCTTTAAAATAAAAGATTATTTATTATCACTTTCTTTAATTTTAATATTAAATAAGTATAATATTTTTTATTATCCAATATTTTATGATTGTAAATATAAAAAATAAAATTATTCCTATAAAATTTTCAATCAAAATAAATAAACTTTAAATTTTAATAATTTTTAATAAAATGATAGCATATAAATAAGTGAAAATAGAAAATTAACTTACATGATAGGTCAAATTTAATCTATATTCTCAAAATTGCTATTTAAAGGGAAAAAAACGCATAAGACGAGTTAAATTCTAGTATAAAACATTCTTTCTAAATCTCGATCGCAATTAGATTTATACTTCAATCTTAAAAAACAATTATAGACTTAGATCCGTAACGCACACAGCCATCGGGGATAGTAATGTACTTTCGAAAAGATTCCTTTATCTTGCTTAGGGGAACCCAAAGTTGAAAATGCTTTTATCGAAAAGAGTGTTTAAAAATGCATTTTAAAGAGAAACAACATGTTAAAATCCATGTTCTATTGTGCGGCGAGAGCCGATAAATGGCTGCCAATTTTTTTTTTTTTAAGAAAAATATATTTTATTGCAATTATTTATGAAAAACAGGTACATTAACTCAAGAAGGGTGAGATGTCCCAAAAGAAAAGGTATTTAAGTATAAGGAGAGATAAGCCACCCGCCCAATACCGTCAATTTTCGTGTTTTTACGTGAAGGTTAACAACAATTACATTTTTAATTAAACAAACAAACTATATTATTAATTTAATAACAACAAAATAATAAAATTATTAAAATTAATTTATCCTCATAAAAATATATATTAATAAATATACTTATTATGATAATGAAAGAAAATAAATAAAATCAATTTAAATATTTTAAGTTTAAATCTTCTCATTAAAATTATTTAAATGCATTTAATTACTATATTATTTTTTAAAATTAAAAATTATTTTTGTTAAAAGTTGTTAGTCTCCACTTAATAATATGAAATTACCAATTCTTAAAATCGTAATGTTAATTCAATAATAATAAAATAATAAAATTAATAATTCCATATATGAAAAGTTTTAATTAACACAGAAATTAAATTTATTGTTATTTAAAAATGATTACAAACAGCAATTTATTTGAAATTTTAATTTTAATTACCTTAATTATTTTTAATTAAATTCATAAATCATAAATTTTTTACTTTTTTGCACTTTTGATATACTCTCAAATTAGTATATATTATTATTTTAAATAATAAACATATCAGGATGAAGAAATGTCCAAATTGTAAAAAAATGACTTTTTATAAAAATTTTAGTAGTAATGGCATCAAATTAATGTAAAATTTTGACAATTAATAAAAATGATGTTAAAACTCTTTTAATATTAATTTAGTGCCGCCTGATCTTTCAGATATTAATTTAATAATTTATTTTTTATAATAAAATATAGCGTGTCATCTGTAAATAAATAAAATATTAAATTCAAATTTAAAATATTTTTAAAAATTTAATGTTTACTTTAAAAATTAATCTATGTTTACAAGCGCCTAAATTATAAATAAAATTAATAAATAGAAAGAATATAAGTGAAATTAATACAATAATAATTTAGAGTGAAACCTCGTACTTCAAAATAGAAGGAATGTCAACGTAATTTCTCCCGCGAAAGGGAGCGGAAGTTTTAGCATAATTCATTGATTCATTGTAGTATTCATGGTTGTGGCCTTTTCTTTTTTATTGAACTGTGAAAGCGAAGACTTCCATCGGAAACACTCGCAGCTAAATCTTCCATCGATTCTGAAGACAAATGGATGGCACTGGAAGCAATAATTCAAGTATGGTCTTCGATAACCTCTTTCTACCTACTACATTTTTGCATGTGTTTTCAGACACTGCTAGAATTCCTAAAACCCTAACCTTACCTTCAATTTTTCAATTTTTGGTTTCGGAATGATGCTTACAGAGGTAGATATAGACTCCAATACGTATAAGGAGCTTATAATTTTGATTCTTCAGTTTCTCGCGGAGGAAAATTGCCTAGAGAGTCTTCATCTGTACGGTGATGCTTTCATTCTCATCCTATATTATTTCCGATTTTGCTTAGATGTGATTCCTGACTGATGGTTGGTGTTCCTGATATAACATTTTTACTCCATTGAAGTTTCACTTTCATGTAACAAAACAAAGAGATGAATTGATTTTTACATAGTCCTTGTGTTTGAAACCAGAAGCTAATTTGTTATTTCTAAAAATAAGTTTGCTAGAAAGTAGCTTGATTCCTTGATTTTTTTTAAAATAATTATTCTCTTCAATTTGCATGCGAAGACTGGAGCAAGAATCGAAGGTTTATTTCAACATGAAGTATTTCGGAGAGACTGTCATCAACGGTGAGTGGGAGAAGGCAGAGAATTACCTTTCTGCTTTCACAAGGCTTGAAGATAGTTTGTTGTCAAGGAAAATGTTTTTTGAGATGAGAAAGCAGAAATATTTCGAAGCAATTTTCAGGTATAAGCTGGATTACATTTAGATTCTCAATTTGATCATTCATTTGCATTGATAACTATTGAAAAAGGTATATGGATTATTATAAAACAAAACTTTGGGATGTCTCTGTCTTTCATTATGAAGAAAAATAAGTATACAGAAACTTAGATGATGGTATTTGTACCTTTCTTTTAATTGAATGAAGGCTGGAAATATCTGTTTGTTTGATAGCTTTAAAATGAAGTTGGCAAGAAGATAATTGAACCTTTGTTATTTCTTTTCTCTTCCTTGGAATTTATCATTTGGACATTTCCTGAAGTTTGCATTATGATCTTGTGTGTGCGTTGTCTTTTTTTTTTTTTTTTCAAATAGAAATGACCTTGCTGAAGCTGCAACCATTTTTCGAAAGGGCTTAAGTGTGTTCTTGGCTCCTCAAGATGAAAACTATGAGACATTGACCGAGGTTCTTACTTCTAAACGTATTAGGTAATCAGATAAACTTTCTACAAAATGTTTTTGTTAGGAATATGTGTATATCAAGATATCTCATAATTTCACGGAATGTTTACCTGCAGTGAAGATCAGAAATTATCAATGTATGGTAACACAGCACAAGCAAGGACCAATTTTCAGGACGATCTCAAAACATTAATAGCGCAAAATCCTTTTCTCCAACATAAACTTGCATTCCCCAAATTGAATAATTCAGGACTCTTGTCAATAGTGAAACTCATCTACTTAAGTCCAGAAAAGGAAACAAATTTAAAAGTAAGTTGGCAATCTATCCTTCGCATGTTTCCATCATTTCAATTTTCCTGGCACCTAATACAAGTTATTTCCATATGTTCCTTAAAATGTGAAACTACAAATTCCATCCGCTTTCAGGTTGCCTGATTTCATGGCTAAATTCTTCTCATCTGAAATGCACATAGTATTTCTGCAGGAAGAACTAGTGTACTTGATATTTCAGTTTCTTGATGAAGAAAACTTCAGGGGGACTCTTCACAAGTATGTTTAAACGCATTATATTATTTACCATTTTTTTTTATTCAAAGCATCTTCTTAGTTAAGGTTTTATTATTATTGTTATTATTTATATCACAAGACTGACTTCAAAATAAACTGGTGAAAATGACCCCCCAAAACAATGTGTGGTCAAGGTTGGAGCAAGAAACAAAGATCTTCTTCAATCTTGGTTATTTTGGAGAGTTTGTTATCAATAGAGAATGGAATAAGGCAGAGAAGTACCTCTCAGCCTTCACAAAGTTGGATGACCAATTCTTGCTGCAGAGAATTTTTGAGATGCAAAATGAGAGGCACCTTGAACTTGAAGCCTCTAATAGGTGAGCCTCTGGTTGATATTAGCTGTGTATTGGTAAGTAAGTTTTATATGCAGGTTTTGATTCAGCAATCTCATATCATTCAAAACCACATTTGGTTGTTTTCAACTCCTAGCTTGTTTATGGAAATTTCTCTAGGAACATCTTTTGAAAACTCAATATGTAGCATCATTGCTATTTACAGGTTTTGAGAACAAACTTGCTTCACAACAGTTCCATTATCGTTCTTCTTGTCTTTCAGGACATTCATATTGCAAGTTTTTGCATTGGTAATGATTTGCTAGGACTATCCTGCTAAGCTACTGATGAAATGAGATGCCTCAACTTTATAGTCTACTTATTTTGAACTTCTTTTAATCATTCCCAAGATATTTATCATAATATTCCCTTTGGCCAGAATTATTCATAATATATCACAATATGCTTTTCTTGCAGAAGGAATGAATTTTTAATGAAGTACCTGGATGCTTATTCTTTAAGAGTTGATCTTTTTTATGGTCTCAATCAACTACTTGGAAGATATCCTGTTTTGCTAGACAAACTCAACTTTCCTTGCATGGATAAATCTAGACTATTGACTATATTCAAGCAGATGTAAGCTAACATCATCTATTAACAGTTTACATTGCAATTAAGATTATAAGTTTTGTAGACATTTCTCTTTCAAAGTGATAACTTGTGTTCAAATGTTGCAGTATGGACTGGTGGGTTCCACACTATAACAGTGCAAGGTTTAATCTTTCACTGGATATGATACCAAAAATACCTTCTCTTTTTCATGGTCAGTCTGTTCTTATTATTAATTCATCTAGTTTGAAGACTGATGAATCAGGCATACCAAGGAATTGCTGGGTAAGATTACATATATTTTGTCTCCTTATTTGTATTCCATTCAATTAATTCTCTTAGTAGAATGAAATGCGTAATTAGCCAGACTGTGTAATTGTACGGCATCCATGTGGAAACTAATCTTATGTGATTCATCTACAGTCATTAATTTTTTGCTTTTCAAATTCTTTAGTCTAATGATAGGAGCTGCATGACTGATTTGGATTCTGGAGTCATGCTGAAGACCTCAGAAAAATCTGAATCACCAGCCTCTGAAATGTTTACAAGTCAGAAAGCTATGGAAATGTCAGTTACATGCCATAATGAGGCAAATTGATCTCCTCTTACGAAAATTTCTTTCTCCTGACGAGATCCATGTAGTTCATAAGTGATAATCCTTTGTCATTTCCTGAAAGAATCTTTCTTTTTTCTTTTAGTTCTGTTATGACCAGAGGAAGCAACTGCCAAATGGACATCGATGGTGGAGTTGGTACAATAGCCGAGATGAATAAACCATCTGATTGCTGCTTACTGGTGCTTCCTGACAATTCACTGGTGGCAAGGGTATGGGTTTACTATGGTTTAACCCTGATATGAATTCTCCTTGAATGTAGATGTCTTGAATTAGATAACTAGTTCTGCATGACTGACTTGTAACTTTCATGTGTTAGATTTTCCCACCTAGCTATAATTTGAAAGAATTGTTACCCCCATTTTGTGATTCTTCAGCAGTATTAATTCATCGTTAGGATCACTTAGATTTGTGAAATATTCTGGTATGAATCTTAGGGCATTTATTGCTAGTGTTTCTACTTCTGTCTATTTTATCAGTTATAAATCAAATGATCTGCAATTGAAAAGGCTGGTGGAAAATCTCACGCATAACTTTATTTTCTTTTACTAATAAGAATATGATAGAGTGGTTTTTCACACATCCAAAGGAATAAACTGGTTTTTTTTCGTCTCTGCCCCTCTCTCTTAAGGGCACACATTCATGCACAGAGGGTACTGTTTCCCCCTCTCGATATACAAATTTAAATAATTTTTTCCCAGGAAGTTTACTCTGGTACTCTGAATTTGTTAGTCCTGAACTCATTTATAGCAAGTTATTTTGAACAAGATGATATTATTCAGGGAAGTGTAAAGAGAGAGCAGACACATTAAGAATCAAACCGAAAACAAAACAGATTTCATCTCGCAAAGGCCAATGTTTTTTCTGCCTATGTGACCTGTACAGGGTTAATTTTTCATCACTTGAAACTTTATTTGGAAGGCTATCCATTCTCCCCAAAGGAGCTGTGTTCCTTATCCAATAATGTGAAATTTTTCTTAAGTAGAACGCTGAAGATATATATATATATATGGTTTGCATGTGACCAGTAAATTTCGAGATTCTGCTCATAAATATAGGATATGATACATCTTTCATTACATTATTGGTTTTGAACGGAAGCCTTTATAGCTTAGTTACTTAGTGTTTGTATGAACCATATCAGGTTGCTAGATTGACATATTCATCTTCAGGGGATGCCATATTTGCCTTAGCACAGAATGGTATCCACAAATTGTGGCTGCTGCAAGATAATGAGCATTCATCAGGGAAGGTAACACAATGCTGCGTATGGAACTATAAATTCATAATAACTGGTCCTCATCTGAGAAATCGTTTTAATGATGTCTACTTTTACAGGCGATAGCTGATATCCAACCACATCTATATCAACCCTTGAATGGAAAGGTTATGAGAAATAACATTGGTGCAAATCCTGAAAGCACTATTGCCTGCCTTGTACTGAAAGGCCATCATCTTGTTTCATCATCAGGTGGATTAATCTCCATATATGATGTGCAGACATTTGAGGTAGATGAATGCTGTCATATTTGATGTCTATTATTTCGTAGAGGCATCATTCATTTTCTTCTGCGTGTTTATTCCCTGCAGAAAATGACCACATTTGGTTTTCCACCACCTGTCGCTACATATTTTATCCTCCTCCCACAGGATATATTCGCTGTTGGTTTTGATGACTCTACAGTCTTAATTCGCCACGCTAAAGAGGTGTGGGCTATGCTAAAATTTATAATGGTTTGGTTTTGTATCAATCTTGTGATTTTCAAATCATCGTTTATTATGTGTTTCCTCAGACCAAAGCTACGCTCAAAGGTCACCAAAATGCAGTAACATGTCTTGCCTTTTCTTACAATTTAAATGTGCTTGTGTCATCTGGAGCTGATGCTCAGGTGAGCTGATCCTATTTACTTGTTAACTAATAAGATCTGATGTCTCTGGACTACGTTTTCCTTTGGAGGCATTTTGTGCTTCTAAAATCTAAAAAGAATGGACATGTACTATGCTTGATCTAGATTTTTCATTTGGTCTGTTCTCTTCTTCTATTCTCTTCTCCCTCCCCCCTGCAAGTGTATCATGAAAAAGAAGTGACAATGCCCTTGAGGAGGAAGCATTTGCCCATCCCCTGCTGCTGGGATGGGGGAACGCTTCCTCCTTCATCTTTCTTAGCTTCTATACTTATTTAGGAGCTTGCTCACAGCTCATTATTTGGTTTGTGTGGATAACATGGTTTGCTCACATGTCATGCAGTTGTGTGTTTGGGATGTGGAGGGATGGGAGAAGATAGCAAATAAGTCCTTGCAGAGTTTTGGTACAGGGCAGGTGCCAGACCCTCCTGTGGTCAATTACATTGAATTTCACCAAGATCAAATCCGTTTCCTTTCCGTCCATGAAAAACAGATAGACATATATGAAGCACCGATGCTGAATCACCTTATACAGGTTTGAAAATGCCTTGGATTTTTTGCCCTTCAAGTTCAAACTTCGTAATATTCATTTCATGGACTATTGTTCTTCACAGAGTGTTCCACCGGAATGTGATCTTCCTATCACAAATGCAACGTATTCATGTGATTGTCAATCTATATTTGTTAGTTTCAAGAGTGGATGCATAAAAGTTATGGACAGTGAAACGCTTGAACCTAGATGTCGGATTAGTCCTACTGCGTTTGCACAACAAATCCCTAGGTAACTCCTTTTTTCTTTGCAGTGGATTGTGAATTTGATGGATATCAGCTAATGATTCAATTTCATTACAGTAGCTTGGAGGTTTATCCTACAGTTGTGGCGGCTCATCCCTGTAAGCCGAATCAAATTGCGATTGGGCTTAGTAATGGTAGAGTTCTGGTTCTTGAGCCCATAAGATCTGAAAAAGAATGGAACATGTGCTCAAATGATGGATCAGCTGCTACTTAGTAGCTGCCATTAGATAGCATGTCTTTTTTGTGATTTTTTTGCCCAACCCAACGAGGTGCAACAATTTTTGGTTTTTGAAGGATTCTCTTCATTTCTTGACACTCAGCCTGCTGATTTCATTATGTTCCAAGTGGGTTTGAACTCCGTGGGACGCTGTTTGTGGCTGAGGATGTTGAGGGCTGGAGGCTTGGTGGAAAGTTAGATTGCATTCAATTTGTAAATTTTTTAGGGCTGACGGTGTATCCTGATTATAAATTGGGTGTTATTATGAACACAAAGGAAAAAAATAGAAAGGAAAAAAATATGAAAACTTGCATCTATCATTTGGCATATCATACAGCCAAAAGTGAAAACTTGATCGCATTCAATTTGTAAATTTTTTACGGCTGACACTGTAAATTTTTTAGGGCTGACGGTGTATCCTGATTATAAATTGGGTGTTATTATGAACACAAAGGAAAAAAATAGAAAGGAAAAAAAAATGAAAACTTGCATCTATCATTTGGCATATCATACAGCCAAAAGTGGAAACTTGATCGCATTCAATTTGTAAATTTTTTACGGCTGACACTGTAGTCTGATTAAAAATCGGATGTCATCGGAGGGAAAATAAAAACTTGTATCGACATGAAAAGTAAAAAGTATTAAGGACACGATCACGGTGGGACTCGAACCCACAATCTCCCGCTCCGGAGGCGAGCGCCTTATTCGTTAGCCCACGCGATCACTTGATTGAGGTTATTTTTTCCCAATGCTATCCTCAAATTATTTAATGAGGCAATCTCTTGTTGATTCATCTGCGAAATTGATCATAATTTTACTCTGCCCAGGTAAATTGATTATTTCTGGTACTATTTGATGAAATTATTTTTTTATAAATTTATAATATTTTATATAAAATTTGTAGTTTTTTTGCCTTTATCCCGTGCATTACACGGGAGGCATGGGTTAAATTCATTCTCTAATCAACGTGAAATTGGGAAAAAATAATAAAAGGAAATTAAAAAACAATGACTGAAAACGCATCAAAATCATGACATCAATCAATCTAAATTATTTTAATATATATGATATAACTTATTATTCTTATTATTTATCTATTGGTTTGTTTGTATATTGTAAAAAAAGGAAAAAATAAAGGAAAAAGAGAAAGAAAAATAAGAAAAATGTATTGGTACGATAAGTAACACCCAAAGCCCCACGGGACGAAAATTCACACATAATTAATCAGAAATATAGAAATTTAAATCTAATGTTAAGAAAATATTTATAGAAATTAAAAAAATGAATTTAATTTAATTTTTAAATATTTTTATTAAAAAATATAGTAGATAATTAATTAATTTAATTAACATTTTATATTATAATTTTAAATTATTCACCATATTATTATAATATAAATAAAACATATCATATTATATTTATATTATTTGGTAATAATAATATTTGAGTTGTAAATAATAAGAATAAATATAAAAATTAAAAATTAAAGATATGTAATTGAGCAAACAAAAGGAAAAGGAACAATATGAAAGATAGAAAGTAATAAGAATTAAAAAAATATATAGTTAAAATTATAATACGAGTGAACATAAAAAATGGAAAAAATAATAAAAATAAATAAAAAGAAAAGCAATAGTGTGTGAATTATAAAATAGTAAGTGTAAAAATAAAATATGCACTTAAAAGTACACAAGGAATGGTCATAAAATAAAAAAGAAAAAAGTAACAATATGCAATATTGTACTAAATAAAAAGAAAGGAAATAATATGTGCTGTAGAATAATAAGAGTTAAAAAATAGAATATATAATTAATTGATTCGATTAAAGTAAATTCCTAATTTATTTAAAAGATTTTTATGATAAAAAATGCATTATATTATATATATGCTTCATAATAATATTTTTATATAATCTATAAAAAAAATAAAAAACATACAATGAGATGGTTAAAAAAATAAATAACGTTTGAATTATAAAGTAATATAATATGATACATGCAATAATAATAATAAATATATATAATACATTTATACTTTGTGTTATAGAAATAGAGTCTATTAATTATTAAAGATTCAAAAATCAAGATAGAAAAAATAGAACACATTTACTCACTCACAATACTATGTCTTAACACTAAAAGGCACCGGTGCAAAAGGTAGGAAAAGTTTCTCTAACCTACACATGTAAAACGAGTCTTATAACTACGAGTAATATAAGTAACTTATAATCAGGAGGCAATGCGGGTATTTCAATTTAAATTCTATATTTAATGTGGGCTCATGCGGCAAGTCCTGTGTGGATAAAAGTTCACGTAGCCATGCGTTTGATCGCGAGTAAAAAATTAATTTTTTTAATTATTTTTTTCTTTACACTTAAACTCAATTTATTAAAAAAATTCAACTAAATTTCTTCCTAATAAATCCAATCTAATTTTTACATTTTAATCCAAATTTTTACCTAAATAATTTAATAAAAATAAAAATATTAAATTATAATTTATAAATTATAAAATAAAATAATTAATAAAAATATAAAAATATACAAGCTACCTTGAGCAAGTCTGCATCGCCTTTTTATTACTCATTTTTATATCTGTGCTTTTACATGCCTACTTTGATGAAAAGCCACCCGGTGAAAAGCAACTATTTATTGTTTGAAAAATAAAAGTACAATTAAGAGATAATCTTTCTAGTCAAAGTTAATTTTTTGTATTAGAATAGGATTGAAATTTTTTATTAAATAAATATTTTTATGTTATAAATATTTATATTAGTTAAGAGTTTGAAATATAAAAAAATGTGATAAATACCTATAAAATTATGAGAGAACCCACACAAAGGTTTGAGAAAAATATAGAAATAATGATTAAAAATTTGGAGGTCTATAATTGAAAATTTTGGTACACATTATCATTTAATTTTTTGATGATATAGGAAAATTTTCTCATTTATTTAACCAAAAATCTACTTTGGTCTCTATAGGATTTAATTTTTATCAATTCTATCCTTAACAAAAAATTTGTATCAATTCTGAAAAATTAAAAATCATCAAATTTTAGTTCTTTCATACAATTTTTTCCCAAACTAAAAGTTTGTATGGAATCATATGGAAGAGCTAAAATTTGATAATTTTTAATTTTACAGAAAATAAATTAATATAAATTTTTTATCAAAAATAAAATTAATAAAAATTGAGTCATAGAAGGATTAAAATAGGTTATTAATCCATAATTTTTTTATAGAATTTAAGATTTTTTATATTAAATTATCAGTATAATTTATTACACTATTCTAATTAATTTAATTGACAGACACTTAATTATTTAAATGAGAATATTTTTTCAAACAACTTATTACTATTGTAATTATTTATAAATGCTGCCAAAATTCTCTAGCTGAAATGATATATAATTTCTTCTGAAAGTCTTACCTAAGTGACATATAATCTTCTTTGAAAGTCTTACCTCTTTTTTTTCATTTCCTTTTATTTATTTATATATATATATATATATATATATATATATATTTGGTTATGATAATTTAATTATTTTTATTATAAAAATAAAATTCTTATAAATGCCAGTAGCATAAAAAAAAGACGCGTTCTATTGTTAAATTATATATATAAAAGATATAATATAATTGGACATCATGAATAGTAAATTGACATCGCCAATGGACGTTTGACAAGGAAAAGAATAATAGTAAAGCGTGTGTCCGATTGAAGTTTGTCACTCATGTACTGTACTCCACAATGGCCAGATTTGGCCATTTGGGTAATATAAAGTCCACCCAAACCGAGTTTTGAATATTATAACTCAGAAGACCCAACACCCAAGGTATCCGTTAAAGGGTCGTTACAGCTTTCGAAGGCGCGTGGTCCATCAGCGATTTAATACCAATTTCAATTACGAGTCAACTATTCTAGAAGCATATCCGTATATCCTTCCCGGTCCAGGTCTATTTCTTCGATAACTTTCCCCATTTTCAATTTTGGAAAAATCGGAAATATCCTATGGTTTCCTTTCCTAAATCAACAAGATAATCGAAAAAAATAATAATTTAATTGGCGTTCGTTTCGTGCATCGTGTTTGCCTGTGTTCAGCACAACAAGGGCATAAAAAAATGTTGTCACCGACAGAATGATCCTGCTACCATCTTCAGAGACGGATAAAGTCCCTTTTTCTATTAAATTAAAATTTTCCACTCTATAATTTACTTTAATTTATAATTATATTCTTATATTTTTTATTGTTAAATTTTTAAAATTTCATTTCATTTGTAATCAACTCTCACCGACAGTTAATTAATTTAGACATTCTAACATAAAAAATAATGTGAAACTCTAATCATCAAAATTATTAAGAGCATCAAGAATTATAATTTTAATTAGGCATTTTTTTTATTCTGATGAATTTGATTTTATTATTATCTATGAAAATACTCAAAATTAATGCGTGTATAGAGCAAATTACAAATAAAAATGAAATTTAAAAATCTAATAAAAATATAAAAACAAAAATACAAATTAAAATAATCTCTAAGCCTTTAAGATTAATTACTTATTGCTTTTTCATAGCAAGAGCATAACATAAAACTCCTCGACGTCCTAAGTTCCAATCCACAATATTAAGGTTTTATTTAACAGTCAACTGGGTTTAGTTGATGTGTCAATAGTTTATAAGAAAATGTTTAATAATATTTATTATTAATTCTTTATATATAAAAAGACATATAAAAATGAATATATTTTATAATTTATTTGAGTATTATTTTATTTTAATAATATTTCATATATTATATTATTTATCAAATTAACTTTCCTTCTAAAAATTATATTATTCTAATCTATTATTTATTAATTTTTCTTAAGAAATAAATAATTATAATTTATTATATTTATTTATTTTTTTGTGAACATAATTATAATTTTTTGTAGGTTGATAGTGAGAGAAAAGAAAGAAATGATGAATTAAATAAAACATCATGCAAATAAATCAATTAGGAAATTTGTCATGCTACAAGCCTAAAATGATAACCGCTAAACTTGAGTTACTAACCTAAAAATACTAATCAAATAATCTAAATAGTTAAATTCAATACTTTATATATCATACTCAACTCTTAAATTTATTAGACGTAAGATTTAACAATCTTTCTTACCCAAATGATCTAATGTTTTCATTTATGCCCATCAAATTGTAACTAAATATACAACTAGCAAATGCTTTGATAATTTTGCATTTGATATAAAACATATCACAATACCAAAAAAAATGTCAAAATATCATTAAAAAGGACTAAATTAGTTATTCCTTTCTGGGATGAGATCACAAAGTAAACGCTACAAAAAAAATGATACTCGTCAAACATCATTAATGTTATAAAAATAAAAATAAAATGATAAAGAAATAAATGAAGAAAATAAAATAAGAGAGAAATAGATGAAGAAAATATAATAAAAGAAGTTTCTCTTATTCATAAATGTGTAAAGTCCTTCACATAACATTTGTATGTATAAGCCAAAAATATCAAATTGATAAGTATCATTAATTGATAAATATCACTACTTGATACCTATCATTAATTGATTACAATAACAAATTAAGTAAATCTCATATATAAAAAATAATAGATAAATCAAAGATATTCTATGAATATCTACATAAATAAATATTTATATAACTCCCCCTTAGATATCTATTTTGCAAAGAATATGCCTCGACAAAACCTCACTAAAAAATCCTAATGGGAAAAAATTTTAGTGAAGGAAAAAAATACCTTATTCTTTTGATAAATAATTTGTCTCATTAAAGTCTTAGTTAGAAAAACCTAATGTGAAAAAATCTTAGTCAAGAAAAAAAGAGTACAATATGAATTTAACTCTCCTTATTAAGAATATCACAAAACATCTTTGAGCCAGTGCCTTTATTAGTAACTCTATTAAAGAATTCTGATGAGATATAATTTATTTCATCTCCTTTGATGCATTATCCCCACATTGAACTTTGCATGTGACATTACCTTCATATAAATTTGTTAAAATTTCTTTCTTGAAAGTCACAACACATATGTATTAAGTATTTATTCTTGACATGTTTCAATATATATATATATATGCTAGAAAAATTATATCAATAATTTATCTTATTAAAAGGCAAAATATAGATGCACCATCATATATGAATAAATAACAATATAAAATCAAATATTACATGGACCAAATATCTTGCATCTGTATAACTATTTAATTATAACTTAAAATAAAATAAACCCATATAAATTATTCTTCAAGTGTACCAACATATATGTTTAATTTTGTTCTAATATCTTTTAGTTGAAAAAAAAATCATATCTTGCTAATAAATTTTTCAAAAAGCGATATCAAGACATATATAATTAATAAAATATATTAGTGCATCATTGCACTAAAATATGGCACTTCAAGACTAAGAAATTTTTCATTATCCTTTAAAGTTAAAAATAGATTCTTATTAGTATTAAGTAATTGAAGAATCATTGGATCTTTCCATTTTAATTGATGATAAATATTATCTCATTTAAATGCTTGATTTGAAAGCCAATATAAAATTTAATTTTCTAAAATCTTTTATTTCAAACTCCCTTCTTCAAATACTCTATTACCTTTAGAAACTCTTCATGAGTTCTAATAATATTAATATATGCAACAATTATTAAAATTTAGATTTCTTAATAAAAACATAAAGGATATTTATATACTTCTTTTATCAAATATTTACTTAGATGATTGTACTACATTCATTCAAATTCTTTTATCTATATGAAGATTTTTATAATTTAATTGAATATATTTCTCAACAATTCAAATTATATGCTTCATGCATCTAAAATCTTCTAAGAATTTTCACATAATATCATTATAAATTATCTCTATATCACTTTCTCAAAAAAAATATTATAATATCTCTTTGCATATTCAGTATACATAAATTTTTAAAACAATGTCTTATACCTTCATTCTTAAGTATTATTTCACACAAATTATTGAACTAGGATGTAAGTAAACTATTAGAGACACATCCTTGTGGAAATGACATAACGAGTGAAACACTAAAGAATTATTTTAAGTCAATAGCGTATCTTAAATGCCCAAAAAGCCTTCTAGAATTATGCTTCACTCTCATTGTAATAAATACAATTACAAGCAAGATAGGGTGTAAATACCAAAAATTCTTTAAATGCAATTAAAGCCAAAATCATTTTATCTTTACCATGTGTTGCAACTCTTATTTAGATAATATGGTTAGCATTTTCTTCAATAAAGAAATGTCGAACCATGTCTTCATTTTTGAAGTTTAGTCCCAGGTCTCCATAAATTTGTAATGGTAAAATGTGATAGGAGTTGCATGTCTGGCTTTAAGATTAGCCAAAAATATGAATATGCTAACACCCATAGAATTAGTAGGGTGTATAGTAGTTGCCTACTCCTAATTAGGAAACACGCCCCCAGTTTAAGTGTAAGAATTATAGCTTTAATAGATATCCAAGCCTACGACCTGTGCTGTGTAACCGATTCATAATGGATTTTCCTTGAAGATATTTATAAGTAAAAATATCCACCCATAACCTACTTTCTGTCATGCCTAATTGCCAAGTTAGTTTTGTTAGTAATGAGATGTTAATCTTGTGGAACCATTTAAAACCTATCCTACCATATTTCTTGAGGGTGTACAAGTTTTCCCAAGTCATAGGAGTATAATACCAGTTTTGACCTTCTCTGCTAGCTCACTAAAATTTTATGCATAATGCATCTATTTTTAAACACACTTCTTTTGGAATCAATATAAAGGACATTGTATAAATTGAAATTTATTGAAGTATCAAAATTTTATACATAATGCATCTATTTTTAAACACACTTCTTTTGGAATCAATATAAAGGACATTGTATAAATTGGAATTTATTAAAGTACTAAATTTATCATTATTACCTTGCTTAGGACAAGGTACAATGTATTTAATCATGTATCCTCTATTACACTTAAGATAACAAATATTGAAAATTAGTTATACGATTTCTAGTAAAAAAATATAAGTAGTCCCAAATATTTAACATTTTATGATATTGATTTAAGTTACATGTAGTCTTGTATTTGCCACATAAGATGTCTTTGCACATTTGACTAAAAAAATATACTAGACTTTTTTTTATAACTAACTTATTATACAGACTATTTTTCATACTTTTCTAAACATGAAAGTAGTCTTATGGCTTATTGTAAATTTGCTTTAGTAAAAATGATAACATCATTTGCAAACATTAGATAAGACACTGGGTTACATTCTTTTGCAACTTTGATTCCATGAATTGTACTCATTGTTTTAGCTTTCGTTAAGAGTCTAAAGAATACCTTTGACACTAAATAAAGAGGTACAGTGATAATGGATCACCTTGTCTAAGCCCATGTTATGGATGAAATTGATGATATGGGTTACCATTTAGGAGGATGAAAATTTGAATTGTGGATATACATTGCTTAATCCACTTTATGAATTAAACACTAAATCCAAACAAAGTTGATTTTTCAATAGAAAACTTCATTCCACATGATTGTATGGTTTTTGTATATCTAATGCAATGCTCATAAGTTCACCTCATCCTTGTTTCATTTAATTATATGAATTATCTCCTATGCTAACAAATTATTTACTGATATCCATCATCCTAGGTTAAATGTTGATTATGTAGGCGCTATTAGTTTATGTAAGACCATCCTCATTCTATTTGTTATAATTTTAGAAATTAATTTATAAATGATATTACATAAGCTTATTGGCCTATATTGATTGAAAGTCTATGCATAGGCTATTTGGGGAATGAGAATAATGTTTGTGGATTTGAGTTCCTTCAATATATATCCTTTTTCAGGAAAAAGGATTGAATGGCTTGAGTGACCTTTTCTTTGACAATATCCCAGCATTCTCTGTAAAAATTGTCAAATATACCATTAAGGTTAAGAGCTTACATGGGATTCATTGCTTTAAAGACTTGCCAGATTTCATCCTTTATGGGTATGGCATACAAAAATACATTATCCTCTAGAGTTATCAAAGGTTGAATAAGTTCCTCTAGGCCCTCTATCAAAGTTAGTTTATTAAAGGTGAAAAGCTATTCAAAATTGTAAACAAAGTACTGCCTATTGTCGTCTCTTATTGCAAGCCACCTGGTATCATCTAATTTAATTCTTTTAATATTATTCCTTCTTTGATATACCATAATAGAAGTATGAAAAAACTTTTAGTTAGTATCCCCATGTTGTAGCCATAATTCTCTTAATTTTTAGCACCACAAAGATTCTTGCACCATTAGATATTTATCAAGCTATAGCTATATGTTATGTGCTGGGTGCAAGTACTCAGATGAAAGCTAATTATTTTGAACTGTTTGTAATTCTTTTGAAAGTTTTGCAATTTGTATTTGATAATTACCAAAGATCTCTCTATTCCAAATTCTGAGTTAATGTTTAACATTATTAAGTTTTTGCATTAACCGGAAAGAATGAGAACATGAGATATCATGTTACCATGCTTCATGACAAGTTTGCATGAATTATCACATAGCCAAGCCTCAAAGAATTAGAATGGTCTTAAAGCTTCATCACTATTAAGGATTACGTCTAGCATGATAAGATTGTGATTAGATTGAGCATTAGGAAGAACCTTTATTTCTACTCATAGATATAAATTACGTTAATAAGAGCAACTCATAACATAATCAAGAATTTCAGAGATATGCTTCGGTTCTTTTTGTTCATTGGTCCAAGTGTAGGTTTTTCCTTGTACATTGATTTCTACTTCACCTATATAGTTAACAAATTCTACAAAGGAATTACCTACTGCTTAACCATTTTCTTTGTTACTTGTATAGAATAAGGCCTTGAAATCCCTTATTAACAACCTTGGCTTATCAATAGTGGTGGCCATCTAGTATAGTTGCATCTAGAATTGATATTTACTAGACTAGTATAGGGAATCATATACACAAGTCAAAAACTATTCCATTTCAACAACCTCATCTAGCAATTTTATGAAAATGAATGATTAATTTGCATTGGCAATTTCCATGTTCCATCCCTACACCCAAAATAGAGTAGGCTCACCTCTATATTTATCTACTAGTAATATAAAAGAATCTTGCATTCCTAAAGATCTTCTAATTCATTCATTGCCTTTTTTGTTTATTTTTATTTTACATAAGAATATATAGCCTGGATAGTGTTATCTATTTAGAGTTTGAAGGGCTCATTTTGTTAGGGCATTGTTAATACCCCAATAATTCTATGATATTAGCTTCAAGGCGCTTTTGGGGGCTTGATGAGGCCTGTCTCCTCAGCCATGTTTTCAGATAAATCAGAGATAGGTTTCTATATCTATGTAGTAAACTTAGCTAAACTCCTGGCTCGTACCTTCATTTTAAAAATGCTAATGTGCTTTTTGCGCCTTATGTTATTTGAATTAGGATTACCATTGTAACCAGTTGTAAATTGAATTGGGGAAACATTGATTTTATATTCATTTACTTAGTGCTTTCCATGGTTGTTGCCTAAGTTACTTCCTGTAAACACAGTTAGCATTTCATTCCATTCACTTCTTTGTTATCTGTTTAGTGTAAAATGGACTAGTGAGGTTCTGCCTAAATTATAGCTTTAGAAATTATGGATTGTTGTTTTACTTTTATAGGTCAATCAAGTTTTGTATGAAATATGTTATGCTTACATAAGGTAGTGTTATTTATTGAAGGGGAGGAAGTTAAGGTATCTATCTGGTCATGCTATTTTTGGGTTCGAGTATTCGTTAACATATATTGCATAGATAATATCTATTTATATTGTGTTATAATGCAGTCAATATCTACTTATTGTATCCTCCATGACCATTACCTACTAAAGGTATGGCCTGGACTTTTATTGATAGCTATGGTCCTCATCTTTTATGATCATTACCTTCTACATATGAAACCCTTGATTGAGAGCATTCTTACTACTCATATTCAATATGTCCACAACCATAATAGAAATGATGAGTTTTTCATAGATGAAAACCACCCATACTTTATTTAGGTCCTTGCATAGCAGCCATATTCTAGTTTTGAGTTATTTTTTAAGAGACAACCATGCTTGGAATTGAAGAAAATTCCTTCTAATCCAGCCCTCAAAGACAAAGTTATCAATTGCTATGAGTTCTCCTAGCATATTTTTAATTTGACATACATTTTCCTTAAAGATAAGTTCGAAAGGTAATTTATGCACTTGGATCTAGACGTCTATAATGGAGAAATCTAATTTTTTTCATGTTATAACAAGGATCCCATTTATGTAGAATGACAACTTTACCTATTATATTCCATAGTCCTTTTTGTAGGATACGTGTGATGTGTTCTTCCTACCTGAAAGTGACCATAAATGTATTTACATCTAAATGGATAAATTGAAAATCAAGGCAAAAGGACCATGCTCTTACGATTATTAATCATAAAGTATTTCTGTTGATGGTTTTTGCACCTAAGATACATCCCATCAAGGTGTGTTGATGCTAAACTTCAACAAGAATTTTTTTTTTCTAATATTAGTTCCTCATCCTCATAATTTTCATTTGTTACAGTAACCATTATTGGTAAAGACAATGACTCCACCATGAATACATTACAACTAACAGTTATTTTGGGTTTGTTGCACAACTCTCCCATAGAAAGAAAATCACTCTCACTGAGTTTGAGATAAAAGTCCACTATAATTATATTTGGATAAGTTACAAAATAATTAAAAAAAATTCATTTATCTTTTTTTATTCACATTCATTTTATCATTTGGCTATGTCGTCTATTAACTTTTTATCTAATTGTTTCCATCATATTAGCAAATAAAATAGGAACTAGCATGTCTTTTGATCATGAAC
Organism: Sindora glabra; assembly: GCA_020226215.1. Taxonomy (NCBI): domain Eukaryota; kingdom Viridiplantae; phylum Streptophyta; class Magnoliopsida; order Fabales; family Fabaceae; genus Sindora; species Sindora glabra. Next base: position 28,093,152 of record CM035227.1, read on the forward strand.
AAACAAATCTCTTAACCATGAATTGACTTATCTCTTAGTCATAAACTAATGTGTCTTTTAATATTTAATTAATATGTCTCTTGATTATGAATCATGTCTTTTACACAAAAACTATCATATTTAGTAAACATGAATCATGTGTCTTTTGAACTTGAACCAACATAATTCTTAATCATGAATCAATTATTCTCATAATCCCCGAGCAATGTAACTTTTAATCACTAATCAATATATTTTTTAATAATTAATCAATGTATTTATTGATTATAAACTATCATGTTACTTACTTTCAATTTAATATGACTTTCCAACAATTCGTATGTTTGTCTTAATCTTTTGATTTAAGGATTTATAAAGTAGTTTCTAACATATACTACTTCATGCAATTTGTGGACGAGATAGGCTTGGATAATTTATAAGTTTATGGTAAAGCTGTACAAGGTTATAAGTTATATTTATGCTTTATTGAAATTATGGAATGACTTGCATTATAGATCATTAAACATAAGTTTCACAATTGCATAAAATATAGAAAGTATAGTGTTAAAGTATGATTTTGTTACATGATTTGCATCAGGTTATAAGTTGTATGTATGTATTGCAAAAATTATGATATTACTATCATTATATTTGCAAATAAAGATATAAGTTGTACAATTACATAAAATATGAAAATATTATGTAATAGTATGACTTTGTGGTATTATTTATAATAGACTTATAAGTCGTATGTATGTCTTACATGAATTATGTATGACTTGCATGGCAATGATCCAAAATATTATTATGCTTGTAAATAATGATATAAGTTCAATAGTAACACGAAATATATAAAGTATTGTATTATAGTATAACTATATTAGATGTTTAAATAAAGACTTGTATAATAGTAATATTGACAATGAATAATATACATGATGGTTCTAATGGATAATAGTGGCATAAGTTTTATAATTGCATGGAATATAAGAAGTATTGCATAAGAGTATAATTTTGTTACATGATTTTAATATAAAAGTGACATTAACAATGAAGAATATATGTGATAGTTGTAATGCAAGCCATTATATTCAACAATTGTGACATAAATTTTCTAGTTAGAAGAAGAATATGAAACATTATGTAAAAATATGATTTTGTTGTATAATTTATACAAAGAATTAGAAAATATTTAAAAAAAATATGATTTTATGTAATTAAATATCAAATCATAAAATAAATAAATAAAGAAAAAGAACATGATTAAATTATAATATAAAATTTATAACCTTAATAAGAAAGATTTCGATACACCACTGATGAAGTAGTGTACTAATGTACCACTATATCTAATTGCAAATTAGTTTTTTTTTAAGTCAAATCTCACATATCATATGATGATATATTAATGTTTAAATCTAATAATATACTGGTACATTATTATATTAATAGTAAATTATAATATTTTCCAAACTTGATTTTAAGATTTACAATAATTTACATTAAAAAAAAAAAAACTCTACGCAATACTATCAATGTAGAGATATAAGTGTTAGTGGTGTATCATAATCTCTTTAAAAAAAGTATGCATTCCAGCATTTCCTTTTTAAGAATATAAATTTTTTTTGCTTAACTACTTTCAACAAACTAGACTTTTTGCACTATAAATATTAAGGGGAAAATCAAGCTGGTACTATTTGTTGTAATTCATTGCAATAAAATACCCCAAGCTCACTTTCTTTCATTTAAATGCACTTGTAAATAGTAAATTACCACAAAGTATAAAAGACCCAAATGACACACTTACAATATATTATAAAACAAACCAAAGCACTAAAATAGAAGTTATTGAATCCCATATGATCATTATGTAATCTCTGTGAAGCAACTCGATAAATCAAATGTCAGGCCATCAAATATTACGGGCTATATCATGCTATTGTCAGTAAGTTATCATTATCCAACTTGTATTGCTTCATGTTATTTTTTTCAACATTATCTTCATTTATTTTTATTCATTTAATTGCATGTTCTTTAACAATTTTGTTATTAATAAGAATTTATTAGTATGAGTATTTTGAATTTTTAGTTGATATTACTATTTGGAGACTAAACTATTTTTTATTTGTTTAACCAAATGTTTAGAGACTAAATAGCAACATGTTATTATTTAATTTATAAATAGTAACATATTATTCTTTAATAATTTTATTATTAATGAAAATATATTTATTTAATTATTTTAAAATTTTAGTTGATATTATTATTTGGAGATCAAATAATAATATATTATTCTTTGACAGTTTAGTTATTAATAAGACTTAATTTATCTATTTATTTTAAATTTTTTATTTATGTTACTGTCTAAATACTAAATAGCAATATGGTATTGTTTAGTTTACAAATAGTAATATATTATTTTTTAGTAGCTTTGTTATTAATGATAATAATATATTGTTATTTGATAATTTGGCTATTAATAAGACTTAATTTATCTATTTATTTTAAATTTTTTATTTATGTTACTATCTAGATACCAAATAGCAACATGTTATTATTTAGTTTGTAAATAGTAATATATTATTTTTTAGTAACTTTGTTGTTAATGATACTTAATTTATTTATTTATTTTAAATTTTTATTAATGTTATTATTGAGAAATTAAATAGCAACATGTTACTGTTTGGCCTATAAACAGTAACATATTTTTTTTAGCAATTTTGTTGTTAATAATATGAAAGGTTCCCTTCTTTTTTACTCCATCTTTAAATGCAACTTTTATTGAAAATGAATCTGATAATATTTACATTATATTATTGATAATATTAGCTGTATAAAACAACAAATATGTTAAAAGGATTTCAAAATAAAAAAATATCAAGATGCCTCATTATAATCTATATTAGTATTAATCTTCAATATCACAATTTCATCCCTATACTTGCATACAAGCAACAAATACTATTTTATTAACAAAAAATTACAATCACCTAATAACAATGCAATCGAAAAAAAGAAGTAATCAATAAATATAATGATGATTAGAAAATAGAGGAGATCAATTAACCATAAACAGTGAATAAGAATTGGGATCCAAAATAGACATACAAAGCATTAAAATTGGATAAGAAACAACAAAAAATCTCGCATAAAAAGGATAACAAAGAAAAATAATTAAAAAAATTATTTTCAGAATATAACAATAATAATTTATAAAATTGGTACCTCTTTGAACTAAAGAGTAGTAGTAGCACCTATTTGAAAAAAAATTCAAGAAGTGGTATCATAATGCAATTTACCGTAGATATTATTTGATGACATTTCATTATTAATATTGATAATATAATATAATTTTCATTGGCTTTAAAAAATAAATATATTTTTATTAAAAATTTTAGCAAATATTAAAATCAAAAGAAGAAATAAAGCATACATGACATGAAATCACATCACAATTAAGATAATTAATAATGAATTTTAAAATATAAATGGTGAATAATTTCTCAATAAAAAATATATAAGTCCACTTCATTAAATCATTAATTATTCCCATTAACATTTAAATGGATATAAAATTAAAAATTATTAATAACAACAAAAAATAATTATAATCATGAAATTAATTATTGGTAATAATTATATTAATTGTCGACATTAATATAGATGAAAATTTGTAAAATCAATAGTTAACAATAATTATAATCAAAATAGAATAATATTTCCTCTATTTCTTATTAATAGTATTTATTACTAAAAAAGGGTAAAATTAAAAAATTAATACTTCATTAAAATTTTAAAATGAGAAAAAATAATAAAAATTTATTTAAAATATGATAGATAATAAGAAACAGATGGAGTAATAGATAATAATAATTATATTTGTGAAATTAATACTAACTAATAGTTATATTAATTATCAATATTAATCCAAAATTATAAATATTTATAAAATTAATGTGAGCAATAATTATAATTAATGTAGAGAAATGTGTAAAAAATAAGAAATTAAAAAATATTTAATTTAATGTGTTATTTAATGATAAACATAGAAAGAAATCTGAAAAAAAATGCAATCTATCATTTTCATTTTATGAATAATACTAACTAATAATTATATTAATTATCAATATTAATCCAAAATTATAAATATTTATAAAATCAATGTGAGCAATAATTATAATTAATGTAGGGAAATGTGTAAAAAAATAAGAAATTAAACAATATTTAATTTAATGTGTTAGTTAATGATAAACATAGAAAGAAATCTGAAAAAAAAATGCATTCTATCATTTTCATTTTATGAATAATACTAACTAATAATTATATTAATTATCAATATCAATCCAAAATTATAAATATTTATAAAATTAATGTGAGCAATAATTATAATTAAGGTAGGGAAATGTGTAAAAAAATAAGAAATTAAAAAATATTTAATTTAATGCGTTAATTAATGATAAACATAGAAAGAAATTTGAAAAAAAATGCATTCTATCATTTTCATTTTATGAATGTTGAAAACTTACTGCGTAACTACTTTCAACAAATGTAATTCACATTATTGTGATAAGTGTATTTATCATAAATTATATTAGGTAGTAATACAGGAAGCTCCACTTTCTAAAAAGTTAAATATTTTTATTATTAGATTAATTTTTTTAAATCTGAAAATAAGCAAATTAAAATTAAGAACACAAATCTCAATACATTTAAGGTAATTTAATAATAAAAATATTCAACTTTTAAGAGGTGGAGCTCCCCATAATATTATCTAATTATATTTGACATTCCAAAAGGCATAGTGGTAGAGTTAGAACCTTAGAATTAGTGAAGACAATTGTATTTCAATATTTCAGTGAAGATAAAATTTAAAAGTCAGTCAGAGTATTTTTTATGATATGTATAATTTTACATGAAATTTTAAAAGTCAATGGAACCACATACTCATGCTGAAATACGTCTAACTTCGCTGGTGAAAGCACAATGCCAACTAGTGAAAGATTTGAATGGTTAAGGTCATTAATGTAATGGAGCATATCATGCCCCAAAATTTTTGAAATCATACGTTAATATTCTATAATTATATAAAATTTAGAAAATTATTTATATAAATCAATCAAAGTTTTTGTCCTAAAAATTTAAATAAAGATCCATAGTCATTATTGGTTATTGGGAGCATAATAATCCTATAGATAATTGTTCTATACCTAAGCTATTATTATAGATATTGATACCTTAACCGATAAACTAATGAAATAATGATATTTTACTTTTGTTGAATAAGTTTTTATGTTAATTATTTATTTTTAAACCTTCTAAATTGTAAATTTATTTTAATTTTATTTTAGCTCTATATTTTTCAACAAATCAATAGCTAAATAAAAAATAACTTAGGCCAAGTGTTTTTTTTTTTCTCTACATAAATTTTAAAAGTTTTCATATTAAGTGTTTCTTTCTATTCTTCCTTTCTACTTTACACATATACATATATTTTTAAATTTATATGTGTTCTTAACTCTTAAAATACATAAAAAGATATTACTTAAATAACATATGAATTATTTTAAAAAATTAATAAATATATTTATTATTTAATAATTGCATAAAATAAAAATATTTTTCTTTATTCAAACTCACTCATCTATATTAAAATAAGTGTGTATAAAACTTGATGCTGCTGTACTAACAAAGAAAATTATTATTTGGCAAAAAATTGAGGAAAACCATAGACAATATTCTTAAAAATTTTATTTCAATTGTTTTATTGGCAACGTTATTTTTTGGACAATAAATTATTTATTTGCCATAAATTTGTTGAAGAAATTATTGTTATTAACGATGCAATGAAATTACATTTGGACATTAACCAACTACTTCCAAATAATTTTAGAATCTTTTTATATTTTAACTAACAAATTTTTTAATATAAATTATCTTACTGTTCTTTTCAATATAATGGTTATCTTTCACTTTTTCATCCTTTTAAATTATTTAGTTTTGTATATAAAATTGAACAATACTAAGAAATTATTAACAAAAAACCCACGTACATATATAAATACATAGGTTTTGTACGTAATTTCAAATGCATTTCATCTAAAACCTCAAAACTAAAAATAATATAAGTAGTTTGTTATTGTAACTTTGACATAATAAAAGCAACCTATGTTTGAATTTGATACATTGGATTATTGGTTGTATTCTTTTCTTTGATAGTTAGTCTTTGTTTTTTTTTTCGATGATTTCACACATTGCCAAAAAGAACTCAATATTGTATCATTTATTTCATTTTTTTAGTTTATCTTATACAAAAATTAGTAATAACACTAAATTAGACTACCAAAATAAAGATTTTATTTGAAAATTAAAGTGTATCTAATAAATTTTATAAGATAAGAAAAATTAAAAAAATTATACATATTACGTTTTTATAAATATACCGATAGCACTTTTTTAAATAAAACTTGCTTAATATATTCTAAGCATACTTGGATAGCTTAATTCTGAATAGTGTCATGTGAGAAATAATATGTATAAGTATTACTTCTTTTAAAAATATCAATAGATATTGGACTTTTTATTAAGAATAATATTAAATTGAGTATTTTGAAATATTCTTTTATGTGTTGATATGTAAGAAATAAGTGAAATGGGTTTTTATTTAAAAAAAGAAGAGAAATAAAAAAGCACGTAGTGTAAAAGATTGGATTTTTTAACTATATTTTATATTTTCAAAATTATTATGTGGTAATTTTTTAAAGCATTGGTTTTGAAAGTTTTAAATTATATCATATTATAAATAAACTCAAGTTTATATTTATAATTGTTAAATTAGATTTAATATATAATGAAGAGATGTAAATATATATATATATATATATATATATATATATATATATATATATATATATATATAAGATAAAATAGATAATTCACTCAAATTACTTATTTTAAATTATTAGTAGATTTAAAATTAAAATAAAATTTATGATTTAAAATATAATTGTGATATCATCAACTTTTTACTTGTTAAAAAAATTTCATTTTCATAGTCATTAATCTTAACCATTTTTATATCATTAAAATTTAATGATTCTCATTCTATTACAAAATTAAGATATTAATATCCAAACATTTAATTCAGGTATGTTAGAATTATTCTAAATATATATACCGTAATGTATTGCAGAAGTATTGACTAATAAATTTGTTCATGTAAAATTAATGTTATATATAAATATTTAGGATTCAAATTTAATTAATTATTAGTATAAATTAATTTTATACTATCACTTATCCAAGGCTTTATTTTGCATAACAAATAAGAGATTGTTTAATTGGACGAAATGGAATGGAATGGAAGAGATTGAAAATGAGGAATAAAACGGCTTTAAATTATATTTGGTAAGCATTATGAATTGAAAATTCTCAATTCCTAGAAAATGGTCATTTCATCCAATGATGAAATATTCATTTTATAGCAAAAGTGATGAAATATTACATTTTTACATTATTGAAATAAATTTTTTATAATACTATCCTTCTTAAATTTTAAAAAAAATAAAATTATCATTTTTTATATAATAATGCAATTGAAGCTTTGTATATATTTTAAATTTTTTATTACTTTTATTTTAAGTGTAAAAATATTTCAAAGTGAAAAAATATCTTAAGCTTCTTGTCAAATATATTATATTTAATTTTTTTTACAAAGTACAATATTAATTAATATAAAATAAATATCAAGTCATCTGTATTTTATTTTAACAATATATAATTTTTTAATAATGTTATAATTATAATATAAATAAATATAACATATCCATTAATATTTTTATTGAATATAATATAATCTTAAGTTAAATTTATTTTAATAATTTAACATTAATCAATTTAACATAAATTATCTATATGTTTAAATTAAAAATTATAAATAAATAAAAATAAAATTATCATTTTTTATGTAAAAATGTAATAGTTTTTATATTTTCTTTTATTTTAATTTAAGGATATTATTGTCATTAATAACTTTTTTCCTTTCTATTTCATCAAAATTTTGTTATATAAAATATAAAAATGGAATGGAATGAGGATTACATTCTTTTTTATACTAAATATAATTATAAAATAATCTTTCCATATTTATTCTCTTTTTCTTTCCATCCAACCAAATATACCATAACTTAGCTTATATTTTATTAACCCTATTAATAAATTATAAGTAAATTTTTAGAGGTATTTCGCACATTAATTTATTGAAAAAAAATAAGTTTTGTAATAAGCTATTTTAAATAACTTTTTTTTATCAATTTACAACCCATGTCTTTAATAAATAATTATATTATTGTTTTAAATAATAAATAATATAAATAAAATAAATAAATATACATAATATCAAATTTTAGTATAAATAATTAAATAAAAAATAATATTATGATGTCATAAAAAATAATTAATTCAATTTTAGTTACTTATATCTTTACTTTAAACTATAAATATATATAAAATTATGTATGTAAATAAATATATAATATTATAAAATATAATTAATTATATTTTATGTTATTCTATTTCTATGATTAAAAAATTAAATAAAAATCATATAAGGTTATATAAAATAGTTAATTAAATTTTAGATAATTATAATTTTCTAAATTGCATTAATATAATATAATTTTTAAAATATGAATTAATTTAATTTATTTTAACTTGTCCTTCCATGTACTTTTACATTTTTAATTGGTTTAATTTCTAATTTTATAAAAAACTTCTTATATAATTAACTAATTTATCAACTATCAATTATTAGTTATCAGTTAACTTATAAACTATTTGCACAAAACAAAGTCCATATATTACTATGTCAATAAAAAATTATTACAATTCTTTTATTATTATTAAAAATTCTTAATTATTATTACTTTTTTAATGATATATCTTTTCCTTATTCATTAATAGTCTAAAATATTTTACATTATTAGAGAATAAAATTTAAGCTTAAATATTTATTACAATACTTTCATATTTTCTTCTTTTATGAGTAGATTTTTGTAAGAATTTAAATTTAATTTATTATTAGTATAAAGTGTTTTGCACTATTAGTAACTAAGAAGAAGACATATCATTAAAAAATAATAATAATAATAATTAATAATTTTAATAATAAAAAAATTTTAATAATTTTTTTCTTAACATAATAACAAATGATTGAATAATAATATAAAATTAGCTTCATTTTGTGTAATGTAAGTAGCTAATAAATTAATTGATAATCGATAAGTTAATTGATAGCGTATAAGTTAATTAATAATTGATAACTTATAACTAATAGTTGATAATTAATAAATTAGTTGAAGTATTTCATAAAATTAACTGTTAAAGTAATTGAAATTGCAAAATGATATAAAATAACATATTAATAGAAATAGATATATAATTAAAATAATTCATATTTATATAAAAATTAAATTATATTAATTCAATTAAAAAAATTAAAATTAAAATATAATATTTAATATTTAATTAATTATATTTTATAAACTGATATATTTATTTACTTATGTAATTTTTATTTTATTATTATTTATAATAAAATTATAATTACTTAAAATATAATTAATTATATTTTATGAAAAAATATTTAGACTTATATTACAAAGGGCATGAATTGTAAATTAATAAAAATAATAAAGATAAATTTGAAAATAATTTAGAGAGATAGTAATTTATAAACTAGTTTGTTTATTAATTAAACTAATAAGTTATAAGTTAACTTATTTGTTGTATGAAATAGAATCTTAATTTATATTGATAGTAAAACAAATTTAATCCTTATTGCAAAGTCTTCAAGTTTTATATTAAAAAATCTTATAATTAATGTAATTGCATGTTAAAATTAATAAATTATAAGTTAATTTATTTGTTGCGTAAAATCCTTATTGCAAAGTCTTCAAGTTTTATATTAAAAAATCTTATAATTAATGTAATTGCATGTTGAAATTAATAAGTTATAAGTTAACTTATTTATTGTGTAAAATGGAGTCTTAATTTATACTAATAATAAATTAAATTTAATATTTATTGCAAAGTCTTCAAGTTTTATTTTAAAAAAATCTTATAATTAATGTAATTGTGTGTTGAAATTAAATATGAAGTATATTCGAACTAGCATCACGAAATAAAAGGCTATATCATTGTACCCAGAAATTAATTCTTGACATTTACTAAGAGAAGGTGAGCAATTACTTTCGTTTTTCCTTATCTTTTTTGACAACAGACTACCTAACGTTACCGTATATTCACAAATTGAATGCATTGAGCCTGAATTCCTTCATTTTATTCTTTCTATCCCCCATTTTCCTTTTCTGTGACATAAAAGGTGAGGAAAAAAGCAAAACATCCTTTGCATGATTATATTTCATCCCTTCTCATTTTAAAAAATTTAACATTAAATTCTTAAATTATATAAAATTTAGAATTAACACTTATTATTTACTTGATTAAATATTTTATTAAATAGGATTATTTTCTATGAAGTTTTCAAATAAGAATCCTAATATTATTATATGTTAATTTACCCCAATATTTTTTTAAAATAATTTACATCTTTTAAAATTATAGAAATTAAAATTAAATATATAAAATTTTAATTAAATATTTAAAAAATGAGCTGTGAAATTACGTGCAAAAAATAATGCAATAAGCTAATATACAATAATATTATGATTTTTATTTTTAAAAAATATGAAAAATTGCATGTTATAATTATTTTCAATTAAATTTCATTTGTTGGATCATTGAATGATTAACTAATTATGATTGCCATTGAAAAAAATATACATATACCAACACAATCAAATTATTCAAAGGAATAAGAGTAAAATTATGCTCACTTATTTTGATTTATTTAGTCTTATATATATACTTACAGTAAGTTTTGATTAAAATTGGTCCTATTTAAGTATTAAATAACTTATTCGATTTTATTATTTAGAGTCTTGCTCAAATGTTTTTTATATTATATTTCAATATCCAATGACAATTGGTTATAATACACAATACAGATGTAAGATGTAATTGAATAATATTGGATACAAATTTGCTATTATTACGATTAACTCACAATTATAAACAGGAGATGTGGTTGATTTCCTATTTTTATCATATTTTGGTGGTTTCTAATTATAAGACTTAATAAACACATATATAATACTTTAATATATAAAATTTTCAGAAATTCAATGCCTTCATTTACATGCATTAAAATAAACGTGGCTCTCATGGGGAACCAATTCCCTCCTAAATAAACCAAAAAAAAAAGTTGCTTAAAAATGTTATGCCTTCTTTAAAATATATTATTTTAAATTTTTTTTGTAAGGAGAATAATTAAAATAATCAATATATTCTATTTAAAATATAAATTTCATGAGTAGAGAAAAAAAATTTAACACAAAGTTACCAATGAATTATAGGATAAAATAAAAGTTGAAGTTTTAATAAATCTTGGACTAAGCATTTTAGGAAAAAAAATAGATGAGGAAAATATAATGGAATAATAAAGTATGGGTTTCAAAGTTATTATAAGTAAATATATGAGTATAAGAGAGGTTTAGGGATACATTTTTAGAAATACCCTTGAATTTTGTTCTTATATAAACCTTTATCATCTCTTTCTCTCTCATTTCCCCCTAAATCCTCAACCTTCACTCTCCAACTTTCTCCTCCTCTTCCTTTCATCAAATGGGTAAGATAAGGTACAATTAACTTCAAATTCTTCATCTAATCAAGGTAAAAGTATCTCTATTAATAGGTTTTTTCTTTATCTTCCTTTTGGTTTGATGAAATTTAGGATCTTTAACTTGGGATATTTTGGTTCCAATGCAAATTTGGAACCCTAACTTAAGGGTTCTTTGATTTTTTATGTAAATAGGGTTGAGAAGCTTTCAATGTAACTCCCTACTACTCTCTTTCATACAAGGTAAATGGGTACTCCATCCAATCTTGCTAAAATATGAGAAAAAACTAGAATAATGCATTTATTTGCATTTTATGACTTCATGAATGCAGTTGATGAATTTAATGTTATTTAATATAATGATAAGTAAAAATAATATATTGAGCATTTATGAGGCCTTATTTATGGTAAGATTTGGTTTAATGAAGCATTTATGGCATTGTAATGTATTTATAGCCATATCAACAATGTAAAATTGTGTTGGAAATATGAAAATTTCTAAAAGAGTAAGTAATCATTTCACACAAAAAGGTTAGCTATTGTTTTGGAAACCCAAATAGGGGAGCATCCAAAGGCAAATGGCTAGTTATTTGTGAGCACATAAGCACCAATTCTATTCCTAAATGAAACTCCCACCTGAGTCAAACAAGAGGCCATTTAGTATACAATAGCTAGCTATTTAACCTTGTATAGCAAATGTGATTGATTGTATATCCCTTCCTAGTTTATGAATGTATGATGCTATCAAATTGTAATTAAGATACATTATGTAATTATGCATTAAGCCATGATATTATGGATTGGTGAAATAAATAAAAGGCTCATGTCATGGCTTGTGAAAGTGAAAGCATTGAACAACTATGAACATAAGAAATGTGTTAGAGGCGATGTGAATACTAAACGAAACATTCCCAGTAAAAAGAAGGGTTTAGAGGTTAGCTTAAGAGAAATAATGATGGAAATGAGGGTAAGGTGTTGGACTAGGAGTTGCAAGAAGAATGTATATATTTATATTTACAAATATTATCAAATGTATGACTAAATGAATATCTATTATTATCAACCATCTTTATATGATATGCTTAAGATGTTATGGACATGATCGAGATATTGGGCTATCAAATATTATATTAGCTTTTTGGATTGCTTCATGTGATATTCCTATAAGGGAATGGTCCAGTTAGGAAGCTAATGTGTTGAATGTTTGTTTATATGAATATCTACTTATTAAGTGTTGGACTTATTCTTTCATAATTTTTTTTATAGATTATTAGATTAAGACTCCACCACTATCATCTCTTGTAAGTTAAGTCACTTGGAAGTTCTCCAAACTTAGTTGATGGTAGCATTTGATACTTATAAATGAGATATTTTTAGGCCTTGTTCTACGTATAGGTTAAATATCTCTCATTTTTGGGTGAATTAGTTAGCTTATCCTTTCTTTGTGAGGATTATAAGCAATTCTAACTTCTTTACCAATTTGTAAATTTTTACTAAACAATGATATGCAAATTTTTACCAATCATTTAATTTGCCTTTTCATCTCCAATAAATTATCTAATTTTGTGATAAATAAGAGTACAACTAAGCTAGATGGCTTATTAAGAGCCTATAACCTAATCTACTTATAGGCTAACTTAACTTGACCTATAAGTCAGGCTAAAACTAATAAATAAGCTAATTTAAATAAATAGGTTAGACTTATCTTCTTTAACCTTAACTTATAAGTTTATTTGTCAGTCTATTTAATTATTAATATTTTTATAAATGTATATATATACATATATGTAATATAAATAATTTAATACATATATTTATATATATAAGCCTAATTAAACTATTAGATAATTTTGGACATTAAGAAGGTTTTAACTTATTGGTAAATTTGAAAGTCTATTTATACAAATAGACTTTTAAATAAGTTAGCAAATTAGGTCAAGTTTTTTTAATAGGTTAGGTTGGACTTAAATTTTGAACTTATATAGGTTAACAGATCAAGTTTAAGCCAATGATCTAAAAAACAATCTTGACTTATTGAACAAAGTTTAACTTAATTTAATCTATTTACACCTTTAGCAATAAGTTTATTGAATAAGATTTGTGGGAACTGGATGATGGATTTCATGTTAATGATGATTGGGTTAAGATCGTGGTAGAGAAATACTTGTATATTCCAACAAAGTTACATGTCTTAACTCGTTATAAATGAAGAATAATTATTAATTTTATAATTTTTAATATCTTAAAAATTAAAAAAATAATTTTTAATATATATAAATCCCACAAAACAGACATAAAATTGATAAGCATTTTTTATTTATTAATTATAACTAAGAACACATGATATAATTAGAGTATACAAAAAATTCTCAAATTATCTCCAATCCTCGTAGTAATTTGCAACTTTTCCTATCAAGTGGTACAATTATATTATAATTATGGATAAATTAAGATCATTTTTCTTAAAGTTTAATCTAATTATATTTACAATCTTTCAATTTTAAAAGATATACATTTGTTTTTCTTATTTTCCAATAATAGAAAAGGTGAGTACATATTTAAAATAAAACATAAAACAAGTAAGTTTATATAAAGAAATGATTAATATGTATCCCTAAAAATTAAAAAAAAAATGAATATAATTAGATTCAACCAACTGACCTGAAAATATAACTAGACTTGAAGCCGGCAAAAATAACCACATAAAAACAAAGTGCCCGGATTCGTTGCTTTCCAAAAATACAAAGCATTCTCCTTTTATAATTCTGAAATCCTCCCCCCCCCCCCCCACCTTCCTCTTTTCGTCCCACCGACACGCAAAATACTAGACCATACGAACCCCATCTCTATTTTTGTGTAGTCAATAAAAGAATGTGCTATATTTTATCGGATACTAACGTAATTTTCTTTCGGTAATGACACTAACGTATTCTACTTCAATATATGAATAGAAAATTTGATTTTAAAAATAACTAATTTTAAAATTAAGTATGGAAAATAACTTTTTTTTAAAGAAATTTTATTTCTAATTTATTTCTTAAAATATGATTGGTATAAAGAAAATTAGATAAAAAATTATAATTAAATAATAAAATATTTTTTACAATCTATTTTTATGATCAATTTTTTTGATAAAATTTAGTATAAGCATTAATATTTTGAGAAAATATAAAATATACTAATTAAATTTTGTTCACTTTAATTTTTAAAATTTTTAAAATTATCTCTTTATATTATACTAAACTTGAAATTTACATCTATTGTCAATTTAATTTATCATTTTTTTACATTATATAATTTTTAATGATATTTTTAAATAAGAATTACAATGTTATAATATGCTAGTTTATTTTATTATTTTTAAAATAATTTTTATATTATACAATTAATAGAAATTAAATTATATATAATTTTAATTAAATAATAAAATTTATATATGAAAAATAGAAAAATAAATATATTATAATATTAATTTTTCTTTAAAATATTCATGAAAAATTATGTAATTTAATAAATTAATTAATCAAGTAAAGTATAGATATTAATTCTAAGTTTTTATGAAATTTAAGAAGATAATTTTTAAAATTTGAAAATAAAATAAGATGAAATTTAATCATCATATAATTAAAGGAAACATTTTATATATTTTTTAATATTTTTGTAGTACATTATTTCAATAATTTTTTTCTCTCTGTATCTGAAGTTAACTTCACGTGTCTGTTTTGTTAGCTACAGTGGGGGTGGATAAAACTTGCTCCCGATGCTCTCAGATTTGTATTTGTTTTGGTTCGCTAAAACTGATACGGGATTCACCGTCTGAGTCTATTTCCCCCAACCATCAATCTCCACGTGTCAACACCGATTTACAGCTGTACTGAACCCCAAAGGAAAATGAAAATCACTTCCAGTGATTCGGATAAATGTCCCCATCACCTTAATCCGTACGCGTCGTATAGTAATTAAGTAATTACACGATGCATATAATCGCTGTCCCTCCTTTCATCTCTACCATCGCTTCGTTTCGGACATCGCCCACCCACCGTACCGGTGGCTTATAATCTTCTTCTTTGAGTGCCAGATCTCGCATCCAACGGTTCGGATACTGCCACGTCGACACCCTCCCCTTCATGATTTTAAAAAGCCTACCTTCCTGGTTTCCAATCTCCGAGTGCAGAGCTGAGAATCTCGATTTGCAATCTAATCGGGTCATCCAGATTCCATACCCGTGTTGTATAATTCTCAGCTCCGGCGAGTCAACTGCCGTTCGGTTCTTACGATGTGGTTCTGAATCACTGGCTATTTCGCAGCGTGGATCTAGCGAGGTAAGCTCCAGAGATTTCTGGTTTCTGATTTCGGGAAGAGATTTATAGTTCTGACAATAATTGACTTTCATAAGCTTTAATTCGAGGCGTTCATTGTCTTTGAGGAAACGTACTGTGTTGTGACAGTTTTGTAGCCTCTGTGGTTGGTGGCGGCGGCGAGCCGGTGACTTTTGAGTTAGATCGGCCAGTGTGAGGGTGGTGAGGCAGCTTCAGCGATGGCGCCGAGCACGATCCGCAAGGCGATTGGGGCGGTGAAGGATCAAACTAGTATTGGGATAGCCAAGGTGGCTAGCAATATGGCACCGGACCTAGAGGTTGCGATCGTGAAGGCCACGAGCCATGACGACGACCCAGCAAGCGACAAGTACATACGCGAGATCTTGAACTTGATGTCTTACTCTCGTGGCTATGTTCATGCTTGTGTTTCTGCGGTTTCCAAGCGTTTAGCGAAGACCAGGGATTGGATTGTGGCTCTGAAAGCACTGATGCTTGTGCACAGGTTGATGAATGAGGGACCCCCTCTGTTCCAGGAAGAGATCTTGTATGCGACTCGGAGGGGAACGAGGCTTCTGAATATGTCTGATTTCAGGGATGAAGCTCACTCTAGCTCCTGGGATCATTCGGCTTTTGTGAGGACTTATGCCATGTATTTGGATCAACGGCTCGAGTTGATGCTGTTCGAGAAGAAAGGTGGAAGTGCTGAGGGTGGGAGTGTTGGGGGTGGTAGTACCGGTGGTAGTATGGATGATAGATTTGGAGGGAGGGATAATTTTAGGTCGCCGCCTCCGAGGGGGTATGAGTACGAGTACGGAGATTACAGGGGTGATGGTGGGTATGGCTATGGGATGAGACGGACAAGATCATATGGTGATATGAGTGAAACGATGGGCCGAGAAGGGAGAGAGGAGAAACGGGTTGTGACCCCTTTGAGGGAAATGAAGCCGGAGAGGATTTTTGGCAAGATGGGTCATTTGCAGAGGCTTTTGGATCGATTCCTGGCTTGTCGGCCAACTGGGTTGGCGAAGAACAGTAGGATGATTTTGATTGCTTTGTATCCTGTTGTTAAGGAGAGCTTTCAGTTGTATGCAGATATTTGTGAGGTTTTGGCTGTGTTGCTTGACAAGTTCTTTGATATGGAATACCCAGATTGTGTTAAGGCATTTGATGCTTATGCTAGTGCAGCTAAGCAGATCGATGAGCTCATTGCCTTCTATAATTGGTGTAAGGATACTGGTGTGGCAAGATCATCTGAGTACCCTGAAGTTCAGAGGATTACTAGTAAGTTGCTGGAGACACTGGAAGAGTTTGTGAGGGATAGGGCTAAGAGACCAAAAAGTCCAGAAAGGAAAGTGGAAGCTCTACCAGTGGCCAAGGAAGATGAGCCAGTACCAGATATGAATGAAATAAAGGCACTGCCTCCGCCTGAGGATTACACCCCGCCTCCCCCACCCGAGCCAGAATCTAAACCACAGCAACAAGTTACTGATGACTTGGTGAATCTGAGGGACGATGCAGTCAGTGCAGATGATCAGGGCAATAAATTGGCTTTGGCGCTATTTGCTGGTGCACCGGCCAATAATGCAAATGGATCATGGGAAGCATTCCCATCAGATGGACGGCCAGAAGTCACTTCAGCATGGCAAACCCCAGCTGCAGAATCCGGGAAGGCCGATTGGGAATTGGCATTGGTGGAGACTGCTAGCAATTTATCAAGGCAGAAGCAAGCTTTAGGTGGTGGGCTTGATCCATTGTTGTTGAATGGCATGTATGACCAAGGAATGGTCAGGCAGCATGTTAGCACTGCTCAACTGAGTGGAGGAAGTGCAAGCAGTGTGGCATTACCAGGGTCAGGAAAGAGCACAACACCAGTTTTAGCTCTCCCAGCTCCAGATGGATCGGTGCAGCCAGTTAATCAGGACCCGTTTGCTGCATCATTATCCTTTCCACCCCCATCATATGTGCAGATGGCTGATATGGAAAAGAAGCAGCATCTGCTTGTGCAGGAGCAGCAGGTGTGGAACCAATATGCAAGGGACGGGATGCAAGGTCAATCTAGCTTGGCTAAGATCAGTGGTAACGGATACTATGCTGGGGGTCCTATGCCAACGATGCCTTATGGAATGCCCCCTGTTAATGGAATGGGACCTCCACCGGGTATTACTATACTCCTTACTGATTTCCTTTTTCCCCCACAAAACTATAGGTGACCTGTTCAATTTTTTTCCCCTGTTGACTTAGTGTTTTATTTGTTATAAATGATGTTTTCATATTCTTATGATTTACTTCTTAATGTGATGGAGGATGTTAAGAAGACCAAGTTGAAGAGACAAATTCTTGTTGGGCATTTGGTGGTGGATGATGTGTAATTCAATTGTGATGTCTCTGTGTTCTGTAATAGTAGAATTTTGTTCTCCATTTTGTACTTAAAGTGATTCTTGCTCTTCAAAAGCACACACCTAACTACTGTAAATCTTGCTGCTGCTGACGATCCCGGTTGTTTATGCAAAGTTCTTATTCCATTTTTTGAACTATTTTAGCCCAGTCTAGCCTGTCTGCTTTTCAGGAATCGGATGATTTCCTGCACGTTGGACACTTGAGTAAAGCACATTCATCTTCCTTGGTTTGAGAATTAGGAGATGATAATTCTAACCCGGTCTTTTTTTTTTCTCCTCCCCGATTTGTCTTAGCTTCTTGATTAAAGTAGCAACTTTAATTTAAATGCCGAGTCACATAACTCTTGCTATTCAAGTTATCGGTTTGAATCCTTCGACTATTGAAAAGTATGGTTCTCTAGTGCAGTTGAGCTGTTATGTTTTTGACAGCAAACTATTATCTGTTGGAATGATTTGCAGGCATGGATGGTAAAGACAGTTAACCCACCGCGTGGATCACATTACTGTTCAGGGCCCTGTCAATTTTTGTTGAATGATTTGCATGTTCTTAATGCATAGAATTCAATGATGAAGTAATCTGCTTCACTTAATGCATAGGCTATCAATTTAAGCGACTCTTTAATAAGTTGTTCCTAATATCAAATTCATCTATGCATTGAATATTTTATGATTTACACGGAATTTTATATTTTTTTAAATAAAAAATATTTAATCTAGTGGCTTACAATTCACCAATGAAATTAATTCATCAATGCATTAAATTTTATAGTGTATGATAAAACTGGTCTTTTATTAGGGGTTTTAAGGATATTTCTTTGCCTGAATGATCATATAATTGCCTAAAAAATAATGCGGATAATGTACATAAATGAACGTTGGCAATATTATGTGGTTATGTCGGTTTATTTGAAGTTAAAATAAGTGTTAGCTTGAGAGCAGTTCCAGTTTATTAAAAATACGTTTATATGGGATTATTTTCATCAATTTACAAAACCTATACATGGAAGCAAGGAATAATACGAGTTACATTGACTTCACTCATCTAAATATATGCGATCAACTTAGGAAGGGTTAATGATGTAGGCAAGTAGTTACGGTATAGAGCGGTTTGCACTTTCCTCCTTCCAATTCTCAGTGAAATTTCTTACATTTTATGCTGTTAAGATTATTAATAAAATAAAGTATAATACCTTGATAACGGAAGAAGATAACTTTTTCCTGAAAGAAAGATGTTTATCACTGCATTGTTCACTTTTAAATATGAATAAATAATATATTTTTAAAAAATAATTTTTGTAAAAAATGTGCCCAATAAAACTATTTATCGGAATGACATTGGATTCCCAGTCCCGTCTTCAAATCCAGACTTCCAGTGTATTGTTCGATCCTCTTGCACTTATCCAAAGCTTATGATTTAGACCGCAGCATGATGATGAAGGAACCAAAAGAAAGTCACGTGTATCCATTTGATGGCAAGACGTGCCTCGGCTTGAGCTGGCATTTTAATGAAAAAGATGCTACTTTGTCTGTGGGGTTTACAAATTAGTAGATCTCAGTTTCACGAAGCATTGGCTGCACAGGCTTCGTGAGAACTCATTAAAAAGTTACATGACCGCACCACCATTCCTCGTGCTTTTGCATTAGTGGCCTCAAAATGGGAACCAAAATCTTATCTTATGTATTACATAGATTGTTAGATTTTTTTTCCCTCTAAATGATGAAAGTGATAATCTATTTAATATATATAAAATTTTATTTTAAAATTTTAAAATTTTGAAAATAATATCGGATGTCACCAATGACAAATCCAAATATCTCAATTTATGAGAATAATAGATATTCTAAAAAATTAACATTGAACTTATTCTAAAAATTAAAGATTCAAATGGATATAAAATATTACATGATTTAGTATCTCTTTTCGTATGCATATCAATGAGATTTTAAATAATTTTATATTTTTTAAATTAAACTTTTTTTATTTCAACTTATACATAGATTAAATACAGGGACAATCTTAGATATATTTTTGGGGCAATAGATATAATTAGTATGTATTATATGTGTAAAAAAAATTGTTTGTGAGAACAATTACCCCATAAATTAATATGTAGGCTCTGTTTGTTTTATTGAAAAATATTTTCGGAAAAAAATTATCATTTATATATATATTAATAAAGGGATGATATTTTATTTAAATTGATAATTAAAAATTAATACTTAAAAGTTTAGAAATAGAAGAAAGTATTTTTTTTTAAACAAGGAAATTTACTTTTTCTAAATTTTTCATATCTAATATTAAATAAATAAAATAATTTTCTTTTATTTTAATATTTTATAATTATATTTGACAAGATGAAATAAATGGAGCAGTAAATCCATTTTTCGGATGTTACGATAACTCTAAGTGATCGCAGACAGTTTGATACCTTTGAAAATGTCTGAAATGTGACTGATTAGTGCCTTGGTATATTATCTGAGGCATCTATAACGTATATTACCTAAAAAAATGTGGAGACCTCGTCAAGGGATTGAACTGGCATTTATGTGAGCATGACGGCATCGGGGATTCCAGGCTGGTTTGAAGCCTTCAACACAAGAGCTTGGTCGGACTCGATCTGATGATCCTTTAGTTAATAAACTGCAGGTCAAATTAATCGTTTAAAATTTGAAACACCCATGGCAAATGACGATTGGTCATATCTATGAGCTTGAGCTGTCGTTATTCTTTGGATTTTATGCAAAAGGAGTTAATGTTATTTTTTTTCCTATCGGAATAATAAAATATATATATTAAGGATCCAGTGGTGGCGGAGGCGAGGGGGTTAGAATGGGCCCAGCTCTCCTACTTTTCAAATTTTAATATAATTTATATTATTAAAACTTACATAACCCTCTTAAGCTTTATATTATTTTACTTTTGACCCTTCTAACTTTAATTTTTTGCCTCTGCCACTATAAGGATCTAACTTTGAATATAAAAAAAAGTATAATCTTTAAAAAAAGATTGAATGCCTACTTGAGTCAAGACATTCAATATTACTCTTATTTATTAAGACATACATAATATGTTCTCGCTGCATTATAAATGCCTATGCAAAATTTACTTTTCAGAAGTAATGATACTTTTGTTTTGTTTGACATATAATTTTTTTAAAATTGATTTTATTTTATTTCAATTGAGATGATTTCAATTCATTTATAAATGAATTCTATTGTTTAGATATTTTATCAAAAATGATAATTTTAATTTATTTATAAATTAATTATTTTATTTTAAATGCATTAAAAAATATATGAAATTTAATTAAAAAATAAATTTTGATGGTATTATAATAAATATAATCCTAGAAAGAGGGTAAAACTTTTTATATAAAATATTTTTTTATCAAATGAAATGAATACTAGTGAAATTCTTGCTAAATTGGATGAATTTTATAATAACACAAATGCAATTAAAATAGGAATTGCAAATGAAATGAAATAAAATAAAATTCTTTTATATTTAAAGCCAAACACTATTTTTTTAAAAAATTTATTTAAAAATAAAATGAGATCTTATTTTTAATGTTGCCAAATAAGGATTTTTATTCTTCCTGCTCTCCATTGGTTTATTTTTTCACACAAACAAGTGATGTTGACAATACACTCTCGCGAAGAGTGAATGAGTTTGAAATTGATAATATGATCTTAGGTCCTATGATAAAGTTTTCAAGAATATTTGACATCGTATTTGAATCTCTCAACTTAAAAAGATTAAAGATTCAATTCCTATTGCTTTTATTAATTAAATTAAATTTTAGTATAAAATAAGAGCATAAAATAAGATGGATTTGTACATGTACATACTCTAAATTTAAAGGGATATTGCATGAACGCGCATATTAGATTTTTAAGAATAATCAGCACTTGAAAGATGTGAAACTTTTTTCTGGCGTAGACTCACTTGCAAATCTTGTTTATTGTGTAAAATCAAAGTCAAATGACTTTTGACGAGGATAATACTGTTGTTTATAAGCTGTGAAGATGGCATAGAGTTATATTTGAAAAAGAAAGAAAGGAAAAGTAGATTGGAATCCGGGCGTTAATGAATTGACTTAAGATGAATAATATGTTCAAGTTTAAATTTGTAAAAATTAAACTAATTTAATTTAAGTGGAACAATATTAAACTTGAATAATTCGAATTTAAATTTAACTTAAACACAAGTCCAAATGAATTTAAATAAACTTGTTCAAATAAAATGTTATTAAGTCTAAACTTTTTAGAATGTTTGAATTTGATTTCAAGCTTTCAATAAATATAATCTGAATGAGTTTATATAATCTTATTTAAATAGTTTGTTATTTTACCAAAATTTGATCATATAAAATCTTAAACTAAAATTATATTTTAATTCTTGAAAATTTTTATTTGTATCTATTTCATCCCTAATTCGGGTTTATATTAATTTGATCCCTAAAATTTCAAATTCAAGTAAGATTTTAATCCTTCTAACAAATATTAATAGTTTAGAATAATGATTAAAATTTTATTTGAGTCTAAAATCTTACAATTTAAATTGATATAAATCTTACTTCATAAATGAAATTGATACAAATTAAATACTCTAACAACTAGAACAGAGTTTTAGTCAAAGTCTTTTTATTGATAAATAAATCAAATACTAAATTTTTTAATCTCTTATCAATAATTTTTTAACCATTAAATTTATTTAAAATATCTATATAATAACAACAATTATACTTAATAAGTAATACATATTAAAAAATTAATTATTTTGATAAAATATATCATATTTATTTATGTAACTTCAATAATTACTTCTGTAACAGAATTTTTTATATATCATATCATTTATATGGTATAAAAATAAAAATTATTTTATTATAATCAAATACGTTTAAATTTAGAAATAATTGAAATTAAATAATATAAAATTTAAACTTAATTTATATATTAATAGAATATAATTTATTTAAATTTAAATTTAAATTAAAAATTTTATAAATTAATTTCGTACTACTTATGAATAATTTATGCCACAAATTTGGATGCCTTTTTGCACCCCTTGCCCAAGATGATGGGACTCCTAACGTCGGGGAGTCACATTTTATTTTCAAATCCTCAGCAATTATTGCGACGGATTGAGGGTGGCGAGATCCAACCGAACCAGCCGAGTCAATATGAAAGGTCTCGTTGCTTTAAATTCGTTAAGATTCCAACTTATTAAAACTTTAAAATTTATTATAAAAGAAAAATATAAAATTTATTTCTTATTGAAATTAATTGAATAGTTATAAAATAGAACAATTCTCTCATAGATGAACTGTAATTATAAATATTGATCCTTTGACTAACAAATCAATCAAAGAATGACACAATTCTCCGATACATAAATTGTAATTATAAATGTTAGTCTCTAGACTGATAAATCAATAAAAGAATGAAACAATATTTTTATAAAAGTGGTTTCCCAGTTAATCATTTCTTTTTTAAGCTAAACTTCAAGTTTATTTTAATTTTATCTGAATTCCTTTTTGGCAAATCAACAGCTAAATAAAGTGAAAATTGGACCAAATATTTTTTCCTACAAAAATTTACAAATTTTAATAAAATACTAATTATTTCCAAAGATTAGTAAAAAAATTATTGTTCATTATCTAAAACTATCTATCTATTTTAAAGCAAATATGTATAAAATCCGGTGATTTTACATTAAATGGTAAAAATTATTATTTATCCAAAAAATGGAGAAAATTATAGACTATATTTCTTAAAAAATATTTCAAATGTTTTAATGAGAATATTTTTTCAGCTATAAAGTTTTTCCTTTTCAAAAATTTTGTTAAAGAAAATATTGTTATATACAATGCAATAAAATTATATTTTAACATTAACTATATCTAAATGATTTTAGAGTCTTTTTTATTTTAATTAATTAAATTTATTTTTATTAAAAATCATATTGTTGTTCCTTCCAACATAATATGATATTTTTCACTTTTTATCATTTTAAATTATTTTGATTTATACATAATATTAAACAATGCAAAGAAATTATTAACAAAGAAATAACATACATCTATAAATATATACATATAAAAAAGATTAGCTTTCAAAAAAACTGAATTTCTAATTTATTATCCATATTTTATATTTTTCAAATCATGGATTCATCTGGTAATTTTTTGAATTAGTTAAAGTACTTTAATTTTGAAAGTTTTAAAATGTAA